>CM074722.1:190415035-191015035 GCA_037306005.1 Rhinophrynus dorsalis
TTGAAGACATATTCAGTATCTAAAGGGTTAAAGAGGAGTGAACCCTTGTACTATTTTTTTAGGACTACATTACTATGCATATTTCTTGGTGTTTATTGATTGGGTGAGCAATGTGCCATGAGTATCATGGATTGTCATTACAGTCCCTCCTTTCTCTTTTCTTTGCAGGGCAGTTCCTTGGAGACCAGTCTGTCAGTTATGGACAAGTACTTACCATAAGCCTCCGTGTGGTTCAGGGGCGCTACAGGCTGGGGATGGAAGATTTGGTGTTGGAAGGGAGTGGCTTAAGAGTCACAGCCCCAATTACGTCTTCCAAATCTGCATTACCTTGTAGAATACCCCAAACATACACATTCAGGTGAGGTTACTTCACTGGAAGACACATACTGCTGGATTTAACAGGAGGTGACAGAACCCTCCAGCTGAAGAATCCTTATAGATTCATGTGTGATTCTATGGAGTGGATTTATAAGGAAGTTAGTTATTTAAAACATTCAGAACCATTGCATTAAAGAGATCTTCACGAGTCAGTTTTCTTTTAGTTTATGAGGAATCTAGCTTTTGAGGCTGATATGTTAAGAGGAACTGTAGTAATTCTGGGGGAAACCAATAGCTGCATGCAGACAATTAAAAGTTCTCTTATTTCATTGGGAATGTTTATTTCTCCCTATGGCGTAGTTGGTTTGTTCCAAGATTACTCCAATTCTTCATAGTACAACAGCTTCAATGTCTACTTCGTGAAAGTTCACCAGAGAAGCATTGTTCAGGAAAAGTAGAATTACTATTGTGCGAACAACTAAACGGTGCATTAACCATGTCCCCGGGAAGTAAAGGGGGACATGAGAATCTTGCCAGTATCAAAGAGATGAGCTTCTCATGTCGCGGGCTTAAGCTTTGCATCACATACCTTCCTTCATTTTTCCATTCTCCTTCTGCATTAGAATGCTAACATGAGGGAATATTAAGTCAGCTGAGGTGTTGCAATGCGTCGGAGTACTGGCTGAACTGCTCCACTTAGGGCCATATGTTCAAGGAAGTAGCAAAATAGCTTTTGTTGTTTGTGACGCCTTTTCAAAGTACAGTGTCGTTGGGCTCATTAATATTTTCAGAGTGTCGGTTGTGATTGGAAATAGTTGTTTGTCCTGACTGAAATTGTCATATGTAAAGACAAAAATGTCGTATGGAATGACAAAAAATCTCTTAACTAAAGACAAAAATGTCTTAACTAATGACAAAAGTCTCTTAACTAAAGACAAAAATTCTCACATTCAGAACATCACATTCCCTCCAAACTTTTCTTATAGTATAAATTTTGTCTTTTGCAAGAAATTTTTTTGTTAGTTACGACAAATTTTTTCTTTTCCTCTCTACGACACTGGAGAATAGTTTAGCCACGTCCTTTCTATGCCCCTTTGACCGGCAATTTTGGAGTTGTGTCGTACACAACGGACATTACTAGTGTTTTTTTGTATACTCTATAGAAAATATGTCATTTATGCATAGAATTACATATTTTTGTTGTTCATACAACATTTTTTGTCATTATCCCTTTGAACATATGGCCCTTAGTGTCTCATGCATTTATATTAATGGCTGCAGTATAAGACTCTGTTCTTTCACCTTGTCATCATACTCTGGTTTTGCGACGCCTTCAACCAGCATTGTGGGTCCTGACACATGATATTTATGCAGTTTTACACTGTATTATTAAGAGCTGCGGACACTAATGACACATAGGAACAGTGTATTTACATTGATTGAAGGCATCGCTAAACCAGAGTAAAATGACAAGGTGAAAGAGCAGAGCCTTATACTGCAGCCATTAATATAAATGCATGAGACACTAAGTGAGCTGTTCAGCCAGTACTGTGCATTGCAACACCTCAGCCGAATTAATATTCCCTCATGTTAGAGTTCTATGTAGAAGGAGAGCCCTTTAATTCCCGGTGACATGGTTAATGCGTTGTTTAGTTGTTTTGCACAAAAGTGTGCGACATTTTGACAGTGAACCATTTCAATGGGAATTTTGGATGTCCCTGTGATGTTTTGGCTTGCACCAGAACTGCTTATCTTTAGCTTTCCGAAAACTTCCCTAAAGGCCTTATACAGAAAGTAAAGGTGAGTAATTCTGGAACAAATCATCTACAGTGTACAGTAGTGAGGGAGTAAAATTCCCGTTGATATAAATTAGGCTTGTAAGCCCTGAAGTGCTAAAGAAGTTTCCAAATTTAGGACATTTTTATTTCTTCGCTATGGTGCAGTTGGTTTGCTCCAGAATTCTTCCTCTTTTGTTTTCTCCATAAGGTCCTAAAAGTCTCTCTCATCTTTCCCATACTGTAAACTGCCGAATTTGATCAAAAACTGTATTGGTCCCATGTTCTTTATGGTGTGAGATTTGAGAGCTCCAAACCAAACAATTTATTAAAATGCAACACATATAGGATGCCTTAAATCAAGTATAGTCAATTGTCAGACTTCAAGCTTTTGGGAATTGCAATCCCCATAATCTTCAAGCAGGGGATGTTGGGAGGTGTAGTCCTCCCAACTAGAGCTAGAGGACCAAGAATTGACTATCTCTGCCAATGATATGGCTTTGTTTGGCTTTTATTTCATAAGCATGTCTAGCACTATTTTCCTTTACGTAATTCCTCTTCCCTAATACATACAGACTGGATGAACTCTCTGGTAGCCCCTGGGCTCCTCATCTCAGTCACTATGACTTCCGCCGCCTTTTGAGTAATGTGACCTCACTACGAATCCGTGGCACCTATGGAGAATACAGTAAGTGACACTCAGAATATCACTCACCAGTTACTAAATACTTACTGAGTCTCTAATGGGCTTGAAAACAAAAAAAGTGGACAAATAAATAATGGACAAGTATTTTTAAATATTGATAGGTGTTCCTTTCAAAAGTTGTCAAATAGATATCAGATATCTTGATACTGATGCGCTAATTAAGAACTAGTGTACCACACCATCCAATATGGGACAAATAGTGGTCTCCAACAAATTGTGAGGCAAAGTGTTGCAGATCTCTTTTGCACTCAATGGGTCCTCAAAGGGTTAAATAACTTTAAAAATAACTTATTTCTATAGTAATATATTTACTTTAAATTGCTAAGGCAATGTTTTCCAATCTTGTTTAAGTTGTGACAAGTAGCTGAAAAATCCAAATGTATTTGACTTTTCTGTTTGTGTGTGGGGAATATAAAAACAATATAACTTATAGGAAGTATTTGGAAAGGTGTGACACAATACGTTTAGTGCAGGAACACATACATGTACCAGGACCATACCTGGGAGCCGTCTTGTCCCCAGCTCCAAAAGTAACAATAATGGTCAGAAGTGAGAATATCCAAATGGCTTGTCATAATGTGGGCTTCATCAGGATGGTGAGATTGGAAGGAGAGGTTTGCCTTCAAAATGGCTGGAAAATGGGGAGAATGGGTGGGGAGTAGGCTGAATAGCTAGAAGTAGATGGGGAAAATCACCAAACTGGAAAATCATCCTCTGTCCAAGGAAACACGATATATACTAGAGCCTCCAGGGTAAATTTTAGGGGTCCTTGATAAAGTCATGACATGCATGTTGGGAACTACTGTGCAAAGGATTTGTATGACTATGTGAGCTCAGCTTATTATATTGAACTATATACCTGCATATCTCCTGCACACTAAACAACAAACACTTTTGCAAAGCCCTGATTTTTTCTGGAAAATATCCTATGTACATTGTCAGCCCTCTTTGAGACATATTGCAAGTATTATCATTATACACATATACCTTTGTTTCCTTTCCTAGGTACAGGATACCTGCAATCTGTCACTCTTGTATCAGCACGTCCTGTCCCTGGAAAACCTGCCCCCTGGGTAGAGCAATGTGTATGCCCTACAGGCTACCAGGGGCATTCCTGTGAGAAGTGTGCTCCAGGATACCGAAGGGAGTCTTCAGGTCTCGGCCGTTTTAGCTCATGCATTTCTTGTAATTGCAAGGGTGGTGGGCTGTGTGATCCAGAGACTGGTGAGTGGACTGGATTAACCCCTTACAAACACTTTACTAGGACAGAAGATCAACCCCTTAAATGCTGTGGACAACTGCAAACCAACTATAGCCTAGGGTTGAAATGAAAATACCACAAATTCCTATTGATTTTAATACCTTGAATGCTAGATAGGTCTCCAACACACTGAGAATGCTATAGGAGTCTTCACTGAGTTGTTTGACAAAGTGTTGAAGACCTATCTAGTATGCTAGGGCTTAAAAGCCATGTTTGAATCAATGGGAAGTTATATTCCCCCTATGGTTATTTGGCTTGCTCCAGAACGGCTCCTCTTTAGCTTGATGAATAAGACCCTTTGTTTTGTTTCTTTATTTAAACCCTTATTAGGTGACTGTTACTCTGGAGATGAGAATCTGAATGACTGTGCGGACTGCCCACATGGGCAGTATAATGACCCACGGGACCCCCATAGGTGTTTACCATGTCCTTGCAGTGATGGCGTTGGATGCTCACTGTCCCCAGAAACCCAAGAGGCTGTGTGTGATGAATGCCCAGTGGGACTTAATGGTGAGCAGGGTCTAATTGTTTGTTTCTTGTGATTCTGATTAACAGCTGGGCTACTACAAACAGAAAGTATCAACTCTGTCTCTCTTTGCTCTGCTCAAATGATACCTTTGTATCAGACTTGTGCTTTGTAATAAATATATCATTATTCCTTTGCAGAGAAAGGGATACATTTTTTCTCTTTCTTTAAATACATATGTATGTGTATGATAGGATAGTGCAAAAGAAAATTATCATCAGTGGGATTTGTTAAAAAGGCAAAAATAACTATTTTTATTGGGTGTGACAGGAGGCAAAGAGAAACTGCAGGCTGTATTGGAGGAAGTGGGAAGGGGCATGAGGGAGGGAATGAATAAGACTGGCTTTGTTTTTAGTTGGGGGAGGGAGATAGAACCAGAGGGATGCGTTATAGGGACCTCTACTACATCCCTGTCATCAGATGTGACTGACACCACCTTCCACAGAGCTCAACTAGAGATAGATAAATGATTTATTTTTAGAGGGTAGTTTTCTGTTAACAACTTGAATGCTAGAAAGATCTCCAACGCACTGCAAAGGAGCGATGTGTTCGAGCCCTTTTTAGCTTTCATGGGATTATGGAGACAAAGGATGCATGTATATTATTTTTGCTATTCAGTATCAAAGGAACTTCACCTTCTACCAGGTGTTATCATTACTTCCATTCAGTGATAATGAGCCCCTGATATCTGATATCTGAAGGTAAATAAAAAAGTGACAGAGATTGGGGGGATGATGCAAGAGGGGAAGCTGTTTAAGATAAATGATAATGTAGTTTAAAGAGAAAAATTAATATAGTAAATTTGAAACTATTTGATAATTTGCTGACATTTAAATTCATTCCAACCCAGGCCCGCGCTGCGAGGTGTGTGCAGATGGATATTTTGGAGATCCCCAAGGTGAACGTGGACCTCGCCGCCCCTGCAGGCCCTGTGAATGCAATAATAACATTGATCTCAGAGTGGAGGGCAACTGTGATCGAGTAACTGGAGAGTGTTTGAAATGTATTCATAATACAGGTGGATATTACTGTGACCGCTGCAAGGACGGATTCTATGGGAATCCCCTAGAACCGAACCCAGAACTCAAGTGCAGAGGTAATATTGATATAATTACTTTTTAACTGTCCACAAACATGAAGCAACATTTGTGACTACTGCTACACTGGATTCCTTTGTAATTGTTATTTTCTCTGTCGTCCAGTACAGGTTACTGGTAACTTTGGGTAGGCGCTCCGCCCCTTTAAGTAGGCAGGAATAATTCTGAGAAGTGAGTGCAGGAGTGGAGCCTACCCTCTAACCTTAGCTGCAGCTTCCTGTTTTAACTACATTAAGTTTTGTTCCTCGTTGCAAGCAAGAAGGCAAGAGAACAGGTCTGTTTAATTTTAGAATTTTATTATTTTCTGTTAGATATGGAATACCACCATTAGGCGGATTACCATAACTGACAATTCCCATCATCCAGATGTGGATAGCTCAGATTACCAGGTGCTTATTTGTGGACCTAAGCCCCAGGGGGAAAATCTTGGCTGCAAGTTCTTTCCTCAGGAGTTGCCCACCGAGGCTTCTTCTTGATATATGGTAATCTGAAGATAGAAGACCTGCAAAAAAGGTGAGCACCCTTTGAGTGCTGAGGTCCACATGACCCATGGAACCTCTCCGCACAGGGGTCTTTGTTACTGAGTTCTTATTGCATACTCTAGCACTCATTGGGTCTATCTGTATGTCTGTCTGTGTGTTTGGGGCAAGTTTCTGTGGTAAATTAACCTTTTAACTGCTGGTTTGGCATGTTATGGGGGTTGAAGACACTTTCCCTACTGGGTTTGTTATTTATATTGTTTAACTACATGTTCTAGTATGTTTTTAACTTGAATTTTATTTTCATTCAGTTTTTGGTGAAAATATGTACTGCGCCCTTAAGGCGCGCTTTCTATTGCACAGACGCTATTGCTCCATTCACTTCAGTGGGACTGTACGGTTTGGGACATACCTCTGCAATCCGGTCAACGTTCTGAACATGCTGGGGGGCTTCGGGCACTGTTGGGGTACTTTTTACAAAAAAACTACAATTCCCATGAGCGCTTACTTAATGCGCTCGTTTCTGATTGGCTCCCATCGCGGCAGCCATTTTGTGCTTTTCTGTGAATAAGTACCCTATGCAGGGCCTGTACTCTCCTTTTCTCCTCAGCTCCTTAACCCTTTCATTGCCAGATAAGTTTATAATAACATTTTCTGTGCTATTTAATCACTTTTAAACACTGTTTTTGGGTGATATAGTGTACTTTTGAACAGTTGATTTCTGTGAGAATGTCTATTCCACCAGAGATTGGGGTTAGACCTAAGACTAAGGAATCTGCTGTGCCTGTGTCCCCCATTGCTCATTGCTCTTTATGTCATGAAGGGTTACCTAGAGAATTCTCAGGTCATGTTTGCCCAACATGCGCTGCTGTCACTGAATCTTCTACACGGACCTCTAGCCATGCATTAGAGCCAGTATGGATGCAAGAGTTTAAGGCTAATACAGGGACCTCTGGTCTACCTTACAACTCCATCCATCCACCTTACAGTGGGTCTTTCACTCATGTCAAGGCCCCGCTTACATCAGGTCTTCCCTGCCTAAACCGCCGGATGTCCCTGATTTATCTGATTCCTCTGATGAGGAACTGGTGGTGGATTATGATGATGAAAACTGTTCTGCAGTACTTCCTCTCAGTTTTTTCTTAGAGATGAAGCTGATCCTGTCCCCTCTGCTGAGGGCCTAATCAG
Organism: Rhinophrynus dorsalis; assembly: GCA_037306005.1. NCBI lineage: Eukaryota > Metazoa > Chordata > Amphibia > Anura > Rhinophrynidae > Rhinophrynus > Rhinophrynus dorsalis. The sequence continues at coordinate 190,422,386 of CM074722.1, forward strand.
GGCTGTATTGGCCACCCCGAATACTCCCTTGGTACAGGAGACCTCTTTGGACCCCTTCAGATGTGTTTCAGGAGCCTCAGTGCCCTTATACATGTTTCCCACCTAATCCCACCCTTGACCATCTGGTCTCTGATGAGCGGAAGTTTTCAAATAGAAAGCCATTTGTCTCTAAGAAATTTGCTAAGCTTTGTCCATTTTCTGAAGCAGTGTTAGCTCTATGGTGGATGCCCCTGTGTCCAGGTTGTCGAAATCTACTGCTTTACCTGTAGCAGATGCTTCTGCTATGAAGGACTGGACCGACAAAAAGTTGAGATTTCTTTCAAGGCTATTTTTGCTTCGGCTGGTTCTGCCTTATGCCCGGCGTTTGCTGCTGCGTGGGTGAATAGGGCCATGGCCATCTGGACTGCACAGCTTACCTTGGCTATTCACCAGGGGGCTTCTACTTCGGAACTGCTGAGACTTGTCGCCAAATTTCTGAAGCGCAACATTATGTCTCTGATGCTCTGTTTCACACAGTCCATATGATTGCCAGGGCTTCTATGTCTGTGGTTGCTAGACGGGCTCTTTGGCTCAAGATCTGGTCTGCTGATACCACATCAAAAAAGGCTCTATTATTGCCTTTTCAAGGTTCTTGCCTATTTGGGCCTGAGGTTAAAGATCTCATCAGCGGAGCCACTGGAGGTAAAGGTACTCTGCCTCCAGTGGTCCACAAGTCCTCCTACAAGCCCAAGGCTTCCAAACCTTCTTCGGCATGACTCGCCAATTTCGGGTCCCCGCTCTCAGGTGGGAGGGAGCTTGAGCCACTACCTTTCCATCTGAGAAAAATCTGTGGTGGACCCGTGGGTTTTGCAGGTGTTGGCGGAAGGGTACAAGATTCCTTTTACCACTCTTCCTCCTCCCCGCACCTTTCCTCTCACTCTCCTCTGGGCGCAGGGAAGCGTTGCCTGTTCGAGGCTGCTATCCAAGCCCTTTTGGACAATGAGGTCTTGGGGCCGGTCCCTTTTCCGGAGACAGAGTTGGGGTTCTATGCCAACCTCTTTGTGGTCTCCAAGAAGGCAGAGGTTGTCATCTTATTCTGAATTTAAAGGATATCAACCTATTTGTGGTCAGATCTCACTATCATCAGGAGTCCTTTCTACCAGTGATTGCGGCGTGTCTCCTGGGGAGTTCCTAGCATCTCTGGATCTTCAAGTTGCATATTTGCACATATCCATTCATCCAGAGAGCTGACAGTATCTCTGATTTGCCTGCGACAGGGGTCACTTTCAGTTTTCTGCCCTGCCATTCTGCCTGACCACCGCACCTCAAGTCTTCAATCGAATTCTGGGGCTTTAGTCTCTGCTCTCCATCCAGATGGCATCAGGGTCACTCCATACATGGACGACCTTCTTCTGAAGGCCTCATCTCCAGACCTTGTTCACCAGCAGGTTCAGACCTGCATTTGGATACTATCCGCTCACTGGTGGATCATCAACCTGGACAAGTCGGACCTTGTTCCCTCCCAGAAGATGGTTTTCCTGGGCCTTCTCTTCGACACTCAGAGAGGGATGGTCTTTCTCACCGATGAGGTGGCTCATCAGCTGGCTCAGAAGGTCCCTACGGTTCCTAGTGGGAAAGTTCATCTCCACAATAGAAGCAGTCCCATTCACCATGGTTCATGCCAGGAAGCTTCGGAGGTTTCTGATCTTGGCATGCAAAGATCAACCGGATCGTCTGGAGGAGTCTCTGTCTCTCCCGCTTCATGTAGAGTTGAGTCTTTCATGGTGGCTCAACCTGGACAATATCCTGAAGGGCAAGCCCTTGCTGATACAGTTCTGGATGATGAGGACTACGGATGCCAGCCTCTCAGGATGGGGGTTGTTCTGGGGCACCTGAATGCTCAGAGCTGGTGGTCTCAGGAAGAATCTCTCCTTCCCATCAATGTCTTGGAACTTCGGGCGTTATTTCATTGGACACTCCAGTTGGAGGACTGTCCAGTCAGAATCCAATCAGACAGCTCCACGGCTGTGGCTTACATTAACAAACAAGGCGGCACAAGAAGTCTCGCAGCTTGGTTAGAGGTCAAGGCTATTTTGTCCTGGGCAGAGAACCATGTCCCTGCCATCTTCACAGTTCATATTCCAGGCGTTGTCAACTTCTTGGCATACTTCCTCAGTCGACATACAGTGGCCAGTGGAGAGTGGGAACTTCACCCAGAGGTATTCAATCTGGTAGTTCAGAAGATGGGTATCTCATGCATTGATCTGATGGCAACAAGACACAACAGGAAGGTTCCAGTGTTCTTCTCTCACTGGGTGGACCTGCTAGCTCTAGCTGTGAATGCTCTATTGATACCTGGGATCTTTCCTCTGGCGTACATCTTCCCTCCTGTTCCAATGCTGCACAGGGTTACGAGGAAGCTACATCTGGAGCGCTGTCCAGTCATTCTGGAGGTTGAACCCTCAACTTAGAGGAAGAAAACTTTTTCATCTGGTGTCGTGGCTACTATGCTTAGTGTCCGTAAGCCTGTTCCTCCAAGGCCTACCATAGAGTCTGGTCTACATTTCTCTCTTGATGTGCTGATAAGGATCTTTCTCACGAGTTTCAGCTCCCTACGGTCCTTTCCTTCCTTCAGGATAGTGTGGATAAGGGTCTCAGTTTGAGCTCCCTTAAGGTTCAGACTTCTGCTCTCTCTGTTTTCTTCCAGAGGCGCATTGCCATTCTTCCTGATGTCAAAGTGGATGTTGCTCATACCCGTCAAGTGTTTAAGTCCCCTGCTCCTCAGTGGGATCTTAACTTGGTTTTGGGCATCCTTCATCACCCTCCCTTTGAGTCTTTGACTACTATTCCTCTGTGCATGTTGACGTGGAAAATGGCTTTTCTTCTGGCGATAGTGTCTGCTCGCTGTGTGGCGGAGCTCCCGGCCTTATCTTGCAAACCACTTTTTTGGTGTTTTACAAGATAAAGCTGTGATTCTCACTTCGCAAGCTTTTCTTCTGAAGGTTGTAACAGAGTTCCATATCATTCGGGAGATAGTGGTTCCTTCCCTCTGCCCTGACCCTTCTTCTGACAAGGAAAGGGATCTTCACTTGTGGGATGATGTGCGCTGCCTCAAGATCTATGTGCATCGTACTGAGTCTTTGTGTCTATCTGACACTCTTTTCATCATTCCAGAGGTCCCCAGGGCAGGGAATCCTGCGTCTAAGGTGATCATGGCTTCTTGGATTAAGTCCACTATTCGTAAAGCTTACGAACTGAGGAAGAACCCTGTGCCCTTCAGGGTCACAGCTCATTGGGTCATCTTGGGCCTACAAGAATCAGACCTCTGCAGATCAACTGTGCAAGGTGGCCACTTGATCGTCTGTGTACACCTTTTCCAAACACTAACGTGCTGATGTGCTGGCATCGGCCGACATCAGTTTTGAGAGGAAGGTCCTGGAGGCAGCTTTACCTGTCTAGGATCTCCTTTATTCCTTCCATACTCTTTCACTTTTGAGCCCAGTTTGCTCTAGTTCAGTGTGCTGTGTATTAGTTCCTATGGTCTGTTTTAACCCTGTTCAGTGTCTGTTGACACTCAGTTGTTTGTGCTGCACTGTTTATGACCTGTAGGTCCGTTACTGCTCTGGTGACTTTGGGGGCCTGTGCCTGGTCCTTGCCTTTCTTCCCGCCCTGGGGAACTTAATGGTTGGACATCCCAATGTTACCAGTAACCTGTATGGGACGACAGAGAAAATAGGATTTTAGTCTTAACTGTTAAATCCTTTTCTCTTAGTCCATACAGGTTACTGGTCTCCCACCCTGTCAAGGGACCATGCTTGGCGCTCCTGGTACAGAATGTGGGGGACCACTTTTGGGTTCATGCTCACAGGAGTCTTCTGTTTCCTTGCTGACTACTTGTACGAGTTGGTTCCAAAACGTACTGAAGTTAAAACAGGAAGCTGCAGCTAAGGTTAGAGGGTAGGCTCCACCCCTGCACTCACTTCTCAGCATTGTTCATGTCTACTTAAAGGGGCTGAGCGCCTACCCAGAGTTACCAGTAACCTGTATGGACTAAGAGAAAAGGATTTAACAGGTAAGACTAAAATCCTATTTTCTTTATTTAATTAACTTAAAAAAAAATAAATAACAAAAAAAACAAGATAGCCACAAATGATGCTTTATGATTGGGGAGTACTCTGTTCTTTCATTTGTTCTTTTGCATGAGTCTTTGCTAGGCGACCTCTAGAATTTATTTATGGAATGACTAACTTAGATACTTGTTGCTATGGTCTAGATTGCATCCCAATTGATAACTCTTATCAACTGGGTTTATCTAAAGATGCCCATACAGAGTGTGATTCCAACCAATCTGATCAAAATCAACCAGATTTGCCATAATTTAATAAGGTTGGTCTGACCAACTGGTGATTTTGGTCTGTCGGTCTGGTTTGCAATTTTTGTTCTCATGGCAATCAGATTACTGTGTACACCTTAGAGACAGAGTAAAATTAACTCTTTCTCTGGATTGTCCACTCCTGTCCTCCTGCTCCTCTCTTTCTATCCACACTTTTTTCTCACGCTCTAATTGCTCTTTTCTACTCTTCTTGTTAGTCCTACCTTATCTGCTGGTGTGGCCAGGAATTATGTAGTAGTGTGTCTAGATGTGCAAAGGTCCTTTTGCCAAGAGACCGCAGGTCCACATTCACACACCCCGTGATGTCACTTAGTAGTTGTCCAGTCAATAGGAAAGCTGGTAAGACTGTTCTGGTTTGAAGAGTCTTAGCCCTCCCCAAAAAAATAACTCAATAAGGACAACCCTCAAAAAGGGTTTTAAGGTTCCAAAAGCCCCAGAAAGCAGATGCTAACTAACACAAGAGCTTCACAAACCAGGACCAGGGCCACCTTTGTGAGTGACAGCCCAGCCCTGGGAGCATATGGTTTGTGGTCACTGGGTCTCATCTCCAGACCAGCGCTCCTGAGGTAGGAGAAGCCTCCTTGCACCAATGTATGGATCCCAAGTCAGTGAGACAGTATCCTATTAGAAAAGCATACAGTCATGTACAAAACATCAGAAACAAACAGACACATAATATATGTAAGATGTCCAATGCAGTCTGTCAGATTACCAATGCCTGTATGCAAAAACAGTACAGCAAGTCTTAGTGACACCCCCGAGGGCGACACTGATGTTAGCGACATTGTGGCAGGCGACATTAATGGGGGAAACATTTTCATGTTGCCCTTCTAATGCCAGTGTACATTTTTTCTGCCAACACTATGGTTCTTTTCCCTTCCACAGCCTGCTATTGCCACCCAGTGGGTGCTGAACACGCAGGGTGTCTAAAGGACGGTTCCTGTCGGTGTAAACCTGGTTTTGATGGGGAGAGCTGTGATCTCCCACAGTGTCCAAGCTGTTACACTCAAGTCAGCACTAAGGTAAGCTCTGCAGGACCTTGCCCCTTACCTTGGGATCAGCCCATACATATATTGCTAGTTTGGCTCTTAATTATGTTTTTATCCCTATATCTATCTATCTAAATTTTGATGGTATCACTTATCAGCCCTAGATGATATATATTTGTCACAGTAAGAGTTAATGTACATTTCCAGGCATGAATAACAGCAGTATACCAAATATATTTCATGTTGACTGGAGCAATTTCGGGGGAAACCAACTGTACCATAGGGGACAAATAACAATTGATTTTAACCCTTTGAGTGCCAGAGGGGTGCACAACACATTGCAAAGCAATGCTTTGTGTACCCGTCTGGCACTCAAAGGGTTAAATGGGGAGGTTTAACCCCATGAATGCAGGATAGGGCTTTGGGATACACTGGATACCTCTCTAGAACTCAGGCAGTTAAAAGATCCATTTAAATCAGTATGATTTGGAATATTTGTATATGTACACAGTCGGTTTGCCACAGAATTTCTCCAGTTCTCTACATCAGTCCCCATTTATTCATTATTTGAAAACAAGTTTATCGTAACAGCAGGATCTTTTACCTTGTCTCCTTAGGTCAGGGTGGACTACATAAAGCAATCATACTATTGTTAGACTACAATTTCACCATCCTTAGCTAGCCATTGGCTAGCTAAGGATTATGAGATTTTTCATCTCTAAGCAGTAATAATTACAATTGATATGGTTTATAGTGTTATCTTCTATGTAGCTTCTGTGTTTGATATGATAACTCCTTTTGTATGAACAAAGATATATATATATTTTTTTTTTTTGTCATTCCCCAGTTGAATTTGTACAAGAGGCAACATCAGGAACTATCTAGTGCAAAGAATGGCCAATCCCCAGCAAGAGGGGAGCTTGAGAACCAAATGAGGAAGGCAGAACAGGCTGCACAGGCCATGCTGGGAGATGCACAGACTGCTCATGGTAAGTGGGTGGTGAGAGCGTAAAGAGAGCAGAAAGAGATGAATGACAGAAAGTTAGTTCGGTTATCCCTCCTACAGATAAAAGCAAGGCAAACATTTTTTGGTTAATCTTCAACAGAGTGTTTTTTAGAGTAGACAATGCATTTTCTGTGTTAAGACGTTGGCTGCACTTTGGGGTATGTTCTAGATTATATGATCATTTTACTGCTTAATGACTCACACCATGCACTTCCAAAAGTGCTGTTAAAGGAGTAAAACGTTTTTTTATGAAAAAAACTCCTACATATTGTACGGCTTTTCCTTCTTAATAAAATAAAGTGCCCCCACTGATGAGTGATGCTTTTTTTTAGAATAATGACATTTACATTAACAGCATCTTCTAGTAGTCAGATTTCAATTAGTTATTCTGTTGCATTTCATGGGAGAGACGTGTCACTGACAGACAGTTCTCCACAGACTGTGACATAAATTGTTGAGTAATTTCTTGTCAGTTCGAATGATTATAATTTGTGAATAAAGCAACTGACAACAATGGGAGTACCCTTGCAATTACTCAACAGGAAAGCCCCTATTAACATATAGATTTTCATAAATTTATGAAGAAAATTGTCTTCATAAAAAGGTTATTAAATAAGCAGAAGCCTCACAAATACATTGATCTCCCTTCCTGTTTTAGCATAGAATTGTACACAAAGCACATTCCCTAATTTCTATTTTTTCTTTAGCTTTAAATTAATAGCTTCGTTTAATATGCAGTTGAAATACAGAATTTGAATTAGAAAAATATGATTATATAGTTGTATATCTGTGAGTTATAATTTGCAAACCTCACAGGTGCAGAGCTCTTACTTCAGAGACAGATATCAGGACTTCAAGGTACTCAGTCCGAGACACAAAATCTTCTTGGAGAAGCACAGAGGAAGCTGCAAGGATTACAGGCCCAAAGCAGCCAGTACCATGGGCAGCTACAGGACACAAAGAGGAAGATGGACACTGTGCGGCTACAGCTATCGGGGAGCCATGCAGAGCTGACAAGCATGGTAACTACTGCATGTCTATCACACATACAGGGCCAGATTTATATCTTAGGTGCCTCTAGGCAAGGAAACCTAGGTGCCATAACATCATCCATACCCACTCCCCAAATATTTGCATGAATCTTTAACCTTCCCCATCCATAACTGCCTGACACAAAAATAACCCCTTAATCTATGATATGTGAACACAAAAAGCTATTAAATTAACTGGCCCCTATAAGGCTTTATAAACTGGCCAGATTAGTATATAAATTGGAAATAACATCAATATTTAAACCTGTAAATTAAACGACCACTTTAACAGGAGTTGATTTCAGGTGCAATGGGATTGGGGTTGCTTTGGGCACACTCATAACTCAGAGTGGTGGGTGAGTCAACAAGGCTGATGCTCCCCTCACAGTTTGGTTCTTTGGGTACTTGACTTAACTGCGTATTGAGAATTCCAGACCTGGACATAAACAATGTATTCACCATATAGTGCAAACATTACAGATTCACAGTAAAACTACAGATGGCCAAACCAAGCAATGTAAATAGAAAACATCATCACCTACCTTGCATTAACACACAGATGTATGGTGATATGGAAGTACTACTTTTCACTTGCACCCAGGTCTGTCGTTATATGCTAAAGAGCTTGACATTTGACACATTTATCATACTAAATATGGCCTATGTTTATCAACGGGTCTGGAAAATACTTCTGTTATCACTGCATAATTAACTTTTAATTTATTAAAATGTATTTGTAACTCTTTACATAATAAGCAGACTGCAGTGATTTCTGGAGTTGTTTCTCACTGTTAGATAATGTGGCAGTACTGTGTGAGTGCTATTTGGAGTTAGCAGTAACCCCATGATTAAGATCGACTGCATTGTACCAATATCACAGCTCAGGAAATACTTGTAAACAAGAGTAATCACAATCTATTCTTCCTGGAGAACCTATTTATAATGAATAAAATAAATACACCTGGTCTAACATTTTCTATTTTAGGATGCATGAACACACTTAGGCTGTTGTACTAAGAAGTATTGGAGCAATTCTGGGGCAAACAAGTTGTACCATAGGGATCAAATAAAAATTCCCATTTATTTAATTCTGGCTTTCTACCTCTTGAGGTAGAGGCTTGCAATGCATTGTGATGCAATACATTAGAAATCTCTCTAGGATTCAAGGGATTAAAAGTCCTATCACTAGGATTTGTATATAACCATATGGTGCAGTTGGAATATACTGCACATAAGGTATTTGAACATTAAATGAACACAAACACCTTCTAACTATGGTGTCCCAATTACCTTGAAATAAGTAGAAAGGCTTTCTGGAACTGTCTAAAATTTTCTGGCTAATGTGTGGTACCATGGTAGCCACAGAAAATGCAGGAGACTAGTACAGCAAGAATGATACCTTTATTGGCTGAGTGACTCTAGGATACAAACTTTCAAGAGACAAGCAGGTCTTTTCTTCAGTTTCATGCTTACTATGCCAGAAGAAAAGATCTAGCTGTCTTGAAAGCTTGCATCCTAGAGCCACTCAGCCAATGTAGTTTTACTCTACTAGCCTCCAAGTTTTCTGTGGGCTCCATGCACCAGATGGAGCCTCCCTGCTGGAACCCTGCTGCTGCCCAAAGCAGTAGCAATCGCCTTTGTTTCATGGGTTCTCTGGCTCCCATTTGCATGGCTGGCTTCAAAAATGTTGGCAGCGGGGGGTGGAGCTAGCCGCAGACCAATTCTGGAGTAAACCAGCCACACTATTGGAACAAATGCAAAACATCCAAATGATTTAAATGGGGATTTCAGCCCCTTCAGTATTAGAACGGTCTCCATCCCATAGCTTGGCAAAGGGTAAACGCCACATTTAAATCAATAGAGATTTTGGCAGTGATTATTTGCATAGCTGGGAGCTCTCCAGATTTGCTCTGGAGACTCTGTTTTTTTTAATACCGGTTCTCCAGGGACAGAAGCTGATTCACCGGGTGGTGGGGAGTTTTTTTTAGGAAACTCTGCCCACTTCTTCTCCTTCCCAGCCTGTTCCTCCCACTTCCTGACTACTTTTCCTCCTTCCCCACCCAGTTCCTCCCACATCCCACCCACTTTGTGGCACTCCTGCTAAGCCCCACCACTTTTTTGATGCAAATTGTGTTGTTTTTTTATTCCTCAGCAGCAGCACAGCAGAACACAAAGTTCCCAGATATGATTATTTGTTCTCTGTGGTGCAATTGGTAGGCTCCAGAGTTCCACCATTTTCTTAGTACATTATCCTCATTGTTGAGTGCTGGGGCAGTTACTAGTTATTAGAGAACACAGAGGCTGATGTACAAAGTAGAACTGGAACAATTCTGGGATAAACTGACTGCACCATATTCTACAAACCAAAACTTCTGTTGATTTAAAAGCAGAGGCATAACTAGAAGCCTCCAGGCCCTGGTGTAAGAAGTGCCATGAGCCCCCCTGACCACATTGGCTCCCCTCAACTACTTTGGCCCCCCCTCAACCACATTGGCCCCCTCCACATTGCCCCCCAGTCTCCAGAATGCCCTTCAATCTCCACAATGCCCCATCTCCTACCTCTCTGGTGGTCCAGTGGCATGGCAGGAGAGACCCCTACGCAGGTTAAGCTCCTGCTCGGTCCTCTTCAGTAATGTAGAACACTGGGAGATGGTCATCTCCCAGCATTCTGCATTACTAGAGTGCTGGTGGGAGATTACTGGCACCAGGAGGGGTCGCAGGGGCCCCTGGAGTGATAGGCCCAGTCGCAAGTGTAACCCCTGCGACCCCTATAGTTAGTCTAATGTTTAAGAGGTTACTTTTAATCCCTCAAATGCTAGAGGGGCTCATTGGAATCCTCACTAACATTGTATGAGTTCTGTGCACCATTTAAATCAGTAGGGATATGAGAACTGTTTATTTGTCTCCTATAGAGCAGTTTATTTGTACCAGAATTTCTCCACTTCTATTAGTACATGTGTAGGGCCAGCTTTACATCTCTAGGCAGTTGCCTACTATGCCTATTGGGAAATCCAGCACTGAACACCAGCCTCACTGTGTGCTTGTGAGTTAACCTAGATTCATGTGTCCCCCCTGGGCTGACTTTGAAGGTAGTGAAAACACATACGGCCGTATTCAGAAAGATAAAGAGGAGCAGCACAGGGACAAATTAAAATTCCCATTGATCTAAATATGTATTTTAACCCGTAGAATGTTATAGAGGAATAAAATGTACATTTTGAATTAACCATTTAAGCATTAAAAAAACTAATAAAAAACAACTTTATTGGTGATCACATAAAAATAGTTGGTTCTCAGTCACCTGTTATTTGTCTCTCTTTTTCTATGAAATCACAGACATTTCCTACAAATTTACCACTGGGTTCTGGTTCCTACTCTCAGCTCAGTCTAGAGGCTCAGACAATAGCAAGCAGGTAATAAAAATCTGTGTACCTTAAGAAATATCATTATCATCATCTGTTCATTAATATTATCTATATTGCTGTTTGACATCATGCATACCTCCTGCTGTTCTTAACCCTTTACAGACCAAAGGGGTATGCAGTGCATTGCAAAGCAATTCATTGCACACCCCTCTGGTCCTTAAAAGGGTCAACTATGACTCCCTTCATCCTATGCCACACATTAGCCAGCTGATGAGGAAAGTTGTAGTCCATCAACATATGGAGGGCCACAGGATGCCCACCCCAGATCTGCACTGTAGGCTTTCAAGCTATTTAGCACAGGTTGTATTTAACCCTTTGAATACCAGAGGGGTATGCAACACATTGCAGAGCAATGCAATGCATATCCTTCTGGCACTCAAAGGGTTAACTAGACAACATTGAAGTAGAAACAACAAAATGTAGAGCATCCAGGTTTGATGAAAATAGGTCAAGGTTTCAATCCACATTGCTTGAATTGTTGGGGAATTTCACTTAAAGCAGAACTATCACGATAATAACATTGCCCCCAGTACATTGCTAACCTAGCGATATGCAAAGCCATACTGTAATTAAGCTGAATAAGTCCACGTTCTTGCAGAAAAACAACTTCTTCGGTAGGCATCATGCACAGAGCTTACAAGAGAAGCTCTGTGCGCCTGCGCCGGCAGTAACTTCCGTTACCCTAAGGTAACCAACAAACGTCACTCACCAATGCTGCCAGTGAATGGGACAGACAATGCGTTGTTGTCCACTGGTTCCTGCCGAAGAAGTTGTTTTTCTGCAAAAATGTGGACTTATTCAGCTTAACGACAGAATGGCTTTGCATATCGATAGGTTAGAACTGTATTGGGCGCCCAATGTTAGAATCATGATAGTTCTGTTTTAAAGGGATAGTGATGTCAAATAATTAATTGATATATGATTGTTCCATTTCATTTTTGTATAATGTATAGTATAATTTTAAAATCATTTATCTGCATATTCTTCAGATCTGAAAGCCGGTCCTGATGGATTACAATGAGAGACAATATTTTGTCAGCGTAAGGAAAACCCTGCTCCCCTTCGTCTAATGTTGTCCTTCATTGTGATCCGTCCAGTCAAGGGACTGGCTTTCAGATGTGATGGAACTGTTCATGACATAGTGGAAAGGGGTGGGAGGGGGTAATATTTTACCTGGATTTGTAAGAAGAATATGCAGGTAAATTATTAAAAAAAATACTATACATTATAAAACATTAAATGGAACAATCCTATATCAATCTATTATTTGACATTACTATCTCTTTAAGATCTGTATGTGATCTAAACAGATAATTGTGTTTGGTTGTAACAGATACATGACACATTTTGAAAACTAGTTCAATGTTACCATGACAATGGTCTGAAAAATGAAATGTTCTAAGTGCAGAATACCCACTAGGAATAGGAGGCTGTGAATGGAACATTTTTATTTGTTAGTATCCCAGACTACATTGAGTATGGCCAAACTGAAACCTTCCAGCTCTTGTGGACTTTAACTCCCATCATGATAATAGGAATAGTAGTACTCATTACTCAACATCTTGGGGGCTTCGGGCTAGATTAGTGGTAAAAGATATTACGTTTCAGGGAAAAATATTTGAATTTGCATTTCCAAAGATACAAAAGGGAATGTAAAAATAATATAATGGAAAAATAAACTCTAAGAATTGTTCTTGGTTTTCTCAGGGAGGGGGTTGGTTTGTTTGTTTTTCTGCACTGTACTTATCTAATGCCTATGAACAAAGCTGTTTGCGTGTGAAATTGACTTTTTACTGCCTGTGTTTCAAGAGATGGACATTTCAGGGCATGCCATTCCTCTGCACCCTGGCACACGTTATGTACGACCTGGGAACAGAGGAAATCATCAAAAATCCATGCTTTTACTTATGCCAACTGTAGGTGTGACATTAAGGGCTTATTTTCACAGAAAGTGTGCACAGAATCGTGCTGATGTGTGTGGACATAGGTACAGACTCTTGTCTAGTAGAAGTAAAATTAACCCTTTCAGTGCCAGAGGGGTACACGACGCATTGCAAAGCAATGCGTTGCTTGCCCCCTCTGGCACTGAAAGGGTTAAAGTTTCTCCCCTGTTTCATACATTCCCCTTATAAATGTTCCAGGACATAGTGTATTCTTCCTGGCAAAACACTTAATAAATAAATAAGATGTGTTTTTGTCTTCATGTGACCTGCTATAGCTGAAATTATCATTAACATGAAACTTTTGAATTCTACAAACATCTTCACAATGTATTGAAGACTAGTTGAACAGCCCGTGTACATGGACAACAGTGCCAGGCAGCAACGGCCTCTGCGCACCTGAGCAGAGAGGACTATGGTCTGAATTCAGAGCGCCCCACTCCATTATCAGCCGCGGCGCAAGCAGTCTGTACTGCACATGACTATAGAGCTCGCAGCCCTCTGTACTGCACATGACAGATTCTGACAAACATACATTAGTGAATTATTATATAATAGGATAGGATAGGGTAGGATGTCTCTGTCATACATGAAGTTGATGTATAGTCCATGATCAAATTAGGAAGGCAGCCTGTGTTAAACTAATCCTTTTCTCTTTTCAAACTACAGACTGTCACAGGAAGCACAGACTGTGGCACAAAATGCTGCAGACGCACAAACAGACACACAGAGGGCGCTACAGATTCTACGCTCAGGTGATACAGATCCTAATGCTGTAGAGAAGCTAAGAACAAGGTAAATGATTTGTGCACCAGACTGAGAGTATACATTTCAGTATAACTGAAGTATTTGTGTTTGCATTAATCTCTCAGTGCTAGTGACTATGTGCGAAAGTATCTGTTTCAGTGACTAAGTCATAACATAGGCTTGGTTGGACCACTACCCATATGGTTTAGACACAGGTCCATTCACACAGCTGCCCATAGCCTTTACTTAATGTACACTTTAAATCCCATGTGAACATCGGCCTCCTACAAAAAAATAAATTCTGACTGCACAACTTATTTGTCTCTTTGTCCTCCATTTTGTAATGTAAATCTAATTTCCAATCTCTCTCTACCCTTGTTCTATTTATGGAGTTTCAGCTTTTGTGACTCATCCACCTCTCTCTAGAACTGATGAACTAAGATGAATTGGAGTTATTTTGTAGCAAGCCAAATGAGTCATGGGTAACAAATACAAATTCCATAAATTCCCATTGATTTAATTGGGGGCTGTTAAACCTTTGCTAGGGTGGTCATAACAGACATCTCTAGCATTCAAGGGCTTAAAAATCCCTGTTTAAATCAATATGGCATGCCCCATAGTCACTCTTCTTCTTAGAATTATTGTGTTGTGTTCACAGGCTGGAGGATGCTCGTACAAGGTCTGGGGCACTAGAGAATGAGGCTATTCAATCTGCAGCAGCAGCCGAAAGGTCTCACCATGAGACCATACAGACAGCTCGGGCTATGGCACAAGTTGGTAGCATTGACTCTGTGCCATTCCAGGTAATACTACCAACCCAGGACTGCATAACCATCTCTATGAAGAAAACAAACCCAAAACCAGTTTATAAAGCAGTATCTTCCTAACATGAACATAAGACATATTTTGGCTAATGCTCAGGAAGCTAAAATGGTATAATTCTAGAGCAAACCATCTACTCCAACAGGCTCTCAACCTCTTAAAAGCTAGAGAGGTATCCAGTTACTTGCTTCACAAGGCATTGGATATCACTGTAGCATTCAGGGAGTTAAAAACTTAATTTAAATCAGTTGGGAACTTGAGGAATTGTTCTGTGTTTCCTATTGGTTTGCCCCAGAGTTGCTCCAATTTTCTGAATACAGCCCCTTATTCCTTACAGTTTGCTTTATTTACTGATTGTTGCTAGTCAATATTTCGGTCCTACATGGATCTTTAACAAGACAAGTAAAGTACAGAAGTGAAGTGCTGTATACACTTTACTAACCAAAATGTAAATGGGAAATAAACATTAACCCTTTGAGTGCCAGAGTGGTACGCAACTCATTGCTTTGCAATTCGTTGTGCACCCCTCTGGCACTCAAAGGGTTAAATAAAACATTTTTCTTATCACTAACTGTAACAGGTTGTACCTTTCTCTCCATCCAAAAACTCAGGGGGAAGTTATTCCCTACTATTGGTACAAGTTCACCTTACCCCTGTTATTATATATATATATATATATATATATATATATATATATATATATATATATATATATATATAATATGTATATGGTCTCACAATTCTTTAGAATATAGTGAATACAATAAAGAAATGTTCGAAAGTTTAAAATATACTTAAACATATATATAAATATATATATATTTATAAATATATATATATATAAATATTTATTTCACATATATCGGAAATGGTAAAGAAATATAAAAAGTATATGACTAGTAACAATCTATATCATTAGTAGATCCAGCATGACTAGAAGAGTACAGTTTGGATATACGCTTGCAATAATAAAAGAATTACATCCCATTAGCCTTGCATATAGATTCTCTCTCTCTCTCTGTTCATCACATTTTACCTGTCTTCTTATATAATCTACTAGTATAAATGCCCGTGTACACAGGCCAAAGTGCTACTCAGAGGCCTCAGCTGCTGCCCCAGAGCTGGGAGCTGAGACAGGCGGTGGGTCATTCGGAGCGCCCTGCTCCAGATGGAAACTAGCGCGTTCAGCCACTCTCTACTGCGCATGACTGCATCGTTCAGGCATTCTCTACTGCGCATGACTACATCGTTCAGGCATTCTCTACTGCGCAAGTGCGTGTTACGCACACAGGGAGAGACACATTCTACCAAAATTATATATATTGATATTATCAGTACACTTTTCTAGTTCTTTTCTCTTGTTTCAGCACACTGCACTAGTTTATGGAAAGTTTATGAACATCTATGCTTCTATAAAACAACACCTGTATAATTGATCTCATTTGTGTGCTAGACTAATAGGCTGTAACAGTGTTAAACCACTTTTTTCTCATTTATCATGCAGTAGCATAAAAGAGGCTTTATTAGCACATTGGAGATTAGGCAGGAGATATTCTATAGACAAGATATGGAAAGGTTTTTAGACAAGCCTAGACACTAAATGCCCTTTATGGCAAAACAAAAAACAAAACAAAAACATGGTACATCTAGTAAATATGTCCTTCCTAAGTATAAACAACATTTCTATGCAGCACATTCTACAAAAGACCTTTGTACACATAAGAAAATCAGTTTTTTAAAGGGCATATTGTATTTAACTATTACATATCCAGAATTTTATTGATTTTAGAAGCAGTATTACTTGCCCTTAATGTACTTGATATGGTTCCTCTGGCACTGGTTGAGTTAAAAGCAATTTACATTTCTTTGTGGAAACATAATACGTATCCATGGCCATTATTATCTTTTGTTGACATAAGCACTATTTCATACACTGTTATTGAAAGTCAGAAGGTCATGAAAAATTGGGATTATCTGATTTCCAGGAATTCAGTTCTTGAAAAAGATGTAGACTGCAATATTAGCAGTATCAGCTTTCTATGGATCAAATTCTTGTCATTAGAAAGAAAAAAATGAAAGAGAATACTTCTGTGTTCT
Source organism: Rhinophrynus dorsalis (assembly GCA_037306005.1). Classification (NCBI taxonomy): domain Eukaryota; kingdom Metazoa; phylum Chordata; class Amphibia; order Anura; family Rhinophrynidae; genus Rhinophrynus; species Rhinophrynus dorsalis. The sequence goes on from CM074722.1 coordinate 190,438,815, forward strand.
AAAATCACCTGTACAATGAACCTGTAGAATGAGGCCCCACAGTGAATGTATTTATGTTAACAATTTTTTCAGAGCCACTGATCTACTAAGTAGAACTGGGGTCATTCTGAGGTAAACAAACTGCTCCATGGGGAGCAAATGAAAATTTGCTTTGATTATAATGGTTGCAGAACCAAACATGTGTAACAAGCACACACTGAGAATGAATCAAACTTATTAGTTTATTCTTGGGGATGTGCCCCCTAAGGTGCTGCTCAGTCATGTGTTTCACTCCGTTGTGCCATAACATTTTATTTAGTTTTATTCGTCCTCAGTGTGTGCACATTACCTCTTTTGTGCTGTTGTATCTCTGAGTGTAAGGATATCACAGACATGAATCTTTGTTATTTATGCTCAGAGACGAAATCAGCTGCACCTCACTTCAAAGGACCATCAAAGGCCAAAATATGGTCTGGGATTTTACTGTTTCTCTTGTACAAAAATGATTTGCTTGACATTTCTGTGCTGGTCTGTCTGTGAACAGGACCAAACTGATATGAATACAGAAATGTTTTCTTTGTAATGGCACAAACGAGAGCGTAAAAAACATGACTGAAACTGACAGTACCTGTAAGGGCACCATCCCCTAGAATACGTGTCTGAGTGTTATTCATTCTCAGTGTGCTCATCACACCTCTTGTGTTTTAGTCTTCCTTTGATTTAAATTGGACTTTTTACCCATTGAACGATTTAGAGATCTCCAATGGATTGCTTTGCAATCAGTTAGAATTATGGGGTATTTTTTATTTCTCCCCTATATGTTGTAGTTGGTTTACTCCATAATCACTCCAGTTTCTCTTAGAACATCAGCCTCAGTATATCAATCACAGCAGATGGAACCAATCACAAAGATGTACTAATACTGTTCCTTGCTAAAACAGGGGCTAGGACCAGTTTACTAGTGCTGTGCCTGCCTCTTCCCTATTTACTAAGAATTTTTGTTTCTGAGAATTTTTCCCTTAACACAACTTGTGCCAAGGGGAGGGCATTGTGGTAGTGAATGGACATTTCAGGAATGTTATTCCTCTGCAAATTGTTTAATGCCATGCACAAGTCGCAGAGAAAATTAGTGCGACTTTACTCCATTATACTGTGCGTGCTTCTGAACTTTATGAATATATTTTTTAATTGATCACTGTCATAATGCTGGGTTAGTGTGGATGACACACTGGGGTAAATGTATAAATCTGCCACTCAGCTCCAGTTTTGTCAGCCTCCAACACAAGTAGCTGCACTGAAGGGTATGCACTGCAGCATCTGATCCCTGTGTGCTGCAGGGATGGACAACCGAAAACCCTACTGCTGTTGCTAGACTACCATCATGGGAGCTGTAGTCTGGTAGCAGTTGGAGAGCAAGTGAAAGAAATGTCTCCTTATAACAGAAAATGAATCGGTCAGGACAACAAAAGCTCACACAGTATCTCCAAACTGTGTGCAGATTCTAGGTCATACAATCCAGAATAGTTTAAAACTCCACAATCAATGTCACACCTTCCAATGACTAAAGACTATCTCAACCTGTTTCACAAGACTGTGACTTAGGAGTAAAAGCTGGTATGCTTGAAACACGTAAGGTTGTTTTGTTTATCCCAAACCCTTATGCGGATGCACAATGCTTATATCAACTTTAATTTAAATTCACCTATATCTGAACGATTCTTGAGCCACTGGAACGTGTGACACTGTTTGCGGAGCAGCTGAATGGCTTCTCATTGTCCACTACTGCTGTAGTCCAAACTGGTGTATACACTCATCAGGTGTTGAGTTGCCAGCAAGCCCCAACCCCATAGCATGCACAGGAAAATGGAGTTAAGTTATGCCATTTTCTCTGGGCCTTATTTAATATTTGTTAAATGGTAAACAAGATGTACACAAAAGGGACACCTCAAAATTCTTATGCACTTCCCCACTGCCCACCCCTTAGTGCAAGCAGCATTAAAGGGAGTATTTGCAGCATAAATAACATTGTAAATTGGTATTAGACAGACAGGGGACTAGAGAATTGATTCTAGCTCCTGTTTTAGTGCAGATTTGTATTTTCCATTCACCCCACTACCGAGGACTGGCAGATTCATGAGTGGTAACGTCATATTCCAGAGTCTCACTGTTTGTTGGAACTAAAATTCTCAGCACATCCAATGCCAAATCATAGACTATTATTTTGTTTTGCTTGTAGTTTGTGAACTGATAATGGTCATGCTAATCAAATAGGCTAATATAATAAGGAAAACGAACGACACCGTAAGAGGAAAAATAACATTGCCATTTAGGTTTTTAACCACTTCAATGGTAGTGAAGTCTACAAGGCATTGAAAAGCAATACATTAGAGAGAAATATCTATCATTTAAGGCTGTTAAAAGCCTCATTTAAATCAGTGTGAATTTTGGAAAATGTTATTTGTCCCCTGTGGTGCAGATGGTTTACACCAGAATTGCTCCAGTTTGTCTTATTAAATCAGTGCATTTAATAACAAACCAGTTTATTTATCTTTTCCTTAAACCACAACTCTACTCTACCCTTGGATGCATTGGAGACCTCTCTATCATTCAAGGGGTTAAATGTGCGTTGTTGGAAATGTCTATAATACAGATTAGATATAAAATGAATCACCTGTTAATTAAATGAGGAGACATAGGATGCTGATCCAGAGAGAAATCCAGTTGCTGTTTTGAAGTTGGGTAGTCTCTTTCCCACTGGGAAATTGCTTAAATTGAGTCTTATTTGCCTTCCCATCAACAATAAAATCTGGCAAAGATTAAATGTGATTGACTTGTGTCTTTTACCAACCTCATCAAATATGTAACGTGTAGTACTGCTGTCAGTAACATGTGTTCTCTGGTTATCAGGCTGAGCTGGATCAGTTAAGAGGGAAGTCCCTGGAACTAACAAACTCAGTGGAAGCTGGACTGGCTCAGAGCAAAGAACTTCAAAGCAAATTCAATGTGTGGGAACAGGATGCAGAGCAACAGATCCAGGAAGGGCAGAAGAACAGAGTGGTAAGGAAAAGGGCGCATTCACACCTATCAGAACAAGAGAAGCCGAGTCATTATTGTCACTGTGTACTCTCTCTATCTAAATATATATATATATATATATATATATATATATATACAGTCATGTGAAAAAGTACACCCTCTTTGTATGGTTTTACATATCAGGACATAATAACAATTATCTGTTCCTTAGCAGGTCTACAAATTAGGTAAATACAACCTCAGATGAATAACAACACATGACATATTACACCGTGTCATTACTTATTTAACAAAGATAAAGCCAAAATGGAGAAGCCATTTTTTTCTTTTATATTGTACAAATAAGATTTGCACATTCCTTTACAAATGTCGAAACACAATTAGGTATATGGTCTAAGAACAGGCAATTCAAGTCCAAGAACATTATAGTTGCAGCAATCTGCCCATTCTATGCACCATTCCCAGTATGCACCCATTTACTAAAGGCTCCTGCTGGGGGTACAACCAATTCTGCTCTAGGGAAACCAGTACAGCATACACCTATTCCCTCATCCATGAAGACAAGGCCACTCCTGGGCCCCGGACTGAACTTACAGTGATCCCATTCCCTAAATATCCTCCCCAAGCATACAGGTTCCCTGAGTTGACCCCTCTATTGCTGGATGTGATTGTAACATATCGCACAGCAATACGTTCCATTCTTACCTACAAATGAGTGGTTAAGACAAAATAAAAATACCACATTATCCCATATCCTGCCACCCCATCCTAACCCAACCACAGATTGGCTTGTACTATCTGAACTGGCAAAGGAGAAGTTAATGGTTAAAAAAAAAACATTCTAAATTATTTAAGGCCAAACAGCCTTAAATAAGATGTGTGTGCATGTGATAATATTTTCCATCCACCTCTACATACTGATCAGATCAGGATGGAGAGTGTGGTTAACCCTTTGAGTGCCAGAGGGTACGCAACATAATGCGTTGTGTATCCCTCTGGCACTCAAAGGGTTAAAACAACATAGGGGCCTGTGGCCCCATATCCTATTTTTTCATTAAAGGGAAGGTACGTTCTTTCCCTCCCTTAACAAAAGTAAACAACAAAAGCACACTTAAACACAACGAAGACCAGAAACAAGGAAAATTAAAATGGGGGACGGGGTCCAGGATCATTTTCCTACCCACATGTACTGTTTGACACCCAAGCCCTGTTTACTGTTCCATGGGTACCCACAAAACCACTTACACTGTTTGACACCCCAGTATTGTCCCACTGATAGCCATAACCCCCTGACACACACAGTGCCTCTTTCCCCCTCCAGCCATATTTCATTGTTGGCCTTAATATGCCCTAGACAGTGCTGCATTCCCCTCCAGCCTTGTCCCTGCGATAAGCATACAGTCCCCACAAACAGTGACACGCTTACTCCACACCACTCCAGTTTGCCCAACCGATATCCATATCCCCATTTGGGAGACCCCTTCCTTCTTTCTGACTTGCCCCATTGATATCTGTAAGAGAGTCCACTTCAATAGCATTTTTTTTTTTTAATTTTAACCATTACTCCCTCAGTTGCCGATGCAACTAATATGAGCTGATCTGGCAAAAGAGTGGTTAATCTGAGGATGATTTAGGATGGGGGTGAGGCTGGAAGGGGATAGCTTATTAGGGAAGTTTTGTTTTGCTTTAACTGTAATGTAAATCAATCCCTTACTTGGCAGTGAGTTTTCAGTGCCTTTCATTGAGAACTCCCATTGCAGCGGAGGGGTCTAAGGAGGGTGTTTTTGTCTGGAGGGGTGCTTCGGGGCACTAAGGAACACAAGGTTCAGGCAAGGCTATGGAAGTCATGCCCTGCCTGTTGTACTTGCCTGAATTACGTGAAGAGAAACAAGTGTATGTATACATTGTCTGATATCTCTACACATATGTACCATCAACATGGCGCCTGAGTGCAGACATATTCTGATGTCAATTTTACCTCAACACATTCACCTGTCTCCCTCAGGTGCAGACAAGTTTGAGGCAAGAGCAAAAATGCCATATTTCAGCAGATTGCCTTTTTACATAGGTGCAGGCCTGTACACCAAAAATCCATTGGAAAATAGTTTGACATGGCTCCCGATGTCATATTGCTCTTCTTTCTGTTTGCTTTGCAGTTATCAGACCAGCTGATGTCACGGGCAAATGCTGCAAAGATCAGAGCGTCTCAAGCAATGAACACTGGTAATACCACCTTCAATGAGATTGAGAGCATCCTCAGCAACTTAAGAGGTAAGTCAGTGGGAGGAATTCTTTGTTGCCTGTATCTTTCCTGATTTTGATGCGCTGCAGATGAACCTTCCCAACCCTTTATTCTTTCCTTGGCTAAATTAATGTTGTGTCAGCCTACCAGTTTTTGCTTATTTGTTGCATTTTAAACAGTTTATTTGAACTGTTTTTCAGCTGCAAAATTGATACATATTGCCTACAATTAGGTATTTTACTTTAAATCTTTAGAGCAGTGATGGACAACATGCAGCCTTCCAGCTGCTGCCAGACTGCAGCTCCCATTATCCCCGGGATGAGAGGAGTTGTACTCTGGCAGCAGCCGGAGGGCCTCACATTGGCTTCCACTCCTTTAGAGTGTTTGCTATCTTTAGCCTTAATCCCTAGCATTCTAGAGACATCTGACACCTTATTAAGCATTGTGTTGGAGACGCCACTAGAATCCAAGGGGTTTGGCTAGTTTTTTGGGGTATTCCAAATGATTTTGAATTCCTTTTCAGTTTGGTTTTGCAGAATCTGATTGGAGACAGATGATCAACATTCTTTGAACTCTGGTCTACGATGAAATAATGAGATAAATGTCTTATCTTTGCTCCAAGGGTTCGGTGACAAAGTGGGGGAGCATCGCAGGGAAGCTGAAGACGCAATGAGACGCCTTCCTGAGATCAGACTTCGGGTTCAAGCAGCTACAGATAACACTGAAAGAGCTGAGAAATCCCTCAAAGGAGCAGCAAGTGACTCAGGCATGGCAGCAGGAAATGCCAACGAGGCACAAAGCATTACAACTGCTATACAGCTGGTAAGGGCTTTCTACCTACTTACAAACCTAAAGTGTAGATCTCTTTATTCAGGGGATTACCAAAACAAATAATATATCAGCCAGGTGTGAGTTCTATTGTATTTTGAGACCGATTCCATTTAACACAGTAACATAGTAATTTAGGTTGAAAAAAGACTTGCGTTCATCTAGTTCAACCCTTTTCCTATTCCTGTTTACCATCATTGATCCAAAAGAAGGCAGAAAAACCCCTCAATACAGCAATTTCAAATTATGACTTGAATGGGGGATAAAAATTCCTTCTTGATTCCAAATAGCAATCAGATTTCTCCTTGGATCAACAAGCCCTAACTAAATATTAATCCCAGTACTAACATACATAGCCCCCTATATTCTGCTCTTTTAAAAAAGTATCCAGGCCCCTTTTAAAGGCATCTATTTTGATATCCTGACATTCCATTATGGATTCCACTGTTTGAAGTTGTTTTCTATTGTTTGTTGTCCGTTTCTGTTTTGCCCTATGTCCACTGATGATTATAACAGAATGGACCATTCTAGGTGTGGGCAACCTATGGCTTTGAGCTGTTGGAGACTACAACTGCCATTGACTCCAAGCACATATTGGCTGGGGATAATGGGAGTTGTTTGATTTCCTACTCTGATAGTCTATTCAGTTTAAAATTCATCACCAAAACTTGCCCATCCAAGAAATTCAGAATTTGATTCCAGACTGGCTACAAGTAAACAAATATTCCCCATATGCTTCTAGGGCTTCCCTCAATTTTTCAGTGTACCTTTTTAGTACTATAATGTGTGCAGTGTAATGTATTGCACAGTGGTGGTTAAAGTAAAAAAAAAATATATATATTCTGGGTGGGGATCTTAGAATCCCCACATGCAAAATATATAAAACAAGAAAAAGTGAGTCTGGTCCTGCCAGGCCCCTGCATAATCCCATTCTAACCTACATTAAACATTTTTTTTAGTCCATTTCAGTGAAGGTGATGCTCATGATAAGCCTACTAATAAACATATCCAATATACAACATTTTATAATTTTACACTACAATCTTACAGTAATAATTTTTATATGGACACATTAATACACAATGCATCCTACCTATATTCAGAATACAGGATCACATCATTATACTGTACAGCATGACTATATTCAGAATTTCCATAACATAAGGACTCATCATTATACAGTGCAGACTGAAAATATTCTGTAGATACGGATACATCATTATACAATACAATCTATCTGTGCTCTGTGTACATGGTCACATATATGAATATTTCAGACTGACAATTACAATAATCAGTTTTAAGAGAGATATTATACGGTGAAGTCATACCTCACTCTCAGAGCGATGCTAATAAACAATGTACAAATTAAGACAATGTCAGTGTAAATAATACCTCATTACAAAGTGAAAAATAAACATTTTATTATACAGGATTTCAGCATTTTACACTACAATCTTAAAGTACTCAGTTTTATATGGACTCATTAATACACAGAGCATACTAACCATATTCAGAATACCGTATCACATCATTATTCAGTACAGCCTGACCATATTCAGAATTTCCATAATATAAGGACTCATCATTATACAGTGCAGACTGAACATCTTCAGTAGATATGGATACTTCATTATACAGTAAAATCTGTCTATGCTCTGTGTACATGATCACATATATGCATACTACAGAGTGATAATTAATTACAATAATAAGTTCTAAGAGGAATATTATATGGTGAAGTCATACCACACTCTCAGAGCGATGCTAAGAAAAAACATTCAAATTAAAACAATGTCAGTGTAAGTAACACATCATTACGAAGTGAAAAAAAAACATATTTAATATACAGGATTTCAGCATTATACACTACTTTCTTACAGTACTCAGTTTTATATGGACACAATAATACACAGTACATCCTAACCATATTCAGAATACCGTATCACATCATTATACTGTACAGTCTGACCATATTCAGAATTTCCATAATATAATGACTCATCATTATACGGTGCAGACTGAATATGTTCAGTAGATACGGATACAATCATTATACAGTACAATCTGTTTGTGCTCAATGTACATGGTTACATATATATATATATATAGTGCAGACTGACTTTTAAATACAGTATTCAGTTCTAAGAGGGATATTATAGGATGAACTCATACCACACTCTCAGAGCGATGCTAAGAAAAAACATCCAAATTAAGACAATATCAGTGTAAGTAAAACATCATGACAAAGTGAAAAATAAACATATTCAATATACAGCATTTCATAATTTTATACTACAATCTTACAGTAATAATTTTTATATGGACACATTAATAAACAATGCATCCTACCTATATTCAGAATACCAGATAACATCATTATACTGTACAGACTGACTATATTCAGAATTTCCATAATATAAGAACTCATCATAGCAGACTGAACATATTCAGTAGATACGGATACATCATTATACAGTACAATCTTTAGATCAAGAGAAGTCGACTGTTAGACCTCTAGCTGTTGATGACTAGAACTCATCCCAAAGGCTGGTTGGGGATGAGGAAAGATGCAATCCCAACAGCTGGAGTCCCACAACTGACTATTCTAGCTTTATCAGTATGCACAGCAGGGAAGACAGCCTCATGGGTAATCTCATAGTAAAGCTTGGCTTTTGTGTATGTATCTGTGTTTATGTATTATATATATATATATATATATATATATATATATATATATATATATATATATATATATATATATATATATATATATATAAATTAAATAATATTTTTTTTTTAGTGCCAGAAAGGTGATCAATGCATTGTTACTTATCCATCTGACACTCAAAGGGTTCACCACACTAATTATGTTTTATAATTTTTTTCCAGATAATTTCTCAATTTATTCTGTAGCATATAGAATTTATCCTCTGTACTTCTCCCTTTAGCACCTTTGCTTTCAGACCACTGTTTTACACTGTATAACCAGATTAACTGTTTCCTCTCTGTTCCTCTCAGGACATGCTGCAGATGAGTCAAGATGTTAACAGTTCTGCAGATCTAGCCCTTGCTTTGGAGCGAGAGCTTGCAGAGCTGCGCAGACTGACAAAAGATACGGCTGGGGATCTGGAAGCTAGGACTCAGACAGCAGAAACAGACAATGCAGCTGCAGAAAGGGTAAGGACTCATACAGTTGTACTTGGGGGAAAGTACCCAACTATCCACTTTAGACTGCAGTTATCATCTATCAAGATAAAGCCACCTTTGATGTGTTATCCTTCTTGAATGTAAACATTTTATAATTTAATAGCCCCTGTTTCTATAGGTCATACATAAGACTTTCCTCAGGAATATTCCTTATCTGGTAAATGTTCTGCTGTCCTATTGACTTACTTCTCAGTGTGGTACAGCTGTTGGCAAAGCTAAGGTTAAGATGTGATGTTTTCAAGCTGCTTTTCCTAAATGGCAGAGACAGTGCAGACTTCAGTGATATCGCAGTTCTTACACAGGTGTAAAAAAACATTGGCTCAGTCATTTTGACAAAATCATCTTGCAACAGCAGGGATCTCTAGACAAGCTGCACTGTAGTGGGACTTTAGATGGTTTTAAGAAAAGCCTGTATGGCCTGTATGCTGTACTTTGAACCAGCATTCTCCATTTATTAGACGAGTGGCTGAGAGAACCACTAAGAGCAGAAAGAAAGCCACACACTCATCAGCACTTGGCGTTTTATAGAGAGAGAGAACCAGGCAGGGAAACAGCTAGAAAGTTAACCCTTTGAGTGCCAGAGGGTTACGCAACACATTTGCAATGTGTTGCGTACCCCTCTGGCACTAAAAGAGTTAAACTTTCCATGATGCAGTCTTTCATTTTTCAGGTCTTTCAATTTGTGAATAAAACTGAGGTTGATTGGCCTTCCACTGACTATAGTACAAGAGTAAAATTCACCGGGGCCATTAGAATTTTTGGCCATAGAAAAGTAAATGTGTGTGATGTGTGTGGGGGGGTTAATACCAGAATATATTCTCATTTAAAGCAGCAATCAGTTTTTTTTACTGGCTACAGCAAGTGGTTGGGACATACAATAAAGTACAGTACAACTGTGTGGAGAATTCTGCCTAGTTGGCATTTTACCATCTTAGTTATTCTGAATTACTTGTTAGCTTTCACAGAGAGATGTTATATTTTGGATTAAAAAATATAACTGAGTCCAAATGCCTGTACAAACCTGAGAAGTCTGTTCTTTGGTTGGATTGTCAGTGCTTTGGCAAATGATAGTGAATAAAATAGAGTACTTGTGCTGTGGAGTTACACGCACCTTCTTGTTAACCCATTAAGGTCCATAAATGGGATAATCAATAGACACTGAAATCAATGTACTATAAAGAACTGGAGTCATTCTGGATCAAACCTCCTAGAACTTAGGGCATGAATGAAAAAGTCACCAAATTTCCAGTGGGTCTTTTAACTTCATGAATGCTGCAGTTCTTCAACAGATTGCTGTGACCTCTTGCATTCAAGGGGTTAAAATCCCCATTTAAATAATTGGGAATTTAGATTTTTACTGTGGTTCTCCATTAGTGTCATTAGTGAGTTACAATTTTTCACGCTAAAACCAAGCTAATGGTGTGACTTGGTACACTGCTTACTCCATCATGTTGGTCTGTTACAATAGATTTTCACAATAAGCTATTTTGAAAAATGTTTGATAATACTCCTGACACATCAGGCCTAATGTACATAGATTTGTGGAATCATGGGTAGGGCTTTTCCCTGTGGGATTTCTGATCCATTTTGTTAAATACTATTATCTTTTGAGAGGATATATGACCTATATTTTGACTGAATACATAGAGGGAAATGCAGAAACAATGTAAAATATATTTAAATAGATTACTTATGTTGAACTTCTGTATGAAAACATCTTAGCTAGTAAGTCATTCTGTGCTAAGAAAGGTAACACTGTTTTATGGAAAAATGTTATAATGCTTTTCCTAATGAGTTAAACAAGACTACTTGTACTGTTGCAAGATTTTCTATTCAAAAGTTATTACAGATCAGACTGTTAGTTGCAGTACCAACTGGTGTCCAAAAGGCTATTTCTTTGTAATGTACTCTGTGGAAGAGCTTGCGTCATTGACTCTGACTTTCCAAAAGCAAGTGATATTGTGTTCACCAGGTAGTGCTGTTCCTAAAGGGATTTTTTACTTAAAGGGATAGTAATGTTTCACAAAAATAGCAGCTCCAATTAATCTCCATAGTATTTGGCACATGGAGAGTGTTATTCCAATACTGTCAAAACTGTAGTTCAAGAGTAATTGAATGATAAAGTATCCCCTCCCGCCCCTTTTACCTAGTGAAGCCACTTACTGTGAGCATAAGGAAAACCTTCACCTCCTTGACAGGTTTATCCTTATGCTCACTGAAGATTGTACCTTTCTGCGATCCATCCGGACAGTTTTGCTGCTCTGAGGTGAGCAATGTTATATTAGTAAAAGGGGCGAGGGGGGGATACTTTTTCATTCAATTACTCTTGAACTACAACTCTAACAGTACTGAGATAACGCTCTCCACAGCCCAAATACTATGGAGATTAATCAGAGCTGCTTTTTTCTGAAATATTACTATCCCTTTAACTGATTACTCCTTTTCTCTTAGTCCATCTGGATCAGTTCCCATGTTCCGTCTTTCGTCCAAGAAGGCAGGGCATCTGTTGTCTTTTTTGGGAACTATGAAAAGGTTGAAATACAATCTCATGAATATTTCCAGAAGGAGAACAGATTCCTAGACTTGCATGTCCAAGGAAGAAACTGCATCTAAAAACAGACAGCCCCTCACCGGATCTTAAGGAACTCTGGACATCAAGAAGCATTGTGGAAGAAGGAATATGAAGTCTGTATGATACCCTCCCAGCCAGAAGAAAAGAGGATTTGGTCTTACCTGTTAAATCCTTTTCTCTTAGTCCATATAACTCACAGGTCCCATGGGGAGGTGACATCTCCTCCCAGTGGGCAGGAACAGTTCTTGAAGAAGTGCAGGCGTGGCAGCTACCTCACTAGCTCCGCCCAGATAGATTTGAGAAAATAAACCTACCAAGTAAGATAGCAAGAAGGAAGAGAGGAAATCTCCTGTGAGCGATGAACCCAAAAGGACTCCCATGTCCAGCCACAGAAGACCCAGCATGGTCCCTTTCACTGGGGGGAGACCTGTGAGTTATATGGACTAAGAGAAAAGGATTTAACAGACTAAAATCCTCTTTTCTCTGTCGTCCAATATAACTCACATGTACCATGGGGATGTACAGACACTAAGATCCCAGGGTAGGAAGAAGGAAAGGACCAAGCGGCGGTCCCCATGATACTAGAGTTCCCATGGACTATCCAGGACGTGGAACAGCCCAAACTAACAAAGTGTCAACGGACACTGAATAACATAACACGGCACACAAGAACAAGCGCTAGCAGGGCTCAAACAGTTAAAGAGCTATAAGGCACATGAAAGATAAAGTCCTAGACAGGCAAGGCTGCCTCCAGGACTTTCCTGCCAAAGCTGGCTTCAGCCGAAGCCAGAACATCTACACGGTAGTGTTTGGCAACGGTGTGCACAGAAGACCAAGTGGCCACCTTGCACAACGAAGGCCTGATTATTGTAGGCCCAGGAGGCCCCAACAGACCTGATGGAGTGTGCTGTAATGGGAAAGGCAATAGGTTTCCCTCTGAGCTCCTAAGCCTTGCGGATGGTAGATTTAATCCAGGATGCAATAGTCACCTTGGACGCAGCAAAACTGGTCCTGGGACTCCCAGGGATGACAAATAAGGCATCAGTCTTATGGTGCACATGGAACTCGGACAACCTTAGGAAGAAATTCCTGAGAGGTAGGAAGGACAGCCTTATCCTTGTGAAACACAAGGAAAGGCGGTTTGCAGGACATGACCTGCAGTTCAGCAACTCTGCAGACAGAGACCACAGCCAAAAGAAAAGCCATCTTCCACGTCAAAAGACGTACAGGAATGGTAGCCAAAGACTCAAAAGGAGGCCGTTGCAATACATCTAAAACCAAATTAAGGTCCCACTGGGGATTGGGAGCCTTATAGACAGGGAAAGCATGCACAACACCCTGAAAAAATACTTTGACATCTGGCAAAATGGCAAAGTGTCTCTGCACCTTCAAGGAACTAAGGCTAAGGCCTTTGTTCACACCACCCTGCAAAAAAGATAGGATGGACAGAAGATCAAACTCCTGTGAGGACAGATCCCTGTACACACACCAAGAATGGAAAGTAGACCAAACCCTTTGGTAAGCCTTAGAAGAAACTGGCTTTCTAGCTTGGATCATGGTGGAGACCACCTCAGGAGACAAGCTGTTCCTCCTTATGATGGAGGCTTCAACAGCCATGCCGTCAAAGCCAGACTGTCCCATCCTCTTTCCAGAGGTAACCCTGGAGGAGGAGATCTGGTCTGTGTGGCAGAGAAAATGGATCCTGAGCAGACAACGCCAACAGATCCAGAAATGAAGGTTGCCTGGTCCAATAAGGTGTGATCAGGATGACCGACGTACCATCCATCCAAATTTTCCTCAACACCCTGGGGATGAGAGGAAGAGGAGAATAAATGTACGGTAGATGAAAGAGCCACAGAGTGGACAAGGCATCCCATGCAAACACCAGAGGATCCCCACAGTGAGAATAAAACATCGGAACCTTCCTGTTCCCGTGCGTGGTAGCCATCAGGTCTATCTAAGGATGCCTCCACTTTTGCACCAATAGGTCAAAGACCTCCAGAGAGAGCTCTCACTCCCTGGGGTCCACCACCTGACGACTGAGGTAGTCTGCCAGAATGTTCTCTATGCCAAAAATGTGTATGGTGGGGATGGCAAGAATGTGTTCCTCTGCCCAGGACAACATAGCCTTGACCTTTAACCAAGCAGAAGCACTTCTTGTGCCTCCTTGCTTGTTGATGTAAGCCACCGGCGTGGCCTTGTCTGACTGGACTCGGATTGGACAGCCCCTCAGTGGAGACGACCAATACACCAGAGTGTGCAGAATCGCTCTGAGCTCCAGAATGTTGATGGGTTGGAGGGTCTCCTACACAGTCCATCGACCCTGAACCCCCAGGTGACCCAGGACAGCTTCCCAGTCATAAAAGCTGGCATCCGTCATCACCAAGGTCTAGTACTTTTCAACAAAGAGTTTCCCCTTCCTCAGGTTGGAGCTGTCCAACCACCAGAGGAGGTCCTATCTCAGTTCTTGGGGAGGAGAGACCAAATGATCCAAAAAAATACAGATTCCCCAGAAGCCCAGATAGTGAACCTCTGAAGCTCCCTGGTGTGAGCCATGGAGTACGGAACCTCCTCCATGGTAGATATCATGTTGCACACTAGGGATAAGAACTTGCATACCGGGGCTGAGGTCCACCCCAGAGCCCAGGACACCTTGTTCATGATCTGCTGAACAAAGTCCTCTGTCAAAGAGACCATGCCCTGACAGGTGTTGAACCGGAGACTGAGGAAAACCAGGTCCTGAGAAGGAACTGGAGCAGATTTGTTTATGTTCAGAATCCACCCATGCTGGAGGAGGTTCTGAGCACATTCCAGGACCTGATGGTCCAGAAGATCCCTGAAAGGAGCCTTCAGCAGAGGCACCTGAATCCCCTTGGTGTGCAGGAAGGCAATCAATGCCCCTAAGACCCGTGCGAACACCTGAGAAGCAGTGGTGAGCCCAAAGGGCAGAGTGGCGAACTGGAAGTGCCCCGAGGTACAAGCGAACCTGAGGTACTTCTGACTGTCCAGATGAACTGGGACATGCAGGCACGCATCCTGAAGATACAGAGAGGCCAGAAATTCTCCTGGACACATCGCTGCAATGACAGAGTGCAAAGACTCCATCTTATAGTGAGTATGGACCACAAAAGAATTGAGGTCCAGGATAGGGTGACTGCTGCCATCCTTCTTCTAAACCACTCTCTTTACCGTAACTAGAACTCCCTTGTCCAAGACAGCCTGGACTGCCCCGTTGAAAAGACTGAGCTTTTCTTGTCCCAGAGGGGATCGAGAAAGGAAGAATCTGTAGGGAGGCAGGGATATGAAGGGAATCCTGTAGCCTCCTGAAACCACCTGTAATACCCACTGATCCTCAACAGAACCTGCCCAAATGCTTGAAAATGCTGCAGGCGACCACCCACAGGGAGAAGCGGACCGGGTTCGGAGAGTAATGCCGAAGAAGGTTTGGTGGATTTGAGTTTGGTGGAGGAGTGCTTGAACCTCCACTGCTGCCTGGGCTTGGGGGTGGAGCACGGGGTGCTGGCCTGAGACCCACCCAGACTAGGCCTTTGCGCTTCAATTTGGTGGGACGAAAAAGACGCTGCTTCCTCACCAGATTAGGGCGTTTGGGAACCTGAAACAACAAAGTGCTCTTGCCCCCAGTGGCCTCACTGATGATATTCTTCAGTTCAGGCCCAAAAAGAGACGTACCCTGAAAAGGGAGACAAATGAGTGAAGTCTTAGATGAGAGGTCAGCAGACCAAATCTTAAGCCACAGAGTGTGACTAGAAGTCACAGAAATGGCAGAAGCCTTAGCCTCAAGCCTGACAGCATCAAAAAGGGCATCAGTCACATAGTTCTGAGCTTCAGACATGTTGGCTAAAATGACCAAAAGGTCCTCCTTAGGGGCACCTTTGCGGACAGCGTCAGTAAGCTGGTCAGTCCAAACAGCAATGGCTCTGGTAACCCACACAGAATCCAAGGAAGGCCTCAAAGGCAGACTTCAGGATAGCTTCAAGCTTCCTATCAGTTAAATCCTTAAGCGACGTGGCATCCGCCAAGAGCAAAGCAGAGGATTTAGCCAGTCTGGAAATAGGGGGATCAACCTGAGGAGGTGTAGCCCACCGAGCCAAGGCAACATCAGAAAAGGGATCCAGCTTAGAGAATCTCTTGGAGAGAGAAAGATGCTTGTCAAACAGTAATAGGGAACCCAATTACTGTCACCCAGATTAATAAAATTACCCAAGAAAGCCTAAAATAGTACTTATCCAGCAGGCGAATAGTAAACTTGTGGAGAAGAGTAAGGGAATCCAAGCCCTCCTCAGCCAAAGAGAGAGAGAGAAAATGGAGTCCAAACTCAGAGCCAATCAGAGAAAAGCCAGCAAAACGGGCATTAAGGGAAATGTAGTTCTCCCTTTGAGGTGTCCAAGAACAGTGACCAAACCCCCCAGTGACCCCCAAGACACTGATGATGTGAACTGGAATGCAGGACAAGGAGAGACAAGAAGAATGAGCCCCCTCTCAACTTAATGAAGTGGAACAGTTGCAGAGATATGTAAGCAATCTGTCCTATAGAAGGCAATTTAGCAAGTGCTGCTGTGTGGTAAAGCAAGCTCTTAAAGGCGCGGAATAGAAAACCCCAAAACACTCAAAGAAGCACCTATGGCAGCAAAGGCATACTTCAGGATAGCTTCAAGCTTCCTATTAGTTAAATCCTTAAGCGCCGTGGCATCCGCCAAGAGCAAAGCAGAGGATTTAGACAGTCTGGAAATAGGGGTATCAACCTGAGGAGGTGTAGTCCACTGAGCCAAGGCAGCATCAGAAAAGGGATCCAGCTTATAGAATCTCTTGGAGAGAGAAAGACACTTGTCTGGAGTCTTCCACTCATCCAGGATAACCTGATCTAGAGTGGGATTAGGCAGAAACATAGTACTGGATTTCTTTCACCTTTGAAAGACATCAGAAGTAGACTGAGCCTCTACAGGGTTAACAGGAATGTGTAAGGTAGTCAAAACTGCCTTGATGAGACCCTCAGCAGAGGATTCAGGGTCAGCCTAAACGAGGTCACCATAAGTATGGGAAGAACCCCTTTTGCACACTCATCATCCTCTGACTCCTCAAATGAATCCTCCTCAGATGAATCAGAAAAATCAGGAATGCCAGGGATCTTAGGGGCCACAAACCTGAACGAAGTGGGGGGTTTCCAAGACTGAAGGAAATGAAACTGTGCCATAGAGGACTTTAAGTCCTTGACCCAGTGAAGCTCTTGTTCATGGCTGGAGGACCCTGGCAAAGAAGCAGGGGCCACAGCGCATGAGGGGCATAAGTGACCTGAGTATTCTCTGGGAAGCCATGCTTGGTATGAGGAACAGTAAGCGGGGGGGGGGGGTCAAAGACACCCCTGAGTCCTTAGCCTTAGGTCTAGCCCCATGTCCCTTTGGAACCAACATCCTAACAGGAGAACTAGTCAAATAGTAATAGGGAACCCATTTACTGTCACCCAGATTAATAAAATTACCCCAGAAAGCCCAAAATAGTACTTATCCAGCAGGCGAATAGTAAACCTGTGAAGGAGAGTAAGGAAATCCAAGCCCTGCTCAGCCAAAGAGAGAGAGAAAATGGCGTCCAAACTCAGAGCCAATCAGAGAAAAGCCAGCAAAATGGGCATTATGGGAAATGTAGTTCTCCCTTTGAGGTGCCCAAGAACAGTGACCGAACCCCCCCAGTGACCCACAAGACACTGATGATGTGAACTGGAATGCAGGACAAGGAGAGACAAGAAGAATGAGCCCTCTCTCAACTTAATAAAGTGGAATAGTTGCAGAGATATGTAAGCAGTCTGTCCCATAGAAGGCAATGGAGCAAGTGCTGCTGTGTGGTAAAGCGTGCTCTTAAAGGCGTGGAATAGAAAACCCCAAAACACAAAAAGAACATATAATAAACAATAAAAACTCATGAATCCAAAGGGAAAATGAGCTACAAGTCCCTCAAACCAATAAAATGGCAGGGAATGGGTTAATTACCTCAAACCAGCCCAAAATGCGCCAAAGACCCAGAGAACAGACATATAAATACCCAGCATGAGTGCAGAAGTTATAAGGAACTCCAGAAAGACCACTGTGCGGAGGGGAACTGTGGGACAAGTGGACCATGGCACTGAAAGGGTTCTCCCCTTTTTGCAGGTCTTCTTTCTTCAGATTACCATAGGGAAGTAAAATCCTCAGAGAAACTCCTTCTGGAGAGAGAGACATGGGTTGCATGAGTCTCTCCCAGGGCTGCACAACAGCACCTGATAACTGGGCAATCCTCCAGGGGAAGCCAGTAATGGTAATCCACCTAATGGGGGAATCTGGACACCCCATATCTAACAAAAAGTAATAAAAGAAGTAAAAACTAAGCAGAACTGTTCTCAGCCATCTAACCCAGGCATGGAACAAATCTATCTGGACGGGGCTAGTGAGGTAGCCTGATATGGAGGAGGGGGAGGCTCCACCCCTGCACTTCTTCTAGAATTGTTCCAGCCCACTAGGAGGAGCTGTTGCCTCCTGTGGTACCTGTGAGTTATATTGGACGACAGAGAAAATGGCTTAGAGGAAAGGAATCCTCTAGCAGACCCAGGTCCATTAGAAGCCTACACTCTGGTCCATTTCCATCAAGGAGGCCGCAGATAGGAGCCTACCTAATGGGGGATTTTACAGCCCCATGTAAGTTAAAGAAAAAAGAGAAGGCTACCTAAGAGAATCTTTGTCATGATGTGCCTCCTTTGAGGTCAGTTTTGAAACGGAGTATGTCAGGTGGGGGTAAGGTGGAGTAGGGAGGGAGTCTCTGTCACCAGAAAGATTTTTTAGGCAAGTGGCCTCCTGGCTGGAGGACACTTTACTGCATGGTTCTGTGTTCCGCATTTGACAGAAGAGAAAAATAGCAGATTAATGTAAAACAAAAGAAGTTTGATCTGTAATAATTGCTGAATGAAAAATACCCCATCAGTGGGAGTACTTTTGTTTCACTCAACAAGAAATGCCCTGTTATTTTAGAGTATGAACCCCTTATAGCTATACTTTCTCTTAGTAGTCAACATCACTCACAGTATTTCTTCTTTTTGTTCTTCTCTGTTTTACTCATGTCACTCACTCTTGCTGTATTAATATTAGATTGTGCAGAGTGCTCAAGAAGCCAATGCAAATGCCTTGGGAGCCAGTGATGCAGTTACAGCCACCCTCCTTGCTCTGGATCATGTGTTAAATCTGATGGGTAAGTGACAAAGCTACTTGATCCATTAAGGTAGTTGGTTATCTCAGCTCAGTACCCTGAGTTACAATTCTATTAGTAATTCAGCACCAGCAATGTCCTGTCACCATTCTTGGTGGGAAACGTAGGGAAACTAATACCAGACAGACGGCAAAATCAGCTATGGACAGTTTAATTGAACCTCTTGAATGCTGTGTCACACATTACTTTTTAGCCTAAAACCCATGCTAAAATCTTGCTTATTATAATAATATATAATAACGTCAGTGGAGGGGAAATTGCTCAGAACAATTTCATAAACAGAAAAAAACAAAAAACACCTTGATGTTAATCAGAGTCCCATATTGTTTTGTATTAGCAGAAAACAGACCCCCTCGGCTGGCATGCAACTCAGAAGTATGTGGCACTCAGTCACAAACTTTGCGGGTTTTGCTCTCAGCCTACAAAGACCATCTTTGTGTGTCAGACTTTCAAGCCCAAAGCAGATGGTCTATAGGAACAGCATTGCGCAGGTCAACTAAACTTACAGGGCCAATGAGAGAGTCTAGAAAACAAGATTTTAGTCTTACCTGTTAAATCCTTTTCTCTTAGTCCATACAGGTTACTGGTAACTTTGGGTAGGCTATCCGGCCCTTTAAGTAGGCAGGAACAATTCTAGAAATGACTGCAGGGGGTGGAGCCTCCCTTCCCTCCTTGGCTGCAGCTAGCCAATCAGCTCCAGAAAAATTTGAGACACTAACTATTGACTAGATAGTGGAAGGAAAGAAGACTCCTGTGAGCGTGACCCCGAAGGACCCCCACGGACTACCACAGGAGAGCCAAGCATGGTCCCTTGACAGGGTGGGAGACCAGTAACCTGTATGGACTAAGAGAAAAGGATGTAACAGGTAAGACTAAAATCCTCTTTTCTCTGTCGTCAAATACAGGTTACTGGTAACTTTGGGATGTCCAACCATTGAGTTTCCCAGAGGTGGGAAGTAAGGCAAGGACCAGGTGCAAGGCCCCCAAAGTCACCAGCGCGTATATGAGCCATCAGATCAGAGATAGCCCAATAACAATAAAGTGTCAACAGACACTGAACAGGGGTAACAACACTAAACTAGAGCCAATGGGACTCAAAGTGAAGGAAGCACCAGGAACCAAAGAAAATCTTAGACAGGCAAAACTGCCTCCAGGATTTTCCTCCCAAAGCTGGCATCAGCCAATGCCAACACATCAACACGGTAGTGCTTCGAAAAGGTGTGCACAGACAACCAAGTGGCAGCCTTGCACAACTGATCAGCAGAAGCCTGATTCTTGTAAGCCCAAGAGGCCCCAATAGATTGAGTAGAATGAGCCGTGACCCTGAAAGGGAAAGGCTTCTTCTTCAGCTCATAAGCCTTACAAATAGTGGACTTGATCCAAGAAGCAATAGTCACTTTGGATGCAGGTCTTTCTGCCCTGGGACCCTCAGGAATGACGAACAATGTGTCTGATTGCCTGATAGACTCAGTCCGATGTACATAAAACTTGAGAAAACGCACCACATCTAACAAGTGGAGATCCCTCTCCTTGTCAGAGGTGGGGTCAGGGCAGAAAGAGGGCACCCCAATCTCCTGATTGATGCAGAACTCAGAGACTACCTTCGGCAGAAACTCCTTAGAAGTGTGAAGCACCGCCTTGTCCTTGTGAAACACCAAATAGGGTGGTTTACAGGACAGAGCATGTAACTCTGCGACACGGCAAACTGACACAGTCGCCAGGCGAAAGGCCATTTTCCACATCAACAGGCGTAGAGGAGACAACGCACCACGTCTAACAAGTGGAGATCCCTCTCCTTGTCAGAGCTGGGATCAGGGCAGAAAGAGGGCACCACAATCTCCTGATTGATGTGGAACTCCGAAACCACCTTGGGGAAGAACTCCTGAGAGGTGCGAAGCACGCCTTGTCCTTGTGAAATACCAAAAACGGTGGTCTACAGGACAGAGCACGCAACTCCGCAACACGGTGAACAGACATGATTGCCAAGAGAGAGGCCGTTTTCCATGTCAGAAGGCGTAGAGGAATAGAAGCCAAGGACTCAAATGGAGGGAGCTGAAGGACCCCCAGAACCAGATTAAGATCCCACTGAAAAGCAGGATCCTTGAAGACAGGGCAAGTATAAGCAACGCTCTGGAAAAACACCTTGACATCAGGAAGAATAGAAATTCACCTCTGAAAGAAAACAGAGAGAGCAGAAGTCTGAACCTTAAGGGAACTCAAACTGAGGCCCTTATCCACACCATCCTGCAAGAAGGCCAGGACAATGGGCAGATCAAACAGGACAATGGGCAGATCAAATTCCTGAGACAAGTCCCTATTGGCACACCAAGATAGAAAGGTCAACCAGACACGATGGTAGGCCTTTGAGGAAACTGGCTTGCGAGCACTAAGATTGGTAGCCACCACACCAGAAGTAAAACCTTTCTTCTTCAATATTGAGTATTCAATTTCCAAGCCATCAAAGCTAGACGATGAACGTCCTCTTTCCACAGGTAACCCTGAAGGAGAAGATCCGGATGGTAGGGGAGTCGGATCGGCTCTGCCACTGACAGATCCAGAAGCTCCAGGAACCAAACTTGTCGAGGCCAGAATGACTGGACATCGCTCCAGTCTCAATTTCCGTAACACCCTGTGCAGCATAGGAAGGGGAGGGAAGATGTAAGCCAGAGGAAATAACCAAGGAATGGACACGGCATCCACTGCCAAAGCTAGATGATTCCTCCAGCGAGAGCAGAACCTTGGAACCTTCCGGTTGTGACTTGTCGCCATCAGGTCGTTGCAAGAAAGACCCCACTTCTGAACAATGAGGTTGAACACCTCTGGATGCAGTTCCCACTCTCCGCTGTCCACTGTGTGTCGACTGAGGAAGTCCACCATGAAGTGGTCTATGTCTGGAATGTGCACTGCGGATATGGCAGGAACGTGTTCTTCTGCCCAGGACAAAATAGCTTTGACCTTTAACCAAGCAGCAAATCTGAGATACTGCCAGTTCTCTGGATGAATGGAGATATGTAAATACGCATCCTGAAGGTCCAGAGAAGCAAGAAATTCTCCCGGAATCATAGCAGCAATCACCGTCCTGAGGGACTCATGGTGATAATGAGACCGGATCACAAAGGAATTGAGATCCTTCAAGTCCAAAATTTGACGACAACCGCCGTCCTTCTTGGACACTACGAAGAGGTTTGAGTAAAAACCCGTACCTCTGTCCTGAACTGGAACAGGTTCCAGAACATCCTTGTCCAGAAGAGACTGGATAGCGCCGTAGAAGAGACAGCGTTTTTCCACTCCCTGGGGAGTATGAGAGGGGAAAAAGCGAAAGGGAGGAGGAGAGGCTAAATCCTGTACCCTTCAGCCACTACTAAAACCCACGGGTCCACCACTGAATCCTCCCAAATGCTGTGATAGTGAAGATGACCACGATGAAGGGACCCGGGTTCGGCGAGTCATACCGGAGAAGTCTTGGAAGCCTTGGGCTTGGAGGGACCTTGGGCTTCCAGTGCTGTTTGGACTTTGAGGAGGCACGTGGAGCTGAGTGAACCGACTGGTTCGCCGGACGTGTCTCAGTCTGAAAGGGGCAAAAAAACCTGTTACGCTGAAGAGGATGGGGACCAAGGTCAGATGAGTACTCTTACCCCCAGTGGCCTCACTAATCAGATCCTTAAGATCTGACCCAAAAACGGATGTACCCTGAAAGGGCAAGGACAGCAAGGCTTTCTTAGAAGTGGTGTCAGCAGCCTAGATCTTGAGTCAAATAGCTTGTCTGGCAACCACAGACATGGTGGAAACCCTTGCCACCAGACGGATAGCATCAAATAAGGCAGCAGAAACATAGTGTTGAGCCTCAGATATGTTGACAAGAAGCCGCAACATATCCAAAGATGAATCACCCCGACGTACAGCTAGGCTGAGTTGCTCAGTCCAGACCGCAAAGACCCGGTTAACCCATGCCGCAGCCAATGCTGGACGCATGGCAGTACCAGCAGTGGCAAAAATTGACTTGAGGGAAACCTCAAGCTTCTTGTCAGTCCAGTCCTTCAGAGAGGACGCATCAGAAACTGGCAAGGTGGTAGACTTGGATAACCTTGAGACAGGAGCGTCCACCTTAGGGGGATGAACCCATTGAGCAAGCAACTCCTCAGAAAAGGGGTAAAGCTTAGCAAACTTCTTGGAGACTGAAGGCTTTCTGTCCGGAGATTTCCACTTATCTGCCACTAGGCGGTCCAGAGTGGAGTTAGGTGGAAAACAAATATGGGGCTTTATAGGCTCCTGGAATACATCAGAGGGATCTGAGGAAACCGCCTGAACTGGGGGAATGTTTAGCGTGTTTAAGACTGCCCTGATCAGACCCTCAGCCGAGGGTTCTGGATCAACCTCAAAAGGATCCCCAAAAAATTGAGAGTAGCCCACAGCAGAACATTCCTCAGCATGTGAATCCACCAACAGTTCCTCTTCAGAGGAATCTGAAATGTCAGGTACTCCTTGCAGTTTGGGCAGGGAAGATCTGACTGAGGAAGGGGTCTGCCAGGAATGGAAGACACCCTGTAATTGGAATGGAAAGAGCTGCAATGTAGACCTAAGGTCCCTGGTAGCAGCCTTGAACTCTTGCACCCAAACTGGCTCTAATGCATGGCTGGAGGTCCCTGGGATTGATTCAGGGACATCAGAACATGCTGGGCATAAATTACCTGAGAATTCTCTAGGCAACCCTGGATGACATGAGGAGCCATGCACAATGGGGGATACAGAGACCCCAGCATCCTTAGACTTGAGCCTGGCCCCACGCTCCAACGGAGTAGAGATTTTCACAGTGTCAACAACGTTCAGAATAATTAATCACCCAATGTACAGTGTGTAGGATTAAAATTTCACCCCAGAAATCACTAAAATACAATTATCTGGCAGGCGAAGGGTTATTCTGCAGAGGAGAGCAGGAGAGTCCAAGCCCTGTGTAGGATACTCATTCTGTAAAGCTCACAAAATGGCTGCCACAGCGGGAGCCAATCAGAAATGGGCGCTCAAAGCAAGCGCTCGTGGAAAATGTCGTTTTCCCAGAAAAAGTACCCCAACAGTGCCCGAAGCCCCCTGAGCCCCCCAACACACTTGCAATGTTAACCGGATGATAGAGCAAGGTCAGACAATTAAAATGAGCCATCTCTGAAGTTGCTACGTTGAGCGGTTGCAGAGATATGTCCCAAACTGTACAGTCCCATAGAAATGAATGGAACAATGACGTCTATGCGGTAAAACGAGGGGAACTCAACTTTGTCAGAGTTAGAACTGAGAAATAAAAATACATGAAACATCACTAGAACATGTAATCAGACCCAGAAAACACTGAACCCAGTAAGGTAAGTGCCAATAACCACCCCAAAAGATGCCAACCAGCAGTTAAAGGGTTAATTTACCACATAAAGTTGCTCCAAACACTGACAGACATAACAGAAAAGACCCAGTGAGTGCAGGAGTGTGCAATAAGAACTCCCAGGAATAACCCCTGTGCGGAGGGGCACTGTGGGACAAGTGGACCTGTAGCACTGAAAGGGTTGCTCGCCTTTCCTGCAGATCTTGTGTCTTCAGAAGTAACCTCAGTGGGTAACTCCTGGGGAAGCACTTGTAATCAAGATTTTCCCCCTCAGGGCTTAAGGTCCAGAAAAAGCACCTAGATACTGAACTATCCACATCTAAGGGCATTGTCAGTTATGATAATCCGCCTAATGGTGGTATTCCATATCTAACAGAAAAATAAAAAAGTTTCTAAAACTATAGCAGAACTGTTCTCTTGCCTGTGTTATCTTCACCAAGGAACAAATCTTTCTGGAGCTGGTTGGCTAGCTGCAGCCAAGGAGGGATGGTAGGCATCACCCCCTGCAGTCATTTCTACAATTGTTCCTGCCTACTTAAAGGGGCGGATTGCCTACCCAAAGTTACCAGTAACCTGTATTGGACGACAGAGAAAGTTCCTTTTCAGATCCCTGTTCTTCTCCCGTTGTTGCCCCAGGGTTCAAATACGTCTACTGCTTCATCAGTAGGTTTGCTCCCACAGAATTAGAAATGCCAATAGGGTACTATCCACATGATAGTTGCCATGGAGTGGCCCAGCGGGCTAGCTTGCCCCAGTTGTAAACCCATTTCTGTTGCATCTTGACATCAGTAAAACATCTCTATTGTTCAATGTTTAATCTACTCCCATTATGTGCTGTCAGTTTGATGTGATGCTCTGTCTCTTAGTGGTAACTATTAGAATAAGGTGGCCAACCAGTGAACCTGCAACTGTTTGTAAAATTACCATCATCCTTAGCCAGTCAATTGAGTTGTAGTCCATCAACATATTTAGGGCCACTGGTTGCCCAATATAATGGGAGTTGCAGTTAATCAACAACTTTAAGGCCTCATTTGCCTTCCCCTGTGTTATGCCTTAATTTCTATAATAATTAGCACAAATTTTTCACTCACAAAGCTAGGAGTCAGTTTTTCATGTTGTCTGGCTTTCTACTAAATATGAAAACATGTTGATAGCTTGATATACAAACTGAGTTGCCCACTATGATCGTGTTCCTTGCAGACAAGCCACTTGAAGGCAATGAGGAAGGTTTGAGGGCGCTAGAGCTCAGTTTGACGGCAGCACGCACTCAGATCTCTGGACGTCTCCGGCCAGCTGTAGCAGAGATGGAACTGGCAGCCGAGCAACAAAGACAGAGGATCCTCCGTATGGATATGGAGATTGATCAAACCCTGACTGATATCCAGAATCTGAGAGACATTCGTAACAACCTCCCTCCTGGGTGCTACAGCGCCACTGCTATTGAAAGGCCCTGAGATCTCCAACACATGGAAAAGACTACTACTGAAATGATAATTGATATTTATATGAAAGGTGCATTGTGTCCAAAAAATAAAAACAACTATACTGTGAGACTGTATATAAATGCCACAGTGCCACTAGAGAGGCTCATCATGTATAGGACTTCTCAGTCTGGTATCCCCTGTGACCTAACCTGTGAATAGGACGCATGGGTCATATTCAAGCTAAAGTGGCGCATTTCTGGAGAAAACTGACCACTGCATGGGGAAGTGAAAGCTCCCATTGATTTAAATATGACTTAAACCCCTTGAATGTTAGGGATGTTTCCAGCACATTACTTTTGAGACCTCTCTAGAGTTCAGGCAGATAAAAGCCCTATGTAAGTAAATATTAATCAGCTGGATTTTCGTTCCAGACCTTTATGCAGTTGGCTTGCTTCAGAGCTGCACCTCTTTAGCTTGTTAAATGAAGCCTTGCTGGTCTTATTGTGCAAGCTATATAGGTGCCATTCTGGTGCATGTCAGCTACACCAGGGGAACACACGAACATTCCTCAAATCCCATTGATTGAAATAGTCATTTTCACTGCTTCTGTACTATAGAGGTCTCAGTGCACTGCAAACCAATGCACTGGAGAACTCTGTAGCATTCAAGGAGTTAAAATGACCAATTAAATCAATATTTTCATTTGTGTCCTACAGTGGTCAGTGGTTTGCGCTAGAATTGCGTCTCTTTAGCTTGCTGAATAAGAAAATTCTGAAGTCAAGGCCCTGTCTGGATGTTTTTGTATTATGGATGGTGCAAGACTAGATAGTTTTCCAGGTCTGGTCCTGAACCAGAGATTTTTCCTGACAACAGGTGGTATTAGTCTTTTAAAAAATTATATATGTATATATTATAATTTTCTTCCTAGAGAGGGCCAGACAGTATGCTGGAAAGAGCAGCCTCTACTGGCTTCTGTAATATAAGGATGCATTTGTCATATTTAACCCCTTGAGGAGGAGGGAAGGATGCAGTAATATTTTATTATGAAAAATCTATATATGCTGAGTACAACAAGAGTACTCGCACTTCTTAGATGTTTTATTCAAAAGAAACTACAGCTCAAACAGTTTTTTTACTTTCTGAATGCCAGATTGATAATTCTGGCACTCAAAGGTTTAAAGAGATAGCAATGTTTCTCCATAAATAAAGCTTTGATCATTTATCATAGTTTTCTTACCATGCAGAGCTTTATTGCAATGCTGTAAGATGTCTAGTTCATGTGTAATTATGTTATAAATTGTCCCCTCCCACCCCTTTTACATACGTAACACTACATCTCCTCAGATCAGCAAGCCTGTCGGGGTGGACAGCGATGAGGAACTATCTCCTGTCAGTATAAGGAAAAACCTGCTCTCCTTCATCAAAGGCAGCAAGGATTTCCTTATACTGACAGCCAGAATATTGCCCCTTGTTGAGATCTGTCCGGGCTGATGACTTGATGTCAGGTATGAAACGAGGCAATGTTACGTTTGTAAAAGGGGCAGGTGGGGGATAATTTATAATACAATTACACATGAACTAGACACTATACAGCATTGTAATAATGCTTTGTGTAGTGGAAAAGCTTTGATGAATGATCAAAGCTTAGGGTGACCACATTTTCATTCTGCCATTCTGGGACATGTGGTCACCCTAGTCCCGCGGCTGAGGCTCCCGCCGGCGCTGACCTTCTTTCTGAGGTTGACATAGTTAGAGTTTCTAGTGGGAACTCTTACTGTGTGTCAACCTCAGAAAGATGGTCAGCGCCGGCGGGAGCCTCAGCCGCGGGTTTCACTTGCAGCTGGACCATATAGTGAATACATTTCATTGGCTGGCTGGACTGGCGCATGTTGCTCAATTACGGGACTCTTTGTTGTCTTGATGGGGGCTGACTCGGGACGCGGGACACAGACCTCCAATAAGGGACAGTCCCGAGCATTCCGGGAAGTGTGGTCACCCTATTGAAGCTTAATTTATGGAGAAACATTACTATCTCTTTAAACCATTAGTAACAAAGAAATCAGGTGTACAGACAGTTTACCATATGTGCAGAATAAAACTGCTTTTTCTATTCCTCTGTTTTAAGAGCTGAGCGTTAGGTTCTAGTTCTCCATAACATGTGATAATAAGAACTAAACCTCATTCTGACAGTTTGAACTGCTATAACTCTTGAATGAAACATCTTCTAGTTGTGTGGCTACTCTTGTTTTATCCATATATTATATGTTTTACTTTTCATAGTAAATCATTACTGTTCCTTTAACTCTTTGGATCCTATGGAGAAATGTGTTGGAGACCTCTAGCATTCAAAGGGTTAAAAGACAAATAATTATTCCTTTTTTCGAGGTCCTTGAGACAGGACTAGAGCAACAAATGGTTGCACACAACTTCCAAACACCCAGAAGTTACTCTGTGCCTGATCTAAATACACAAAAGAGAGCAAAAAGAGACTATGCCAATTCTTCTATGTCTGTAACGTATTTCTATTTAATTTATTAATAAAATATAACCAAACTGGTGCTCCATCTTCTGGTGACATCATGCATCAACACTTTCACTTTTAGCAAAGCAAAATCTTTATTGATAAAACAGCAACATTAAATGAACAAAAATCCAAATACACTAGTCAAAGAGCTGCTCCATTAACCCCCTCACTGATACAGATTACACATCACTCATTTGTTTTAACAATCCCCTTAAGGTGTTATGTTTTAGTGTTTACCCCCATCCCACCCATCAAACCATTTATGTTGTGAGTTGAGGTGTGCATGTTCCTCAATGTGTTGAATGCCCCATTGGCTGCAAAACAAATAAAGGGCTTAGTTGACCAAGCTAAGAAATGTAATTCAGGAGAAAACTATCTGCACCATGGGGAGAAGGGGATTAAAATCCCTGTTGATTTAAATGTGGATTTTAACCCTGTGAATGCTAGAGGTCTCTGATGCTTTGCTTCACAATTTTTGGACATCTCTCTATAATATTCAAGGCCCATTTAAAGATATAATATTGTTTCATTATGAAAGTACGTTTTTATAATGATGAGTATCAGTAAAACATTAAACTTTGCAGTTTTACATTTATGCTGTAATAAAGTTCCCGCTCCCACCTCTTTTACCTATCTCAGCAGCCTCCCCTCGGATCTGGAATCCAGTCCTGGGACCGGATGGATTGCATCGAGGGACAATCTTCCCTCTTTCAGTGTAAGGGGAAAGCCTGCCCCCTTGACAAAGGAAAGCAGGTTTTTTTCTTATGATGGAAGATTGTCCCTCTTCACATTCTGTCTGAACTGGCTTGCTGAGGCTGCTGAGATAAATAAAAGGGGCGGGGCGGGGGGACTTTATTACAGCATGAATGTAAAATGGCAAAGTTTTATAACGTTTTACTGATACACATCATTATAAAAAAGTATGAGGACGTCTCAGTTTTACTTCAATAATGAAACAATACCATCCCTTTAAATTAACACGAGTTTGCAGAATTTTCAACCCCATGGTGCAGTTGGTTTGCACCTGAATTACACCTCCTTTAGCTTGATGAATAAGGCCCCAAGTGGCTTAAAAGCATATCTAGAACCACAGCTGTTAGGGATCCAAGCTCTAGGTCACATAACCTGCAACATCTTAGAAGGGGTCGTCCAAGCTCTGAAAAGACTGAATAATGATCTGCAAAAACATTTGACTTTTTCAGGGTTTCTCAAGTCTAATTAGAAGCAACAGTTCAGTTGACTTGTATTCCTGCAATAGCTGTGGGGTAATGGTTTGCCTACCACTGGGTTTAAAGTACAAACCCACTTGGCTGTTTTACTGCAGAGGACTGGCACAATTTCAGGGCACCATACGGGACAAAAACATTTCCATTCATTTAAATAGAGCTTTTGACCCCACTGATTGCTAGAGAGGTCATCTACACATTGCTTTGCATTGCGTTGGAAACATCTCTAGCATTCAAGGGGTTAAAAAACCCATTTAAAGCAATTATCCCTTGAGTGCCAAAGTGATACGCAACGCATTGCTTTGCAATGCGTTGCATAGCCCTCTGGCACTCAAAGGGTTTATATTTTAGGAATGTATATTCATGCCCTCTTGCGCTGCTGGTTTGCTCTAGAATTGCCCAGTTCTTCCCATTACTTATTAATCTAGTACCAAACAGCAGAATGTATATTCATCCCCTCTTGCGCTGCTGGTTTGCTCTAGAATTGCCCAGTACTTCCCATTACTTATTAATCTAGTACCAAACAGCAGAATGATCACATATATTCCAAAGGAGAAGCAGGAATTGATTTAGTCCCCTCCCTTCAAGATAAATGACAAGTGTTGAGAGTTCTCAGTAATCTCTGTAATCACTGCAGCCTTCTGGTCTAAGATACAAGCCCAGCACTAGCCCTTAATGAATACTATGTATATTCAATTCTGTTATTTTGTTTTGCTGTGCTATTAAGTTACATTCTCAGGGTTGAAGTGGAACTACTTTTCATGCGTATATATTAGCTCTTCCAGTGACCAGTAATGGATTGTAAGGGTTAATATGAGGCATGTCATAATGGTAGTGATGGTTGTAATTCTGCATTATTGCATCTGTAATATATATGTTAGTGACCGTTTGGTTGTTCGTTGAAGGCATGCCCTGTTGGCACTCAAAGTGCTAAATGGAACTACTCCTGAAATGTAAACTAGTTCTTTTGCTGGAGAACCCATCAGCAGCACTGTATTCTGATTACTTACAAGGCTTTTCTAACACTCCCCAATCATCCCTCATACATTACTGGACAGAAGCATCCCCTTCCCACTCAGGCAGTTAATAAACATTATAATAACACCATGGAGATATAAGCACAGCAAGAACATGCTAATTGAGTGCAGTATGAGTGTGTAGTGGTGAGGCAGGAATACACCTTACCTCCCACTACCCAGAACCTCTAAGGGATGTTTGATGGAAAGAAAGTGACAGGTAGGGAGGGGAAAAGTTAGGGTAATTATGGCCCTTGGGATCCAAACATAACCCCTTAGAAGACAGAGATTTCCAATGCAAAGCAATGCATTGGAGATTCCTGTAGCCTCCAAGGGGTTAAGGGACACTGGCAATCATTTCAAAGGGGTAATAAAGGCTTTATACATAAAACTCACCCTCTAAAAACTGGTAAATGGGGAGTGGAAACAAATATGTACCCATTCGGTATGGCAAAACATGCAAAACACTAAACGGGACACTTAATACCGTACCCTCCCTCCATAGGAAATATGTAGCGGTGTAATGTTTAAACCTATCAGAGAAAAAAACAGCCCCAAATACTCCTTTGCAATCTGCTGTGAGTGCCCCCCACCCACTCCCCGGGCTTAGGGGATAATCCTATGTGTAATGAAAAAGGCATTGAGGCGAGGGGGAGGAGCGAGTAATGAATGGGAACATAGGGTTGATGAGATGTTTTATGATTGATGAGGAAACTGTAGTGAGTAGTAATACACTGTATTGTGTTGTTGACGATGGGAGGTCAGAGCCACACGTGGCTGTTGTGTAAAAGTAGGGAGTCAGCCCGATGTATTAATGTAAAGTTGACTTTTCAGGACGTAATCAATGACAGGTTGCGCCAGGTAATCCACCACATGTCCATCTCCATGCTGGAGTGCCAACCTAAATAAAAACAGACAATGGCATCATATGGTACAGTATTACTCAATGACTGCCTTTAAGTGCCATTGCTAGGCAACACATTTATGCGAATGAACAAAAGCATCTCAGCGTATTTTATAAAGGTCAGGGTCTAAGAGTACAAGGTGTGTGTGTATATATATATATATATATATATATATATATATATATATATATATATATATCTAGCACATAATGTAAATGATAGATATGTCACTGTGACTAACACAGCACTAACGCCTCCTAATAATAATCTTCCACTTGCCTTACTGTGGCCAGAAAATCCTAATGGTTGCAATGAATTGTGCTCTTGCTCCTTCATTCAAGAGATAACATCTTCAATCAGTCCATGATGTCATGTCCACCAAAGACAGACTCCAGGACCCCAAATTCTGCCTTTTGGTACTTTCAGTTTTTTTTCCCAGACTGAATCAGGCTGAGTGAACAGAAATCACAGAGATGTGAATACTGCAGTGGGTAAAATTTGAGGTCCAAGAATTCTGCCAGTAAAAGTCACCTCTGTGGACACGACATCCTGGACTAATTAAATATGTTGTCTCTTGAATCAAGGCACAATTTCAAATTCATAGGGGCCATTAGGATGTTCTCACTATCTTTGGGTAAGTAGAAGGTAGAAGGTTATTATTAGGAAGTATTAATAGTCCTTTAGACTAAATCCATGTATATACTATACCTGCTCTTAGTGGAGCTCACAATGGACATTGGGTGGTTACTGTCATCTTTAACCACCAAAATGTTGTTCTGTGAGAGGAAAGAAAAAAAACGTTTAATTGTGATTTCTGATTTCAAGTTGGCAAGTAGTTCCACAGAGATGACTCTGTAGTGTGACTTTTTTTGTCAGACAACACTTTTGTAGTAAAATGAAAATGTTACTATGTTTTTAAGGCTCTTTCAGATAGGTAACAGAAATGTTGCTGTTCCCTATGACTCACTTCTCTCCTGCATTCCACCACCGATCCAGTACACAGGAGGAGTGTGTCTTATTCATTGGAGGTTATGATAAGCAGCACTACCTCCAACTCAGTTCACAGGGTAGACCTTTACAGTGTGATCCTGAGGGTATAAAGACATTTTGCAGCAGGCTAGACTTTGGCATGTTCATTCAGGTGAAACTGACCATGTGAAAGACACCATAGTCCAGTATGATACTTAACACCACAGGTAACAGATCATGATGGTGTTGATCGTGTGAAAGGGGCCTTAGTGCTACAGTGTATGAAGGTTTTCCCATCATAACATTCTCTCAATATACACAGAAGTGATATAAATTAAAGGAAAATACAGCTACCTGCAACAGTTGTGTCATTTTAATGAGATTTCAATACAATTACATTGAAAAAATACTACTAATTTGCAGTTATGTTATCACACTGTCTGAGGAAAGTTACAGCAGGCTGCGCCTCTCTGTGATTATTACAGCTCCTGTTGCATTTGTGAAATGCACGGTAGGACATATAGATACACAACTCATTATTTTAATGACTAACTCTAAGGTCCAATGTTTATGGATAGTTCAGAGAGTGTTTTTGTCTTATGTTCAGAAGAAAGGAGCTGGAGCAAACCAAATGCACGATAGAGAGGAATACAATTCCTCCAGACTCCCACAGATTTAAATGGAGATTTTTTTGGTTATTATATAGAGTTAAAATTTTACAGAAGGGTATAAAACACAACATTGCACCTTGGTACAAACTCATATACAAATACCTCAAGCTGATGCATGCCTTGAATAGAGAGGGTCGCCTCATTAGCCAGACTTAAAGATCTACCTTATTATTCAGATATGTTATGTGGGCAGGGTCAGCCATAGTGGTATACGTGACCTGTGTAACTACTCAGGGCTCCATCCCCAGGAGCGCACTATGTGGCAGGATGCTGCAGGCTCATGATATGCACCACCAAGTTCAGCCACTACTTCTGTTTGCTTTGGTTCCCC
This sequence comes from Rhinophrynus dorsalis, assembly GCA_037306005.1. Taxonomy (NCBI): domain Eukaryota; kingdom Metazoa; phylum Chordata; class Amphibia; order Anura; family Rhinophrynidae; genus Rhinophrynus; species Rhinophrynus dorsalis. Next base: position 190,472,361 of record CM074722.1, read on the forward strand.
GGGGTCGCATAATACTTAGGTGTCTCAAGAAAAAAAAAAAAAGTACTGTCACTCAGCGTCTTCATGGTTTGAATGGCAAACACAAAGAAGACAAGAGCGGTGAGCAGAGTAGACATGCAACAGTGAAGAAAAGGAGGGAAGCTGAGACAGAAAGGGAGAGCAGATATCTTCCCCTCACACACACACACACACTTGCTAGTCTTCATCTGTACAAATGATTTTACTATCAGTAGAAGGGGGAGTTCACATGTTCCCACTGCTATGTGGAACAAAATAAGTAAAGTTGCTCTACAAACAAGTGATCACTAACTGGAGGACTCATCTTCGCTGTGTGTCTGAAAAGAACTGCTCTACCATCTTAGCTCTTCTCCCACCTGGGCTCTGATTTTAGTGGGAGAGACATTATGAAGGTGAGCTCGTCTGCTGGATGATACACGTAATGGAATGTGTTCTGAAATGTATTTACACTCACCCTTATCACTCCTTTGTGCAACTTTCCTCTTAAAACGTTTTCTTCAATAAAATTACATATAAAAACTTTTAAGCAAACTGCTTTAAAACTTCATAAGGCTATCCATACTGAAAGCACATACTGAAGGGGAATGTGTTATGAACTGTTCCCGTAAGCTATTACTGGTACAAACAGGAAAAAGGTGCTCTGGGGAGTGAACAAGGATGAGTGCATATACATTTCTGAACACAGTCCATTACATTTAGCATCCAGCGAAAGAGCACACCTCATTTTGTTTTCATTTCCACGAGGGAAATTGAGTTATGAACAGGTAGAAACCACTGATAATAATGGGATCTGATTGTGAATAACAAACAGGGCTGGGTGTTTGGACAAGGAGCTGCATGAAGGCAGAGGGATCTTCCACAAGTGTAATCCTTCATTTACCCACCCTAAAAGACCACCTTATATGTGAGAAGTCATTTGATGGAATAATATTGAAAATATGTGGATTGCTTTCAACACAGGGGAGCCCTTCAATTTCTTGTCTCTTTTCCTTTGGCATTAGAACAATTCTCCTCAGACACTTGGGGAAGCTGGAGGGAATCTTGATAAGCTACACAAGTGATCACTTGCCCCTCCAAGCCTCTATTCTCTCACTCTATGCCTCTTTTTTGGCCCTCCATGCCTCTCCTCTGCCCTCCATGCCTTCATTCTCTACCTCAATGCCTATTTCCTCCTTTTCTCTTCATTTATGCCACTTACCCCCCTTTTCTCTCCCTCTGTGCCCTCTTTTCTCCCTTTCATTTCTCCTTTCCCCCCTCTATGCCTCTTTTCTCTTCTTCAATGCCTTCTTCTCTCCTCCTCCATGTTTTCTTTTCTCCCCCTCATTTCTACTCCAAGGCATTTGTGAGAATGTCAATAGCTTGCCTTCCCCAGAGTGACAGCTGAGATGCCTACAGATATGGAAGCAAGACTGCTAGTAAACAATGAAAGCTCATGTGACCCTTTCTCCTCAAGCACCATAGTAAAGACATATTTAAAAGTAACCAAAATATGAACTTGGATGCAGGACTTTGTGGCAGTTTGATGAAGGTGTCAAATGTTTGAACAATGATTATGAGTACAGTTTCTGGTATAGCAGGGGAAATAAAAACACTAAAGGCAGTGGCAGCTTCTGGGTCCCCCACGGTGGCAAATATTCCTTCATCTAACAAAAACAGCAAGAAGGGAAGCAAACCACAAGATATATAATCTCGGTAATTATACTGAGAATAAATACTCACATTGCAAAGAAGCTACCGGTCTGTGATATATAAAACCGGTATAAGGCAAGCAGGGTATTAAGTTTGCCCTGCTACCGAGATACACCTCCCATTGGAGAATAGCCAAAAGAAGAAGAACTGCTGGATCCTCTTGTGTAAAAAAGGATAACCTATTTTAATTAAAAACAACTGTACATGTAGCCAGAATTCTCTATGCATTTTTAAGCAAGCTGCTTTTCCTTCAGGAGCATAAAGGCTAAACAATGGATATTCCTTCATCTAACTATTCTATTATCAATAGCTTCCAAGGATGATTGTGTAAACTTTTCCTGCTGTGATTGGGCCTTATTTTCTATGGCAGATGTTGATAGCTCAAATCAGGAAATGTCACTCTGTCTGCCATAGGCAACTACAATTCCTCTATGAACACCTGTTTGACAGCTCTCAGCGTTTCCCCATTTGGTTCGGTACACTATCCATGAAGGATGTTAGCTGTGCTAGCACCATTGGTTCAAGTCCCGAATAGACCGTGACATCATGTAGGAAACAAATATTGTGACGAGCACCCATCGAGAACGAACAAGATAAAGTGTCCTTAGGCATAGTGGCCCCTCAATGGTGCTACAAGTCATGTTTTTCACTTCCATGTGCCACTGCAGAGAGGACATTTCCATATTCATATCAGACTGGTCCCACCCTCAGACAGTCCAGCTCCAAAATGTCAGGCAAATCCTCTCTACATGAGAGAATAAGCAAAACCACAGATGTACGTTTCGGCCTATGTGGACCTTGTCGGTGTGGTACAGCTGATTCCCTCTAGGCACATGGAGAGCAAGGGCCTATGCCTGGGATCCCCTTCCACTTAGGGAGACTAAGAAACAAAGATTGTGATGTGCACCCATCAAGAACAAACAAAATAAAAGTGTCTTGTCCTTAGGCATAGTGGCCCCTCAATGGTGCTAAAAGTCACGTTTGTCACTCCCATGTGCCATTGCAGAGAGGAAATTTCCATATTCATATCAGACTGGTCCCACCCTCAGACAGTCCAGCTCCAAAAATGTCAGGCAACTCCTCTCTGCACGAGAGAATCAACAAAACCACAGACGTACGTTTCGGCCTATGTGGGTCTTGTCAGTGTGGTGCAGCTGATTCCTTCTATGTACACAGACAGCATGCAGGGTAACAGGTGATGGGTTATGTTGTTGTGGGGTCAGGATCATAGGTGTAGTTTCATATTGTCTGGGCCTTTATGATTTGGTGTTTGTCATGAAATCACTTGGTAATGTCTCTCATTTAAGATCTCTTACTAATACCAGTATGGACTCTCACTGCCACTGTTTATTGTAGTAGAGTCAGAGTAAAGTATGTCTAGTGAATAGCTGGTTTGGACCCAGTGGGAGCTCCCTTAGATGGTGACAATCTCTGAAAACTCCATCTATGTGGGGATTTCAACCATTTGAAAGCTAGAGATGTCCCATCACATTAAGGAGCAGGGAGTTGCCAACCTCTCTAGCCTTCATAGGATTCAAAGCCCCAGTTAGATAAATGGCATTTTTTAATTTATCCCCTTAGGTGCAGTTGCTTGTCCCAGAATTACTCCACTGTTCTCCAGGGTGCTCCTCTAGCAATACAAGATGATTTTTCCAAACCTGATTTTTATGAGCAATTCTGGAGCAAACCAGCTGCCCCACATTGGATAAATTAAAATTCCCATTGATTTAAACCCTTGAATGCTAGAGAAGACACCAACTGATGTGAGACCTCTTCGTCGATTAAAGGGTTAAAATCCTCATTAAAATCAGTGGGTGACTGAGGGATTTTTATTTGTTCCCTATGGTGTAGATGGTTGGCTCCAGAATGACTTTGCTTTTCTTTGGGGAATATGACACAATGCTATATTTACTCCGCCAATTATATGCAGTAATACAGGACTAGGCCTGTATCTAGCAGAGATGTTAGCACTGAAGGTTCAGGTCCATTCTGGATATTTATAAATAGAATAACTGACTCACTTAGCTGACAAAGACCACAACTTACCTTGTATTTACGCAGCAATGAAGAGTGATTCATGATTTGCTCTGTGTCTGTTCCATCACGAGGTACAACCACAATTCCAAAATCTCCCACAATCACCTCCATCTGCACACAAAGACTTGCATTAGACTACAAACAATGAAGATTGGAATCCAACCAAACAACATAATGCAATCACAAGACATGACAAGCTCACCACAAACATGCAATAGGAAGGAATAGTTAATCAGGAGATCATAAATCAATAAAAAATTTACTTACGTCTGATTCATTCCACAGGCCTGGGATACAAAATGACTCAAGCAGGTCACTGCCACACAGGAGCAAGATCCGCAGCTCTAAGTATCAAAGAAACAAGAGTGAGTAAATGAGAGAACACTTAAGGCCACATTCAGGATGATAAAAAAGGCGCAATTATAAAGCAAAACAACTACAGAATAGGGGACAGTGGAAGTCTCATTTAAAATAGGCTTTTAACACATTGGGGTGGGGAGTATGAACTAAGGTGCACTAAAGAGGTGATAAAGTGGAGATGACTTCTCCAGTTCATAAGTTATTCTATACTGCCTCTGTAAAGTTGGAGAAATCTAAGTGCATTGGCTCCATAGAATAACATAGGAACTGGAGAAGTGATAACACTGGAGAAGTCTTCTCCACTTTATCACCTCTTTATCACTCCTTAGTGCAGCTCCCCCTATTGAATCTCAAACAGATTGCTTAGGAATGCTTTGGAGACCTCTTTAGTGTTCATATAGTTAACAGCCCCATATAATTAACCCCTTAATGACCGCCCGATCCGGTGGTGGGTGGCCATTACCGGTCCTTAACGTCTGGACCAGCAAGACAGTCCTGGTACGTCATAAGTCCCGAAGGGGTTAAATGAGAATTTTGAGCGTTTTATGTTTGTTACTTAAGTTTGCTTTGTTTTCTTCCAAAATAGAACCGTTTTAGTTTCCTGTATATAGCCCTTACGACCTCAGGAACAAAAGAAACAAGAGGATTTTAGTCTTACCTGTTAAATCCTTTTCTCTTAGTCCATACAGGTTACTGGTAACTCTGGGGAGGCGATCCACCCCTTAGTAGGCAGGAACAATTCTCAAAGGGGGTGAAGTCTCCCTTCCCTCCTTGGCTGCAGCTAGCCAATCAGCTCCAGAAAGATTTGAGACACTAACTATGACTAGACAGTAGAAGGGAAGAAGACACCTATAAGCATGACCCCAAAGGACCCCCATGGTCTGCCACAGGACAGCCAAGCATGGTCCCTTGACAGGGTGGGAGACCAGGAACTTGTATGGACTAAGAGAAAAGGATTTAACAGGTAAGACGAAAATCCTCTATTCTCTGTCGTCCAATACAGGTTACTGGTAACTCTGGGATGTCCAACCATTAAGTTTCTCAGAGGCGGGAAGAAGACAAAGACCAGACGCAAGGCCCCCAAAGTCACCAGTGCAGATATGAACCATCAGATCAGAGATAGCCCAACAACAACTGAAGTGTCAACGGACACTGAACAGGGAAACAGCACCCCAGGAATGTTACACAGCACACTGAACTACAACCAACAGGGATCAAAAATGAAGGAAGCACCAGGAACCAAGGAAAATCGTAGACAGGCAATACTGCCTCCAGGATTTTCCTCCAAAAGTTGGCATCAGCCGATGCCAACACATCAACACGGTAGTGCTTCGAAAAGGTGTGCACAGACGACCAAGTGGCGCCTTGCATAACTGATCAGCAGAGGCCTGATTCTTGTAAGCCCATGAGGCCCCAATAGATTGAGTAGAATGAGCCGTGACCCTGAAAGGGACAGGCTTCTTCCTCAGCTCATAAGCCTTGCGAATAGCGGATTTGATCCAATAAGCAATAGTCACCTTGGATGCAGGTCTTCCTGCCCTAGGACCCTAAGGAATAACGAACAGCACGTCTGATTGCCTGATAGACTCAGTGCGATGTACATAAAACTTGAGACAACGCACCACGTCTAACAAGAGGAGATCCCTCTCCTTGTCAGAGGTGGGCTCAGGGCAGAAAGAGGGCACCACAATCTCCTGATTGATGTGGAACTCAAAGACTACCTTCGGCAGAAACTCCTTAGAAGTGTGAAGCACCACCTTCTACTTGTGAAACACCAAATAGGGTGGTTTACAGGACAGAGCATGTAACTCTGCGACATGGCGAACTGACTCAATCGCCAGGAGAAAGGCCATTTTCCACGTCAACAGGCGTAGAGGAATAGTAGCCAAAGACTCAAAGAGAGGGTGCTGAAGGACACCCAAAACCAAGTTTAGATCCCACTGAGGAGTGGGAGTCTTGAAAACAGGATGAGTATGAGCAACGGCCTGGAAGAAAATCTTCACATCAGGAAGGATGGCAATGCGCCTCTGAAAGAAAACAGAGAGGGCAGAAGTCTGAACCTTAAGAGAACTCAAACTGAGGCTCTTATCTGTCCTGCAAAAAGGCCAGGACGGTAGGTAGACCAAATTCCTAAGACAGGCCCCTGTCAGCACTCCAGGACAGAAAAGTCGACCAGACACAATGGTAGGTCTTGGAAGAAATCGGCTTGCGGGCACTGAGCATAGTAGCCACCACACCAGAAGAGAAGCCCTTCTTCTTCAATATTGAGGATTCAATTTCCAAGCCGTCAAAGCTAGCCCATGAACATCCACCTTCCACAGGTAACCCTGTAGAAGAAGATCCGGACGGTAGGGGAGCTGAAAGGGCTCCACCACTGACAGGTCCAAGAGCTCCAAAAACCAAGACTGACGAAGCCAGTACAGAGCAATCAGAATAATTGGGCAACGCTCCAGTCGTAATTTCCGCAACACCCTGTGCAACATCGTCGCATCTACTGCTCGAGCCAGAGGGTCTCGGCACCGAGAGCAGAACACTGGAACCTTCCTGTTGTGTCTTGTCGCCATCAGGTCGATGTGAGGGGGACCCCATCGCTGAAAAATGAGTTGAAGCACCTCTGGGTGCTGCTCCCACTCTCCACTGTCCACTGTGTGTCGACTGGGGAAGTCCGCCATGACGTTGTCTACTCAGATATGGCAGGCACGTGTTCTTCTACCCAGGACAAAATAGCTTTGACCTCTAACCAAGCAGCGAGACTTCTTATTCCTCCTTGCTTGTTGATGTAAGCCACGGCCGTGGCGTTGTCGGACTCCACTTGGACTGGACAGTCTTCTAACTGAGATGTCCAATGTCACAGGGCATGAAATATCACCCAAAGCTCCAATATGTTGATCGGAAGGAGGGACTCCTCCGGAGACCACCGACCCTGAGCATTCAAGCGACCCAGGACCGCACCCCAGCCAGAGAGGCTGGCATCCATCGTCACCTTGGTCCAAAAGGGTATGAGGAAAGACTTGCCCTTCAGCAGGTTGGAAAGGTCGAGCCACCATGACAAGCTCAGTTCCACATGAAGAGGAAGAGAAACAAAAGTCTTCAGAAGATCTGGTTGACCCTTGCACACATGGATCACGAACTCTGGAGCTCCCTGGTGTGCGCCATGGCAAATGGAACCGCTTCTATGGTGGATATGAATTTCCCCACCAGAGATGATAGCTTCTGGTCTGGAACTGGATCCTAAGACAGAATTGATGAAACCCTGTGGGCGATCTGTTGAGCCATCTCGTCCGTGAGGAACACCATGCTCTTCTGAGTGTCAAAGAGAAGGCCCAGGAAAACCAGACGCTGGGATGGAACAAGATCTGACTTGTCCAAGTTGATGATCCACCCATGATGGGTGAGAGCCTGAATGCAGTTCTGAACTTGCTGATGAAGAAGTTCCGCAGAGGGGGCTTTCAGAAGCAAGTTGTCCATGTATGGAGTAACTCTGATCCCTTTCCGCTGGTGGATGGATATCAAGGCACCCAGGACACGGCTGAAGACCTGAGGAGCCGTCGTCAGACCAAATGGAAGAGTGAGAACTGAAAATGTGCCCTGTCACAGGCAAACCGGAGGTACTGCCAGCTCTCTGGGTGAATGGCAATGTGTAAGTACGCATCCTGAAGATCCAGGGAAGGAAATCCCCCGGGGACATGGCAGCAATTACTGTGCGCAGAGACACCTGATGATAATTAGTCCGGGTCACAAAGGAATTGAGATCCTTCAAGTCCAAAATAGGGCAACAACCGCCGCCCTTTTTGGTGACCTCAAAGAGGTTTGAGTAGAAACCCGAACCCCTGTCCTGGATAGGTACCGGCTCCAGAACTGTAACGGTTTTGTAGGACACTCAGACCAGCAGGTTAGAATAAAACACAGTTTTATTAATAAAACAAGAAAGACCGCCCTCTATAGGCAATACAGAATAACTGAAATGAACAGTAGCGTATAGATGCCCTCTCAGGCACTGTATACAAAGAAATAAATATATATATATATACTGTCACAGGACAGGCGTTAGAAACATAAGGGTACTCAATGGTTAAAGTACATGTAAATCAATCAGTCTCTGTTGTGGTGTGTTTGACACGCCCATAAGATGGTAATGGAGCAGTAAGTGGTGCTAGATGAGAAAACACCTGTAGTATTATAGAACAGAGACTACTGCTTATGCTGTGCAGGAGCTGAGGCCAAAATACTCTGCTAGAGTTGATGAGCTAGAAGAGCCACTGGCACCCCAAACGGTGCATGAACGGAGAGCAAGTGCACTGCAAGAGCAGAGAATAATAGAGCCACAAGCCCCCATGGGCGTTGTAACGGAGACAAGTTACACTGCAAGAGCGGAGGATAACTAGAGCCAATAACCCTCACGGGCGTAGTAACGGAGACTAATTACACTGCAAGAGCGAGGATAACTAGAGCCAATAGCCCCCACGGGCATTGTAACGGAGACTAATTACACTGCAAGAGCGAGGATACTAGAGCCAATAGCCCCCACGGGCGTTGTAACGGAGACTAATTACACTGCGAGAGCTCAAAAGACAGGAGCCAATGGTGCCTCCCGCAGGCGCGGGTACGGAGACCGACTACACTGCAATGCTTAGCTGGAGGAGCCACAGACACCCACATAGGCGCTGCAAGATAACCAAGGCTCGGCAAGTGTAGCGGAAGGCTCAGGGTAACGGCTCTGCAAGTGTTAATGGAGGCTCAGTGAATGGAGACAACGGCTCTGCAAGTGTTAATGGAGGCTCAGGGAAAGGAGACAACTGCTCTGCAAGTGTTAACGGAGTCTCAGAGAACGGAGGCACGGCTCTGCAAGTGTTAACGTAAGGCACAGTGCTCTGTAGGAGTAAACGGAGGCCCAGAGTAACGGAGTAAGCAGGCTCAGCTAGAGAAAACGGAGAGGCCCAGTACACAGGAGGCAATACACAGTCAGCCCAGCCACAGCACAGCAGAAGTCAGAATGTCGCCTAGGCGACACCTAAGCAGCAAACAGCAGGAACACAGACAGGGTCAGCAACAAGTCGGTTCAGATCATGGAGCAGGAAGTCAGCCAGGCCGGGTCAAATCACGGAGCAGGATCCTCAGACAAGCCGGGTCAGGTCACGTAGCAGGAACGTCAGCCAGGCCGGGTCAGATCACAGAGCAGGAATCAAGGAGCGTAGTCAGGCCAAGTCGGTACATGGGAAGCAGGAACACTGGAACACAGCTACACAGCAACACTGGCTCTGGAACACCACGAAAGGGCACCTGACAGGTGCCAAAGGCCGGGTATAAAAAGGCCATAATGGGCGGGCCAAACAAGCTCAGCCAATGGGAGCGCACCACAGCAAAGAGTGACAGGGGAAGATCATGGGCACAGTGATAAGAACATCCTTGTCCAGAAGAGCCTGAAAAGCGCTGTCAAACAGACAGCGTTTCTCTGCACCCTGAGGAGTGTGAGAAGGACGAAAGAGAAAGGAAGGAAGAAAAATGAAAGGGATCTTGTATCCTTCCGTCACTATCTGTAAAACCCATGGGTCCGCCACTAAGTCCTCCCAAATGCTGTGATAGTGTCGTAGATGACCACCCACAGCGGGGTGCGGACCCGGGTTTGACGAGTCATGCTGAAGACGTCTTGGAAGCCTTGGGCTTGGAGGAGACCTTGGGCTTCCATTGTTGTTTGGGCTTGGAGGAGGTACGCGAAGCTGAGGGAACCGTCTGGTTCGCCGGACGTGTCTCATTCTGAAAGGAACGGAAATACTGGTTACACTTAAGCGGCAATTTCTTCCAGGGAACCAAGGGTAGAAGTGTACTCTTACCCCCTGTGGCCTCACTGATCAGATCCTTAAGATCTGGCCCAAACAAATAAGTACCCTGAAAAGGCAGGGAAAGTAAGGCTTTCTTAGAAGCACTGTCAGCAGACCAGCTCTTGAGTCAAAGAGCCTGTCTGGCCACCACAGACATGGTGGAAACCCTAGCCTCCAAACAGATGGCATCAAATAAGGCAGCAGAAACATAGTGCTGTGCCTCAGATATGTTGGCAAGAATATAATAATAATAATCCTTTATTTATATAGCGCACACAGATTCCGCAGCGCTTTACACTCATATGGTTCCTGTCCCCATTGGGGCTCACAATCTAAATTCACCTATCAGTATGTTTTTTTTTGGAGTGTGGGAGGAAACCGGAATACCCAGAGGAAACCCACGCAAACACAGTGAGAACATACAAACTCATTGCAGATGTTGTCCTTGGTGGGATTTGAACCCAGGACCCCAGCGCTGCAAGGCAACAGTGCAACTTATCAGAAGTAGGTGCATCCTGACAGACAGCCTTGGTGAGCTGTTCAGTCCAGACTGCAACGGACCGGTTCACCCATGCAGCGGCAAATGCTGGACGCATAGCCGAACCAGCAGTGGCAAAAATGGACTTGAGAGAAACCTCAAGTTTCTTGTCAGTCCAGTCCTTCAGAGCAGAGGCATCAGAGACTGGCAAGGTAGTAGATTTAGATAGCCTGGATACAGGGGCATCCACTTTGGGGGGATGAACCCACTGAGCAAGCGCAGCCTCAGAAAAGGGATAAAGCTTGGCAAAATTCTAGGACACAGAAGCTTTCTTGTCCGGGGATTTCCACTCCTCAGACACAAGGTGCTCAAGAGTGGGGTTAGGTGGAAAGTAAGTAAGGGGCTTAGCAGGCTCCTGGAATACATCAGAGGGATCAGAAGGGACCTCCTGAACTAGGGGAATGTTAAGAGTAGTTAAGATGGCCCTAATCAGGCCCTCAGTGGAGGGTTCAGGATCAGCCTCAAAAGGATCACCAAAAAACTGACAGGACCCCAACACAGAACACTCCTCAACATCCAAATCCACCAGCAGTTGCTCCTCAGAGAAATCTGGCACGTCAGGTACTCCCTGAGGTTTGGGCAGGGAAGACCTGACTGAGGAGGGGGCCTGCCAAGACTGAAAGGCCCCCTGTAACTGGGATGGAAAGAGTTGCAATGTGGACCTAAGGTCCCTAGTTGCAGCCTTGAACTCTTGCACCCAAGCTGGCACTATGGCATGGCTGGAGGTCCGTGGAATGCTGTCAGGGACATCATAACATGCTGGGCATAAGTGACCTGAGAATTCGCTAGGTAGCCCTGAGTGACATGAAGAGCAATACGCAATGGGGGATACAGAGACCCCAGCCTCCTTAGTCTTAGGTCTAGCCCCTCCAGCAGTATAGACATTCTCACAGTGTCAAATAACCTACTGTACAATAAATCACCCAATTATAGTGTGTAGGATTAAAGTTTCACCCCAGAAATCGCTAAAATAAACTTATCTGACAGGCGAAGGGTTAATCTGCAGAGGAGAGAAGGAGAGTCCAAGCCCTGTGTAGGATACTCGCCCAGAAATGCTCACAAAATGGCTGTCGTGGAGGGAGCCAATCAGAAACAAGGGTGCGAAGCAAGTGCTCATGGGAAATGTAGTTTTTCCCAAAAAGTACCCCAAACAGTGCCTGAAGCCCCCTGAGCCCCCCAACACACTAGAAACATGAACCGGATGATAGAGCATGGGCAGACAAGTAAAATGAGCAATCTCTGAAGTTGCTAGGTTAAACGGTTGCAGAGATACGTCCCAAACAGTACAGTTTCTTAGGAGTGAATGGAGCAATGGCGTCTATGCGGTAAAGCACACCACTCTGGCACTCAAAGGGTTAACTTAGATCTCAACCATTCATGATGCCCTACTTACTGTGTCTCTTTGCTTTTAGTACTTTTGCTCCACTCTCAGTTTGAAGAAGAGTGGAGCAAAAGTACTAATAGCAATGGGACACAGGAGGTAGGGGGTTAACAATGAATGAGATCTAAGTTAAACTGTCTAATCATAGTATTTTAATTAAAAAAAAGTTTAAAACACACACACACACATATATATATAGGCAAGGTATGTAGTCCATACGTTGCCTATTAACCCTTTGGGTACCAGAGGGGTAGGAAACATGCTAAGCAATGCTTTCCTACCTCTCTGGTACTCAAAGGGTTAATTGTGGAATAAAAGACAGATTTGTCCACTACATGGAAGTCCATGAGGTGGATGTGGATGGGGTTAGTATATCACATATATGCAATATATGTGACATACTAAGGGGGGGGGATGTGGAAGGGGGCATTGTGTAGTGCTTGGTGTACTAGTTTTATTGATTTTAACCCTTTGAATGCCACAGGGGTGAGCAGTGCACATCCCTATGGCATTCAAAGCTGTCCATGGTGCTGAAAGCCTTCTCTGTGTTCCCCTAGTGGCTGGGTAGGGAAGCACAGAGAAAGCTGTTCAGAACTGGAGACGTGGGTTTTGGATTTTCTGACTGAACTTGATACTTTGCAGTGCTGTGATTGGCTGTGGTGCTAGGTAACATTTTTATCGTGTGTTTTTAGGTAAGATTTTCTATGCGACGCAGGTTTAAGATTAACGTGTATTTTGTTGGTTATCGCTCGTTAGGCTTTATAGGTAAGGAAGATTTGAATCTCACGTTACCTGGTCTTGCTTAACGAGAGAAGGCAGTTTTTTTCTTCACGTTGGTTTTAACGCCAACATTTGAATCGAGCCCTAAGTCACTACATAAACCTGCTCCAAACACCCAACAGACATATAGATATACCCAATGAGTGCAAGAGTGTGCAATAGGAACTCCAGGAATACACCCTGTGCGGAGGGGCACTGTGAGACAAGTGGACCTGCAGCACTCAAAGGGTAGCTCACCTTTCCTTTAGATCTTCTGTCTTCAGATTACCATGTAGCAAGAAGTACTTCAGTGGGTAACTCCTGGGGAAGCACTTGGAATCAAGATTTTCCCCCTCAGGTCCACAAAAAGCACCTGGATACTGAGCTAGCCACATCTAAGGGCATTGTCAGTCATGGTAATCTGCCTAATGGTGGTATTCCATATCTACCAGAAAAATAAAAAAGATTCTAAAAACTATAGCAGAACTGTTCTCAGCCTGGTGTTGTCTTTACCAAGGAACAAATCTTTCTGGAGCTGACTGGCTAGCTGCAGCCAAGGAGGGAAGGGAGGCTCCACCCCCAGCATCGCCTCCCCAGTTACCAGTAACCTGTATTGGACGACAGAAAAAGAGAAATTCCAGATTAAACCAGCTGCATCACGGCTGGCAAGGTCTCCAACGAATTGTAAAGCAATACACTGGAGACCTCTGTAGCATTCAAGGAATTCAAAGCCCAAATACGTGAATGAGAACAGGAATCTATGAACTGCTTACAATTTTATCAGTCACTTAAACATGGACTTTCCAGTGAGAAACACCTATTTACACTTATTTCATCATTGACTCCCAACCAGGGCACTGTGGAACTCAGGGTGCCACACTTTTTCCATGAATATTTTGACAACTGTTGAAGCTGAGTTTCTAATGTATATTTATGTAAATAATTATGAACAATATGTTCTTTGTTGTCATTCTGATTGTGACACCTAAGACACCTAACCTATAAGATGAGAGGGATGCCCTGAAGATTCCAGATAGCATGTTAGGGGTGCCTTGAGTGACAAAATACTGATACCACTCCATGAAGTAGTATATATATATATATATATATATATATATATATATAGACATATAGAAAAAATGAAGCACACGCTGGTCTTGTAAGTGAAACAAGAAAGTTTACTTGTATATAGACGTTTCGGCCAAACTCAGCTGGCCTTCCTCAAGACCTGTCTTGAGGAAGGCCAGCTGAGTTTGGCCGAAACGTCGATATACAAGTAAACTTTCTTGTTTCACTTACAAGACCAGCGTGTGCTTCATTTTTTCTATATGTCTACATATTGCCTTTTGATGGCACCCTGGCGTTTATCTATTTAATTGTGAGTGCTTCCATCCAAACTACGTGTATATATATATATATATATATATATATATATGCCTACCATTAGCTTGCAGATGATAGACAGGGCACTACACCTGATCACTGACACACAAAGGTGTTTATCAATTATTGCACTTTACAGCAAAAAGAACAGTGGGCTTTATGTATAAAAATACACTGGGGCAATTCTGGGGAAAACAAAAAAATAAGCATTCCAAAAAATCCCTAGATTTAGCCCTAGAATTGCTCCATTTGTCTTTATACATAAGGCCCAGTGTACCCGATACATAGGGTTGAAGGTTTGAATCCAACAGTGCAGCACCCTAGTACATACCAGCACACGCATTCAACCGCTGGTAAGACTTTAGCCACTTGTGGACCAAATGGTTAGCAATATGTTGCACATGTACACATGACCCAGAGCATGCACAGAAAAATGGAGTGAGGTTCTGCCATTTCTCCGAGTCTTGTTTTAGATGACACTAACCAATGAGGAAAAGAAAGCTCTGAATCACACATACTCAGCTCTACTCTTGCACAAGCAGCACTAAGGGGGGATTTTGTACACAAGTAGCTTATAATTTGGAAGGCAGTGGGCTAGAAAATCAATTACAGTTCCTGTTCCTGTTTTTTTCAAGATTGGTATTTGTACATTCACCCCGTTGATTTCTTAATCCCTTTGAGCACCAGAGAAGTATCCAACATAATGCACTGGATGCCTCTCTGGCACTGAAAGGGTTAAATGCTTATCAAGAGTACTCCTATGTCCTGCTCTCCTCACACTCAACTCTTACTGCTAACTCCTTCACCCATGAAATTTCAGGGACTCTACCCTAGATTGAACTTACCGATCTCCTCATACCGCATCACTGTTCCCAGGTTAGCGTTCTCATCTGTCAAACAGTATGACAAAATTAGCATAGTAAAGTATAGAATTCAAATCAATCCAGGGGTAGGTGACATGAATCCCTCCTGCTGTTATACTTATCAGTGCTCCCTTTTTTGGTTTTCTTTTTCAGTGAAATTTTAGAAATATTTACAAATGCATTTTGACAATCTTGAAGATTTCATTTCAAATGAATCAAATCATTAACCTTTGATAACAATCATCACACCTGGGAACTCTTAAGATCTGCCCCAGAGACTCTGGATTTCAGACTGAATTACCGGATCTCTGGAGACAGAGGCTGATTCTCTGGTGGTGGTAAGTTTCCTCTCCTTCCCATCCTGTTCCTCCCACTTCCCTCCCACTTCTCCTCCCTCCCACCCTGTTCCTCCCATTTTCCTCCCACTTCTCTTCATTCCCACCCTGTTCTGCCCACTTCCCACCCACTTTATGACACACAGAATATGCATGAGTAAGCCCCACCCCTTTGATGATGCAAATTGCATCACTGACATCCCCTGTCCAGCAGTGGCGTCACCAGGGGGGGGTCAGAGGGGGCCAGTGCCTCCCCTGCATTCTACTGTGCCCCCCCATGTGCCCCCCCAATTTTCTTCACCTCCCAGTGTTTTTTTTTTTTATATATTTATACTTATATATGCCGCCCTGGATGTCAGCCTGCAAACGGTGTGTCACATCATGGACACTGCGAGGGAGCGCTTGGTAGCGTAAATCTGCGCTCCCTCGCGACGTCCATGATGTGACACACCGTTTGCAGGCTGACATCCAGGGCGGCAATCCAGCTGATCTCCCGGAGGCAAGCGCTCTAGTAGTACAGAGCGCTGGGAGATGACATCATCTCCCAGCGCTCTGCATTACTGAGCACTGCGCGCGGGAGCTTCAGCTCTGTGCCGGAGGAGGCACAGGGCACTTTCCACACCGCTAGACTACCAGGGACTCAAGGTAGGGCATCAAGGGGCAATGTGGAGATGAAGAGGCTTTATGGAAGGGCGCATTGTGGAGATGAAGAGGCTTTATGGAAGGGCGCATTGTGGAAGGGAGCAATGTGGAGATGAATGGGGCGTTGTGGAGATGAAGGGAGCATTGTGGAAGGGGCAATGTGGAAATGAAGGGAGCATTGTTAAAGGGGCAATGTGGAGATGAAGGGGGCATTGTGGAGGGAGCATTGTGGAGATGAAGGGGGCACTGTGGAGGGAGCATTGTGGAGATGAAGGGGGCACTGTGGAGGGAGCATTGTGGAGATGAAGGAGGCACTGTGGAGGGGGCATTGTGGAGATGAAGGGGGCATTGTGGAAGGGGCATTGTGGAGATGAAGGGGGCACTGTGGAGGGAGCATTGTGGAGATGGAGGGGGCATTGTGGAGATGAAGGGGGCATTGTGGAAGAGGCATTGTGGAGATGAAGGGGGCATTGTGGAGATGAAGGAGGCATTGTGGAGGGAGCATTGTGGAGATGAAGGGGGCACTGTGGAGGGAGAATTGTGGAGATGAAGGGGGCATTGTGGAGAAGAAGGGGGCATTGTGGAAGGGGCATTGTGGAGATGAAGGGGGCATTGTGGAAGGGGCAATGGGGAGATGAAGGGAGCATTGTTGAAGGGGCAATGTGGAGATGAAGGGGGCATTGTGGAAGGGGCAATGCGGATGAGGGGGGGCATTGTAGAGGGAGCATTGTGGAGATGAAGGGGCAGTGTGGAGGGAGCATTGTGGAGATGAAGGGGGCATTGTGGAAGGGAGCATTGTCTGAGAGAGAGTGTGTGTGTGCTTAGTCTGAGAGAGAGTTTGTGTGTGTGTGTGTGTGTGTGTGTGTGTGTGTGCTTAGTCTGAGAGAGAGTTTGTGTGTTTGTGCTTAGTCTGAGAGAGAGTTTGTGTGTGTGTGTGTGTGTGTGTGTGTGTGTGCTTAGTCTGAGAGAGAGTTTGTGTGTGTGTGCTTAGTCTGAGAGAGAGTTTGTGTGTGTGCTTAGTCTGAGAGAGAGTGTGTGTGTGTGTGTGTGTGTGTGCTTAGTCTGAGAGAGAGTTTGTGTGTGTGTGTGTGTGTGTGTGTGTGCTTAGTCTGAGACAGAGTTTGTGTGTGTGTGCTTAGTCTGAGAGAGAGTTTGTGTGTGTGTGTGTGTGTGTGTGTGTGTATGTGTTTAGTCTGAGAAAGAGTTTGTGTGTGTGTGTGTGTGTGTGCCTAGTCTGAGAGAGAGTTTGTGTGTGTGTGTGTGTGTGTGTGTGTGCTTAGTCTGAGAGAGAGAGAGTGTGTGCTTAGTCTGAGAGAGAGTGTGTGTGTGTGTGTGTGCTTAGTCTGAGAGAGAGAGTGTGTATGTGTGCTTAGTCAGAGAGAGAGAGAGAGAGAGTGTGTGCTTAGCCAGAGAGAGAGTGTGTGTGTGCTTAGTCTGAGAGAGAGAGAGTGTGTATGTGTGCTTAGTCTGAGAGATAGAGAGTGTGTGTGTGTGTGTGCTTAGTCTGAGAGAGAGAGAGAGTGTGTGTGTGTGCTTAGTATGAGAGAGAGAGAGTGTGTGTGCTTAGTCTGAGAGAGAGGGGGACTGTGTGTGTGTGTGCTTAGTCTGAGAGAGAGGGGGACTGTGTGTGTGTGCTTGGTCTGAGAGAGAGGGGGACTGTGTGTGTGTGCTTAGTCTAAGAGAGAGAGGGAGTGTGTGTGTGCTTCGTCTGAGAGAGAGAGGGAGTGTGTGTGTGTGTGCTTAGTCTGAGAGAGAGAGAGAGAGAGAGTGTGTGTGTGTGTGCTTAGTCTGAGAGAGAGAGTGTGTATGTGTGCTTAGTCTGAGAGAGAGAGAGTGTGTGTGTGTGTGTGTGTGTGTGTGCTTAGTCTGAGAGACAGAGAGAGTGTGTGTGCTTAGTCTGAGAGAGAGAGAGTGTGTGTGCTTAGTCTGAGAGAGAGGGGGACTGTGTGTGTGTGCTTAGTCTGAGAGAGAGGGGGACTGTGTGTGTGTGTGCTTAGTCTAAGAGAGAAAGGGAGTGTGTGTGTGCTTAGTCTGAGAGAGAGAGGGAGTGTGTGTGTGTGTGCTTAGTCTGAGAGAGAGAGAGAGAGAGAGAGAGAGAGAGTGTGCTTAGTCTGAGAGAGAGAGAGAGAGAGAGTGTGTATGTGTGCTTAGTCTGAGAGAGAGAGAGAGTGTGTGTGTGTGTGCTTAGTCTGAGAGAGAGAGAGAGTGTGTGTGTGCTTAGTCTGAGAGAGAGAGTGTGTGTGCTTAGTCTGAGAGAGAGGGGGACTGTGTGTGTGTGCTTAGTCAAAGAGAGAGAGGGAGTGTGTGTGTGCTTAGTCTGAGAGAGAGAGGGAGTGTGTGTGTGTGCTTAGTCTGAGAGAGAGAGAGAGAGTGTGTGTGCTTAGTCCGAGAAAGTAGTAGCAATAGAAATCCTTACAACTTCAAACTCTTCATCAAATAAAATGCCCAGTGGGATGGGGATCATTTTCTACCAGCTATTTTCTTGCACATATTTAAACCAGTAAGCAGCACTGGTCAAAAGGTGCTCTCTCTGTTGCACCCTTCCCCTTTCCTTTCTTCTCCCCTTTGCCCTTTATTTCCCTTCTTTGCCCTTTCTCTCTCAACCTTTGCTTTCTCTATTCACCCAGCTGAAATATAGCTCTCTATTGCTCTGGTGGTGGCATAAAAATCTGTATTGCTCTGGTGGTGGCATCTAACTGTAGTGCTCTGGGGGTGATGTATTGCTCTGGCGGTGGCCTATAACTCTGTATTGCTTTGGTGGTGGCATCTAACTGTAGTGCTCTGGTTGTGGTGTTTTGCTCTGGTGGTGACATAGCTCTGTATTGCTCTGGTGGTGGCATGTAACTTTGCATTGCTGGGCTGGTGACATGACTTTATTGCTCTGGTGGTGGTATCTAACTGTAGTGCTCTGGTGGTGGTGCATTGCTTTGGTGGTGACATATAACACTTTATTGCTCTAGTAGTGGCATTTTACTGTGCTGGCGATATAACTTATGGTGGTGGCATATAACCTTATTGCTGTGCTGGTGACATAACTTTATTGCTCTGGTGGTAGTGTATTGCTTTGGTGACAAATAACTGTATTGCTCTAGTGGTGACGTAACTCTGTAATACTTTAGTGGTGGCCTTTAACTGCAGTGCTCTAGTGGTGGCATGTAAATCTGTATTGCACTGGTGGCGGCATATAACTCTGTATTGCTCTGGTGATAACATATCTGAAGCTGATTAAGAAAGGAATACAAATGGACCAGTGATGAGATGCATCATGCTAGATCTTTAACAATTGCTAGGAAAATAAATCAATATTTTACCAGTCTACCAATGTTTTCCATTGCTATGGTGTGCGTACACACATACCCAGTGGCCTGAATGTCATAATTTTTGGTGTAAAGACTTTTTTACTGCTCATTAAATTGGCCCCCCATTTTTTCTTCTGGCCCCATGTGTGCCCCCCCTAAGTAGAAATCCTAGAGTCGCCACTGCTGTCCAGCAGTACATAATAAGGCTACTCCGGGGACTAAAAGAGCAGAAGTTCCGAGGTATGACAATCATAAAAACAAAATAATACAAAAAGATAGTCATTATGATATAAACACATTTTGTTAGGGAGGAAGCAATACAATTATTTTATTTTCAGGTTCTTTTTTTCAAAAGAAAATTGGAGTAATTCTGGGGCAAACCAACTGCACAATTAAAGCGGAACTACCACCGCTAAAAAACTTGCCCCGCAATAGTTCCTTATCTAGTGACTAGCTGCTCAGTAGAGTTAGTCGCCAGAATTGTTAATGATAATTATCCATTATTCCCAGGCTGACAGGCAGGACAGTGCGCAGACATCTTTCCATAGTGACGTCTGCACGCCTGCCCTGTCAGTCCCTTTTGGAACTGAACGTCTCCTAGCAACGCCTCCTAGAGCAGACTGGGACTGACATCACAGGCACTCAGACGTCACTATGAAAAGATGTCTGCGCTCCGTCCTGCCTGTCAGCCCGGGAACAATGAATAATTCTCATTTATGCTGTAATAATTCTGGCGGCTAGCGCTACTGAGCAGCTAGTCGCCAGATCGGGAATTATCGGGGGGGCAAATGTTTTAGCAGTGGTACTCCACCTCAAAATGTCCCAAATACCAGTAGCGTAACAATAGTGGTCGCAGCGGACGCAACTGTGACCGGGCCCGTCACTCCAGGGGCCTGGCCGCCTCCTGCGACCCCCTCGCCCGCAGCAGTCACTCAGCTGATCTCACATTCGGCGCGCCGCTCTAGTAATACAGAGCGCTGGGAGATGACATCATCTCCCAGCCTCTGCATTACTAGAGCGGCGCGCGGGAGATTCAGATCTTGAGATCTGTGCCGAAGGAAGCACAGATCTGTCATGACACTCCGCTAGACCACCAGGGACTGGAGGTAGGGGCAATGTGGAGATAAAGGGGAAATGTGGAGATGAAGGGGCAATGTGAAGATGGGGGCATTGTGGAAGGGGCATTGTGGAGATGGGGGCATTGTGGAGATGAAAGGGGGCATTGTGGAGATGAAGGGGGCATTGTGGAAGGTGCATTGTGGAGATGAAGGGGGCATTGTGGAAGGGGCAATGTGGAGATGAAGGGGGGCATTGTGGAAGGGTCAATGTGGAGATGAAGGGGGCATTGTGGAAGGGGCAATGCGGATGAGGGGGCCAATGTGGTCGGGGGGGCCCATGGCAATTCTTGCACCAGGGCCCGGTGGCTTCTAGTTACCCTTCTGCCAAATGCCCAATGATTTATTAGTTTTTTAACCACTTCAGTTGCTATAGAAGCAGTGCTCTAGTGCTGAAAGAGTTAAAAGCCCCAATGAAATCAGTGGGAAGTTTTATTTACCCCTAGAGTACAGTTGGTTTGATCTAGAACTGTTTCTCTTTTCTTCTGTGCATAAAGCCCCTTGGGTCTTATGTAAAAATGTGAACTGAAGCAATTGTGGGGGAAAAAGACAATCCTAAAATTCTCATTGATTTAAATGGGGCTTTTAACCCTTTGAATGCTAGAGGTCTCCAAAGCATATCTTCGCAATGCGATGGAGACCTCTCTAGCATTCAAGGGGTTAAAAGCCCCATAGTTATCAATAGTAATTTTGCTTTCTCCCCTGTGGTGCAGATGGTTTACTTCAAAATTGATCTACTTCACTTTAAGACATAAGGCCCTTAGTTTTTATATTGCAGCCACAGAAACAGAACATCAGCAGCAGCTAGAAGTGTGGCTATAGAGTAGAGACATCTATTACTGACCCACAAAGGTGACGCGCTGAAGGTTGGGACGAACACAGCACATACGACTCAGGCCCTCTCCCACCTTCCCCAGGATCCTCACTGATGGAGGCAAAGAGAAAAAGAGAGATGTCAGACTTACAAACAAAAATATTTCTCCTTGGCTTACCTATATTAATGCCACACATAGGATTTCCTCCAATCTCTCCTATTTATCATTAAATGATTTATTTATATTCTGTTCACTGTACTGCAAGGAGGGCCAAGCTGGCATGTATGGTACAGAAGAAGTTACCTGACAGGCTGGTGAATGAATAGTGTGGGAAGTCATTTGCCCATCACAAAAGACCAGTGCAGTAATATATGCATGCTACTGCACAGCTTCTTGCGCCAGAACTCTGCTTCAGGAAAACACAGTTAAAGGGCAATTATCATATGTTGCTAAGCCTGTTAATATGCAGCCTTATAAAAAGCCAGGGCATGAGCTATGTATTCCCAAAGCAGCACTTTTCAGCAACCTGGGGATAAACACAAGCTCCCTTGGCTGGCAAAGGGGCTGGACACAACTAAGAAGTCTGAGGCTGAAAGTCACTGGTTGTGTGCACAGTCCCCAGGATAATTTTTCTCATGCACTTTTGGTTCTCCTGCTGATTCACTGGGTCTTATAAAACAGTCTCGGCTACCTCAGCAGGCCTGCTCCCAGAGAAGCAGACCTGCCAAGAGGGCACTGTCTACACCATTAGTTAAAGAATGTAATTCCCGTCATCCCTAGCTGTTGGCTCGCTAGGTATGAAGGGAGTTGTAGCCCTCAACACCTGAAGTGCCTCATGTCAGTCACCCTTGATCTACATGACAGCACATCACTGACTGACAGATCTGTTTGCAAGAGGTTCACCTTCAGCTGGAGTCATTCATTTCAACAATATGTCCTGGGTGCATGGACTCAAAGTAAACCCAGGATTTCCAGAGAAGGGCTTCAAAAACTAAAATAATTATGCAATAACAATATTTGTTTTGTGCAATCTTGCATCCAAAATACATTTCAGACCCTGTTCATAGACCTGGGTAGGTATCCTATAGCTGTGTACAATTTCCATCATTCTCTGCTGACCAATTACAAGTGGAGGGAAAAATAATCCCTCAGGGCTTCAGGATGCCCACCCCTGGCACAATCAAACTCACAAAAGCAGCAACAATTTCTCATTATTAGGACAATGATGTGCTCTCATTTGGATAGGAATACAGGGTAAGGGGGGGGGGTTTCTGGACAACAGATTAGTGTGTGTTCCAGCCCAGCCTACATATATGGGTGCAAGTGTGGAGCAAACCACCATAGGAGACAAACATTAAATTACATTACATTACTATACATAACTACAAATCCCCCTCTGATTTAAATGGGACTTATAACCCCTTGAATGCTAGAGGGGTCTCCAGTGCATTACTTCATAATGTATTGGAGACCTTGTAGCATTCAATTGGCTAAAAACTCCATTTAATTCAATGCACATTTTTATTTTTCCCCTATGGTACAGCTAGTTTGCTCCAGACGTGTACAGGATTGCACCTATAGTGTAAATGTGCAGGATACTGATGGTTTGACATCTGTCTCAGTAAAAATGTATTTACTACTAGTGAATGAGCTGACCGTAAATCTTAGATTAATTGTCATCCATACACTTTCCTCCCCTACCTGTTCTCATTTCATTATTTTCTTTACTCGCTTTACTTGTAACTTTGTCTTTCATCTGCATTCCCCTTTTCTACGGAATGGCTGGGCAACATGAGGCGATCCAGTGCTCTTGGACTGCAACTCCCATTATTCCTGAATTATGACAGTTGTAGTCTGGCAGCAGTTAGAGGGCCCAACTTTGCCCATCTTTGTTCTGGGGATTGGGGAAAGCGGGATTCTGTTTCCCTCCTAGCTACCATACACTTGCCTGCAGTTGGCTTGTTGCTGAGGTTGCTGTTCTGGTAGACAGGCTGTGTTGATTGGTTAAGGGGCTGGCCAATCACAGGTGTCACAGACGGTGTGTTCACATTAGAGAGGATGCAGCCTGTGACTCTCTGAAAATGGATGGATGAGGAATCAGCAAATTACATTTCATATGCAGCCAGGAATTATCAGGAATAAACCTTTGCATGCAACCCAAATTAAGCAAATATTATAGTACAAAAATTATGCATAAAACATTATGGATTATCCACTATCATTACTACAAAATGCAATTAATGGAAATTAAATTGTCCACATAAGTTAATAACCAATCTATTTCACATTATACCACCGTCTAGGTTTAGAAAATCTTACAACTGGGATTTCATATTTCATACATTTCGTATCTATAACTCTATCTTCTTAAAGTGAAAATAATGCTAAATTTATATGTAAATTTGTCTCTTCTGGATTTTGCACCCAAGAATTAATTTACATTTTTTCGTGAAATAAATAAATGTGTGTGTGTGTATATATAAGTTGGGAAGTACTCTCACTTTTTATAAATATAGACTGGGTGCATATGCTTATAGGGATAAATAGACAGATATCAGAAAGAAACGAGTAAGCACTTTTTCAAAAAAATATTTACTTGAAAGATGTCAACGTTTCAATGTCAAATACACACTTTCATCAGGACAAAGTGCAAACCCCATATATCAGATAGATAGATATAGATAGATAATTGGATAACTGCTTAGTACTGTGGGATATGATGACACTGGGGCTCAAGTATATAGGGATTTTAACCCTTTGGATGCTAGAGAGGTGTACAAAACTTTGCAAAATCCAGAAGAAACGAATATTTGTATATTCACATACATTTCTTCTGGATTTTGCAACCAGGAATTAATTACCATTTTTTGTGAGTGCGTCTACATCCATCTGAAATAAATATATATATATATATATATATATATATATATATATATAAAATATTGTATAACTGCTCAGTACTGTGGGATATGGTGACACTGGGGATCATGCACATGGGGATTTTAACACTTTGAATGCTATAGAGGTCTTCAACACACTACAAAGCGTTGGATCCCTCTCTAGCATGCAACAGGTTAAAAACCCTATTTAATCAATATGATTTTCAGACATTTTAAATTGTCCATTATTGTACAATTGGTTTGCTCCAGAATTGCACCATTTTTGTACATCAGCCTCATTCTGTAAATGAAATTGATGAGCCAGCTCTACATTGAAACAATTTAATGGAAAAGCAGCTTTCTAGCAATGCAATCATGGACAGATCTATGTTAAAATGTATGGAAGCTAAAATTGATCATACTTTATATATTTTGTGGTGCAAATGTACAGAGGATGGGTAACCTCTGCTACCCCAACTATTGCTGGACTACACCTGCCCTCATTCTCAGTCAGTGAAGTCCAAAAACAGCTGGAGATCCACAGGTTGCCCATCCCACCAGAACAGTGTAATTTTACCTTCATCAGGTCTCGATGATGCTCCAGGACACTGCATGTGGTCTGCCAGGTGTCCTGATAACACTCCCAGGGGTCCACTCTGCAAGAGAGTAAGTTTGTTAAATTAACAGTGATGGAAGCAGCAAGCTTCAAAAGGATAATAACTTGCCACATTTTAAAGCATTCTCTCACAAATATTCATCCTTCTGTTTTTGTGCACAGGGTTCTGCAGGGTATTGGAGCATATCACTTGGGCACTCAAATACAAGGCCAGATATAGAACTCAGGCTCCCTTAGGCAAGGCACCTTATGTGCCAATGCCCCTCCCACATCCACACACACACTCCTCACAAGACAGATTTTCAGGGCACAACTAATTTGTAAAGGCCATGTCTCACCATCATAATTACAACAATTAGCATATAAATTCTATAAATGTACATTTGAAACGCAGGATTCCATTTTAATTCAAGTCTTTACAGGAAAACATTGGTACCCTGATTGACAACCACTGGTCTGCAAAAAATACTTCATCGCTTTGCCTTAGACATCTTACCGGATCCAATCTGAGTTCTGAACAGCTAGCTGACACATGTTAAGACGGTGCCTGCTTGAGACCAGACCCTGGAGAGTAGACAAAGAATGAGAAACAGCCAATCAGTAGGAAGCCAATTTAATGGAAGCAGTGACTGAAGTGCCATTGACAGGTGGTGAGTACCAGGGACAAGATACCATTTGCACAGAGTAAGAAAGCTTTTTGTACACCATTTGCTAAATGTTTATTTCCTATGATGCCAATACACCAAAAATAGTTGCAAAAGTGCTAACAAAAACACTTTATGTTGAAGAAAAAAATATTCAGAAAATGCTAGAAGAAGGAACAAGACAGAAGGACATCCAGGTGTAAAGAAGATTCTGTAGAACAGGGGGGTTATGCAACATTTGGTACTCCAGATGTCTGGGACTATGACTCCCATCATTCCGAACCAGCCAAAAGCTAGTTAGGGATAATGGGAGTTGTAGTTTACAGCAGTTAGAATGACAAAGGTGGCCAGTTACTGACAAAGAAAAAAGATGAAATGTATTTTAACCACTTTGGAATAAAGACAGATAAAAAGAACCAGTAAAAAGGAACAAAAAGACTGATATGAGAAAACTCTATACTCATAACAGGTTGGAGAAAAAATTGACAAACACAAAGTTGAACAGACAAGATCATCCTATCTCTAAAGCAGAGACAGGCAGCCCTTGTCCATAACCTCTTGGAATCTAGAAGCATGTCCAACACAGTGAAGAGCAACAGTCTATAATAGTGTCAGTATAGTGGAGTATAGCGGAAAAGACATCACCAGCCTCAGAGCTGAGCTTCAGCTGTATCAATGGCCCAGTACCTTTTTAATTGGTATTAAAGGAGCAGTAAACTTTTTTATGAAAAAATATATATTGAAGGAATTTTCCTTGAGCAAAATAAGATTGATCTGACTGCTGAAATATGCATATTTCCAAAGTTATTACAGTTTAAACCCATGTTTTTTTTACATTAGCAGTGCCCTCTAGTGGTCAAATTCCAAATAGTTCTCTGTTACATTCTAATGGAGAGGAAAGTCAGTGACACAGAGTTCTCCATAGATAGAAACTGCCTGTCACTTCCAGTCAATTAGAACTTCCAGGAAGTAAACAAAGTAAATTCATTTCATGATTATTTGAACTGTTATATGTATTGAATAAAACAACTGACGGCACTGGGAATGACCATTATTTTACTCAGCAGGAAAAGTTCTATAACATATAGATTTTCATTTTAAAAAATTACTGCTTTAAATAAAACCACCAGAGCACTACAGCATTAAATGTCAGTGACAGAATAATTTACTCATTTGGAACTGGATGACCTGGAATCTGTCACAGTTCCCAGGAATAAACCAGGAGTCAATACAGTAAAGTAAAACAATCTTTAATTAGAATAATCACAGTAATGCGTGAAAACAGATAACACACAGAGGGTGATCAAAGAAGTAAGCACTGTATCAGAAATAGCAGTCCGCCAATAGATCCACCACACTGTCCGAGACTAGGCCTCAGCCCACTGGAGCCTCAAAGTAATTTGGAACGCCCAAAGGACTAGCGCTGACTCAGCCTGCAGTCAGTCTAGGTGTCTGATATAGCCCCAGGTCCGCACTAGGATGGGTGTCTGTGAAGCGGGGACCACACACGGAGGAAACAGACAGAGCCCCCTAGTCAGCACCAGAAAGGATAGTCAGACAAGCCGGATCATACACAGAGCGGGTAGTCAGCCAGAGCCACAGGTTTGCACCAGACAGAATATCCACTGCCCCAGGTCAACACCAGAGTGGGTAGTCAGACAAGCCAGATCATACACAGAGCAGGTAGTCAGCCAGAGCCACAGGTTTGCACCAGAAAGTATGTCTAAGCCAAATAGGAATGCACAAGAAGAATGGTCAAACAGAACAACAAGTCAACACCAGAATGGATGGACAGACAGGCTGGTTCATACACAGTTCAGGTAGTCAGCCAGAGCCACAGGTCCACACCAGATTGGGTGTCCACTACACAATGGGAGCAGGCAAAAGAGTAGTCAGACAGAGCCACAGGTCAGCACCAGAATGGATGGTCAGGCAAGCCAGGTCATACGCAGAGCCCAAGGGAAACAGAACTGTTTTGTACAACAACGCAAGGACAACTGAGTCAGGACTCAGTCAGGAAGTAGGTAGGAGGAGCAGCTCAGAGGGAGGAAGTAGGTAGGAGGAGACTACAAGAAGCAAACACATAAAACAGAGGCCTGCTGTATGCCTGAAGCCTCGCGCCTACAGATGATGCTAAAACCAAGGTAAGCTGTAACAGAACCTTTCTTTTGAAGGGGATCTCTCACACCTATGCAAGTTAGGCTTATTAGTTAAAGTATATAGCGAAAATGTTTAAAACGTTATTTATTTATTTTTAAAAAATGCTATTTGGGCTAAAATTATTGTTTACAGAGTGCCCTGCACCCCACTTCCTCATAGACTGCTCTTGCCGAAGTTTTCCACTCTGCCTCTGCTCCCTTCCCACTACCCAGCCTCCTCCGATGACAGAGGCTTTCTGTCTGTAAGCTTGAGCGGTCTCATTGGCTAGATATCGATCTCTGCCAATGAGACCGCTCCAGCTTACAGAGAGAAAGCCTCTGTCATCGGAGGAGGCTGGGTAGTGGGAAGGGAGCAGAGGAAGAGTGACAGACTGTGGCAAGAGAGGTCTATGCGGAAGCGGGGTGCAGAGCACTCTGTAAACAATAATTGTAGCCCAACTAGCGGTTTAAAAAAAAATAATAATAAAGTTTTAAACATTTTCGCTATATACTCTAACTAATAAGCCTAACTTGTATAGGGGTGAGAGATCCCCTTTAAGAAAACCATGCCTGATCTTCCTCCTCAAAAAATATTGTCTTTTTACAGCAATAAAAAGCAAAATGTGTAAATTTTACAATGCTACTTACATTTCCAAATATTTTTCATTTAACAGTCCCTCATATTTAAGGATCAGTACCACTTTAAGTTAGCATAAAAGAGAGGCAAGTTAGATTTGCTGGTATGTCAGTAAGAAGGAGCAATACAGTAATGAGATATATACTGCAATAGAAAAATAGAGATATTGAAAAAGAAAGAAGGGATTCACTGAGCAACTCCAGACTATTATGTTTGCTTGCATAAAATCAAACATTGAAAAATATGATACAGGTCCTTTAAATTAGATAAGGCAGGTATATTATACTATGGAAAACCTTCCATGCATAGTGCCCAATTCACCTAGTGGAAATACAGTGCTGCTCCTGATATGCAATATTTAAAAACTGAATATATTTATTTATACTGAAAAAAATGAAACTGAAAAATAATGAGTATCTTCTTGCTGCATAGAATATTACACTAAGGGCTAGATTACAACTGGCTTTTTCTAACAGTTTACCCTTGAAGGCTATGGAGATTATACCCATGATAATGTTATCAACTGCAATGCAATCCAGGCCTAATTAATTAAATAAATTAGGGTGGACCTGTCACCTTTTACATATTTGAAAACTTCATTCAAAACTGCTTATGTGACATGTGAACTAAACATACAGAAGATGTACAGTTTAGGTAATATTCACACAGTTTCTTTTGGGAAAAGTGAAAATGAAAGTATCCTGGTGCAGCACAGTACTTAATAGGCATATGAAAAATCACTGGATTGGTTCATTAGTGTATAAAATGTCACTGAAAAGCTTAATTAGCATATGAAACACTACTGGTACCTCAGAGGAATCACAATTATCATATGTTAGCATACAGTACAAGCATGAATATCTCTGTAACTGTACATTTGTTGGTCTTTTAGCTAACATGACACATAAGCAGTTTTTAATGACATTTTCAAATATGCAAACGTGAATCAAGGTGACAGGTAATATATATATATATATATATATATATATATATATATATATATATAAAATGCCAACAGAGAGGGCAGCACCCGTGGGCAGGGCCGGATTTACAATAAGGCAGAGTAGGCATCTGCCTACAGGCGCACCCCACAGAGGGGCGCCTGTCATTTTTTTTTTCCCTACCCTGCCAGCCTTTTGATCCGTATTGCATGCAGCGCTGCTGTGCTGAACCTGAGCAGTCTGACAAATTACACCTAAGACAGTCAAACTGAGAGTGAGATAAAAGCTGAGTCGCCGACGATTCTGAAATGTGTCATGTGTCAAGGAGGCGTCGCTGTCCTGGCTGCGAGCCTGCGCATTACATTTACTTGTTGAGTCCACTCCACCAGTCAGTGAGTCAGTCATACACTCTTCTTGAATGAATCACTTCACCAGGAAGTTCCAGATAGCCAGTACTGTCTGCTGCCCCGCCTCCGGCCTCCAGTCCTCCCAGACAGATACACAGTGCAGCCTACAGGGAGCCACAGCCCTGCCCACCACAGTCCCGCCGGACGAGACGTCCGACTGCTGAGCACTAGTAGTGAGCACTGAGAGCTGAGGAGGAGCTAGACTTGTAGCCACCAGCAGCATGGTTGGCATCGGCCCCACCACAGTAACCCCCAGGCTGGGGCGGGGGTATGATTGAATGGGGTAATGGGTTACTGGGATATCTGTAAGGCCTGGGCTGGCGGCTGGTGGACATGTTGTTTGCGTGGAATTGGAAATAAATAAATCACTCTCTGAGTCCTGGGCTGACTCCTCTAACTAACTCTCCAATCCCAGATGAGATGATTTCTACCACTATTTTAATTCAGACGACATTTTAAGTGACCACTGTGCGCGCGACCAAATAACTGTCTGTGAGTAACTTAAAATGTCGTCTGAATCTGAATATCCAATTCTCGGCCATCAATAAAGTGATTGTAGGGTCCATTGAATTATTCTAAGGAAAAGGGAGATCCCTAATTAGCGGAGGTGACAAAATACTGCAAAGGTTGGGTTTAGATCAGTGCTGTAAGTGCAGTATTTTCAATCGAATTCCACACCTAGCTAGCTATTCCTATAATATTGTGTTGGGTGTAGCAGATCATGTTTAATCTAACTGTACTAGGTTTTATTAGTGCCAAAAGCTGGGGGTGGCTTTCAAGTTAAAATTCTTAATAATTCTCAGACTGTCTTTATTCCTAATTATATAGCGTTTGAATGTCAACACTGCTTAACCCTTTCAGTGCTGGGGGCATGTGCAACACCCTGTGGGACAATCCATTGCACACACCCCTAGCACTCAAATGGTTAAATGTAACTGTCTTCCATATTATTTCCCCCTCTTCATCTGTTATTGAAATCATTGTGTTTCACACAAAATATTAGCTGTTGTACCTTTTTATATTTACTCTTAAATGACCAGAGGGACGTGCAGCACATTGCTTTGCAATTTGTTGAATGAATCTCTGGTCCTTAAGGAGTTTTAAATGTATTGTGTTTAGTTTGTGCACTAGGGATGAGTTGTATTCCCTGGCTGCTGGTGAGCCTACCCCTTTGTTATTATATTGAACAGATAGACGCCACTTTGGGCCCATTTTGACACCATTACTTGTTTTGAGGAGAATGTTTTGTATGAAAAGCATTGTTAGGTTTAATCACTAATAAAACCAATTACACACTTTCTTGCTATTCTTATGTTTGATGTGCACAGTTGCCATCTTCTGCTGTTTTATGGAATTTGCTTATTAAAATGGAAGAGCTACAGATACAGCTTGAATGGATCCATTTTGATTGCTGCTGTATTAGAGCATGTTTATTGCCTGATGAGGCGGGGGGGCGCTTCAGATTTCTGTGCCTACAGGCTCCTGAGATGTAAATCCGGCCCTGCCCGTGGGTCTTTTTCAACAAGCTTTTTGAATTTATTTAGCAACAAAAACCGTTGACGGTTTTTGTTGTTAAATAAATTCAAAAAGCTTATTGAAAAAGACCCATGGGTGCTGCCCTCTCTGTTGGCATTTTGTATCTAAACTTGGGATTGTGCACCTGGGCAGAAATTCTTTATGAGAGTGAGTGCTTTCCACCAATGGATTTTGTGTATATATATATATATATATATATATATATATATATATATATATATGTAACGTGTAACGTGGTGATATTATGATTGTATCTCTTTGCTTTGCAGGCTTAACACATTCTCTGTTTTTGTTTTGCATATAATTTTGGGTAGTGTCTATGACATCTTATTATGGTGCAAAGGTAAGCGGTAAACTGCCAGAGGTGAAAAAAAAAGTTAAGGTTAACAAAAACTGAAAAATAATGTACATTTCAGAGTTATACAAAAAGGCCTTTTCAGGGAAGAAGTAATGGGTTAACAACTCACAGTTGTTCTGCAGCAATGTAAGTAAATGAATCCTTGAAAGTTCATGCTAACAATGCCTACAGGTATCCCAACCTTTGTTGATTAGTTACAAGCCCTCTGTCCGTATAAAAGCAGTGTAGGAACAGACCGTGTTACTACAGTCTCTTAAGCAATATTTGGACAGTATTGTACTGCTGGAAGTAGTATATTGCTCTCAAAATGGAAAAAACAGCAATTAACAAAGGAAGACAGACAGACCATTATAACCTTTAAAATTGTAGATCTTTCCTTTAGGGAAATTGCAAAGAAAGCCAAGGTGTCACTGAGTACAGCTTCTTACACCATCAAAAGGCACTTGGAAACTGGAGGAAACTCTGACAGGAAGAGGTCTGGCAGACCCAAAGCCACAACAGGATCAGATGACAAGTTTCTGAGAGTCAATAGCTTAGGTGACAGGCGGCTCACAGCACAACAGCTTCAAGTACAGCTTAACACCTATTGAAGTAAGTGTCAGTTTCAACTGTGAAGAGAAGACTTCGATCTGCAGGTTTGAATGGTCTAGTGGCAGTAAGAAAGCCATTGCTAAGATGGCATAATGAGAAAAACAAGCCTGCCTGGGCCATGAAGCACCACCAGTGGACTACTGAAGACTGGAAGAAAGTCTTATGGACAGATGAATAAAAATTTGAGATCTTTGGTTCATCATGCAGGGTTTAAACCCCATCGAGCTGGTTTGGGATGAACTGGACAGAAGGGTGAAAGCAAAGCAACCTACAAGTGCAACACATGTGTGGGAACCTCTGCAACAGTGCTGGGAAGAACTTTCAGAACAATATTTGATTTCCGTTGTGGAAAGAAAGCCACAGGTGTGTTCGGCTGTTATATCTGCAAACAGCTGAAAGTCTGTAAATTTTGACAATAAACCTGATTTGCAATGGGGGTTGAATAATTTTGATTACAACTGTATACTGTTGTAACCATCCTGTTTAAAAAAAAAAAAAAAAAACCCTCTACTTATCCTCCACTTGGAAGTAAGATTGTATCTCTTTACTATAACTTACCCCTTTAAGTATTTACCATGGGGAATGTTTAGTGCCAGATTTTTCTACATTGTTTCACTGTACATTTTTTTTTTTACACTGTAGCACTCTCTCTCCTTTCACAGTCCCACACTGAAAGCTCTCAGAAAACTGATTCAGATAGCTCCTTGTCAGGGACATAAACATGTAAAAATAATAAGCGAAGATGAAAAAAATAATAAGTATAACATACAGATAATTACTGTATGCAATTGCAGAATGGATATGTAAAGTCATAAAGGAGGCTTACAGTGACTTCAACAAACAGAAGCAAGATTGCCACATATTGTTCTTTTACATATAACAATTCTGTATTCATATATGTCTGCAGTGGGGGAGGACAGAAGAAATAAGTCTCCTTTGGTTGCCGAATGCAACCAGTTCTAGTAGACTGCCATTTGATTGTCTCCTGATACCAATTTACAGAGAAATCTGGTTCTGAAATTAGGCTGAGCAACTACCCCTACCAGGAAAGCATCTCTCTCTCATTAGGAAAGGTTACCATAGAAATAATGTTTTAACCTTTGACTGCCATCATTGGCGTGCATTAATGCAAAGCATGCATACTCCTCTGTCATTCAAGCAGTGGTTAATTCCCTAGATCACAAAAAACAGCTTGGGGCTTACACTGTAACTGCAAATCAATGGATGTTTATTGATTAGACTATATTTGCATTATACTACATTAGCTATAGTGTCATACACGTTGAAATTATAGATGCACAAAAGAGAAGCAATTCTGGACCAAAACAACTGGCACCATGGCAGAGAAATAAACATTCCCAAAAGGCACACTGGTTTAAATGTGGCTTTTAACCCACTGAATGCTAGAGAGATCTACAAGTAATTACAATCTTCCATTCAGAACAATGGGAATGTTTCTTTATCCTCTTATGCTTAAAGAACTAAATTGGTTAACATTCAAATATAGACGTGCCCTTCACCTTTTTTGCTTAGTACACAGCCACTTCTCTGGAAAGCTACTGGACTACCTGAGCAGTATGCTCACTCCTGCTCTCCATACTAACTATAATCTCTGCTTCACTGCTAACAACTCACTGCATTTACCACAATACAAGAAAGAAGCAGAACGATCTGTCTTCTCCTTCAGAGCGCCGAAAGCCTGGAACAATGTACCTGAAATAATGAGATCTGCTCCCAGTCTAAAATCCTAACCCCTTAAAGACCGGCCGACACTTAAGGACCACAGACCTTTTTTTTTTATTTTCGATTCCAGTACAGGGCTCCCCTAATGACGTGCAGCCGTGAGGAGACCTGAAATCCATGACGGTCCTGGCACATCATGGGTTCTTAAGGCACACCAACCCATGACTTGCCAGAACCATCAAGGTTCCTTAAGAGGTGAAAAGTAAATGCTTCTTTATATCCAAAAGCAGCATTTAACTGCATATAAGCTTTAATATGCATGTATATATATGTGTTTATGTATATAATATTTCTCAGTTTGTGTAAATATGTAACCCTATACGGAAAACTATCCAGGACATATTTGAAAACAAGAGAAATGAAATCTCAATGTACTCATCCTGGTAAAACATTTTCTAAAGCTCCAGTTTGTTTGGATACATAAGGCCCTATGGCCCATATTTATAAAGGAAACTGGCGTTATTCTGGAGTAAACCAATGGCCCCCCATAAGGGACAGTTATGCTAGACTGTACTATGGTTTCTCTTGTTAGCAAATGGGACTCTTCAGTACCAGTTTGCATGACTTCTCATAGTTTGTATTGTTTGATGTCATCTGGGGCACGATTCTATTACCAGCGCTAAAAATAAAACAGGCATTTTTTTAAAGTCAGTTTTTGCTATCCTATTACCCGACTTGTGAAAGCAAAATCAGCGGAAATTATACTTACCGCCAGTCTGAAAAAAGTCCATAGGAAACAACTAAAAACACAGTGCAATTAGTATCCTATTACCCACACTCAGTATTACCGCCTGTTTTGTGGTTACATTTAAGTCAGAAATTCTGCCTCTCAGAGGTTGAGGAGTAGAAGCCATAATGACAGTTTCAAAACCATCGTTGTTTGAACAAAAGCAGTGTATAATACAGTATACAGAATAGAAATTCAATATAAAGTTCCCCCCCGACATATTAACTCCCCCCTTTTAAAAGTCGAATTGCAGTGCTTTCTTTCACCATATTAATCCAACAAACATTGGTCATAGTCGGCAAGTACCAGAGGGGTAGCAAACACATTACAATACCTCTCTGGTACTCATAGGGTTAATCTTGCAATACAAAATATGAGGGCATATAGAATATAATAGGAGAAGAAAAATGTCGGATAAAAATGGTGAAAGAAAGTCATGGGAGCACTGTAGTCGACTTTTCAAGGGGGGAGGGGGTTAAAATGTCAGATGTACAATATTCGTTGAATTAATAAGGTGAAAGAAATCACTGTAAGTCAGATTTGGAAGGGGAAGGGTTTATTGTCGACTATGAACAATATTTGTCGGATGAATGTGGTGAAAGAAAGCACTGCAATTCGACTTTTAAAAGGGGGGTTAATATGTTGAGGGGGGCACTCTGTCGGATTTTGTTATGTGGAGAACTGAACTTGATCTTTCTGTCATCAAATGTACACCTATTTCCTTGGACTTTGACATTTTGCTCGTTTTTTGTAGGTGGTAGTCAGAAAAAAGCAGACAGCGCCAGTTTTGTCACTACTCTGAAAACTGCTGTCTACACCAGTTTTGTTTTACCGTGGTTCTGCAATAGAATACCGACGTAACACATGTTTGCAAAATTCGCGCTGTTTTTCTTGTAAAGCAGGTTTTAGCGCGGGTAATAGAATCGAGCCCTTGGTCTGCAGACTGGATTCATCCTACGTTGTATTATATTATTTTGCAATAAAGCTTTTGAAAATTTAAAAATTGGGCTTTTAACTCCTTGAATGCTAGAGAGGTCATCCATTGCACGCTAGTATTCAAGGGGTTAAAAAGCTCTATCCACATGCATTTGAATTTAGGAATTTTCATTTGTCCCCTATGGTGCAGATGGTTAACTCCAGAATAACTCCAGTTTCTTTATAAATTTCTGCCAATGTTCTGTATTTAACCTTTTAAGGGCCAGAAAAGTGACCAACACTTTGCTCCACGATGTATTGCACAGCCTTCCGGTCCTCAATGGGTTAATCTCTGGGCCATTAAACAATTGGGATGAAATTACTTCTTTTTCCCTTTTCTGACACACTATAGTGCGATTCCGTAAGACAAAGAGGTGCAAACAACTGCACCAATGAACAAATAAGCATTCTTAAAATTCCCATTGATTTAAACAAGGAGTTTAACCCTTTAAATGCTAGAGAAGTCTCCAGTGTTTTCCTTTGATCTGTACTGGAGTCCTCTCCAGCATTCAATGAGAATTTTCATTTGTCCTCTATGAAACTGTTGGTTTGCCCCAGAACTGTTTTAAACCCTTAATGACCCTTGACGGTCATAGTACGTCATGGGTAGATCTGACTTAACGACCCATGAAGTACTATGACAGTCATGGAATTCTGTGCCCCCCCCCCCCGCGGCTGCACGCCGTTCGGGGGGACCAGAATCAGAATAAAAAAAAAAATGCACCGTGGTCCTTTAGTGACGGCAAAGTGCCCGTGTGGCCGGTCGTTAAGGGGTTAAGTTTCTTTCTGCATTTGGCCCTTTTTGTGTATATGGCCCTTCTTTTAGCAAAACAACGGGTGTCACTATTTAAAAATCTATGAATGTGAGTAAATTCATCTGTTCAAGCCCAACACTTACTTGCTCCATAGCTAGCAAGTGTGTGTGCACGCATGCATGAATGTAAGTGCATGTCAGCATCGTAGCCAGGAGCGACAGTTATTGCAAGCGCTCCTGGCTTTGTTCCTGACATGGGCTCTAGCCAGCTGCCCCCCCCCCCCTTCCTTGCTTTCTACCAGCAGTGCAGAACTGTCTGTTAATTAGGTGTAGGCACTCTCAATTATTAAATTAAATTGGCTGCTGAAATCCATAAGCATTGCCTTAGTAGTGCCACTGTCAATATGGTAGCGGATTTATTAGATTTATTACCATGTACTGGACCTCTGATGTAGCTTGAAAATAACTTTTAAACTGCTGAATGTATTTACTGATCTCCATTTGAATTAAGTAATTAATTTCAATAAACCAGTATTTCCTAATGTTAGTCCTCACTGAACATTAACAGTTCATATTTTCAAGATATCCCTTCTTTATCACAGGTGGTTACTCAGCAGCTTAGTCATTGTGATTGAGATACCAGTGCATAATTAGGAACATCCTTAAAATATGGCTTGTTGGTCTTTCCTGATGACCAAAGTTGGGGGTCAGTGCAACAGAAAATAGGCTTCTACAGTGTGAATGGGAAATGCATAGAAATAGACCTAACATAGTTGATGAGGCTGAAAAAAGACACGATTCCATCAAGTCCAGCTCATGCCATATTACCCCTGTTGATTCAGAGGAAGGCAAAAAAAAAAAAAAAAAGAAAAACACATTGAAGCCATTTCCATTAAAGCCCCACATGGATAAAAAAACCTTTCTTACTTCAAATGGCAGTTAGATATCAACCTACCCATATTCAGCAGAACAGTGTAAGAAGTGGGACAGACTGTAAACTGGCATTGTCCAGTTATAAAGGACAGCACACATCCAATAGAAAACAACAAAATAAATAATACATACGAAATTACTACCAAGATATGTTTTTCTGTTAAACAAATGAATAGCTACTTATTCTTATATGCATAGTTTCCTTTTAAAGGAATAGTAATGTTTCACAAAAACAGCAGCTCCAATTAATCTTCATAGTATTTGAGCCATAGAGAGTGTTATTTCATTACTGTGAGAGTTGTAGTTCAAGAGTAATTGAATTATAATGTTTCCACCTCCCACCCCTTTCACCTAGTGTAACACTGCTCACCTCAGATGTGGAATCTGGTTGCTTGACCAGACAGATAACAGCAAGGGACAATCTTCTTACTGTGAAATCAATGAAAACCCTGCCTCCCTTGACAGATTTTTCAGCTTTTTCCCTTATCTTAATTGAAGATTGTCTCTCTCTGCAATTTACCTGGGCACCTCCCTGCTGCTCTGAGCTGAGAAGTTACATCACTAAAAGGGGAAGGAGGGCGATACTTTATCATTCAATTACTCTTGAACTATAACTCTGACAGAATTGAAATAACACTCTCCAAGGCCCAAATACTATGATGATTAATTAGAGCTTCTTTTATTATGAAACATTACTATCCCTATAAGAATTACAAAAAGAGCAGAAATAAAAGGCAATAAGTTTACCTGTTTCCCATATGAGTCATGAACAGGGGAGATTATTCCTCCAATAACAATAAATCTCCCAGTCTTGTGCAAGAAATCCCGAGCTCTCTCTGTAAGAGAAAGATGGAAAAGAATTACAAGGCAGACAAGATTAAGTAAAGACTCATCTGCGTACGATACTAGTTCCTAAATATTATACTGAAGGAAGAAAAGGAACTATAGACCAGGGGCAGGTAACCTCAAGATTTCCTGATGATGGAGAGTAGTACTGCCATGATGCCCAACCAGGCAGCGGGTGGTTGGGGATGATGGGAGCTCTAGCCACCAACAGCTGGAGAGCCAAGTGTTGCCTACCAATGCATTAGAAACTTAGTGCTCCCGATCTCAAGCATTAAAGGAGAAGTTACGTCTACTAAAATAACCACCTGCTAACTTAATATGGCCAAAAAAATCTTAATGCTCCTATGAATTTTGCCCTTGTGTTCTTGTCCACAAGATAACATCTCAAATTAGTCAGCTCTATGGAGAAGGACATGACAATTGCTGGCAGCTTTTTATACTGAAGCAAGGAGAGTACATGAGCCTACTAAATTCTTTAAGCACCAGATAGGTCTGCAACATATTGTACAGTAAAGCATGGCACACAACTCCGGCCCTTAAAGGGTTAAGATAACAATGTGCAGCGGGAAGAGGTGTGTCCTGTGGTATCGCCAGCAACGCTCATGACCGCCTCCATGGACATGATATCCAGGACTGATTGAATATGTTATCTCTTGAGCAAAGGCACAGTGCACAATTCATAGGGGCTATTAGTATTTTCTGGTCATCGTAAGGTAAGTGGGGGTTATTAGGTGTTGTTGATTTAAAAGTAGAAAGTAAAAGATAAGAAAAGCCAGGCTCTCTGAGATTCAGCACTATGGATAGCTCCTTTCTTACAACAGCCATTCTAACCTCACAATACAATAGGATGCATTTTACTCAGTGTTACATTTTTCTCATTGTAAAGGGGAACTGTGCAATAGCAACATGTCTCTAAATTTGTCAGACAAGACTTTCCAAGACAATAGTCCTTCACACTGCAGTCAGGTATATATGTTTATATATTTTTGCTTTTCTCTAGTTGCCTTTATATAATTAGCCAAACTTTGCTGTCAAAGTTGCTTTCATCTCAACAAGCAAGAGAGAGAGAGAGAAAACAACAGATTCTGACAGCAGATAAGAGCCAACTGGGACATCCAGTCTGCCCACAGACATGTCAATCCCAGGCCTTTTATACTTCCCTTACTGTATTAACCCCTACCTCTGCTGGGAGGCTATTCCATGAGTTTATCACCTTTTGCATTAAGTAGTACTTATGAACATTACTTTTGGGTTTTCCACCATCTAACATTAGGTCTTTCAACCCTTTTGGAGACCTCTCTAGAATTCACAAGGTAAAAGTTCCATTTAAAGCGGAACTACCACCAGAAGTAAAGTCACCCTGCAATAATTAGGTAGGTGGCGACTAGCTTAATAATAGTTACATTACCTCTCAGCACTACACCATTCTACAAAAATTCTTGATGCAGACATCAAGTCTACGCGCCTGCGCTGCCTTTCTGGTCTCCCTTCAGAAGCATTGCACTGGCCCAAACAGCACCGAAAGGGACTGACAGTGCAGGCATGCAGACTGCACTAATCTGGCCATCAGTCTCGGAAGATTAAGGATTTCTGTAGAACTGAGAGGTAATAAAACTATTATTAAGCTAGTCTCCACCTGCCTAATTATTGCAGGGTGACTTTACTTATGGTGGTAGTTTTGCTTTAAATAAATGTAAATGTGGGAAATTTGTATTTGTCTCATGTGGTACAGTTGAGTTGCTCCAGAATTGCACCTCTAGCCTCCAGAAATGTAAACAGTATTCTAGGTGATGCATTATAAGTGGTCTATAGAGTGGAATTACCCTCTCTCTCTCTCTCTCTCTCTCTCTCTCTCTCTCTCTCTGTCTTCCTGTTGCTAATGCCTCTTACTGATTTGAGAACAAGAAACCAAGGTTACAGACATTGATGAGTTTTCAGACCACTTCCTTTCTTGAGACATGGAATTGTTCTCTAGTAATTTATATTGATATACAATATACAGATTAGGGAACATTGTATCATTATAAAATATGAAGAATGCATGATAATCTGCAAACAAACAATTAGAATACCTAAAATTGAAAATTAGAAAATGACTGCAAAAGAGAGCAAGACAAATTCTAAGCATTTCTACAAGTATATAAGTGGCAAAGTCTAAGGTTGATATTGGGCCCATAAAAACTGTGTAAATTAATTAGTGAGGATAAGTTAAACGCCCACACCTTAAAACTTGTTTTCTTCTGTATATATACAAAAGAAGCAACAATATCAGGCTATGGGCAAACAGGGAGAATCACAAAATTTCCTCCATCATGTACATGATTTATGGAGGATAAAGTCCAAAAGAGAACAGAAAAGGTTACCGTGAATAAAGAACCTGGACCTGATGGCATACAACCAAGGGTATTTAAGGAACTTAGTTTAATAACAGTAAGACTCTTAAACTCAATATTTATTGATTCACTATCATCATGCATAGTGCCCTGCTATTGGAGGAAAGCAGAAGTACAATTATTCAAAAAAAGGAGGCAAAACCTAAACCAGGAAATTATAGGTCTGTGAGTTTGACCTCTATAATGGGTAACATATTAGAAGGATTGCTAACTTACAGTGTTCAAGACATTGTGACAACAAAAACTATTAGTAGGAGTCAGTATAATTTTATGAAGAATAGATCAACAGATCATGCCAAACTAATTTACTTCTCTTCTATGAAAGGAAAAGTTTTAAATTAGAAAACGGAATTGCTGTTGATGTAATGTACTTGGATTTTGCCTCATATTGTGCCTCATAACAGGTTACTACATAAATGAAAAACAGTTTTTGGCTTGGGAGATAGCATCTGGGAATGGATAGAGACTGGTTAAATGATGTTGTTGTAAATGGAATCTTTTCAAATTGGTTCAGTCCTGGGCCCAATGCTTTTTAATTTGTTTATTAATGATCGAGAAGCAGGAATTGAAAGTAGTGTCTCAATCTTTGCTGATGGCACTAAACTGTGTAAGGAAATACATAAAGAACATGATGTTTTCTCTCTGCAGAAGGATTTGGATAAACTAAGTGAATGGGCAGAAAAGTGGCAGGTGAGGTTTAATATACATAAATGTAAGTATGCTGTATATATACTATATGGGAAACTACTTGGAGAATCCTTGTTAGAGAAAGATTTAGGAGTAATGATAGACAATAGACTTCACAGCAGTGTGCTGTTTCAGTCACCCTATGCAGCAGCCAATGGCATACTCTCATGTATAAAAAGGGGTATTTAAGCAGAGAATGGAAATAAAATTCTACCTCTATATAAATCTTATGTAAGGCTTAATATGGAGTACAGTTTTTGGCACCATTTCTTAAAAATGACATTATTGAACTGGAAAAGTACAGAGATGTGCAACAAAACTGATAAAGGGATTGGAGGATCTGAGTTATAAAAAGAGATTAGCCAAACTGGGTTTTCTTTACATTGGAGAAGAGATGTATAATGGTTGATTTGATTTCCATTTAGAAATATATTAAAGGTCAATACACAGAACTCTTTGATGAACTATTTATTTCAAAGCAGATGGGATGTTTATCCAAAGAAATATCCAGCTGCCTTTTGGAGTCAGGAAAGATTTTTTTACCCACTTGGGACATAATTAGGAATTGCTTCAATAAAGTTGTTTCCCTTTCTCTGTATCAGCAACAGTAATGTGACATGGGCTGAACTTGGTAGACACATGTCTTTTTTTAAGCCTCATCAACAATGTTATTAAGTTACTATAATCAAGCAAATAATATGTTCATGTTTCTATGGTAAAAACTTGACTAAATGCTACAAAGGTCTCAGATGCATTGTGTTGTATTTTATTGGTGACATCTGTATTATCTAAGGCAGAGGTGGGCAACACATTCTTGTTTAACCTATTATTGCCCCTTTTGGAAACCTCTGCTGAAAGTTGCTGTTTATATAAGAGGTTAGCACTCTACTACTCAGTGACTGGAAATGCTGTTACTGATGATTAGGGTGTACTACCCAAAATAGATCTTGGTGAGTAGTCATTATGAATCTATATTTAATAAGATAATCTCAGATTTCTGTATCTCATTCTGAGTGCAGAAAGAACTTGTGCTATATTTAACTCTCTTTTTCAATCCACAAGCATATCTCATTCTCATAGATATTTCCGTGCCAGATTGATTTATAGTGCATTATTTGGCAGTTAAAGGGATAGTAATACTTCGTTTTATCTTTTTTTATTTTGTAGGCATTAAAAAAACATGAAGAACGATATAAGTCTTATCTCTCTAACCTTTATGGTTTGAGAGATATTCAGTAGCAAAGTGTCCCCTCCCCGCCCCTTTTACCTAGTGTAAGCCAACTCTTCTCAGATGTGGAATGCAGTCCATAGACCAGACAGATAACAGCAGTGGACAATCTTCTTCCTATGAGAACAATGAAAACCCTTCCCCCCCTTGACAAGTTTTTCAGGTTTTTCCCTTATCTTAATTGAATATTATCCCTCTCTGCAATCTGCCTGGGCACCTCCCTTCTGATCTGGCTGAGCAGTGTTACATCAGTAAAAGGGGCGGAAGGGGGAACTTTGTCATTGAATTACTCTTGAACTACAACTCTGACAGAATTGAAATAACACTCTCCAAAGTCCAAATAATATGATGATTAATTAGAGCTGCTTTTATTATGAAACATTACTATCCCTTTAAATTATCCTCTGTAACATTATACATATCATATATCGTTTCCTATTTTCACTTTCAATCCAGTTATCTCATTTGAGGCTGAAAGGAGACATACTGAGGCTGAAGTACTAAGAAGAACTGTAACAATTCTGGAGCAAAACATCTACATCAAAGGGGACAAATATAAATTACCAATGAGTTAAATGGACTTTTAACACCTTGGGTGTTATGCACTAAAGTGTGATAATAAGGTGATAAAGTGGAAATAACTTCTCCAGTGATATCACTTCTCCTGTTCCTGTTATCCTATAGAGCCTATGCACTTACATCTCCAAACCTGGAAAAAATCAGTGCATAGGCTGCATAGAATAACACAGGAATTGGAAAACTGATATCACTTGAGAAGTTATTTCCACTTTATCACCCTCCTACCACATCTTAGTACATCTCCCCCTTTAATGCTAGCTCAGTCTCAGACCTCTTTAAATCTCAAGGGGTTAATAGCCACAATTAAATCTACAGTATGTATGACTGATTATTGTTATTAGGTAGAGAAATGAGTAGATGGATTGGCCAGATGGTTCTATAAAATCTATGTTTCTATGTCTCATGCATGCAGAACTTGCTGGCATTGCAGTCTTAACATCTAAGTAGTGTATGCACTAAAGTGATCATACTCTCTAATGCAGACTCTGGAGTGCAGCTCCTGGGGGAGGAGATGAACTAAGGGTCAATGCTGTGGAGACGTATGTCTGTTATTTGTGGTGAGCACATCACCTTGGTAATAGAGACACACATAGCCATATGCAAGGGGTAGGGAAGAGACTGTGATCATTAGAATATTATTTAGTCATTAAGGTGTCAAATTGTTGGGGAGGGCAGGGGGCTCTGCTCTAGAGAGGATGAACAGAGACTTCAGCACCAAGAACAGTAGCAGTCCTCACACAGCCCACTGAATGCCAATGGAGTAAGCACAATGGATTGCTCAGCCCTCTGGCACTCAAAGGGTTACATGATGACTTCCTCAATGATCTTAGCAAATATATGAATTATCTTATAAAAATCACATACAACCAATGCAATTTAGGCCTTCATCTGTTTTTATGCAAGCTATTTATTTGGTTTTGAACATGTAAAAATTAAAATCTTCACCATTAAGTAATATGCCCTTCAAAAATATCATTTATGATTATTAACACCTTGACTACTAAATAGGTTTCCAATGTATTGTTTCACAATGTGTTGGACACCTTTCTTTCATACAAGGAGTTAAAATACACTTTAAATGTGTCATTACAGTTAATTGCAGTAAAGAAATAAACAACTGTTTGTAAAGGCACAGGGTAAAATGCACATGACTGACCTGGCGAATTCACATCTGCTTACATCCCCAGCTGTGCAGCTCCGTTTAGCACCACAGGCCTTGTGCAGTGTGTGTGTGTGCATGTCTGGCAAGGGAATGTGACTTTGCCAAGCAGCACTGCTGGCCTTATGAAGTACACACAGACGTACAAGCTTACCCCACTGGCATACCTGGGAATTCTCGGGGTTTGACCCTGAGACTCAGGGTTTTGACCCAAATCTCAGGGTCTCAGGGTGAAGGGCCACATTCTCAGGGTGAGAGAGGTCTGTGTCACCTACTATATGAATTTCCCCAATTAAATGTTTCCTTAGCCTCTAAACTGGTGCCATTAGTACCAGAAAGACAGTGGGAGATGTCCTGCTTGTCTTGTTTGTGTTCAGGCAGTGAGTTATCCAAACTGTAGCATGTTAAAGGTCCCTCACACACGGACCGGAGCACCTCTGTGTTAGAGCAAGCAGGCACATATCGCATAAAATCTACGTTATGGGAAGCTTTAAGGGTTAATATTTCAAAGATCACAGGGTCAGCTCATCTTGAAAGTTCACAGGTATGCCCACTGGCATTCAAATGGTTAAGGGGGTTATGACCATGGTTGTAATTGCAGGGAGAGCTACATGGAGATACCAACTTCAGGGTGGTGGTGTTGATGTTGGGAATGTGAACTCTGACAGCACAGGCAAAGTGCCACATTAACATATGAACACACCTACATGACTACAACAATGACTCATTAAACAAAAGGCCAAAAGGAGAGCAAACCACCAGTACAATATGTTATCTTGATAACTGATATTCAAATGGCACATTCTTGATGTAGTACTCACACTTGCACAAACGTGTGCCGGTTGCAAGAACAACCGACAATGATCCATCGGGGTAATAAAACCGCCCAGATACAGTGAATAGACTTGCTC
The DNA here is from genome assembly GCA_037306005.1 of Rhinophrynus dorsalis. Taxonomy (NCBI): domain Eukaryota; kingdom Metazoa; phylum Chordata; class Amphibia; order Anura; family Rhinophrynidae; genus Rhinophrynus; species Rhinophrynus dorsalis. Next base: position 190,517,096 of record CM074722.1, read on the forward strand.
TCTCAGGAAATAAAAAATTCTTGAATCCAAGTACAGTATAAAAAAGTTTAATTCTAAAATATGCCAAGTTTAACAAACTCCAATACGTGCCTACTCTTGATGAGTTTCAAAGAACTCAATTTCTTATAAAAAAAATCTTAGGCATAATATAAAAACAATAACGAACTGTTTTTGAATTTGTTAAGTTAGGATGGAAAATAAATACAAACAGCAGTCTATAGAACAGAAGAGACAAAATATGGACTTTGCAGTTGTTAGTGGATTACAAATCCCATCATGTTCAGTTAGGGATGATGGGCGTTGAAGCCAAGGGCACTACTAGGTACTGGCTGAGGGGGCTAAAGCTGTAGGTCTCATACTTAAATCCCCATGTCTTGTTGACAGTTTGTGGCATATAACGATGCTAATTTCCCTACATTTCCCTGATAGTGACAATGGACTGCACAATGCAAGAATAATGCAATAGGTTGACCCAAATCCTGGGTCTTTTGGGAACTTGGCAACTCCCCTGATCGTACCCCACAGGAATTGTCACACTTGCTGTACAAGTTGAGATGCAGTAAATGTCAGAAACTGAGAATATTCAATTACCTGTATCAAAATTATGACAGAAAATGTGTATTTTTAATGACATATATGAGGAATGTATGACCTGCTTTAAAGGCATTAGTTGTCCATTGCACAACTGGGCACCAGACAAAATTACTCCAGTTTTCTTTGTACATCAGCCTCACTGTGTGCTTTAACCCTTTTAACCCCATAAGGACCAATGATGTGCCAGGACCAACACATAATTCAGTCCTTTGAGGACCAATGATTGTCTTGGCTTGTCATGGTTTAATGACTGCAGTGAGCCTCGGGACACGCTGTGATCATTGTGGGGTGGCTATAACTGATTGCTCCAGGACTGAAGCAGTCAGTTTCAGCTGTTCCCCGGTGACTCAACACATGTGATCGCTTCTACAACAATCACATGTTCCAGTAGAGCCACATGACAAAGGCAATGTATGTAAATTGATGTCACTGTTCTCTGCCTCTCTCCTCCTCCTCAATGTGATTGTGAGGAAGAGAGAAACCGAGAACAGAGCTCCCAACATGTAAAATGGCCAAAAGAGGAAGCACTTTTACTTATATGGTAGTGCTGGGCTCAGGACTGGTGGGTATTGCTGGTGGTTATTGCTTGTTTGGTTACTTCATGAACATTTTATACCTCTTTTGTGTAGCTTAATAATTGATTTACCGCAACAGTGAAGTATTTTATTCACACAGACTAATGTCTAAACTAATATACTGAAGTTTAAGGTGGAACTTTCACCTTAATTCAACTTTGCGTATTTGTAAACTACACTAAAAACTGCCTATGTGTCATGTTGACCTAAAGACCAGCAAATGTACAGTTAAGGAGATATTCATACTTGTTACCATCCGCTAATGAATGCTAATTGCAGTACCAATGTGGTACCCGTGACATTTCATATGCTAACTAACAACTATCTGTGATGTTTTGTATGCTAATGAACCTTTAGGTGCCATTTCATTTGCTAATGAAACATTATCTGTATAATATAAAATGCTAGGCTGCTAAGCTTCCTGTGTGCGTAACAGCACATGCGCAGTAGAGACTGCCGTCATGCACAGTAGAGACTGGCCGAACGCACTGATCCAGGGTGGGGCGCTCCGAATGGCTCACCACCTGTCTCTACTCCCAGCTCTGGAACAGTATCCGAGGCCGCTGGGTGGCACTTTAGCCCGTGTACACAGGCTTTCATACTAGTCAGTTATATTTCATCCTATATAATAATTTGCTAAATCGTGTGTAACGCCCGTAATGCGCAGTACACACTGCTGCGCGAGCTGCAGTCATGCGCAGTAGAGACTGCCCGCGCCGCGGCTGATACAGAGCTGGGCGCTCCGAAGGAGCGTCCAGCTCTGTATCTGCCGCAGCGCGGGCAGTCTCCACTGCGCGTGACTGCCCCGCGACCGGGTGGCAGTGGCACTGTGGCCCGTGTAACGGGCTGTTCAACTAGTATGCTAATAAAGCTCTGTCCTGTACCAGTACATTTTCATGTACAATTTCTCCAGACAAAAAACTATACATCTGCTGGAATTCTGGTTAACATGACAAGAATGATGTCTGCCTCCACAGACATGATACCTAGGTCTAATTAAATATACATTTTTGTCAGCCACTTCATGTAGAATTGATTCAGAGTGGTGATTAGGATATTCTTCTAGTTTAAAATAAGTGGGGCTTTATTTTTAGGAAGTGTTTCCCTAAAAGAAGAAATGCACCCTAGGAAAAAGTAGATTTTAATTAGTTTAACATATACATTATCATACATAGGCGTACTTTATACAGCAGTCAGGTGTATATATTGATTTTTTGCATTATATCAGCAGTTTCCTGTGTACAGTGATCTCTATGAAGTCTCTGTTAATCAGTAGTTCTCATCATGCACTCTCAGGGATCACTAACATACCTTTGGGGAGATGGCGCTCTAAACTTAAGAGTACATGTTGGCTATATGGTGGTAATCCATTTTATGGAATGCAATAAGCTGTTCCTTGCCATCATATCCCTGTTATCACACCTCAAGAATGCCTATATAGCTATGCCTTCCCCATATTTACATTGTTTCCTTGTCATCTATACCAATAGCTCATTTGCATATTTAAATCTGACTTTATGAGTTTATGAGTCAGTTTCACATATCTGAGGGCATTTTTATATGTGAATGTGGCTATCTGCCACATGCATTAAGTTCCACTAACTGGCAATGCTTTTAGAGTTCAAAGAAACCAATGTGCCTCCCTCATGCTTGTTAACTGAGGATTTTGTCATAGCTTTCTCTATTGTGTTTGACTAATCTAAAATATGAGGAGTTGGAGCCATAGAACAGCCCTGGCCAGAGCTGGCCCCTCATCATACTGGGCTGACTGGGAGAAGAATCTGTGGGAGGAGCTAAGACACAGCAGTGGACATCCACCTGCACAGACTGGTCATGGCTGGAGGTGTAGAACAGTACTGGCAAGGGACAGTATGGGGATGATTGCCAGAAGAAATAAGGAAAGGTCCAGAAAGGAAACAGCATTAAAAGAACAACCCTATATTTTTATTTTACATATTCTGCAAGTACATAATATTTACAGTTGGATTATCTATACTTTTTATTATTATTTTTTCTCTTTACCTATTTTTGATACTTTTATGTTCTTGACAATGATTTGCTTGGCTGTCAGGGGCCAGATAATTTTCTGGTCTACAGACCATAAAAGCAGTAGGTAATACAATGCTGCAGCCTCCCAGTTGGACTGAATGATTAATGTGACTTTTTTAAATTGTTTCTTTGTTTAAATTGTATCCCTAGGCCTGCTTTCATGTCCCCTAACAGAAAGCTCTCTGTAAGTAGGTCCAGGTAGCTCCTTATCAAGGACATAAAAGCGTAAAAAAAATAGGTGAAGATAGAAACAAAAATAATTAAGAGTTTAAGTGATTTGGCAAATTACATATTTGCAGAATAGGTAAGGTCAAAATATAGGGTTAAACGCATTGGCAGGGGACAATATGGAAAAGATTGGCTGGGGCAGTAAGGAAAGGACTGGCAGTGTGGATAGGTTTACCCAAAAAGTATTATGGTATGGAAAGGTGCAGGGATGCTACTAGAATAAAGAATGTTCCACATGAACACACACACAGACACACTGGCATACACATACATAAGCACAGAAACACATGAGCTTAGGAGTTACAAAAATCTAGCAGATATAGAATTGCAAAGCTTTGCAGTAGTTAACCATACACTGAAAGGAAAGGTATTCTCGGAGTACATTTTTTTTTTATATAAAATGATACATTTTAAACAATGTTTTCTAGTTAAATAACCTACCCTTTGTGTGCCAGAAAGGTGAGATACAGATTGCAAAGAAATATATTGCTAAATTTTCTGGAACTGAAAGGGTTAATTGCTTAAGCCAAAGATGTTGCTTTGCAGTGTTCCATCTAATGCAAGGTCCCTCTAGCTGTTTTTGGGTTACAAAGGTTGGCTAACACTGTTTTGAATTTTAGTCCAAATGCACCGAAAAGCCTCAATTTACAAACTGTTGTTGTACCAAGGTATGTAAACTGTCCCTGCAGAATGCACGACAGCTTTACATCAACATAATATTCTAATTATAAATGTCTCTCCCTTTCCCTTTGCATACCTAATTCTTAGTGCATATGGCAAAGTGTTCTCTTCACATCGCCAAAATAACTACACCCCAGGACTTGAGGCTTTCCTTGCTTGAGCAAGTTATAAACAGATATAAACCAACAGTTAACAGTAGAATACAAGAGAGATCAAATATTGTTGTTGGCTGCTGTATGAAGGATTCCTACCTAGGTAAGTCAAATAAGTGTCACTTATTCCCAGGGTATGGTTTCCCTTTAAATTCTCTGTTCCAGCAAACAGCAGACACACCAGCTGCTATCATATTCCATCTTGCGGTAGTGTATAGTCCACTTCTTAGGCAAGAGAGGACAAAGCCATAAGATGACTGTGCATTGTAATACCATCCAAACTGATACCATGTTGGTGTACAACTTCTAGATCTCACTGCAGTTGATAAGTGCTATCAACTGATTTTATCTGTCAGATTCCCATTAAAATATACTCTTAAATTATCTATATTTGCAGATGATGTATTATTATCCACTGCAAGCCCATTGACTGCTATACCTGTCTTTATGTCAGAACTGGAAAGATTCTCTCGACTATCGGACTTTAAGATTAACATCCAGAAGTCAGAAGCTATTTCATTCTTTCTTGACTCTACTACTAAGTCTTCCTTAACTCAACGCTTCACGTTCTCATGGTCCACCAAGGCCATCAAATACTTAGGCGTCCGCATTCCTGCAAAACTGAGTATGTTATATTCTTTAAACTTCCCACCACTTCTAGGGGAGATTCAGAAAGAACTGTCCAAATGGAATCCGCTTCACATTTCCTAGCTTGGTTGTGTTAGCACTATAAAGATGAACCTACCACGGTTCCTGTATTTATTTCAAACCCTTCACATCAAACTTCCGAGCACCTTCTTTACTTCAGCATCTAAACTGATTTCAGCATTTCTTTAGTCCAGGCGTAAGCCTAGACTGAAGTGGGATACCCTACATAGACATAGGTTATGGGGCGGCCTTGGTGTCCCAGACATACGACGCTACTATCAAGCATGCATTTTATATTCCATTCGAGACTGGCAGCCCACATAAACTCTGGGTGTCTGTGGAACGCTCTCTTCTCCAAGGGATAGACCCCCACAGCGAGGCTTTTATTCCAAGACTGGATAGATTTAAACTTGTTGCATCACATCCCATTCTAGATGCCGTTCTTTCAATCTGGAACCTTAAGAACAGACAGGGGGCTTTGCTGCAATTTCCTTCTCCCTTTTCCAAGGGGTTTCTTTCTGCTTCTTCCACAGAAAAGTACAAAACCTCATTTTATGAGCAAAATATACTCTATCCTCGTTGTCCAAACCAACATATGGGCTAGCATGGGAGAGGGAACTTGGTTCCTCTCTCTCCATGGCTGATTGGAGAAAGATATGGAAGACGACATCCCAATCTTCCATCGTCACTAATTTTGTAAAGAGAACTATAAACTATACTTATCACTAGTATTGCACACCGGCAAGACTTCATGCAATCTCCCCATCTACAAATTCTCTATGGTGGAGATGCGGTCAACAGAAGGGCACATTCTTGAACAAATGGTGGTCTTGTCACATGATCGCCCCTTTCACATATCAACCTCTATCTGGGAGTCCACGTCCCACGTGACCCTTGGTGGATTTGCCTCAGTCCCTCTTCATCAGAATATTTTTCTACTTGCCATGGTAAACGCAGCGAAGGCATTGATTCCCCTGCACTGCAGAGATACATCACCTCCCACCACTGAATCTTGGGCGACCAAAAGGGAAGAACAAATTTTGTTTGTCATGTTGGCATGGCTCCATAGACGTCGGGACCTTGCCTCTATCTCGGGACTGCTGCGTGGCTGTTTTGAGAGGTGGAGGAATTGCCTCTTAGCATTGAGACCCTTTTTCGTCCTTATGGCTACTAGGATGGAGGCCCAGGCTCCCTCAACCCCCCTTCTCTTGCCTCTCTCCTTTTTCTCTTCTCTTTCCTCTCCCCTTTTGTTTTTTTTCATCTGTGTTCCCTTTTCCTTTTTCTTTTTCCTTTCCCATATGATGGTTGGCCTTCTGATAGACAAGTGACTAAGTGACATATGTGACCTCTTCTTGTTAATACCCTGTATCTTAAAGAGTATCCCTCATTACATGCACTTATGTCAACTGCTGGCTCTCTGTAAGATGTATATTGTGATTTCCAACCTCTGAATAAAGCTTATTTTAATTAAAATATATGAGGAAACTTGTAGACACAACCACTGATAATGTTACCAATTGCACTGTAACTTTGGCCTACAACATAAATGTACTTGCCTTGACAATCTGCAGGATACATAAGGGTAAAATGTTACCATCTTGAGAGATGTCCAGTTCTTAAAGGAAACTAACACCAAACAATGAAATAGGTTGATATAACTAAATATCACATACAGGTAGCATATGTAAAATTGAATAATGAATGTTACTAGTGTTTTAACATTTGTTAAATTGTCCTGTTTGAATTGAGAGATACAAAATAAATTCAGTTAATTGACTGTAATTAGTGCCAACTACATTTGTATTCAGAAAGGCTGTAATTATACCAGTTACAGATAATCCTGAACAATCAATGGGAGCCCTGCCTTGGGGCATATGTAAGAGTAGATTTTAGGAAACTGAAAATAAATAGAGGATTTTTTTACAGAAGCTATTATGAAATACAAGGTATCTAAGTGTCTATAACCCCAGTTACTTTTTCATTGTTTAATACACATCCTCAAAGCATAATGCATGAGTCAATGCCAGTTAAATAGGAGAATACTAATCCTCTATTCAATAAACCACATATGTCTAGATTCCAGTTTCTGTATTTATCAACTGTTTTAGATACACAATTTTGCATATAATTTAGTCAGAATTATCAAACTCAACGGAATCTGGGATTTCAACAGTTTGACAAAATCTGACACGCATGTAAATAGGCTATTGTCTCACTGTGGCGGGTCTTAGTTTTTGTTTTGTTTACTCCTTACCACCCTGTTTTTCTTTTCTACATCCCTTCTTGAAAATCATTTAGTCCTATGAATGCCAATGTGTTGGATATCTCCTTGGCACTCAAATAGTTAAAGTGTTAGTAATGTCTATATTTAACAAATGCTAATATTGCAGCTATTATAAAATGAAACTAAACAACCACAGTCCCATCTCTCAAACCTTTATGGTTTTAGAGATATAGAACGCTAAAGTTCCCCTCTCCCTCCCCTTTCATAGACGTCATCTGTAAAGCTGACAGTAGGAGATTCAAGTCGGCCAACTCGAGGCAGCTCTTCAGCAGAGCTGAAATAGTGTAATGCAAAATGAAATACTTCATCGGAACGGTCCACAAAGTGTGCCTGGTTTGCAGGAACACTTTGTAGAACGTTCCAATTAAGCATTTCTTTCATATTTTGCTTTTTTGGCTCTGCTGAAGAGCCGCTTGCTTGTCCCGGAACCAGGATATCCTGGCGTCAGCTTACAGCAGAGAGAGCGGGGAACTTTAGCGTTCTATACATCTCAAACCATAAGGTCTGAGAGATGGTACTGGGGTTGTTTAATTTCATTTTACAATAGCGGCAATATAAGCGTTTGTTAAATATAGACATTAGCATACAAAATGTGAGAGGCTTCTGAGAACGAACAACAGCACAAAGGCCTGTCCTACGGCTAGTCACCGCTCAGAAGCATCACGGTTTAGCTCTCTAGTGCCATTACAGAGGAGACATTTCCATGTACATATTAGATTAATCCTGGCCAAAAGGGCGGTACAGTTCCAAAATGACAGCAAGTCCCCCCTTCAGGGAACAGCAGCTAACCCCCAACGTACGTTTCGGCCTTGTTGGGCCTAGTCAGAAGGGTGTAGCTGGATTCCCTAGGCACTGAGAGCAAGGGGTCCACGTCTGGATTACCATTCACTCTTAGGTAGACCCCCCTAAGAGTATTCAAAATCAGCATACAAAATGTGAGAGGCTTCTGAGAATGAACAACAGCACAATGGCCTGTTCTACGGCTAGTCAACGCTCAGAAGCATCACATTTTAGCTCTCTAGTGCTATTACAGAGGAGAAATTTCCATGTACATATTAGACTAATCCCGCCCAAAAGGGTGGTCCAGTTCCAAAATGACAGGCAAGTTCCCCCTGCACGGGAACACCAGCTAACACCCGATATACGTTTCTGGCCTCGTCAGGAGGGTGCAGCTGCTTCTGAGCGGTGACTAGCCATAGAACAGGCCATTGTGCTGTTGTTCATCCTCAGAAGCCTCTCACATTTTGTATGTTTGTTTTGACTACTCTTAGGGGGTCTCCCTAAGAGTGAAGGGTAATCCAGACATGGACCCCTTGCTCTCAGTGCCTAGGGAATCCAGATGCACCCTCCTGATGAAGCCCAACAAGGCCGAAACGTATGTCAGGGTTAGCTGGTGTTCCTGTGTTGCCTGTCATTTTGGAACTGGACCGTCCTTTTAGGCGGGATTAGTCTAATATGTATGTGGAAATTTCTCCTCGGTAATGGCACTAGACAGCTAAAACGTGATGCTTCTGAGCAGTGACTAGCCGTAGAACAGGCCATTATTCTGGTTTTCGTCCTCAAAAGTCTCTCACAATTTGTATGTAAATATAGACATTAAATAAAAAGTTAAAAGAAAAACTGACCTAACACGGTGGTGGTGGGGGGCAACCTGTAGATGATCTGAATCTGTTGTTCCTTTGGACAACAAGTCCCATCAATTGAAAAGCCAATGGTTGGCCATATCTGATCTAACACTTAATTTAAGGATCAGATTGGTATGCAACGCATTGCTTCTCACTGCTTTGTGCAACACCCTTGGTCCTTATAGGGATAAGAATGGGGTAATATATGGTAAAGTAATAATATACTAAATGCTCACAAGATGTATCTGTATAAATTACTTCTTTGATACTGGATGCAAACATTTTTAGCCTAAAGTTGATTTTCTGATAGTTATAGTGTATCACTTTTTATGAAACCACATATTGCCTGCATTTGTTCAGCTTGTAATGAGGGAAAGATCTAAACATTGAAATTGTATTTAATTAGTATATTGTACCATGATACACATATCCCAGAAAATGTACATTAGAGCATTATACATTCTGAGGCAGATGTTACAAGATTTCTATAAAAAACAAGAGCCTTGAAAGGATACAAACTTTAGTCATGTTTAAGGGATAGTCTCCTTATTTAATAGTAGCCAAAGAAAAACACATACTCAGCCTTGCTCCACTGTCCTAATGGTATACTGACACCCCAGCCTTTTTCCACTGTCTTCGAGATGTCAAAGAACCATACAAACACTGTGTCACCCAAAACAAGCACTAACAACTTCCACTGCCCAACTGATTGCCACAGAATCAGTCATGAACTGTCTGACACCCCATCTTAGTTCCACTGTTCAATGGTAGCCACAGAATCAGACATACACAGTTTAACCTACAGCACTGTTCCACTGTCCACTGGTCATCACAGAACCACACATACATTATGTCACACCCCAGCCGCATGTAAACTGTCTGATACCAAGCCATGTTCTACTGTCCACAGGTAGTCACAGAACCACACGTACAGTCTGAAAACCCAGCCTTTTGTAACTGTCCACTGGTAGCTACAGAATCACACATACGCTATCTAGCAGCTCATCCTTGTTTAACTTTCTAAAGGTAGCCACTCTTGGCCCTCAAAGTGATGCTTACAGCATCTATGAGGTATCCATTCAAGTAGCCTACCACTCCTCCCAGTACCTGCATTTTTTGCTGTGTGAGGAGACTTTGAGACAGAAAGAAGATGATTGTAGTGACAGTCTCCTTCCTGTTCAAATCATGGAAGCACAGGGTTGCAGACTACTATTGGTGACATCCCACAGATGTGGTAAACATTATTACCCCTTTCAGTGCCAATAGGTGTGTCACGCATTGCACAGCAATGTTTTGAACACCTCTAGTGGCACAATGCAATGAATCATACACCTCTCTGAAACTCAAAGGGTTTACAGGAACCTATGGGAGGGAACCATATCATGCAGGATGGCTAAGGGAAAGAGCTGAACTATGGAGGATGGACGAGGGAGGGAGAGAGCCCCAGTATTGAGGTTAGATGAGGGAGGGAACTGCAGTATGGAGGGTGGCTGAGGAAGGGAGCCCCACTATGGAGGATGGCTGAGGGAGGGCGCCCCAGTATAGAGGTTAGCTGAGGGAGCTACAGCATGGAGGGGGCTGAAGGAGGAGGGAGTCGCTTTATGGAGGGAGAGTAGGAGCCATATTATAGAGACTGGCTGAGGAAGAGAAGGAGGAATCCTCACCCTCTGTAACTATTTCTCCCTATGCCTACTGCCACCCCAAAGGATGTAGGCAGCATGGTTCCTGCAAGCGCCTTTCATCTTGATAATAGATAGATACCTCAAAGTAAGAAAATAAAAGGGATAGACAGAAAGAGGATCAACAGACTATCCTCAGGGAGAGACCAGTTCAATACTGTGATAAGGGGGCACCTAAATGTCCTCCAAACACTACATATAACACCACTTAAAATACAATATCTTTATTCAATTTAACTTAAAATCTATGAATCCCAATTCCTTTATGGACATTAGGATCCTAAAAAATTCCCAAATTGGGGAATTAAAGAGCAAGCACTCTCATATATGACCCCAATGACCCGAAGAGCAAGTATTGCTATTCTGATGTAATAAATATGTCTATCAGTATTATAGCACCTATATTCCCTCTTATGGGTTTGCACTGTATCAAATTCTTAACCGAGTGGCGAATGAATATATCATTTACCAGTTGAAAGGACACTATTAGATATACTTATCGTCTGACAGTTAATATAATAATATAGATCTACTGTAACTTACTAAAGGAAGCTGACTAGTCCAGCGAAACGTGTAGGGCTACAGTCTGTATGGTGTGGGCACTCTGGATCACCAATGACGTAGTGGAGCGAGTTTGCAAATATTGATAAAAATAATTGCATTGTATAAAGAGGGTGAATGAATTACCAGCTGAATAATTTGTTTCTCGCTCGGATTGAATGGAGACAACGAGTCTATTCAAACTAAGAGAGCGAGACACAATCATAGTCAGTAGTGCTGTATACATATGAGAGACTAGCGCACTAGACAGTTTGTATTGTATCAGTCTCTCACCCGGATTGAATGTGGATTTAGTTCCTATTCAAACTAAGAGGGTGAGACACGAGTTTAACAATTTCATCTGGTGAATAGATATAGGGCTTAGATAGTCAGCCGTTGTACAATCAAGTTCTCACCCGGATTGAATGGGGAAGTTACCCAATTCAAACTAAGAGGGTGAGAGCTGATTTAGTAAGTTACAGTAGATCTATATTATTATATTAACTGTCAGACGATAAGTATATCTAATAGTGTCCTTTCAACTGGTAAACGATATATTCATTCGCCACTCGGTTAAGAATTTGATACAGTGCAAACCCATAAGAGGGAATAGAGGTGCTATAATACTGATAGACATATTTATTACATCAGAATAGCAATACTTGCTCTTCGGGTCATTGGGGTCATATATGAGAGTGCTTGCTCTTTAATTCCCCAATTTGGGAATTTTTTTAGGATCCTAATGTCCATAAAGGAATTGGGATTCATAGATTTTAAGTTAAATTGAATAAAGATATTGTATTTTAAGTGGTGTTATATGTAGTGTTTGGAGGACATTTAGGTGCCCCCTTATCACAGTATTGAACTGGTCTCTCCCTGAGGATAGTCTGTTGATCCTCTTTCTGTCTATCCCTTTTATTTTCTTACTTTGAGATATTGATATTTGAGACCTGCGATACGCTCTTATCTCCTCATTTCACTTTATTTATCAGTGTATTAATAGATAGATACCCAGATAGATAGATTATAGTGATCTCAGTCCTGAATTATTCTGTAAGGATGATGCAGAGGTTTTTGTGGCATTTCTAGTTATTGCTGTCTATGGATAGATTTGTTCACTGGCCATTGTTCTTCAGAGACCACAACATCTATAATGTTGCCATGAATCATTGAGTAAATCCTCTCCCAAATATTTTCTAATGTTATATCTACAAAATCAGGCATTTTCTAGTTTTTATCTACAGAACAAGCCCTGAAAAATGTATGTTTTTCATAATAAGTGTTGCAACTAAATTTAGCCCCTTGGATGCTACAGCCATCTCCTGTTCACAGTGAATCAATGTGCTAGACATATCATTAAAGGGATTGTAATGTTTCATAATAAAAGCAGCTCTAATTAATCATCATAGTATTTGGACTTTGGAGAGTGTTATTTCAATTCTGTCAGAGTTGTAGTTCCAGAGTAATTCAATGACAAAGTGTCCCCTTCCCGCCCCTTTTACTGATGTAACACTGCTCAGCCAGAGCAGAAGGGAGGTGCCCAGGTAGACTGCAGAGAGGGACAATCTTCAATTAAGATAAGGGAAAAACCTGAAAAGATTGTCAAGGGGGGCAGGGATTTCATTGTTTTTATAGGAATAAGTGTCCCCTTCTGTTATCTGTCCAGTCTATGGACTGCATTCCACATCTGAGAAGAAATTGCTTACACTAGGTAAAAGGGGCGGGAGGGGAAACTTTGCTTGTGAATATCTCTTAAACCATAAAGGTTTGAGAGATAAGACTTATATCATTCTTCATGTTTTTTAATGCCTACAAAATAAAATAAAGTTAAAACGAAGTATTACTATCCCTTTAACTCACAAAAGTTGCAATTTGACAAGATAAAGAACTGTAATTCTGGAGCAAAACAACTGTGCTATATGGGGAGATAAACACAATATGTTAGAGACCTCACTAGGATTCAAAGGGTAAAACTATTACAATTTAAATCAATGGAAATTTTCATTTCTCCACCTCCACTATGCGGCAGTTGGTTTGCTCCAGAAATGCACCTATTTAGCTTATTGAATTGAACCTTTAGTGTTAGGGGCTCCTGCAGCAAAGACATCTTTTTACAGCTGAGAGTATAGAATAGTCCAGTGGTAGGCAACATTTGCCTCTGCAGCTGTTGGGGACTTCAGTTTCCATTGTCCATTGGAGATGATGGCAGTTAATGTCCCCAACAGATGGACAGCCAAAGGTTGCCTACCCTGGGTATATAATAATTTTTCTTTCTGAGATGTTAATGTCACTTTTTTGTATTGTTTTTAATGCAAAATTTAAAAACCATTTCCAATAACATACTATTAACTTCAAATTCAAAAATTATTAATTCATTACTTGAGAAAACCAATATGGTTGAATATCTACACCCAAAATAAATGCATTTACATTCAGATTGGATATTAAATTCTGAAAATAATAAATTTAATAGACTGACTATTCAATTTTGAAAATTATAAGATTAATACATTTTAATAAAATAACTGACTTTGAACCCTTGGACAGATAAATTGATAAATAAAATTACTACTTTTATCGTCTTGAATACTAAACAGGTCAGCTTCTGATAAAGTAAACCAAGAGCTTAAACATTTTTTTCTTTGAACTTAAAGGACAATTATTACATCTTACTAAGCCCAGGGTTTTGCTGTTCCTCCCAAAAAATGTCTCCTTTCATCCATTTGAGGGTCAAAGTAGTGCCACCCCCCTTTTCCTGGAATGCAAACTGGAAGTCTGTGGCTCTAAGCCTGGTTTGCATGTACATCTCCACAGACCCACTGTTTTAGGATTTAAATCCGGATGCAGAGGATCTATGACAGGAATGGGCAAGCTAAGGCCCCACAGCTATTGAGAACTACAACTGCCATCATATGGGAACTGTAGTCCTAAACACCTAGAGGGACTTAGGTGGCAAATCCCTGGTCTGTGGGGACCTCCATCAAACAGGACAGGAAACAATCTGTGCAATGCAATTCAGTCTCTTCAATGGGGAGGATCAGGGACTATTTCTAGACCCCCATTTTTCTCCCCATTGGTCTGCCAGGGTTCACAATGCAGCTCAGCTTCATTGGGAGGTCTGTTAACAGAAGACAGCTGTCCTTTAATTGTATTGAAGGAAACTTGTGCGTAGCATCAATCTCTGTCACTGTAATAATGTTACTATCATTTACTGGCAAAATGTATTAGCATATATGGGTCACATGGATATAGTCTTGTATTGATTTGGCCAGGAAATAGAATAGTTGCATGTTAATATTCGAAAGCTAATGTGCCACATATGGTTGATTTCAGTTGATGTTATCAGAGCTGATTTATACATATAAAATTACATTAAAGCTGTTTTCCTACATTGATTTTAGAGAAGTGTTACAATAAGATTGCCCTGAAGCTAGATGAGGCAGACAGGCTCTGAAGAATGGATGGTGAAATAGTCACCAAAAAGATGTGACTGATGTTGAAGAAAAGTGTGTTTTGAATTTAAAGGAGGCAAATATAGTTGATGATACCTTTGTTGGCTATCTAAGCAGATTTAGAATGTAAGCTTTTAAGACCTTAGGTCTCTTCCTCTTGCGTGTTATACAGATAAATATAAAACATCTCTCTTAAATACAAGCACACATTGCATTGTTTAGAATGGAAATCAGATAAGAAAACTAAGTCCAGACAAAGGTACTTTGATCAGTGAATGGTAGATTACAGTCTTCCTCTGAAAAGTTAGAGGTATTTACGATCCCTGTGGGACTGTTGGAAAGGTTAATCCACAATGTGATAATGTTACAAGAATTCTCTGTCTTTATTCAAACCATAATTTATAGCATTAAACTTCAACATTAACTTAACTTCCCATACTTTTCTGTCCCTCTGAGTGCGGAACAGTCCCATCAGTACAGTTAATCTAATGTCCCTGACACTGTGTCCATTTTGGCAAAAATGTTCTCCCACTGGTGTCTCTGTCCTTTTGTTGTTAACACTGGATCTGTGGGAATTAAACCTTTTATGTAATAGCTGTCCAGTTTCACCCACATAAAGCTCTTGAAAGTTTGCATCCTAAATATGCTTAGTTAGCCAATAAAGGTATCAACAACTATATCTGCCTTCTGTATTTATATGGCTAACAAGGTACCAACTCTCATCTTTGACTTTAAAGGCGCAGTAAACTTTCTTATGATTGATACAATCACAGGGACTCTCATGTTTGCTCCCTTCTTGTCCTCCAGGTCTCAATGTCTCACTTCCTCTCTTTATAACTCTCTTCCAGTCACCATCTCATTTTCTCTGTCTCTCTCTTGCATGCGCTCTTGTGCATACTCTCTCTCTCTTATTTGCACTCTCGCTTGCATGCTCTCTTGCTTGTGTGCATTCTTTAGTAAGTTCTTTCTTACCTGCTTTCTCTTGCGTGTGCTCTCAGTTTTGCATGCTCTGTCTTGCTTTCTTGTGTGCGCTCTCTATTGAATGTACTCTGTGCTCTACATTTCTCTACTGCAGAAGCTCTCTTGATTGCTCTGTCTTGTGCTCTCTTATGCGTGTTCTTTCCTGTGTGCACTCTTGTGCTTGCTCATTCTCTTGCATATACACTTGAGTGCACTCTTTCATTGTCTGTTTCTATGTGTCTCTCTCTTTCTGTTTCTTTATATGTCTCTCTGTCTCTGTAACACTGTCTCTTTCTGTCTCTGTAGATGATGGTTATGGAAATACAACAGCTGATGAGCCACATATTGTTATCCCTTGTTTTAGTCTGTGCTGTTAGAGTTGCAGGTGTTCTATTAACAGTCTGGGACATTGATGCAATGTATCTTTATATTCAGGACATAACAGCAAGTTTAATAACGTGAATTGGTATAGTTCCCTTCAAGAGATAAAGAAGATCAGAAAAAAATCCAGGGACACGCATATTACCCTGAAGAAGGTCCTTGATTGACCGAATCAATCAATAATTTTTTTCTATTAATACTGAGAAAAGCAAAGGTATTCCAATTGCTGGTAGTTCATTCAAAAGGTTGTAACAGCTCAAACTTGTTTTTTTTTTTTGTTTGTTTGTTTTTTTATTTAATCTGCAGTTTTTCTGTTTCTATTACTTGTTATGGAGAACCACAGCAAATGAGGTGCATGTATTAAGAAGTGGTGTAATTCTGGGGCAAACCCATAGAGAGCAAAAAAAACAAAAAATGGATTTAATGGGTTTTTAACCTCTTCATTGCTAGAGGTCTGAAATTTAGAAGTCCCATTTAAAAAAAACCATTGCCGTGAATGTACAAAATTGAACCCACACTAAATCAAGCACTGGATTCAATTTTGAGTCCATACGTTTGCATATCATCAATGTACTAAGCTACGTATGTCAGATTTCCTCCCCTTAAAACCATTTGTGTCACAGGAAGGACAATGGTGGCAAGAAGGTCCTTTCTTCTATGTGTTGCTCAAATCAATGTACTATGCAGTGCATTAGCGAAATTTAGTGTGTGTACTCCATTTACTTGCATATGTTATGGGATTGGCATAAGGGGCTTGCTGGCATCAAATTCCAACAGTGGTATGTTTGATGGTATGCTATACAGTGATCACAAGCTATAATGTATACCCATAAATGCAGCTACTGGTATTAGATGTTAACACCGGTGGAGCTGGACTAGTGAAGTCCTACATTCACCCAATTATAACATAATTTAGCATTAAAAATGACTGTTCCTTTATAGGTGAATTATGCTATCTCCTGAAATACTGTCACTGTTATTGCCCCACAAATAGGCAGAACTGAGCTCTAGAGGCTGGCTACCTAAACTGTTACTGGACTGGACTGGACTACAACTGTCATCATTCTCAGCTAGCTACTGGCCATTGAGAGATGTAGTCCAACAACAGCAGGAAAGTTACAGGTTGCCTAGCCAGGAGCTACAAGAATGCCTATCACTGCAATACTCATTTGAGGATGCAGCCAATTGCACTTCCCCACACCTGTTGTATGAGGTGGGAACTATCCATCTAGCCTGCAGCATGTGGAGCCTCAGGTCAAGCTGCCACACAGCCAACTTGGTTATTGTGACTTTGCCTGCAAATCCTTTAAAGGAGCAATAAACTTTTGTTTATGAAAACACATATTTTACAGAGCTTTTCCTGCTGAATAAAAGACGGTCACTCCCATTGCTGTCAGATGTTTTATTCAAAAATGATAGCAGTTTAAATAATCAGGAAGTGAATTTACTGTGTTTACTTCCTGATAGATCTAACTGACAGGAAGTGACAGGCAGTTTCTATCACATTCTATGGAGAACTGTATGTCTCTGGCTTTTCTGACTTTCCTTTCCATTAGAATCTAACAGGAAATCTACTTAGAATTTGACCACTAAAGGGCACTGCTAATGTGAAAAAACATGGGTTTAAACTGTAATAACTTTGGAAATATAAATCTCTTGGCAATGAGAGTACCCTTATTTTACTCAATAGAAAAATTCCTACAATATGTATTTTTTCATAAAAAAAAAAGTTTACTGCTCCTTTAAGCCAAATGTGTCTGAAGTGTGAAAATTAACCAACTTCATGGTAAGAGGTCCATATTGTATGAATCTAGGTATGCACACAATATTCTAAAAAGTATTTTAACCCCTTAACGACCCTTGAAGGTCATAGTACGTCATGGGTCGATCTGAGATAACGACCCATGACGTACTATGATCGTCATGGACTTCCAGGCTCCCCCCGCGGCTGCACGCCGTTCGTGGAGTCCAGAATCGGAATAAAAAAAAAAAAAAAAAAAAAAAGCTCCGTGGTCCTTTAATGACCGCCACGTGCCTGTGCAGCAGGTCGTTAAGGGGTTAATCAAAGCTCAGAAGTGTGTGAACTATTATAAATTGTATTTGCACATTAAGAAGTTTAGTTACTCAGGTGTAATTTGTATTTGCAATGTGATGGACCATTCTCTAACAACCAATGAGTTAAATAGGCATGCTAATTTATACTTTGCCCAAAGTCACATAGTGGCTTAAACAGCCTAGAATTTTACCATATATTGTCCGTAACATATATATCTATATCTAAATCCATTTGGATCAAAAAATAGGCACAGTTGGTGTTTACACACATACTCATTATTCAGCATTTAGTTTGAAAGTTATAGATTTTATTCCTTGGGTCCCTAGCTTTATGTAAACTATAACTTTTGTAATATTGCAAGTCTTTCCGATAACCATTTTCTTGTCTCAACCAATAAAATGATGATTCTGAGAACAGATAACTACTTGATGTTTTTATTATGTCTATCTCCTTGGTGAATTTAAACTGCTGTTAACTGTGGCTTCCATTGACCTTTCTCAATACCTTTATCTCTACTGGACCCAGCACAAACTTGACTCCTCTTGCTTTTCTATTCCTGGAAGACTGATATTGACTTTATAACAGCTTCCTTGATCACCAAGATAAGTTCCATACCTGCCTATTGGGGATCCTATCTCAGATGTATCAACTGACTCCAGTGCCACTTTCTCTTTGTTTCCAGGATACTTCTTATAGTGCATCAATATCTCATCAGTATTCTAACATTTCCATTTACTCAAACCTTTGATCACTTATTGTAGAAGGCATTCCAGCTTGCTTCATTGCTACTGACAACCCTTGTACTGCCACATTGTGAATGTTGTTTATCGTTGCTCTTCCTGCTGTCTTTCATCTGCCTGACTGCATCTTCCTCCTGTCTACAGTGGCCACTTGCTTGTCAGTGAGAGACTCTGCAGAGTGTGTCACTGTGCCTTGTCATTCACTGTTAAAGTGGACCAGCCACCTTTAGTAGGTTTAGCAAATTTAAATGAGGAGTTAAAACTACCTATACAAAAGTAGCAGTGTGTTTGTAATATAAATGCATTCTGAGAAATGAACCTTTATGTGTTAGTGGCACAGTCTGGCACTAATTAGCTTCTGTGCAGGTTCAATATTACCACACACTTTGCCATGAATTAAAGTAGGCAGAGCCCTCACGCTGGCACTTCTAATACCACAGGAAGTGGTAAGCCTGCCCTAGAACAAATCTAATTCACATATTGTGCATGGAATTAGCATAAAGTGCCATGATGTGACAGCAACACATAAAGGTTAATTTCTCAAAAGATATTTTAAAGAAAACGCGTAGTACAACACACAGGCAGATTGTAATTCCCTGTGAAAAAAAAACAAAACTTGTCTTAAGGTGAGAGGGCCACTTTATCAGTATTCTGCATGTCTATGCTCTCTGATTCCTTTGGCTGTTCTTATTTGTCTTCAATATCTATTATGATGATAAGAGGGAGACTTGTAGGGTGGTTATGCATGAAGGCGTGATAAAGAGGAGATATCTTCTCCAGTGATATCGCTTCTCTACTTCCTATGCTATTCTATGGAGGCAATGCACTAAGATCTCAAAAGTGGGGAAATCTTAGTACACTGGCTCCATAGAATAACACAGGAATTGGAGAAGTGATATCACTGGAGAAGATATTTCTGCTTTATCACCTCTTTATCATGTCTTAGGGCATCTCTTCCCTGGTGTCTATCGGTCCAACCAGCAATATATACTAGAAAACTGTGCAGGGGGAGTCAGTTTCTCTAAGTCCTTGTCCATTCAGGTTTCTAGTTCCATACATTTATTTGACCAGCTGCTGTTTTTTATTTCTCCTCTAGATCGATCCCTTCTTGTCATTGCTTGTGGGTCTTGGTCTTAAGTCTGTATTGTGGTCTGTCAAGTCTAGTGCTCAAATACTGAGCATTTTATACCTACCCCCCATACTAAATAAATCTCTCAACTCCTGGAGAATTGAAGAAATTATAGTTAAAAAATGTAAAGGTCAAACAAAATGTTTGGTCTTATCAATAATTAGCCTTTACTTACCTGCATTATTGACATTTTTGATACACAGACTAGGGCGGACAATCTGATGTCATCCAGTTGTTAAATTACAACTCCAGTATGCTGGTTTGCTGAGGATGATGGAAGCTGTAGTCTAACAGCCGCTGAAAGACACAGCTTTCCCAGCCCTGGTTTACACCGTGCCCCTCTTACCATCCAGCACCTGACCACAAGGCTAGACAACAGACCCATTATTAAGGATTTGCTTGTTTGAAAAAAAACAAACACATATTAGCAGAATGGGCAAGCAATCAATTGACAATCCTGTATTCAAGCTGTGATATCCCATCATCTATATGAAAACCCTTATGGTAAAATTGGCTGTAATAATATGCAGGTCTGAACTTACCCTTTAACCCTTTCAGTGCCAGAGCATGCATTGCAATGTGTTGGATACCTTTCTGGCACGTAATGTATTAAAGACCAGAAGGGGGTTTTAGTGCATTGTGAAGCAATGTTACGAACGCCCCTCGGTCACATAAAGGGTTAATAAATGAAGCCTGTCATTTGTCATCTAACCAGTAGGTGTCTGTAACTCCTAAACTCTGCTTTGGCATAGGCTGCCAAACTCAAACAGGAACAGAAGGAAGTCTGAAATCAGATGTAAGGGGTAAGTGGAACACCAGCAGCCACACCAGAGTAACTCACCACATTACCTGGGGACTTTTAGGGTCTGACACTGAGACTCAGGGTTTTGACCCACATCTAAGGGTCTCAGGGTGAAGGGCTAAATTCTCAGGGTGAGAGAGCCCAGTTATCTACTATCTCATCTGCACCAATTAACTGCTTTAGTCCCTAAATTTCACCATTTCTACCAGAAAGACAGCAGGGGATGTCCGTCTCTCTCTTAGTATGTCCAGGCAGTGAAAACCCTAAGTTACAGCATGTTAAGAGGTCCTTGAAGCCGATAAGATCACCCCCTGGCTAAAGCAAGCAGGGATTTATTGCCCAATATCTACATTCTGAGGAAGTTTAAGTCTTAATATTTCAAAGATCTCTGGGTTGGTTCCCAGGTATGCTCACCACTATGAAATTCCCGGTGTGTTAATGTCACACGCCAGTAAGTGCTAGTGGGAGAACTGGTCACCTGCTCCCACTCAGGCCACAAGATATAACACCCTTCTCAGGTAATAAATGTCCTCATGATGAAATAGTAAGATTTAAAGAAAGAAACACACATAAGTTTATATATACTTATTTGCACTGTTTTTATAATATTTCTTATTTAAATAAAATATATATGTTACTTCACCCTACTGGAGTATTTCCCACTAATTGGAATGACAAAACTATGTTATGCCTGAGTAGGAGAATGTGACGAATTTCCCTTCCTAGCGCCTACTGTTGTGTGCTAACTTACAGAGCCCTTACTAACACTGCACCCCCCTATATTTCATCTCTCATTTCCAAATACACTCCCTCTCGCCATCTTTGCTTTACACATTACCTTCTCCTCTCTACAGCTCTTCTTACATCCTCCGACTCCCGCCTACAGGACTTCTCCCGTGCTGCACCTCAGCTCTGGAATTCCCTGTCCCATCAGACTCTTTCACCTTCAGATCTTCAGACACTCCCTGAAATCTCACCTCTTCAGGGAGCCTATCAACTACATCCATAACTGTTATCACCCCTTCCCTGAACCACTGCACTCCACTGACTGGCAGTTCATGTGGCAGGAGGCACTTACACCAAATAGCACTTACTCCTTCTGTGTCTAACCTACCTTCCTCTAGACTGTAAGCTCTCACGAACAGGGCCCTGTGATCCTTTTGTTCCCCCCCATATTCGTACTATTTAATATCTCTGCATGTCTATTCCCTATTGTACAGAGCTGCAAAATAATTTGCTGTTATATAAATAAAGAATAAGTATAATGATAACACACTGGCAACTTCACAGTGGTGATTTACTGTGATGTGGAGACTGGTATTTCACATACATCTTACCACTGACTTCAGACGCACTCCTGTTCTTGTTTGTATGTTAAAGGGATAGTAATACTTCGTTTTAACTTTATTTTATTTTGTAGGCATTAAAAAAACAAGAAGAATGATATAAGTCTTATCACTCAAACCGTTATGGTTTAAGAGATATTCACAAACAAAGTATCCCCCCCCCCCGTTCAACCAGATCAGAAGGGAGATACCCAGGTAGACTGCAGAGAGGGACAATCTTCAATTAAGATAAATGAAAAAGCTGAAAAACTTGTCAAGGGGGGGAAGGGCTTTCATTGTTTTTATACAAAGAAGATTGTCCCCTTCTATTATCTGTCTGGTCATACAACCACATTCACATCTGAGAAGAGATGGCTTACACTAGGTAAAAGGGGCAGGGAGGGGAAACTTTGCTTGTGAATATCTCATAAACCATAAAGGTTTGAGAGATAAGACTTATATCATTCTTCATGTTTTTTTAATGCCTACAAAATAAAATAAAGTTCAAACAAAGTATTACTATCCCTTTAAGTTTGTCACCATACACAGAAGCAGAAGAGAGGTCTATTGAAGCATGTGGCAGTGATATGTAGAGAGGTGTCTAACTCCAGATATATCCCCCCACAATGCCTGGTGGTCACATTATTTCTATACCAGTGTGACCAACTAGCATGTAAGTTGGACATATTAAATACAAGTGATAATATATCCAAGAAGTATTGCATTATTGGGTCCTTTGTTTATCTTCTTTTATTTTCTGACTTTGAACTAGTAAATCAGACCCAAGACATTAACCAACTTATTTTTAGTTATTAATAAATAATGACATTGAAGTGCTGTATATATTCCTCTACAGAGTATTGCACAGCCAATCTCATTATTTATTAATTCTTGGGTTGAAACTGATAACATGATAGTTTTATGATATTTCTTCCTATGCCCCTGCTCTGTAATCCCATTAACTAATTATTTGGGAAGGGCTTGTTTGATTTGTGTCCTTAATTAGGAGTTTGTGCATTGAAAGCATAGTTATAACTCAAATCAGTTCATGAATTATTTAATACTCTGCACATGCATCAAACAAATCATTGCTTGGTTCACTTGACAACCTATGTACAGACAGACACGATTATCAGCAGAATAGACTTGGCCACTAAGGAAGAAACAACTACAGATTTAGGACCTTATGAATAAAGCAAAATATAAGCAATTTGAGCATTTTTTGTTTGTTTGTTTGAAAATACTTTATTTGGGATGGGATCTTGTACATACATAGAAAATAAACAGAATCAATAAAATATGACAGGAAAAGTCCTGAAAAGCTGCAAGTGCCAAGTACAGTCACACAGTAGAAACAACACATCAGTAATGAGAAACACAACTATTTATCAACCAGTATTAGATAAGCCTGAATATCTAAGGTGCATGTTGAGAAGATGGAATCCTCCCTGAGAAAGCCCACTAGCAAGTGGTAGTTTCTTTTCAAGATAAAAGCAAAAGAAAGGGGAAAGATTAGAAATGAAGACAAAGAGAAAACAGAAAAATAACTAAGTAGACAGAAAAGCGAGTAGGTAGGTAGAAAGAGTTGGGTAGGTACTAGAGAGGGATAGGGAAACAGGGGAGGGGTGGGGAGGAATAAGGAGGGGAGGGGCTGCAGTGATGGCCCTCCAAGCATATCAGGGTCAACATCAGAATTTTTTTTTTTTGGACTGGAGTACTAGTCTCCCAGTGAGTCAGAAGACGAAGGTCTTAAATTCTTAAATTAGCGAGTCCAGAGTTAGTGTTCTGAGACCTGCCACAGAGTCTAGACATCCAAGTAAGCGGCCACTGAATATGTAGCAATAGCATAAGTATTCTCCAGAGCTGCCAGTTGCCAGACTCTAATCCACCATTCTGTTAAGGATCTTTCCAGTGGACGGAGATGACAGCTTTGGTAGAATTTACCATGAAAGTGAAGAGACGGGTACAGGATAGGGGGTTCACATGGGACGAAACAGTATGGGAGAATAAGAGCAGCATGGGATCAAGTGGGAGGGGCAAGTCAAGGACCTCACAGATGGCTAAATATACTGCTGTCCAAAAGGGTTGAATTTTAGGGCAAAACCATCAGATATGAGTCATAGTACCTATCGCTTTTGCACATCTCAAGCACAGGGGAGAGGCTACAGGTTGGGCCTAAGCAAGATGTTGAGGATATAACACCATCTGGTAAGAAAATTAAAATTAATTTCATTACATGCTACATTTTTCAAAGAAGCTTGGCAATAACAGTAAGCCAATCCTCCAAAGATCACTCAAATCCTAGTTCCATTTCCCACTGACTGTAGTACCTTGGTTTAGATGAAGAGACGGGAACAATAATCAGTTTATTTTCTGGAGCATTTTAACTGCATCATAAGGGACAGACAAACGTACCTCAAATTCCCACTGATTTAAATGGACCTTCATAAACCCCTCTCACTCCTACCCGAAAGATTTTTCCTGAGATGCAACCTATCTCAGGAACATTCTGTCCTACTCTGTCAGGTTCTACTCCAAATTCCTAACCTTCAAGTGCTCCCTCATGACAGACAACTACTACCAACCTTCTTAACATAGTCAATAGTAGCCTAGGTCAAAAAAAGACTTGCGTCCATCAAGTTCAACCCTTTTCCTATTCTTGTTTACCTCTGTTGATCTAAAAGAAGGCAAAAAAGAGGATTTTAGTCTTACCTGTTAAATCCTTTTCTCTTTGTCCATACAGCTTACTGGTAACTCTGGGGAGGCAATCCGCCCCTTTAAGTAGGCAGGAACATTTCTCTAAATGTATGCAGGGGGTGGAGCCTCCCTTCCTTCCTTAGGCTGCAGCCAGCCAACCAGCTCCAGAAAGATTTGAGACACTAACTAATGACTAGATAGTAGAAGGGAAGAAGGCTCCTGTGAGCATGACCCCGAAGGACTCCCACATATTGCCACAGGAGAGCCAAGCATAGGCCATTGACAGGGTGGGAGACCAGTAACCTGTATAGACTAAGAGAAAAGGATTTAACAGGTAAGTCTAAAATCCTCTTTTCTCTGTCGTCCAATACAGGTTACTGGTAACTTTGGGATGTCCAACCATTGAGTTCCCCAGAGGAGGGAAGAAGGCAAGGACCAGGCGCAAGGCCCCCAAAGTCACCAGAACCTCTATGAACCAACTGGTCAGAGAAGCCCAACAAAACTAAAGTGTCAACGGACACTGAACAGGGGAAAACACCCCAGGAACTGTTACACAGCACACTGAACTAGAGCCAACAGGGCTCAACAGCAAAGGAAGTACTAAGATCCTGAGAAGAAGATCCTAGACAGGCAAGACTGCCTCCAGGACCTTCCTCCCAAAGCTGGCATCACGCAAGGCCAGCACATCCACACGGTAGTGCTTCGAAAAGGTGTACACAGAGGACCAAGTGGCCACCCTGCACAGCTGATCAGCAGAAGCCTGATTCTTTTAGGCCCAAGAGGCCCCAATAGACCTGGTGGAATGAGCCGTGACCCGAAAGAGAACATGCTTATTCCTCAATTTGTAGGCCCTACGAATAGTGGACTTGAACCATG
Organism: Rhinophrynus dorsalis; assembly: GCA_037306005.1. Taxonomy (NCBI): domain Eukaryota; kingdom Metazoa; phylum Chordata; class Amphibia; order Anura; family Rhinophrynidae; genus Rhinophrynus; species Rhinophrynus dorsalis. Next base: position 190,542,569 of record CM074722.1, read on the forward strand.
ACGCAATAGTCACTCTGGACGCCGGTCTTCCTGCCCTAGGACCCTCAAGAATGACAAACAGAGCGCCTGATTTCCTGACAGATTTAGTGAGATGGACATAAAACTTGAGACAACGCACCACATCCAACAAGTGGAGATCTCTCTCCTTGTCAGAAGAGGGGTTAGGGCAGAAAGAGGGCACCACAATCTCCTGATTGATGTGAAACTCAGAGACCACCTTAGGTAAAAACTCCTTGGAGGTGCGAAGCACTGCCTTATCCTTGTGAAACACAAGATATGGTGGTTTACAGGAAAGAGCATGCAACTCCGCAACCCGGCGAACAGACACGATCGCCAGGAGAAAGGCCATTTTCCACGTCAAGAGACGTAGAGGAATAGTAGCCAAAGACTCAAAGGAAGGACGTTAAAGAATGCCCAAAACCAAAGCCAGACGAACATGGACAACGCCCTGGAAGAAAACCTTGACATTAGGAAGGATAGCAATTCACTTCTAAAAGAAGACAGAAAGCGCAGAAGTCTGAACCTTAAGAGAACTCAAACTGAGTCCTTTATCCACCCCGTCCTGCAGAAAGGCCAGTACAGTAGGTAGATCAAAATCAAGAGACATATCCCTGTCAGCACACCAAGACACAAAGGTCGACCAGACACGGTGATAGATCTTGGAAGAAACAGGCTTACGGGCACTAAGCATAGTAGTCACCACAGCAGAAGAAAAACCTTTCTTCCTTAAAATCGAGGATTCAACCTCCAGGCCATCAAATTGAGCCAATGGACATCTTCCTTCCACAGGTAACCCTGCAGAAGAAGATCCGGACGGGATGGGAGCGGAAAGGGCTCCGCCACAGATAGAGCCAGAAGCTCCGTATACCAAGATTGACAAGGCCAATCCGGACAACGTTCCATGTTTAGATTCTGCAACACCCTTATCAACATTGGAAGGGGAGGAAAGATGTAGGCCAGAGGCAATGTCCAAGGAATGGACATCGCATCGACGGCTAGAGCCACAGAGTCTCTCCACCGAGAGCAGAACACCGGAACCTTCCTGTTGTGTCTCGTCGCCATCACATCCACATGGGGCATCCCCCATCTCTGAACAAGGAGTTTAAACACCTCTGGATGTAACTCCCACTCTCCGCTGTCCACTGTGTGACAACTGAGGAAGTCTGCCATGATGTTATCTACGCCTGGAATGTGTACTGCGGAAATGACAGGAACATGAACCTCTGCCCAGGACAGAATGGCCTTGACCTCTAACCAAGCGGCGAGACTTCTTGTTCCACCTTGTCTGTTGATGTAGGCCACTGCCGTGGCATTGTTGGACTCCACTCGGACTGGAGGGTGCTCCAGATGAGACACCCAATGACGTAGAGCATGAAATATCGCTCGAAGTTCCAAGATGTTGATTGGGAGAAGGGACTCCTCCATGGACCACTTCCCCTGAGCGCTGAAGCGACCCAGAACAGCTCCCCAGCCCGAGAGGCTGGCATCCATCGTGACCGTGGTCCAGTAGGGAATCAGAAAGGATCTCCCTTTCAGCAGACAGGAAAGGTCCAGCCACCACTCCAAGCTCAGTTACACATGACGGGGAAGGGACACCGATAACCTCTGATGATCTGGTCAATCACTGCACACCTGTATCACAAACCTCTGAAGTTCCCTGGTGTGCGCCATGGTGAATGGAACTGCTTCTATCATGGTAATGAACTTCCCCACCAGAGAAGACAAACTCTGAGCTGGGAACAGATCCTGGGACACAATAATTGACACCCTGTGGGCAATTTGATGGGCTACCACGCCCGGTAGAAACACCATGCTCCTCTGAGTATCGAATAGAAGACTCAGGAAGATCAGTTGCTGGGATGGGACAAGACCCGACTTGTCCAAGTTAACAATCCATCCGTGATGGGTGGGGACTTGGATGCAGGTCTGAACTTGCTGATGAAGAAGGTCTGCTGAGGTGGCTTTCAATAGCAAGTCGTCCATGTAAGGAGTCACTCTGATGCTGTCTCAACGAAGAACGGATATCAAGGCCCCCAGAACTCGTTGGAAGACCTGAGGAGCCGTTGTCAGACCAAATGGAAGAGCTGAGAACTGAAAATGTCCTCTGTCGCAGGCAAAGCGCAGGTACCGCCTGCTTTCCTGATGGATTGGGATGTGTAAATACGCATCGTGAAGGTCCAGAAAAGCAAGGAACTCCCCTGGAGACATGGCAGCAATCACTGAGCGCAGAGATTCCTGACGATAGTGAGCCTTGTTCACGAAGAAGTTTAGATCATTCAAATCCAAAATAGGGCGACATCCGCCGTCCTTTTTGGCTACCACAAAGAAGTTTGAGTAAAACCCCGAACTCCTGTCTGAAAGAGGCACTGGCTCCAGGACATCCTTGTCCAGAAGAGCCTGAACAGCTCCGTCGAACAGAAGGCGTTTGTCGGCATCTTGCGGAGTACGAGAAAGACGAAAGCGAAAAGGAGGAAGAGAATAGAAAGGGATCTTGTATCCCTCTGTCACCACTTGTAAAACCCATGGGTCCGAGACAGAATCTTCCTAAATCCTGCGAAAAAGTCGCAGATGACCACCCACAGCGGGATGCGGACCTGGGTTCGGTGAGTCATGCCGAAGCAGTCTTGGCAGCCTTGGGCTTTGAGGCAGCCTTAGGCTTCCATTGCTGTTTGGGCTTGGAGGAGGAATGCAGAGCTGATGGAACCACCTGGTTCGTCGAACGTGTCTCAGTCTGAAAGGAATGAAAGGAAAGGTTGTATTTAAACGGCAACGTCTCCTTAAAGACCAAGGGCAGAAGAGCACTCTTACCCCCTGTTGCCTAGCTAATTAGGGAATGTTGAATGTGGTTAATACAGCCCTGATCAGGCCCTCAGTGGAGGGTTCAGGATCAGCTTCAAAGGGATCCCCAAGGGACCTAGAAGACTCCAAAACAGTACCATCCTCAACATCCGAATCTAGCAACAATTCTTCCTCAGAAGAATCTGACACATCAGGTGTCCCCTGTGTTTTAGGCAGGGAAGACCTGATAGTAGAGGGAGTCTGCCACATTTGAAGTGCCCCCTGTATCTGGGATGGAAAGAGTTGTAATGTGGACCTAAGGTCCCTAGTCGCAGCCTTAAACTCTTGCACCCAAGCTGGCTCATTGGCATGGCTGGAAGTCCCTGGGATGCTGTCAGGAACCTCAGAACATGCTGGGCATAAATGACCAGAGAACTCTCTAGGTAGCCCTGCGTGACAGGAAGAGCAATGCGCAATGGGGGATACCGAGACCCCAGCCTCCTTAGTCTTAGGTCTAGCCCCAAGCTCCAGCGGTATAGACATTCTCACAGTGTCAAAATAACCAACTGTACAGTAAATCACCCAATTACAGTGTGAAAGATTAATATTTCACCCCAGAAAAGCTAAATATAGACTTATCTGGCAGGCGAAGGGTTAATCTGCAGAGGAGAGAAGGAGAGTCCAAGCCCTGTGTAGGATACTCGCTGAGAAAAGTTCACAAAATGTCTGCCATGACGGAAGCCAATCAGAAAATAGGCGCATATCAAGCTCTCATGGGAAATGTAGTTTTTCCCAAAAAGTACCCCAAACAGTGCTCGAAGCTCCCCAAGTCCCCCAAAACACTTGAACTATGAACCGGATGACAGAGCAAGGGTAGACAATTAAAATGAACTCACTCTGAAGTTGCTAGGTTAAGCGGTTGCAGAGATACGTCCCAAACAGTATTGTCCTATAGAAGAAAATGGAGCAATGGCGTCTATGCGGTAAAGAGCACCTTAAGGGCGCAGAACATAATTTTAATAAAAGTTAAAGTAAAACTTAAAAACTTGTAAAACAACCATGCAACATGTGTGAACACCTAGAAAACATTAACCCAGTAGGGAAAGTGCCATAAAACCCCCAAAAAACATGTCAAACCAGTAGAGTTACCACATAAACCTGCTCCAAATACCCAACAGACATACAAATATACCCAATGAGTGCAGGAGTGCACAATGAGAACTCCCAAACACAACCCCTGTTCAGAGGGGCACTGTGGGACAAGTGGACCTGCAGCACTCAAATGGTAGCTCACCTTTCCTGCAGATCTTCTGTCTTCAGATTACCATGTAGCAAGAATTACCTCAATAGGTAATCCCTGGGGAAGCACTTGTAACCAAGATTTTCCCCCTCAGCGCTTAAGGTCCACAAAAAAGCACCTGGATACTGAGCTAGCCACATTGAAGGGCATTTGTCAGTCATTGTAATCTGCCTAATGGTGGTATTCCATATCTGACAGAAAATAAAAAAGAAACTAAAACTATAGAAGAATGTTCTCCACCTGGTGTTGTCGCACAGAGGAACAAATCATTCTGCATCTGGTTGGCTAGCTGCAGCCTAAGGAGGGAAGGGAGGCTCCACCCCCTGCACACATTTAGAAAAATGTTCCTGCCCGCTAAAAGGGGCGGATCACCTCCCCAGAGTTACCAGTAACCTGTATTGGACGACAGAGAAAACCCTTATTTCAGCAATTTCAAATTCTGCCTTGAATGGGGGAAAAAATTCCTTTTTGACTCTAAATGGCAGTCAGATTTCTCCTTGGACCAACAAGCCAAAAATAAATATTAATCCCAATATTAACATGCGTAGCCAATCAAACTTCCTTACTTGTCTAGACATCAAACTCCATGTTATGCGAACTAATACTCGCTCCCAAGCACTCACACTTGAGACTTGACCTAATCTCCAGTCCACTCTCATTTCGACCATTATTCAGCTGCTCTATTGCCCAGCAGTATGACTTACACTCACTCCATGTTCACCTGTTCCCCTACTTATTCTAGAAATTGTAAGTACTTATGAGCAGGGACCTCTCAAAACATGTCTCTATATTTAAGTCACATTTGCATTTATTCTCCATTCTAATACAGTGCTGGTGAATATGTTGTCATTTTATACATAGAAGACAATCTCGTTAGAGTCAAACTAAGAATACAGAACTCAAATTCACAGATATTCCAGTGATAACTAAAGGGTACGTGTTTTAAGCAATTTTAGACACAAAACTGGGACATGTATCTATTTGTGTAGTATCTCAGTAATGGTAAACTTATGAAGAACCCCTAGAGTCTAGACAGACAGTTTTTAAGAACATCTATACTTTAGCACAAGTGGCTATTATTTTGAAATAGGGATACTCTTAAATCCTTGCCTGTTAGTGACACTTCTTGATTTCTATCATTCAGCATCACTTTCCTATCTCCTTCAGAATGCAACTTAACAGTGGATATAAATATCTATTTAAAAATGACATAGCTACAATTTGCATATGTATATAAAATCATACATTTGCTATTAAAGTCAAATGCAAATTGTCCTGTTCGGAGAGCATTTAAATAATGTTTTGTGCTGTTTGTTAGAATTGAGAGATAAGTGCTCCCATCGTTAACTGATTGTGAATATTGTCCAATGCTCTTGTTTCAAAATGGCTGCTATCTTATCTCAGCCCATTCACAAATAATACTGGAGTTAGCAGGAGCCCTGGAAAACACAGAAATGTCTGCTCCCTCAGAGAACATGTAAGACTGGATTTTACTCCTCAGTAAACAAACAGAACATTTTTACAGATGCTAGCATAAAATGCAGTGTATTTAACTGTATATATCCCCAGTTCTTTTTAGGATTTAAAATTATTTTAAGAAGAGACACAAATCAGTTAGGAACAAAAAAAAACCCACACATACATTAATAAGATCTGCAGTGTACAAACTGCTCTTTCTTGAGGCATGGAATTGTTCTTAAGTAATTTATATATCAAGTAAAATATATATTCATGTTTTAATGCTAGTAAATTCTCAAAGGCAACCTTGATGGGAGCTGTAGTCTAATAACAGTTGGTGGGACACAGGTTGCCCACCCCGATCTAAGAGGTTAAAATAAATATATATTTCTTATATTGTAGCTCATAATCCAGAAAGCAACTTTGTGTAGAATATTCAATTAGACAATGATGATACGATCTGTTATAATATAACTAGATTTGTTCAGCTTTGTACAGGAGCTGGCTTGTTGAGCTGGGGAGATTTCAGTAGCTAGAGATAGTATGGTAGATCTCATGTACCATGGAGCCAAGTACATTAAAGCTGCGCTGTCTACAGTAGAACCTCTTGGGAAAGAGATATGTCAGCATAATGCTCCAGGAAGTGACTGTCAGCTCTACTTCCAAGACAACCAGTTGCAGTGGAGATCTTTCAACAATATACAGTGGATATAAAAATTCTACACACCCCTGTTAAAGGGATAGTAATGTTTCATAATAAAAGCAGCTCTAATTAATCATCATAGTATTTGAACTTTGCAGAGTGTTATTTCAATTCTGTCAGAGTTGTAGTTCCAGAGTAATTCAATGACAGTGTCCCCCTCTCGTCCCTTTTACTGATGTCACACTGTTCAGCCACAGCAGAAGGGAGGTGCCCAGGTAGACTGCAGAGAAGGACAATCTTCAATTAAGATAAGGGAAAAACCTGAAAAGCTTGTCAAGGGGGGCAGGGATTTCATTGTTTTTATAGGAATAAGAGTGTCCCCTTCTGTTATCTGTCCAGTCTATGGACTGCATTCCACATCTGAGAAGAGATTGCTTACACTAGGTAAAAGGGGCGGGAGGGGGAAACTTTGCTTGTGAATATCTCATAAACCATAAAGGTTTGAGAGATAAGACTTATATCATTCTTCATGTTTTTTAATGCCTACAAAATAAAATAAAGTTAAAACGAAGTATTACTATCCCTTTAAAATGCTAGGTTCTTGTGATGTTAAAGAATGAGACAAAGATAAATCATATCAGAAATTTTTCCACCTTTAATGTGACCTATAACGTGAACAATTAAATTGCAAAACAAACTGAAATCGTTGAGGGGGAAAATTAAAAAATAAAAAACTCACAATAACCTGGGTGCATAGGTGTGCACACCCTTAAACTAATACTTTGTTGAAGTACCTTTTGATTTTATTACAGCAATCAGTCTTTTTGGGTAGGAGTTTATATTAGCAAGGCACATCCTGACGTGCCAATATTTGGCCACTCTTCTTTGCAAAAGCGCTCCAAATCACCTGTGCACAGCCCTCTTCAGATCACCCCACAGATGTTCAATTGGATTCAGGTCTGGGCTCTGGCTGGGTCATTCCAAAACGTTAATCTTCTTCTGATGAAGCCATGCTTTTGTGGATTTGGATGTGTGCTTTCGGTTGTTATCATGCTGAAAGGTGAACTTCCTCTTCATGTTCAGCTTTCTAACGGACGCCTGAAGGTTTTGTGCCAAAATTGCCTGGTATTTAGAACTGTTCATAATTCTCTCCACCCTGACTAAGGCCCCGGTTCCAGCTGAGGAAAAACAGCCCCAAAGCATGATGCTGCCACCACCATGCTTCACTGTGGGTATGGTGCTCTTTGGGTGATGTGCAGTGTTGTTTTTGCGCCAAACATACCTTTTGGAATTATGGCCAAAAAGTTAAACCTTGGTTTCATCAGACCATAAAACATTTTCCCACATGCTTTTGGGGGACTTGATGTTTGTTATTGCAAACTTCAGCCAGGTTTGGATGTTTTTCTCTGTACCCCATAGCCCATTCATATGAAGAATACGGGAGATTGTTGTCACATGTAGCACACAGCCAGTACTCGCCAGAAATTCCTGCAGTTCCTTTAATGTTGCAGTAGGCCTCTTGGAAGCCTCCCTGACCAGTTTTCTTCCCGTCTTCTCATCAATTTTGGAGGGACGTCCAGTTTTTGGTAATGTCTCTGTTGTGCCATATTTTCTCCACTTGATGATGACTGTCTTCACTGTGTTCCGTGGTATATCTAATGCTTTGGAAATTATTTTGTACCCTTCTCCTGACTGATATCTTTCAACAATGAGATCCCTCTGATGCCTTGGAAGCTCTCTACGGACCATGGCTTTTGCAACTAAGCAAATGTCAGGAAAATCCTACTAGAACGGCTGAACTTTTTTTGTGATTAATCGGAGTCACTTTAAATGATGGCAGGTGTGTAATGCCTTCTAATTAACATGAGTTTGAATGTAATTGGTTAATTCTGAACACAGCCACATCCCCAGTTATAAGAGGGTGTGCACACCTATGCAGCCAGGTTATTGTGAGTTTTTTATTTTTCCCTCTCAACGATTTCAGTTTGTTTTGCAATTGAATTGTTCACGTTATAGGTCACAGTAAAGGTGGAAGAAGTTCTGACATGATTAATCTTTGTCTCATTCTTTAACATCACAAGAACCTGGCATTTTAACAGGGGTGTGTAGACTTTTTATATCCACCGTACATCAATAAAAGTGTGGAAGTCCAGGGTTCCCTGAAAAAGTACAGTGGGTTCCATGGATAAAACAGTAATAGTGGGCAAGGGAACAAAGTTAGTGCGGCATTCAGAGAGGGGAATACAAATCCACCATCTGTACCTGTGCTTATATACAGATATATCACTGGAATATACCTGCGTTTGCACAAGCCTTTACTGAGATCAAGCACAAACACCACACCTAAAGCACGTGTAAGAAAACAGCAGAATTTAACTCTGCTTTCCTTTGTGTCTTAAGAATCCATGATATAAGGGGGGTTCAGAGGAACAGCACACTCTCTCACTGCCCCCCCGAGCAAGCAGCACATAGCAGACACCCTTCATGGAAGAAGTTTAAAATCCGAGCAGATGACTAACTCCTTTGTATTAAAGTCTATTCATACAAACAAAGGATGATGTACTAATGAAAACTGGGGCAATTCTGAAGCACATCAACTGCACTGTAGCTATGAAGAGTCATAGTCAATGATGCTGATATGCTAGGGAGAAGTGGTGCATTATGGGGCAAGCCAACTGCCCCATATGGAGCAAATACATTTCTCCATTACTTTAAAAATGATTTTTTCCTTTTGAATGCTATAGAGGTCTCTACGTGTTGGGAGTCCTCTCTATCAATCAAAGGGTTAAAAGCTCCACTTAAAGCAACTGCAAAGTTATTTGTTCCCCATGGTGTTGTTTATGTGTTCCAGAATTGTTCTACTTCTTCTTCATGTGGGAACCTCACAGTGGGGCAAATGTATGAAATGTCCAGTGCTAGTCCACTGGCACTAGAATCTAATGCCAGAGGCTGCTCTTCAGTGTACGCACTATGGAGGGTGAGTGGTCTAGTTTATAATGATGGACAATCTCCTACATTGTAAGAAATGATGCCAACAAACTCCACATACCTTTCCCATTGAGTGCAGAGAGAAATGCTATAAAGTCACATAATTTCCTCTACTCCTTGTTCAGTTCATTGCCTTAATCCTTTGAGTGCCAGAGGGGTACTTAAACCTTTTTAGTTACTCAAACCTCGTGTAACACTGTGGCGATATTTAGGTTGAATCTATTGTAATACATTGTATCCAATTCAAGGCTTCTCAATAAAAAAGAAGAAAAAGGTTCTCACCGCTTTAATCATCATAACTCCTCCACTAGACATCTTAATTCAGTCAGGTTGTACGTGGGGTGGAACCCCTCCAGTTCTCCATTAGTGGATTTTGGATCTTCCTAGGCCGGCCTCTAATACCACTCCTCCAAATATGGGAAAGAAATTTAGCGGTGAGACCCAGAAGAGAATATTCAGGATATTTATTCAGGCACTGGAGGCGACTTCTGATAAAATATTTATTTTATTATTCCCATGTTTGGAGGTCTTAATATTACAGACTGGCATAGGGAAGATCCACGATCTACTGACAGAGAACCAGAGATGTTCCACCCCACATACGGTCAGATCAAATTAAGTTGCCTAGTGGAATCGTTATCGTTATTAAAGAATAACTTTCACCTTCTCTAAATCCCTCTCACAATATCTTTATTTAACTTGCATAATCACAATAACTGTATTTAACTTGCATATATCCAATACATTGTTTAATCTTAAGGAATTGTTGCCCCATGCTTGTAAAATACAGTGTCATTGCAGCACTTCAGGAGGGAGAGCTCATAAATCTTCTGACATGGCAGTTGATTGGCATTGCTCTCCCTTGACGTCCGTGTTAATAGGCATTGCAAATACTGCCCCTTTTTGTTTGCTCTCGCTTTGAGAGCCAATCTGTATCTGGATATAAGCATTGAGGGGAGGAACTAATAAGGCTTACAGTACAGCCTGTACCACACGGAGCTAGCTTTGGTTTATTGTATAAAAACAGATTTCTTTATACAGTGTATGATTTAAGAAAAAAAACTTCAGGTTTATGACACATGGCAACTGAGGACTGTATGCATATTAACTTTAATTGGGGTGAAAGTTCCCCTTTAAAGCAGTGAGAACCTTTTTCACTAAGATTATTGAACATATATGAATTGTTACAAGTGTATACTTGTATATAATGTGTTGCAAGTGATTTGACCTAAATATCACCACATTGTTAAACCAAGAAGTGAGTAACTTTGAGAATTTTGGTGTGAGGTCTGGAGTCAACTATTTATTCAACATAAAGCTCCACTAATATCATATCATTCTCTGGCATGCAAAGGGTTAAACAAGACGTAGAGGAAATGAACTTCCTGACATGCTCATGGACTGCACCAAGGTCCTACCCATGGCAAGAGGATTTTTGGAGTACGTAGCTTAGTAAATTGATATTAGACTGACATAGTGTTTTAAAATTGATTTAGAGCGGAATCACTATCATACATCCCCACCCCCATATGTGTGACTATGTGGACATGTGGAAGACCGAAACACTTCACATAGTACTACAACTTTGTCTTCTCTGCGTATCAGATACAATTACCTGGGGGTTATGTAAGTGTGATAAAGTGGTTATGATGTCGCTAGTGATATCACTTCTACAGATTTTACATAATTTAAATTACATTGCAGTTTATCTAAGTGTTATCGCTTGTTTTATCTAACAGATTTGTAGCTAAAACTCCCTTGACAAAGTTATTAACTGCAACAGAATGAACTAACATACATTGTTTAAAAAAACAAACATACAAAAGGCTTGAGAACCACTGATCGCTTTATTTGCATAAAAATATACAAGTTTGTGCTTCTGGACCGAACACACTAGGGTTGCCTCCAGTCCGGTTTGTATCAGGACATTATGGTTTTGGGATCCCTTGTTCTGATTTGTCAGCGCTGTTAGGCTTTCAGAGGTTCTGAAACTCGAACAGATTCCATTTGAAGAGCTTGTGCTTCCATTGGGTAAAGCATACATCTATCACCAGAACACTAATGCAAACTTGCTAGTCATGTAACTGCCTGCGGATTTAGATGAGGCTTTTAACCCTTTGAGTGCCAGAGGGGTATGAAACGCATTGCAATGCGTTCCGTACCCCTCTGGCACTCAAAGGGTTAACCCTTTGAACACTAGAGAAGTCCCCAATGCATTACTTGCTTAGAACAGGCCTGCAGGGCATACATTAAGTTTCACATTGGAAAGAATTATAAAGTTAGAAACTGACCACCAAAAAATATGGCATATTGCACTGCATTTAACAAAAAGCATTGTACCTCTGTTTGGTTTTGGCAAGAGTAAAAGGTAGCAACCATAGAAAACAATCAGGGGCAGCAGCAGTGAGAAGTCGATGACTTTTAGGATTTATAGTCCAGCTTTTCTAACTAGTTTGCTATTTTATGACAAAGCAGCAAAACTGAAGGACAGTTTTTGTCATTTGTTTCTATGTTCAACTTTGAATGAGCCTGCTATAGAATTTAGCAGGCCATATAGGAATGGTATCCTATCCAGGGTACAGATTCTTTTAGCTCACTATTGCCTTACACAGAGATGAAATATCCTAAAACACATCATACTGATCCTGTCAAAACAGCAGTCCAGTCATGAAGTGCCAGTCAATTCCTCTTTGAACAAGAGAAACAGCCAACCCTAGACAAACGGTTCAGCCTTCCTGGGCCTCGTCAGTGAGAAGTAGTTGATTTCTCTAGGCACGTGATCAAGGGTCCACATATGGAATCCCTTGAGATGACCAATGTGAATGATAATTTGCATATGACAAGGGCTGGTCAGCAGGGGAGGGCTGGCAACTTGTGGCCTGGGGGGCAAATACAATCTACTGGCCCAATATCCCAGCCCATCCCATTTAGTTAATTTTAATATTTGCATTAATGCTGTTAAGTAAGGCAAACAAGACCACATAGCTTACAGTTGAAATATGGCTAGTCTAGTGATACCATTGAGCTTTCAATTTAAGTACAGCTACATGACTGATACCATAGAGCTTACAAGGGAAATGGGTTATGCTGCTAGTGTAGCTCTATTTGGATTGTAGCTCTATGGTATCACTTGTAGCACCATTTTAATTCTAAGCTCTGTGGTATCAATAGGGTAGCTCCATTTACAGCAGCAATTGGGAGATTGAGTGAGGCAGTGGCCCACTGGCCCAGACATGTAACCAGCCCAGGGGGCAACTGCCAGCCCTCCCCTGCTTCACAACGTGTTGGAGACCTTTCTGGCATTTAATAGGTTATTATCTGTCACCTATGGTCGCAGTTGGTTTGCTCCAGAATTACCTCAGTTCGTCTTAGAACATTATCCTCAATGTGTTTAGTAAGGTCAAAGAATTTTCCTTATGTAGTAGCAAGTATCTTGGAGCCACATATCCATATTGCCTACAAATCACTGACAAAGGACATTAATAGACATATTGGTCACGGGGGAGAAGATGACCTTGGTGGCAGGAAAGCAATTTCTTCTTAGGCTGGTGGCACAGTGACTCTTTAATTGGCAGAAGAGTGTGCAACGCATCGCAAACCAATTTGTTTCTTATCCATCTGACATTTGAAAAGTGCCAGATAGAAATGCAGTATAGTCTGCCATTGTAAAACCTCTTGGAAAGCAGAAGCGTCAACTGTCAATAATCATTTAGCTCTATGACTTTGCACACTGAAATCAAGCAAAGTTTAAAAAGAAGAATGGAGACTGACAGCTCTGCTTCCTAAAGGCTGCTGCACCTTAAAGGGGAACTTGGCTCCGAAAGGGACTGACAGAGCAGGCGCACGGACGTCACTGTGACGAGACGTCCGTGCTTCCTGCTCCTGTCACCATCGGTAAAACGCCAATATCTGCAGAACCGGGTAATATTTCTGGCGACTAGCGCTACTAAGCAGCTAGTCGCCAGATGAACAATCAATCAAGCTTAAGTTATTGCGGGGTGGTAGTTCCCCTTTAAGCCTTTCAGTTCCATGAGCCATTGAAAGCAAAAAGTGGCAGACCACCAAGGCAAAGGCCCCAGCAAATGTATAACCAACTCAGAGCCATATTTCCTTCCAAGTCACAGATGGGCAACCTGCATACCTCCAATTGTTGGGAGATACAGTCCAACAACAGATCAAAATCTGCAGGTTGCCCATCCCTGCTCTAAATGTTATGCAATTTTTAATAATAATAACAACACATATGCATTGCCAAGAATGCAGGTAAGAAAAAATAAAAGCAACTTTGTGCATACCAGCTGAACTGCATAAAAATCCCCATGCTCCCAATGACTTAAAGGGGAACTACCACCCCACACAATCTTTACCTTCACTAAGTCCCCATCTGGCGACTAGCTGCTTAGTAGCGCTAGTCGCCAGAATAATCACCTTATTTAATAGATTTCTGCTCTCTTCCATGGGCGACAGGCTGGACAGAGCACGGACATCTTGCCATTGTGACATCCGTGCGCCTGCGCTGTCAGTCCCAGCCGGGTCTAGGAGGCGTTGCTAGGAGCCAGCCGGCTCCGGCTGGGAATGATAGCATAGGCACGAGGACGTCACAATGGCAAGATGTCCGTGCTCCGTCCTGCCTGTCGCCCATGGAAGAGAGGAGAAATCTATTAAATAAGGTAATTATTCTGGCTACTAGTGCTACTAAGCAGCTACTCGCCAGATGGGGACTTTGTAATGGTAAAGATTGTGTGGGGTGGTAGTTCCCCTTTAACCCACTGAGTGCAAGCCAACCTGTATTTGTGCACCCCTCTGGCATTTAAAGGGTTTAACTGCCAGAGGGGTGCATTGCATACCCCTACGGCACTCAAAAGGTTAAACCTTTTATTGCTAGAGAGTTCACTAACACGTCGGTCAGAAATGCTTAGAGACCTTACTAGCAGTCGGGGTTAAAAACGACATGTAAATCATTGTGAATTGTCATTTCTCCTCTATGGTGCATTTGGTTTGTCCCAGAATTACACTTCTCTAACCCTTTGAATGCCAGAGTGGTATCCAACTCATTGCAATGCAATGAATCGGATACCTCACGGGCACTTAAAAGGTTAAATCTTGAATACCACACCACAGTGTATAACAATTCCCAAAAATATACATCTGAAACTCAGCCTTCACATTTTTGGAAAGGTTTTTCATACATGAAAATGGCACAGGTTACAACACTTAACATACTGTGTGGCCATGTTAAAACCAAATGACTAAATCCCACAAAAACACAGTAATCATCTATATAAGTATACCACATATATGCACCTTAAAGTGGATTTACTTGGAGAAAATTAATGGAAACCACGTTAAAAGGATAGTAATACTTCATATGTAAAAAATATGTTGTAGGGTTTATTCTTCTCAGTTAAACAAGGGTACTCCCTGCTGCTGAAGATGTTTTGTTCAAAAGTTATTACAACTCAAACTTGAGTTTTTTTGGGGCAGTATCCCAGTGGCCTGAAATTGTACAGTGGCGCTGTTGTTACATCACCCTATGGAGATTCATGGTCTGTTGACCAGAGCTGTCCATAGGATGGGGTAGCAACAGCGCCACTGTATAACTTCAGGCCACTGAGAAACTGAACCTTAAAATTCAAGTTTGAGCTGTAATAACTTTTAAATAAAACATCTTTCAGCAGTGGGAAGTACCCTTGTTTTACTCAGGGAGATAACCCCTACAACATATTTAATTACATATTAAATACTAATATCCCTTTAAAACGTTAGTAATGTCTTTTTTACACAAAACAACATATTGTAGCTATTGCAGAAATAAACTAAATGATCCCAGTCCCGTCTCTCAAACACTTATGGTTTGAGAGATATACGATGCTAAAATACTCCCTTCCCCTTTTACTGACATCAGCTGTAAGCTGACAGCAGGAGATCCTGGTCCCGGGACCGGCTGGTGGCTCTTCAGCAGAGTCGAAATACCACACTGTAAAAAGAAATACTTAATTGGAACGGTCTACAAAGTGTGCTTGCAAACCAGGCACACTTTGTACACCATTCCAATGAAGTATTTTTTTTTACATTGTGGTATTTCGGCTCTGCTGAAAAGCCACCTCAAGTCGGCTGACTCGAATCTCCTGCTGTCAGCTTTACATCTGACGTCTATGAAAGGGGAGGCACGGCGGAATTTTAGCATTGTATATTTCTCAAACCATGAAGGTTTGAGACATGGGACTGGGATCATTTCTTTTTCTAATAGCTACAATATTTAGTTTTGTTTTAAAAAATACATTACTATCCCTTTAAATATCTGAATTTAAAGGGATAGTAAAACTTCATTATTACTATCCCCCATGTTGTAGCCCTTAAAATTCTGAATTCAACTATATCAGCAACATCTCTCAAACCTTTATGCGGGGGAATCCGGTCAGTGAGCAAGTGGTGGCTCTGCAGGAGTCCTGAGATTGTGTTATAGAAACAGTAATTCTTCACTAATGGTCTTCTATGTGTGCTTGGTTTGCAAGCACACGTAGAAGACCATTTTAGTGAAGGATTTCTGTTTCTATAACGAGATCTCAGCACTGCTGCAGAGCCACCGCCAGTAGCGGGACCAGATTCCCCTGCTGTCAGATAGAATGCTGATGTCAGGGGAGAGAGAAGGAGAGGGAACTTTGAAAACAGATCTCTCTCAAACCATAAAGGTTTGAGAGATGCTGCTGGTCTCATTTAATTCAGAATTTTAAGGGCTACAACATGGTGGATAGTAATAAAGTATTACTATCCTTTTAAATGACTTGTAAGATCCTAAACAGCACATGTTTACTGCAGGGAGATCTTGTCAAACTAACCTGATATTTGTTTTTTGGCTGGTTAACTAAAAGTATAGACCATGGGGAGCAATAGACATAGGTTATCTAGATTTCAGGAAGACATTTGACACTGTCCCTTATAAAAGAATAATTAATAGATTGCAGTGTTTGGGTCAGGATGTAAAAATAGTTGAATGGATAAGGAAATGGGTGAGTGACAAGAGGCACAGGATTTTAGTTAATGAAGAATATTCAGTGGAAGGTTGTGTTACCTCCTGGGGTACCTCAGGGATCTCTACAGTGGCCCACGTTTTAATATTTTTATAAGTGATGTTGCACAAAGTCTTCAAGGTAAGGTATGCCTTTTTGCAGATGATCCAAATATCTGCAACAGATTAGACATTCCTGGTGGAATACACCAAGTGGCAAAATATTTGGGTAAATTAGAAGAATGGACAAGAGTGTGGCAGTTTAATGTTGATACATGTAAAATAGTGCATTTGGGACAAAGGCAGAATATAGTATTATACTATGGTGTCAAAGACAGCAGAAGAAAGGGATTTTGAAGTAATTATGATGACTTACAGGTAGGCAGGCAATGTAACAAGGCAGTGGGGAATGCAAGCAGGGTGCTGGGTTGTTTAGATAGTGGCATTAGTAGCAAAAAGAGAGAAGTGGTCATTTAATCTGTAGAGCTATGGTAGGACCTAACCTAGAGTATTGTGTACAGTAATGGATACCCCATCTCCAGAAGGCTATAGATATTCTGGAAAGAATTCAGAGAAGGGCTACTGAAATGGCGAATGATTTCCAGCACAAAAGATATCAGAATAGATAAAGGATCTAAACATGTATAGCCTGGAGTAGAGAGGAGAGGGGATTTGATAGAAACTTTCAAATACATGAAGGAACTCAATAAAGTACAGGAGGGAAGTACATTTCAAAAGAGTAGAAATGCTAGGAAAAGAGGTCATAATAGTCTATCACTATAGAGATGGAGGCTTAGATGCAATTTAAGAAAGTTTTTCTTCACTGACGGGGTGGTAAATAAGTGGAATCGCCTACCAACAGAAGTGGTGGAGGCTAATACAAAGAGAAAATGTAAGCATGCATGGGATAGGCATAAGGCTGTCCTGGACATAAGACAAGACCAAGGACCAAATAAAGTTTGAGGTTTTTACAGTAGGAAAAATGGGCAGACTAGATGGGTCAAATGATTCTTATCTGCCATCAAATACTATGTTTCTATGTCTCTATGTTAGAATCCCTATACATATGCCTTACACGTATGTAATGTCCTGCATTCATTCCACAGCCAACTTTGTTACATTTCCAAATAAAGTAGATGCGCACATGAGAGAAGATTTCTTTCTTTAGAGTTCTCCCCTTTCCTGGAATAATAATTATAACCAATAATCTTCCTTCCTTTAATTATTCACAATATATGACAAGGATGAAGTCAACAAAATAGAAAAACTTGAAGATCCTGGAATATGTAGAAAATAGTTCTACAAAAGCAAAATAATAGTAAAAATATTAAATAGAACATTCTTAACCCCTTGTATGCTAGCAAGTTTTCCAACGCAATGAATTGGAGACCATTTTAGTGCCCAAGAATATAATATTTACGTACTCAAGGGACAACTGATGAGCTCATGAGATCTTAACCTTTTAAGGACCAGAGAGTACAAAGCACACCCCTTTGGTCCTTTAAGGGTTAATGAGGTGGTAAGATACCTGTCCATCACAGAAACTGCTGCAGAAACTCTTGGGAAACAACCTTCTTCAAAGCTGAATTATAGAACAGATCATTGAGCTTCAAATTGTACTAGTTGTGTTGCTCTGTCAGCTCTGTCTCTATACAGAGAATAATGGGCTGGCATATGGGCCGGTAGATTTAATTTCCCCCTACCCCCTCATTTCCACATCAGAGTAATGGGGCAATATGAAATATTTTGGTTCAATTTTTCCTAAATGCCACTTCAGCAATGTAATCCTAAAGTGACAGAGGCTGATGTACTATGAACTAGATATCAAATTATCTGTAGTGGACAAATACAAATTCCAAAATCCTGATGATTTTAGTGGTGCTTTTAACCCTTTAAATGCTAGAGGGATCTCCATTGGCATTGCTTAAAGGGTTAAAATTCCCATTTAAATTAATGGCACATCAGCTTGGACTCAATATGACCATGGTATACAAAATACACAACAGACAGCCACAAGGAGGTAAACAAAACAGATACATCCCACCATATACATTATAAGCCATCAATCCTTAACAGTCATTACAAGCCCACACCCTACCTATATATTCACCCACGGATACACAGCTACAAGGTCCCTTTGTTGTGATCTGTAATGATGCATAAAATCATCTCTGCACATAATTGTTTCCTTCAAGGGGAACTGCAGAGGTTCATTAACACTTTTCCCTGGTGACATAACTCTTAAATGGCTGGAAAGAAGAAGACTCCTCTAATTTGTTCTCTGATCGACATTGTTTTATTAATACATAGGGCATCCCAATCAACCCCAGTGTTGTTTAGGGTTGGTGGATTCTATTAATTCTACATCCTCCATTGTGGACCAATGCCAGAAAAGCCAAACAGACGCACTGGAAAATTAGCAAGACAAACGAATGGGAAGGAGAGATAGCTATCCCTTTCAGAGCCAGAGTGGTACCCACTGGGCACTCCTCTGGCACCTAAACTGTTAAGGAGAGGAAAATATACAACACAGCGATGGAAGATGGAGGATTAGATCAAAAACAGAGACTGTAAGGAGACAGAAAAGACAGCTAGTGATGTCTGCAAAAAATGCACTCACCAAACATCTGGATATGTCCTTTTGTGATAGGATTGAAGCTGCCGCAGGAGAGCAGGATAACGTGGGTTTTAGTGGTCTCAGTCATGCTGGTTGGGGACTGTGGAGAAGACAAATATGGGTGGGTGAGGAGAAGGAGGGGTGGGGGCAGTTTGTATCTGTGGGGGGCGTCTATGGGTCGATGACCGTATATAAGCAGGGTTTTATTATGAGCGATCTCTCTAGATGGGTGGGTGTTCTTTTCCTCTGCAGAGAATGGAGCTGAGATCGGCAGCTAAGCTCTCTAAGGAGCAAGTGCATTACTCGGTACGTCACAGCTCTGCCTCTCCCCCTTTCTCTATAGCCTACCCCTTTAACTGCTGCACAGCCACACACCCACCAGTTATACCCACCATTGTTTCATAGACAATAGCATGTTATGCCAATTGAAATGCCTGGGACAGAAATTAATACAAATATACCTGGGCAGAAATTGCCAAATATGTGATGATTGAAGTGACAGAAAAACCTTTTTTGACTACATATTTTTGCAAGAGCATAATATGTAAGTTCAAATTGCCTATATCCTTTAATTTCCACTTTTTATGTCCCTGACGAGGAGCTCACAGTTTCTGTTTCAAGAGAACTTTCTGTCATTGAGTGTGAAAGAAAGAATAGTGATCAGTACTGTGCTAGACAGGTCCACTATAACAGAGCACTCAGCGCTGCAGGTATTGTGTGATACCTCATGTTCACTTGTTGATTATGTAGTCAAAAGGAGATTTAGTGTCCCTTTAGCAGACTCTCTTCTTCATGTCTGACTGGTACCTGATTCGTTCTGTACAGCCTTAACCCTTTGATTGCCAGAGAGGTATCCGTTGCAATGCATTGGCTACCTCTCTGGCACTCAGAGAGTTAATTATTTTCCCGTTTCATGCTTTCTGTCAATTCGTATATTATCACTGAGGGGTTAAACACCCCCGACATATTTATGTCATATGTTTAACCCCTTCAATGTGCTAGAGGAGTCTCATGCATTGGGGATCCTTCTATCATCCAATAGGTTAGTTTAAAATAAGTCAGGGGCAAGGTGGTATTTTTATATATATTTATTTAGTATAGTGGGAAACTATATTTCAGGCTATTTCCCCATCACTTAATCCTTTGGTTTCAGAAACCAGTGTGTTGCACACCTCTCTGGCACTCAAAGGGTTAATATCGGTGCTAAAATAATTTCACTTTCAATTGAACCTAAACAACTAGTGAAATGGAAAGGCCTCAGCAACTGCACAACATCTTGGAAATACATCAACCCATTCTAAGACTTAGGGATTGAGAAAATAGGGCTTTCCAGCTGTGTTCGACTATAATTCATATCCTTCTCAAATGGCCGAGGTCAATAGGATTTGTAGTCCAAGAAGAGCTGGAGAGCCATATGGTGAGCACTCCTAATCTAAATAAAGGTTTATGCATGCAAACCATGGTAAAATAGGTTTCACTATGAAAATGTCAGCCACTATTGGGCAACAAAGAAAACTGGGCATTAAAAATGTTGACGCAATGAAAAGGGCGATATCAGAATCTCACCTGCATCAAAAGAGTGAGATTCTGATATTGTGGGCTTAAAGCGTCGCACATTGCAATAGTTAAGGGTGAAAATTATAACCTACATGCTACACACTCAATGATTTTAATGGATGTAGGAATCACACATCCAACTGCTGCTAGTGCTTGCATACATATTTGTTAATCCTTTGAGTGCGAGAATGGTTCTGGAGCAAGCTTAAACTTCTGGTCCTCGAAGGGTTAGCAAAAATGGATGTAAGCACTAGCAGCAGTTGAATGCGTGATTCCTACATCCATTAAAATCATTGTTGTAGTGAATTGCTCTGAGGTCCATCAGAGTATGCAGTGTGTAGGTTATAATTTTCAACATTAACTATTACAATGTGCTATGCTTTAAGCCTGTGATATCAGAATCTCGCAGTTTCGATGCGGGCAAGATTCTGATATTGCTCTTTTCATTGCGGTGACATGTTTAATGCTCTGCTTTCTTTATCACTCAATAGTAGGTGACGTATCAAAAGGATAACGTAAAATAGTACTTAATGTTTCTTGTAAGAAAAAACATCATTATTAAATTTCACTCAACAATGTCACAAAATCATCCAAAATTGTAGGTATTTGTCAAATTGATTTGTAACACCAGCTATGAACAACTATGTAACACCAACTATGAACAACACAAACACTAGTCTGGTAGAGACACCAACAAAACAATGGTCTAGATTCACTAAAGTTCGAAGAGGGCTGAAAATGTCGATGTCCTGTCAGAACTGTGTCGAATGGTCTATTTCCGTATGGAAATGAAGCATAATGACTCATTTCCTTATGTGGAAATGAAGCATAATGACTCATTTCCAAATGGAAATGCAGGATAATGAGACACTTTCATATGCAAGGGGGTTTGTAGATATGTTAATGTGGCACTTTGACATATTAACTAAACTCAGATAGCCTCTACTGTGGGAGTTTACAGTCTCAACTTTGCCTACCTCAATCAATCACATGCAGGGAGGTTTGTGAACTAATGTCGATTTCCTCCCTTCATATATCACCAATATTACACTGTTCTGAAGTGTAAGAGCATTCTTTCTGCTGCCCCAGTAGGGGAGTGAAGAGAATGTTTTCAGCACCATGGGCAGCATCACTCCCTTATACCTTTGAGTGTCATAGGGATGTGCATTGCTCACCCATGTGGTACTCAAACAGTTAAAAAGTACACAAAGCACTACACAATTATCCCCTTAGCTCTGTATCATATATGATACATGTTGTGAACTACCAAGGGAACAAAGCTGGGGGTCAGGCAGCATCTATGGGGATTTGTGGCTACCACTTGCCCCCCCAGCCTTGTTCCTTTGCCCACTGGTAGCCATATAACCCCATATACACTGCTTGGCCCCCTGACTTGTTCCCTTGCCCACTGGGAGCCACAGATCCCCATGTACACTGTCTGACCCTCTCCAGCCTTTTCCCCTTGCCCACTGTTAGCCACAAATCCTCATGGGCACTGCCTGGGCAAGGGAAGAAGGCTGGGGGAGTCAAGAAGTGTATATGGGGCTAACACACAATAGTGATGTTCCCCATGCTGACCAATATTCTATACATCTGACATTCTGCTCCCCCCAGCTCATTCCGATATGTACTGCCCCCCTCTGACATTTACTGCCCCGCCCTAGCTCAATCTGGCATGCATTGCCCCTCTCTGACATATACTGACCCCCCCCCGCTAATTCCAACATACACTGCCACCCCGTTCAATCCAACATTCACTGCCCCCACCTGACATACACTGCCCCCCCCCTTGCCCAATCAAACATGTTTTACTCCTTACACAGTTTACCCTTAGGGTACCAGAGAGGTATGTAATGCATTGCTTTGCAGTGCTTTTGTGTACCCCTCTGGCACCCATAGGGTTAAAGGGATAGTAATACTTTGATTCAGAACTGTCTAATATTATAGCTATTAACTATAGAAGTAGAATAAACTACTTCCCATTTCTCAAAACTTTATAGTTTTTGCATTCGTAGCATTTGAAGTTCCCCCTCCCTCCCCTTTCTCATATGTCAGTGCTCTAGCTGAGAGAGGCAGATCCTGGTCCCGGGACCGGCAGTGGCTCTTCAGTAGAGCCGAAATCGCAACATTTATGAGGAAATACTTCATTGGAACGGTCTACAAAGTGTGCTTGCAAACTAGGCACACTTTGTAGACTGTTCCAGTGAAGTATTTCTTCATAAATGTCGCAATTTTGGCTCTGCTGAAGAGCCTCTGCCGGTCCCTGGAGCAGGATCTGCCTCTGGCAGCTAGAGCGCTGATGTATGAGAAAGGGGAGGGAGGGGGAACTTCAAATGCTATGAACGCAAAAACTATAAAGTTTTGAGAAATGGGAAGTAGCTTATTCTACTTCTTTAGTTAATAGCTATAATATTAGACATTTTAAATCAAAGTATTAAATATCCCTTTAATAGTCAACTTGTGCATCTGCATAATGTTTGCATATATTTGAAAAAATACTTATTTGTTTAAAATATAAATCAGATCTGGCTGGGGGCATTGGGACCCCTCCTGATGCCCCCTAGCATTGATCACCTATCCAGTAGGATAGGTGATCAATGCGGCGACAAGGAAGGCTATTGTTGCCTTCCTCTACTACCTACTGGATCTGGCTGCTTGTTCATTAATAGCTGGCTCGAGTAGGACTCCACCTGTTAAAGCCAGTCATTCACAAACCAGGTGATCAAGCCAGCTATTGATGGACAAGCAGCCGGATCCAGTAGGTAGTAGAGGAAGGCAGCAACAGCCTTCCTTGTCACTGCATTGATCACCTTTCCTACGAGATAGGTGATCAATGCCAGGGGGGCATCATATTTTTTTAACATATTTAAGTAATGTGCATGTCGGATTGAAATGGGGGGCAGTATATGTCAGAGGGGGGGCAGTATATGTCAGATTCAGCAAGGGGAGGCAATATATGTCAGAGGTTGGCATTGAGTGTTGGATTGAACTGGGGGGCAGTGTGTGTGTCAGAGGGGGGCAGTACGTATTGGAATGAGCTGGGGGGGGGAGCAGCATGTCAGCTGTATAGGATGTTGGGCAGCATCACCATTGTGTGTTAGCCCCACATACACTGCCTGACACCCCCAGCCTTCTTCTCTTGTCCAGGCAGTGCCCATGGGGATTTAGGGCTAACAGTTGGCAAGGGGAAAAGGCTGGAGAGGGTCAGACATTGTACATGGGGATCTGTGGCTCCAAGTGGGCAAGGGAACAAGGCAGGGGGCCAAGCAGTGTATATGGGGTTCTATGGCTAACAGTGGGCAAGGGAACAAGGCGGGGGGCAAGTGGTAGTCACAAATCCCCATATAGATGCTGCCTAATCCCCAGCCTTGTTCCCTTGGGAGTACACAACATGTATCATATATGATACAGAGCTAAGGGGATAATGGTGTAGTGCTTGGTGTATATTTTCTTTTAACCCTTTGAGTGCCACAGGGGTGAGCAATGCACATCCCCATGGCACTCAAATGTATAAGGGAGTGATGTTGTCCATGGTGCTAAAAGTGTCCTCTCCACTCCCCTACTGGCCAAGTGGGGAAGCAGAGAGAATGCTCTTCAACTTCAGAATTATTGTAGTGTTGGTGATGTGTGAAGGGAGGACATCACTTCCACATCGACAGCACTTCACAATCCTGTATGCTAATAGGGACCTTCTCCACCCCTCCCCTTGAATCCATACATTTTAGTGAATATGGTGATGTGTGTGTACGTTGAAATGTCTAAGTGTTTTGTACACATCGACAAAATCATATCACTACAGCATCGACCTTTAGTGAATCTAGGCCAATGTGTTGTTTGCAACCTGGAGTGATTTTTTTTTTTTAAAGGGAATCTTACATGTCATCTCTTTCTGCAGTTTTGTATTACCCTGCTGGTGGTGTGTAATGGTCTGTTGGTGGCATAAAATGGTGTATTGTTTGCTGATCTCAAGTAATGCAGATAAAAAAAAACGAATCGATCACTGACTTGGCATGACCTGAAGAGAAATCTGCCCTGCTTCCAAGCTTTTTGACAAATAGAAGGAAATATCTGAACAGATCATCATCACTTTCTATCTCTTGTCGAGGGTTCAGCCAAGCACATACTAATTAAACTGATCCTCTGGACAGCAGGAGGTAAAGTTCTGGAATTCAAATATTTGACTTGTGCATTAGTGTTCTTAGGTGAAAAACATCACAAAAAAGACTTTATGCAGGAAAGAGGTTAATTTCCAGAACAAAGCAACTGCACCATAGGGGAGAAATAAAAATTACATAAATTGCTAATGATTTAAAATGAGCTTTTAACTCTTTAAATGTTAGAAAGGACTCCAACACATTTATAGAATACATTAGATACCTAACTAGCATTCAGTGGTTACACTGCAGTTTAAAGAGGACCTGTCACTAAATGGTGATAAAATGTGATAAAGTGGAGATCACTGCTCCAGTTTAACACCTCTCCAATTCCTATGTTATTCTATGGATCTTATGCACTAAGATTTCTTCAGCTTTGAATATCTTAATGCATAGGCTCTATAGATTAACATAGGAACTAGAGAAGTGATAAACTGGAAAGTCATCTCAACTTTATCACCGCTTAGTGAATCTCTCCCCTTGAGTCAAGTTTGCTGATGTGAAAACTTTATTACAAACTGCCTGTGAATCATGTTAGCTAAAACACCAGAAGATATATAGTTTAGGAGATTTACATACTTTTATTTCTGTATGGCAAGCTATCTGATTGAAATGCCATATGCTAATTAAGTTTTAAAGTGTGCTTCCCTATGCTAATTAAGCTGTTCAGTTAGGTTTCATATGGTAATTAAGCTCTGTGCTGCACTGTGACTTTTATTTTCAATTGTTACACAGAAAATTAGGTTGAAAAAAGTTTGTCAAGTTCAACCTTGGTTCAGTAAAACCAGAAAATGTGAAATACATAATCCTTCCAGGCTCCAAAATGGTTGTCAGTCTATTTTCCAAAGCTTCACATTTCAAATACTAATACACAGTATAGCTCTCTGTGTTCCCTTGTGCTAGAATGATATAAAATATTCTCTTAAATGTATTCATTGTATCTGTCATTGCCACATTCCAGGGCAAATAATGCCACAATTTAACAGACCTTACTGTAAATAACCCCTTCTTTTGCTAAAGTTTAAACCTCTTTTCCTCTAATCATAACGGGTTGCCCCTATTTATTTCTGTAATAATAGTGTGAATATCTCCAAAATTCTACCTCTGCTGAACTTTTGTGTAACATGATACAGATGCAAATTTGAATTAAGTTTTAAAATATTTCCAACAATTAAAGGTGACCAATCCACTTTAAATCAATATTTTGTCCCATTTATACAGCTGGTTTGTCACAAAATGCTCCAATTCCTCTTAGAATTTCAGCCTCACTGAAAAATGTGTCCTTCCAGTCTTCCCTAATATGCAACAACACACTCCCATCACTCCTTTCATAGACTGTTTTTTTGTGTTTTGTTTTTTTTTTTACTTTTATTTTTTAATATGAAGAAAAACAAAGAGGAGATGTTTATTTATTCACTGAGCCGTTGTGGAATCTAATTTTATATTCAATGCACCACTGAGATATGTGTATTTATGTATTTATTCACTGAATGAATGGAGAAGGAATAATAATTTATTTATATAAAAAAGGAGTTAACATATGTAGTTCTTTATTTTCAGGAGAGTAGATTGTTGGGGGCATATTCATTTAAACAATTCCTGGATGAATAAGGAATAAAAATGTACATATTACCTAGTTATAGTGCCATATTCATCATGATAAAGAGCTGCAGTTCTAGAGCACATAAACTGATTGCCACATACATTAAACTCCAACAGCAGTGTCTGCAGCACAGTCCCAACATCACCTACCTGCGTTTGGTGATGTTGGGATCTCCCTGTAGCTCTATATGCAGCTACAACCATGGTCACAACCCCCCTTAAAGGGATAGTAATGTTTCATAATAAAAGCAGCTCTAATTAATCATCATAGTATTTGAGCCATGGAGAGTGTTATTTCAATTCTGTCAGATTTGTAGTTCAAGAGTAATTCAATGACAAAGTATCCCCCTCCCACCCCTTTTACTGATGTAACACTGCTCAGCCAGAGCAGAAGGGAGGTGCCCTGGTAGATTGCAGAGTGGGATAATCTTCAATTAAGATAAGGAAAAAACCTGAAAAACTTGTCACGGGGGGCAGGGCTTTCATTGTTCTCATAGGAAGAAGATTGTCCACTGCTGTTATCTGTCTGGTCTTACAACCAGATTCCACATCTGAGAAGAGGTGGCTTACACTAGGTAAAAGAGGTGGGCGGGGGAAACTTTATCCTTCAATAACTCTTGAACCACAACTCTGACAGTATTGATATAACACTCTCCATGGCCCAAATACTATGAAGATTAATTGGAGCTGCTGTTTTTGTGAAACATTATTATCCCTTTAAAGGTCTAGTAATGTTTCAATTTCAAGCACTCTGCAATCCTTTATTATACTGCATACAACCAATTTGTTATGTTAGTAATGCTGCATTTACTATGTATCTTGAGAAATAATATTATGAGTTATCCCCCTCATGCTCCTTTTCCCGAATCCAGGCCACCTCCCCATAAATCTGAAGTCCGGTCACTTGACCAGACAGACAGCTATGAGGCACAAACTGTCTCTATTCAGTAAACGGAAAACCCTGTCCCCCTTGATGAAGGAGGGCAGGGTTTTCTGTATACTGAAGGAAGATTGTCCCATGTCAGCATCTGCTTGCAGCTCCAAGGCTCGAAGGATGACGTGAGTATAAGGGGCATGGCTGGATAATTCATAATATTATTTCTCAAGATATATAGCGAATACAGCATTACTAACATAACAGATTGGTTGTATGCATTACAAGAAAGGATTGCAGCGTTCTTGAACTTGAAACATTTCTATCCCTTTAATACCCCATAATGCACACTGTGTTTTTCACTTCTTTCTCAAGTATGTTTTTCTGCTTAGGATGAATGAGCCTCGTATCCCAGTCTATGAGGCTCAATATCTGTTTGTCATATAATGTTAATATTTTTATGAATAAATACAATCATGGGGAAAGTAAAACATAGGCATATACATGTGAGCAAGGCCTCTTGTAATCAACTTAATTTATACATTTTTTATAGCAACTGTTGTGTTGTTTTCACTTATTGTGGAGAAATGGCCCTTCAAGTAGGTGGATTAATTTTTTGAGAGGATAACGGAGACTGTGCGGCGGCATATAGTCTATTGTCCGTTCTTTCTGAGATCATGCATTTTTTATTTAACTCAGGTGGAGATGATAGGGCCCACTTCAAGAGCAGCAGGGTCTGTGGGGGTTGCTTCAGCAGTGGCTACAACGGCTGTGTTACCAACCAGGGAAAGCAGCAACAATAACAGGTTCCACTTTTGCCGGAGTATCACTCTGTTGGAGAGTGGCTGCATGGACAATGCCCTGCCAGTCGTTGAGTTTGCAGAAAGGGGACAGATGCTCCACCCTCCCTGGTTACTGCGTGACAAAGTCACATCCGCTTGCAAAGAGCCAGTGGTGCTGTTGTTTTGTCCGGCACATAGCAAGACAAGAACAGTAAGAGTGGTAGCAGCAGCCAATAGGAGGTGGAGGAAGAGGGTGTCCAATTTTTATCTGGTTACACAAGCTACAAGGTGTAGTGATTAACTCTTTGTGTGACAGAGAGGTATTCAACAAATTCCAACTGGGACACAAAATTAATGCTGAGAGAGAAGAAACCTAGGAAACTGCCCTAACTCTGACATGTTAAGCCAGGATGGCATGCTAGTGATCAGAGTCTCTTCCCTTCACTTGCATCCATAATTCTTCTGGCATCTGGCGATGTGCTCTCCATACATCGCCCCACACACATTGCCACAGGATCAAACCTTAGTGCAGGTAGACTGCAGAGAGGGACAATCTTCAATTAAGATAAGGGAAAAACCTGAAAAACTTGTCAAGGGGGGCAGGGATTTCATTGTTTTCATAGGAATAAGAGTGTCCCCTTCTTTTATCTGTCTGGTCTATGGACTGCATTCCACATCTGAGAAGAGATGGCTTACACTAGTTAAAAAGGGCGGGAGGGGGAAACTTTGCTTGTGAATATCTCATAAACCATAAAGGTTTGAGAGATAAGACTTATATCAGTCTTCATGTTTTTTTAATGCTTACAAAATAAAATAAAGTTAAAACGAAGTATTACTATCCCTTTAATGAACATTTCCTTGTTCCCAGGACTTTGATCTAACCCCGTGCATATCAGTTCATATCTTTGCAGACTGTATGTTTACTAAGTTAATTGACCCCCACTGGGTACTCTTATATTTTGGTTTAAATGTATGTCATACTCTGTAAGTATAAATGCAGTGTTATTCTAGCTTTGTTTGTTAACCCATGCCTGAAGAAGGGGCCTTAGTGTCCTGAAAGCTTGTACTTTTTATGTCCTCGGTTAGCCATTAAAAGTTATCACCTTTATACCACTCTTGTGAGTTTTTTTGTTACACTGAATCCTATCTACTCCACTGGCTAACATGGTACCATCTTTTATTCTGAGCTCCAGTCTCAGCATTTTTGCTATCCATTGATTTAGAGATGATACCGGTAGGTAACTTTTTAGTTACAAATGGAAATCTATATATTTTTTTTCTTTAAGGACAGATTAAACATTTTCATGGTGACTCACATGAAGTACATTTTGCATTGTTCAACAAACTATGATGTCATAATACAAAAAATATTATTGTGCTAATATACACTATTTATCAAAAATATTTATGTTGCTTGTGAAAGTTTCTATTGTTTTTGAAAGCCCTGAATTCCCTGAGTACATAGATTACAAAAATATATTGTTTCACACATAGCCCTATTTCAAGGGATAGTAATGTCTGCAGAAAAATTAAGCTTTGCGCATACATCATAGTAACAATGCAGATAATTATTAGAATGCTGGAACCGGGCTAGTTCATGTGGAATTATATTATAAAGTGTTCCCCTCACACCCCTTTTACCAGTGTAACGCTGCCTTTCCTTATAGCAGCAAGGCAGTCCAGACAGATCGTGACGAGGGACAATGTGGGGATGTATAAAAAGCCCTCTAAGTGTATACTTAAAAATTCACAACACCTGGTCATATTTATAAAGAAGTAAAGTCACGTTTATAAATATGTCTATCTGAGAATATTCTGAGAAAATTTGAACCTGCAAATATATTTTCGTACACATAGCTGTTACTATATGGAGTTAGCACTTAGAGAAAATGTTGCTAAATGTTTATACATATACTTATGTTGCTTTGAGACACTTTTACAGACACTTTTTTTATACCTCCAGTTTTATACATCTCCCCCAATTTTCTTTAACCCCTTAAGGGCCCATGACGGTCCAGGACCGTCATGGAATTCTAGGCTCCCCGCGCGGCTGCACGCCATTCGGGGAGTCCGGAATCAAATTGAAAAAAAAAAAAAAATGCTCTGTGCGTGGCCAGTCCTTAAGGGGTTAAGCATAAGGAAAAACCTGCTCTCCTTCTTCAAGCAGTGCAGGGTTTTCCTTATACTGACAGCCAGAAGATTGTCCCTCACTGCAATCTGTCCTGTCCAATGACTGATTTCCAAATCTGAGGAGAGACAGCATTACTTAGGTAAAAGGGGAGAGGGGGAACACTTTATAATATAATTACACATGAACTAGACCAGTGACAGCATTCTAATAACACTCTACATTGTTAAGAAACTATGATGCATGCTCAAAGCTTAATTTATCTGCAAACATTACTATTTCTTAAAGGGAAATGATCAACTAAAACAACTCTGTTGATTTTGAAAGAGCCTTCAAAAACCCCTATATGTTGTGTTTGACATTTTTTTTTCTTTACAAAACTTTTTCTTGAGTTCTTTAGATTTATAAATTATGCTAATAAAGGTTTGATGAGTGGGCACTTCTGTCTGGTATCCTTTTAAAATATTGCTTTGTAAATATCATGTGGCTAAAAGCCACATTAAGCATGTTGCCTTGATGAAAAGGGCGACATGAGAATCTCGCCCTGCATATAAGAGCGGGATTCTCATGTTGTCTCTTTAAATAGTGCTTCGACTCAACCCCACAGCATCCAGGTTTTTGGCCGCATTAACCCTTTGCATACCTCCAATTGTAAGGCATAAGCAATGTTATACAAATTCATCAATACAGCATTGAGCATACTCCTGATCAGTAGGCAGTGTTGATAAGAGAAGGGGTAGAGATTAAGATCCTTCCACTTCACTGCATCTGCCTCAAGTAAGGCAAACAATCTTCCTTTTCTCTGTTACGAATCCACATTGAGTGGACAGACCACCAAGAGACCCCCTCATCAAGCCCTAATCCCCATGGGGCTGCTCACACTCACCATTCAGCTACAGACGCATCTGCACCTTTCTAAATGCGAGATGTGGATGCTGCCGTCATGCTGACCAAAGAGGGAAGAAGGTGGTTTGGGAAGGAGAAAGAGAGACAGGAAGAGGGTGAAAAGGAAAAAAAAAAAGGTGGTAGAGCTATAATGAATACAATACTTAGAAGGAGCATCATGACACAGATATTGGGCCTTCATGGCTTCTGGCTGACTGAGGGGATAGCGGGAAGAGAAGGAGACCACATAGCTATTGGAGGTACACAAAGGGTTAATGCGGCTAATAACCTTCATGCTGCGTGGTTAAGTTGAAGTGCTATTTAAAGAGGCAACATGAGAATCTTGCTCTTATATGCAGGGCGAGATTCTCATGTTGCCCTTTTCATCAAAGTGACATGCTTAATATGGTTTCTAGTCATGCAATATTTACAATGCGATATTTTAAAAGTGAACCCTTTTGTCTTAGCCCTGCATTACTTCCAGCAACTCTGCCATTGCTCCCCAATGCATTGCCCACTTCAGCTACCGCTAAAAGAGTTAAGAGGAGGTAATTTAAGGTTTAGACAGGTAGCACATGCATAATTAGCAAATGTAAATAACTCAGAAACTAACCTTCTAGATTTAAGTGGCTAATATTACATATAGATGATTGTGAAAGCTCTTTCAAAATCACCAATTTTATTTTTACATGATAGTATCACTTTAACAGCAGGACAAAAGGGTAAAACTAGGGAATGTCCTACTGTATTCATTAGTTACTGCTCTTTCTAGAAGAATGACCCATTAGTGGTATGAGTTGGTATACTGTAGATACAATCTAATTTTTTTTTTTTACGTTTTTCAAATGTGACTTGTCTGTACTAAAATGGTTGAAACAACTAGGTAGACAAAGCATAACATTATGGAAAGTAGATCACCAGTCACATCAAATGTGGGGTAATTTGAACAACTATTTCTAGAAATTGGCACTACAGGAAAAATCATACTTCATTACACTTCAGTAACCTTGAAGATATTAACATTTTTCAACACCACATAATTTCCTATTGTAGTTGGTAACGAGGTCCAACCAGGGAGAAAGTGTACCCCACTGGTAAGGATTGCCATACCATAGGGGGTTGCCAGGAGCATGGCTACCTGTGGAACAATACTGAGGAAGCAGACAATGTATGTGTGGTTTCGTGGCTACTAGTGACACAAAGCTGGGGAAGCAGAGAGTGTATGTGTGGTTCTATGTCTATCAACAGTGTGACAGCCCGGCAGGGCCCTGAGTCCTTCAGGGCTGGAGCCCAGGTGCAGCAGACAGCGGAAGAAGAACAGGTGTCAAACCAAAAGGGGCAAGGCAGAGTTGTAAATGATCTGAAGGTCAGGGCAGGCGGCAGGACAAGCAGAGTCAGGAATCAAAGCGGAGATCAAAAACCAGGAAATCAGGCAGGATATAAGACAAAGGTTTACACAGCAAGGCAATAGAACAACTGAGCAAAGACTGGAGGGAGAGAGCATACTATAAAGGGGACAGGCAGTCACATGGCCAGGAGAGCACCACTAGCAAGCAAAGGCACTCCTACCCTATCGTAATCCTGCCACCTCCTCACTTACCACGTTCGTGGCCAAAGCTGACAGGTCCCTCGCATGGGGACACTCCATGCAGGGAGGAGAGCCCCCCGTTGAGGTGTCTACAGCCTGAGGTAAACCACAAGAGGTGGCAAGGGGCGATGCAGGGACCCTGGAGCGAGGAGGCACAGTCGACTAACCGTGCATGCGCCATGAGACGGCCAGCCGACCCTGCAGATGCCGTGGTAGCCTGGAGAAGGTAGGGAATCAAAAAGTAGATATGTTGATACATGTGTGACAAGCCTGGTGTAGTAGGCAGTGTATGGGTCCTGGTGTTCCCCAACAATATTTTTTACTGTTATTTATAGAGCATGTTCCATGGATCCTACACTATGTTTACTTGAAATGCACATGATTGTTCCGATGAAAGACCTTCCTATCACACATGACCAGTTTGAAGCTTCTCCCTGCACAGGAAGTGTAGGAATCAGCCTGCAAAAATAGAACCTGGTACAATCCATAAGGATGGCTTTGAAGCCCATTTGTCAGCTTAGTGAATTTTATATGGTTGCCACCCAATGAGTTAAATCATTGTGTTAACTAAAGGTTAGAGGAAAGGAAAGAGTGGAAATGTCCATAGACTACTCCATTGTCCTCCCCTTAACTTGGCATTAACCTTTAGATCATCAGAATGTTATCCAATGCATTGCTTTTGCAATGTGTTTAATAACCCTCTGGCAGTAAAAGTGGCAAGGGGACAAATATTGAAGTACATAGCTTAGTAAATTGATATTAGGCATGCATAGGGTCAAAATCTTGATTCTGTCATCTGATTTATCATGGAATTGCTTTTATGCATTCACTTCAATGTGACATCAGAAAGTACAGCAGAATAGGTGCTAACGGCTATAAGGAAGACTGTTTCTCCACAATGTATCTTTAATTAGTTTTGGGTATCATATCCACACTGGCAGACATGATTCTTTTTTGAAAGCCTGCAGGTTCCCACACTTCTCCCATTGATGGCTTGCTAATAATGCTTTAGTGGGAGGAACTTGGAGTCATGGAGTCCTGTAAAAGGAAATCATATCTGCTTCCCTTGGATATGCTATCCAGTGCTATTGAAGATTCATTTTATAGAAACAATACCATTAGGCATGCCTGCACAGATTATAATCAGTGGGGAATAATAATAGTGTTAATTTTCTTCACAATGCATTGAAACTTCTCTAGCATTCAATGGTTTAAAAGCACCATTTAAATCAATGGGGATTTTTATTTGCTCACTATATTGCGGTTGGTTTGGCCCAGAATTGCTCCACTTTTTTATGTATAGTGTAATACCTGTAAAATACCTAAAGTGACAGTAAATAGACAGATGAAACAGTGAGGCTTTATGCTGTGTTCCCATGGTAACCATCACCTAGATGCATATATATATATATATATATATATATATAGATATATATATAGATATATATATATTTTTATTTTCTTTATGTTGCGGCCAGTGAAGCCTTTCCACCCTTGGCTGCTAAGGGCTGTTGAAGCAGGAAAAAGGCCTAATCGGCTGCATAAAGCTGTGACCCTAAATACCTCCTACATGTCTCTAACCGCCCTCAACCACTTGCTAAAACCCCATTAACCTCTTCGGTTCCATATGAGTTTGCAATGCATTGCTGTGTTCCACTATTCTACTGGTACTCTCCTTACTTACTCTCCGGCAGAGTAAGTGTGTCAACTAAAATTAATATGGGGTCGGGGACTTCTTCCACTACCCTTCCAAAGAGGAGAGAAAATTAAACAAATTTATATGGGGCCTGTAGCCCAAATTGTAAGCGTTAAGGTGAAAGGGTCGGGGGGGGGGGGGTTGCACTAAGGGACGATGCTATGGTGATGTGTATGTGGAAAGCACATTGTCTTGGTGATGGAGAGACGGATCTTAAAGCACATTGCCTTGGTAATGGAGAAACAGATCTTCATATTTACTAAGAATTAAGTATGCAAGGGGATAGGCATCAAATTATATTATTAACATGAAGGGTTGTTATACTACTGTAGATGTGTAAGGGATGTCCTCATTTGCACACTGCCAGCAGTTCGACAGCTCTGAAGCCTGGGCACATTTTCTATGTTCCCCACATGTGAACTGGGGGGTAGAAAGAAGATCCACTCAGGCTTTTTCATCACTCTCATCCTTTCAATGACATAGGGATATGATTTGTGCACCCCTCTGGCAATCAAATTGTTAATCTCCTGAGTGGGACACAATGTGTAAATCTACCATTTTACAACTTCTCTTTAGAATTTGTAACCATAATTGGCAGCCCCTGGGTGGACTTGAGTTCCACGTGTGCCGCCCTGGGGATGAATCACCCCTTACTACACTGTGAGCATCATTAATGACTTAGTATAGCACTTAGTATAGCAAGTACAGAATAATAAGAACATTAATAGCAGACTGATAACACACTAAAAGCCTCAAGGGCTTATAGATCAAAGAGTCATTGACTAAATTTCTCTGTAGCAGAAATTATTGAGGAAATAAACTCATCAATCTCAAACTAAAAATTAACTAATTATATGTGTACGTAAAGACCTGCATGGGCGAGTCGTAAGCTGTAGGGTCAAAAGCAAAGATAGCGGATGTGACTTCGCCAATTTGAACCTCTGGCACCTGCTCACATCTTCTCACCTCACCAGACATGCATT
Source organism: Rhinophrynus dorsalis (assembly GCA_037306005.1). Lineage (NCBI taxonomy): Eukaryota > Metazoa > Chordata > Amphibia > Anura > Rhinophrynidae > Rhinophrynus > Rhinophrynus dorsalis. The sequence continues at coordinate 190,577,611 of CM074722.1, forward strand.
GCCTGCCTTAATCACTTATTCCTGGGGCTACAGCAGGTCTCAGTCTGCAGTTGGGAGGAATTTGAATTAGATTTGCCCACTGCAAAAGCAGGTGGTGATGCCAGCAAGGATCTAGAAATGTATCACATGAGCCCTGATCTCAACATCATCAAGTCTGTATGGGATTCTAAATCCACAGAAGAACTGCAGTTAGTTCTCCAAGATGTTTGGACCAACCTACCTGCTGAGTTCCATAACAAACTGTGTGCAAGTGTACCTAGAAGAATTGATGCTGTTTTGAAGGCAAAGGGTGATCACACCAAATATTGATTTGATTTAGATTTTATTCTTCTGTTCACTCACTATGCATTTTATTAATTGATAAAAAATAACTATTAACATGTCTATTTTTGTACTATGTATATATATATATATATATATATATATATATATATATAGTAAATATAAACAAGTAGAGTCAAATTGGGGATTGGGGTGAATATACAAATTTATCTTTGCTGCTCAAAGAGGTCAATGGTGTAGATAGCTTAGTACATAGGAAAGAGGCTGATGCAGCACCAGTAAATAAATTCAAGTTCCAGTCATATCAGTACAGCCTCCCTATTGCTTAAAATACAGTTTTATAAACGTATTTTTGTGTTGATTGGTACTTTGCAAAGTTATTTATTTCATTAATTAACTTATTTATTTAATTTGCTCCTACAATTTTTATGGGGAAAAAAAGTATTGTTTAATTAAAATCAGATTAGTAAACTGAATAGATTTTGTGTTGAAATGAAGAGCATTTGAATGCCATTAGGACTTAGGAATCTTTGTAATGCTCTAATGACTACACAGAAACGTCACTGGGGAGATGCACTAAGGAGTGATAAAGAGGTGAAAAAGCAGACATAACTATTCCAGAGATATCAATTTTCCAGTTCCTATGTTATTCTATGAAACCAACGAATCAAGGTTTTGTAACCCCTAAATAACCCTTGACATGCCAGGACCATCATGCCAGTCCTGGCACTTAAGGACCGGTGACTGTCCTGGCATGTCATGGAATTCTGGGTTGCCAGAATTCAAATCGCAAAAAAAGAAAAAAAAAAAGTTCTATGGGCCTTAACAAATGCCTGCACAATGGATTGGGTGGTCATTAAGGTGTTAAGCTGAAGAGATCTTAGTGCATAGGCTCCATAGAATAACATTGGAATTGTAGAAGTGAAGTTATCTCCACTTTATCACCTCTTTATCACACCTTAGTGCATCTCCCCTCAGTTCTTCATGCAGTCACTGCCTTTGAAAATGCTAATGAAGCTCCCACACCGTAGTTGAAGATCTTTTATGCCCCCCTCCTCCTAAAAAAAAGTTTAAAGAAAATTATTTTCATAAGTCCTGCCTTGTGCAGGCACTGAGCATCTGAATCCCCTCCAGCTTTTGAGAAGTACAATCTCAATTATTTGCAAAATCAGCCAATTACACTGAACAGTGAGCCTGATGTACTAGGAAGAACTACAGCAATTGGGGGGCAAAATAGGGACACATAAAAATTCCCTTTGAGTTCAATGGGGATTTTAACCTCTTGAATGCTAGAGAGTTTGCCAAAGCATTGCAATACAATGCTCCCTAAAATGTAATGGGCTATGAACCCCATTTAAATCAATTGAATCTGGGGTTTAATTGTTCCCTATGGTGCATTTGGTTTGCTCCATAATTGCCCCAGTTCTCCCTAATACAACAGGCTCAGATGGAGAGCTGTACTAATACAATTCCACACCATGACAGAGAGTGGAGTCAATTTACTAGTGCAGCTCCTGACTAACACCTATTTATTAATTTTTTATGCTGAAAATTCTAGTGGCAGCCCAGGGGCTCAATAGTATCCCCACCTTTAAAGCAGGAATAAAAATACAGAGCAAGATACCCACTTTTGTACATCAACTATCCTATAACTGGCCCGGTACTAGGCATTGGTAGCACAAATCGACTTTTCCTCAAAACATGCGTCACCGGTTATTTTCAGCACCATATGTTGATATCTGACATAAAATAAAGTGAGATACGTCAGGTTCAAAGGAAATTGGCCAACATTTGATGTTAGCAGGCCACGTTAAGCGTTGTCAAGGCTAAATTTAAATCCGCATCCAATCCAAATCCAGCAAAGTATCAAAATCAGTCTCAAAAATGCATATATACACCCCCCCCAAAAAAGCCAACCCCTACCTGTGTTTCACAGTTCTTAGAGCTAGAACACAGCCCCAGAAGTGGAGGATAGAGTTAGTGAGAGAGAGGTACATACACTGGAGAGAGGTATACTCGGAGTGGGGAGCGTAGAGTTGTGCACTTTAAAAAAAACCCACATATTACACCTTTGAAGACATTGCACACATTACATGCACACACAATCACATACACACATCTTTTGTTTTGACACACCACACAGTTAAATTTACTTTATACTGTGTGACTGAGTGAGCATAAGGCAGTAGCAGAGGGTGATTGTGCCCGAGTGCTTGTGTGAGTGCTTGAGTGTGAGAGGGAAGTGGAGAGTAGTGAAGAGATGGCAGGGAGGGAGTAGAGACTGGAGGGATGGGGAGAAAAGCAGGAGAGAAGGAAAGAGAGCAGGGCATCCCCAGGCAAAGAAGGAGAGGGAGAGCAGGTGGGAGAAGAGTTACCCACAAGGGACAAGTACATGCCATTCAGAGACAGAGCTGGCAGCGGGACAGGGTGTGGTTGTCAGGGTAGGACACACATAGCCAGGGGCAGCACAGGCAGGGCCCCAAACATCAACTCAGTATGCTGAGACTGCAGTGGAGGGGTACAGGCTCCAAGAACCTATGTATAGTTATGAGGAGAACCTGGCCCTAGTGCAGGGTATACTGGAGTGGGAGAGCATACTCTTCAACACTGAAAGGAGCAGAGAATAGGTTCCCGGAGAGAGCAGGCATGGAGTGAGATGGAGGAAGTAGTCAACGTAGTGTGAAGGTGTCTGCAAACAGAAGATGGAATTAAAAAGTGATGGACAGACTGCAAGAGGAATGTGTTCAATAGTCAAATATTGCTCATCAACCACCCTTTAGGAGTACGTCGTGCTATAAACATAAAGAAATTGTTGTGATAATATTTGTGAAAACAAAGGGTACGTACCGTGTTCATGGAAATAAAATAATTCTTATTATGAATAAGAGATGAAAGAATGATGGTGGGATAGGAACCTAAAAATAACCTATACTTTGAACCTAAAACAAGTGAAAAATAAATAAATAAAAATAATAAATAAAATAATTACTGGACCACCGAAACAATTGATAAGCAACAATAGACTAGTAACTAAATAAAGGTGATCAAAATATATATCCAATACCGAAAATTAACCTAACAGTGCTTCTATTAAAAGTGAAGAGACGAACCTAGATTTGAAAATTTACGCAAAAATCCTGGAGAATAGGTTGATGGTCCTTCTACCAGATTTAATCCATCTCGATCAAGCCGGGTTCACCCCGAAGCGATAGGCATGAGACAACACCCGTAAACTCTTGAACATCATTCACCATATTGACTCACATAAACTCCCAGCCTTTGACCATGTGAATTGGCTTTTTATGACTAAAACCTTACGACATTTTGGTTTTGGCCCTAATTTTATAAAGTATGTTAATGTCTTATACATGAACCCAACAGCCAAGGTCAAAGTTAATTGCCTCCTTTCCCAATCCTTCCATATTTTAAATGGCACTAGACAGGGATGCCCGTTGTCGCCTCTTCTCTTTGTTCTCACAATGGAGGCACTAGCTCAACACATTCGCCATAATCCTAGGATCACGGAAATCTTACTACCTTCTTCTCCCAACCCCATTAAACTTTCTATATTTTCAGATGACGTGCTCCTATCCACAACTGACCCGGTAACTGCCCTCCCTGCCTTCTTGACAAAGCTCCATCATTTCACTACAGTATCAGATTTTAAAATCAATGTCTCACAGTCCAATGCTTTGGCCTTGAACCTTCCAGACTCTCTCATCACAGATATGCAGGCCACCTACCCCCTCCAATGGATTAAGAAATTGATTGAATATTTGTGGGTTGTGTTAACTCCTACTCTCGCTCAAGTGTTCCCCTCTAACTATCCAAGTCTTCTTAAACTCATTCGATCAGATTTTGCTAAATGGAGACCTCTCTTTATTTCCTGGGTGGAGAAAATAAATGTAATAAAAATGAGTGTTCTTCCAAGATTTTTGTACCTTTTTCAGAATCTTCCAATTTGGATTCCCACTTCTTTCTGGCCTGAAACAAATCGACTCCTTTCTAAATTCCTCTGGGGCGATAAATGCCCTAGGATTGTCCTCCATACTCTCTACAGAAAATTTGAGAATGGAGGGTTGGGACTTCCTGACCTACGTCGTTATTATCTCTCCACTATCGTGGCATCTATTCCGGATTGGAATATTTACTGAACAAATAAATTATGGGTCTCTATGGAACAAGGGCAAGACCCTTCCTTTGATCCCTTTTACCTAGCGAGGTGAGGCTCAACTCACTTTCCCTTAATCCAGTTGTGAGGAATGTTCTCTTGCTGGTCTAAAATCCCTAATGTGGCCCACCTGATTTAATTTCCATCTCCCTGCTCTCCTCTTTTCTTTAATCGCGACACTACCTTCACACTTCTGAAATCCCAATACCCTAATTAGATGAAATCCCGGGATCTTCAACTAGCGGATGTATATTCTAAGGGAGCGATTTCGCCACATTACAGGAGACCTTGGTTCTCCCTCCCAGGGAAATCTGGAACTACATTAGAATTAAAGGCCCGCTGAACTCACGGGGAATGCGCCACAGGCTTATTAGACCTTTAACTCCCTTCGAGGAGCTTTTGACAGCTAATCCTACAAATAAAAAAATTTTAGGCACTATTTACCGTATTCTCTCGGGATTAGACCAACACTACCCACCTATGCCCTGGCTTGGGAAACTGATTTGGGTCAATCTCTATCATTGGAAGAATGGAAGGAGATTTTCCCTGGGACTCTGCTGCACGTATGGTGGTCATGCCCGACTATTTCTACTTTTTGGTCATCTTGCTTACAGTATATTAATGAATGTCTGGAGATCTCTCTCCCTCATGACCCTTGGCAAATACTGTTATATAGAGATCTGCCAATAGTACCCAAGGTGAAGAAATTATTTTTACACACCATGCTGAATGCAGCCAAAGCACTCATTCCTCTTCATTGGAAATCAGAAGTCCCTTCAACAGTGAGCGCTTGGTCCAAGAAGGTAGAAGAGCAGATTTTGTTTATTAAAATAGCGTGGAGTCATAAAAAGCTTGGCCTTGACCAATTAACAGATGGTTGCCAGCTTTTCTAACCCTAATATTCAATACGCGCTTTTCATGGTTCGGATTGGGATTACCCTTCCCCTCCGTTCAGTTCTTAGCCACTTTTGCAGACCCTGGCTCGTGTCCACCCTTGTTTTTCCCCCTTTTTTCTCTTCTCTCCTGTTCTTTTTAAATTGTTCCCTTTCCTTTGCTCCTCCCTTTTCATCTTCTCTTTTCTTCAAATCTTCTAGTCCTCTCCTTTACTCGGCATCTTTTATGTGCTTTTCCCTCTTATTTCTTCCCCTTCCCCATGGTCTGAGACAATCCTCCCTACACAGGATATGAATAATCCATTTTTTCTAACCAGGCCCTTCTGACTTCCTTTCTTACTCCTCTCGCCTCCTCCTCCTTTTCCTCTTATACTATAAAACAGAATCTTTCACAGATCTGCGGTCAAAGTTCGGTAATACTGTCATATAGTTTTCTCTGAAGTTCTTTATTTGATACCAATCAAACATGTTTTGCACCTGTTGACGATATGTTTTTTTGAAATGTATGTGCCGATTAACCTGCAACTTGATGTATTTTCTGTGAAGATCTTCTAATAAAAATAACAATGACAAAATGATGAGATGGGAATTAAATGAAATAAATTAATGATGTTAAAAAAGTAAAAGAAAAAAAAGTTTAATAAATAATCAAAGAACTGTCCAATACTGTAGCAATGATCAAATAATGCTCCTATTAAGGTAATAAAACCTCAGTCTAATAATACGTTGAATTAGATGGTACCTTATGATCCAATGAAGTAAATCAAGACAGACGGCAACTTGAAATATGATGAATAAGTGATGGAACAATGATGAACTGATGAGATGAAAATGAAATGAGACAATGTGATGAAACAATGATGAAATGATGAGATGAAGCTAAAATGAAGTACAAATAACCATGTTCACCCAATCTCCAGTTGGTAAAATCTTTTATCCCTTGTGCAGCTCGCATTTAATGGACTTGTAAAGGCCAGCAGACTAGTAACAATTAATGTAGAAATCAGCGCTCAAAAGGGAGGAGAAAAGAAAAAAATAAGAGCATCTAAGTGTAGTATTAAAAACAATTAAATATACAAGACAAATGCGCACTCACAAAATGGCCACTTAGTTAGAAAGCATCTCGGGGTCACAGCCCTCAGTCAGTCACAAACGTGTCTTTTCCTCTGCTTCTTTGTGACTCTGTGCTTCCGAACCACGAGGAAGGAATTATCCTGCATCCTCCACTTGCTGTGATGATGTTACTATGGGCTAAAGCCAGCTACACTCTCTGAAGGAAAGAAAATCACTGGGGAACTAGGGCGGGACCTGATATTTAGTGAGTGCTAATCAGATACCCTAGTGCTTTCATGGGACACTTCCCACTTCATCAGGGATAAAGCAATGATTGGGCTTGTGGGTGAGCCACAGAGGCCACAAGCCAGATATACTCCGGAAAGCCAGGAAACAGACTCTCTGGAGGACATTATAGATGTTGTGGGTGCAGAACTTGCCTCACCTGAGCCTGCTGAACCACCAATAGAGACTGTTGCACCAATCCTACCTTCTGAATCACCAGTGGAGCCTGTTGCACCAATCCTACCCGCTGATCCACCAATGGAGCCTGTTGCACCAATCCTACCCACTAATCCACCAATGGAGCCTGTTGCACCAATCCTACCCTCTGAACCACCAAAGGAGCCTGCTGTGCAGATTCTACACTCTGAACCACTAATGGAGTCTGATCGGGATGCATGACATTCCTCTGGGGATGCATCATCTGCCTCACCCTCCTTGACTGCACCAGATGAGGGAGAACACACCCTAGATAGGTAGTATATCCGAATAAAGAGGTGGAGTCTGAGTGAGTCCAAGAGCCACAACAGGAGGAGTGCATGCCACCAACATACTGTGGGGAAACAGCTAGCAACCTGTTACGGTTTGCAAAACAAGACAAGGAGTCAAACAGTATAGTTAAAATCACATCTATTAGAATAATAAATAGTAGGCAAATAATGAAGATACTATAAGCAGAGGGTGACTGGAGAGGCTAGAGATAACAGCCACATCCTCTCCCCCATCTGGAAGGTCGTGCTAGCAAACGCCTACGGTCTGCCTGCCTCTGCATGGAACCACATAGGGTATGCTGTACCCAAACCCAAGAGGAACGGAGCTCCCTCAAATGCTCATCAAGAGCTGGAATCTCCTGTGCCTGAAAGTCCTCGGGAAGGGTTGAAACCCATAATTAATCAGAAATGGAGAACTCTGTGAGGAAGAGTTTATGGCACAGTTCCGGGCAAATTCTGCCCAAGGTAACAGGGTAGCCCAATTATCATGGTGGTCAGAGATATAGCAATGGAGGAATTGTTCTAGGGCCTGGTTAGACTGTTCAGCTGCACCACTGCCAGCTGGATCCCCATTTGAGCACAAAAGCATCTCCAGAACCGAGACATGAACTGGCTACCTGTAACGGTTTTCAAGATACTCAGACCAGCCGGTAAAATAAAAATAAGTAACAAGGAACGCCCTCTACAGACGACAATAGGGAAAGCGAGCAATAGCAATAACAAAGCAGTAGGTGAACAGGAAAGTAATGGTAACTTTACTGATAGGAAACAGTAGCCAGGCTACTCAAGGGTTAATACAACAAGTCAGTCTCAATAATGGAGTTTGGCATGCCCAAGGTGGTGATATATCTGCAGACGGTAATGCACAGGAGGCTGAAGGCACAATCAGTACTTCCTTAGATGATAGCGGCACATAGCCCCTCCGGGCGTAGCGATGAAGACTACAATGGGAGTTAGTGCAGAGTCGGTAGCCCCCACTGGCATTCCTAATGGAGACTGCTAGATCGCCAGAACTGGCAATAGCCCCCACGGGCGTAATAGAGGAAACCAGCAATACACTGCTTCAAGCCTTTAGCCCCCACGGGCGTATACCGGAGAAACCTGCAAGAGCTTAAGCCGAAAGCACCCACGGGCGTTATACTGAGACTGCTGAAAAGCTGGAGATGGCCAATAGCCCCCACGGGCGTACACCGGAGGCCACTCTGTGCTGCACAAGAGGTGAACCAATAGCCCCCACGGGCATAAACTGGAGACAATTACTGAAGCCAATAGCGCCACACCGGACGCGGTAATCAATACCGACTACTCTGCTAGTTGGAGGATGGAGCTGCCGTCTAAATGAGCGTACAAGCGTCCAGCTCGGCAGTAGTAGTGGTAACCAGGGATAGGCTCAGCTAGAAGTATAACGGTTCAGCCAGCACTGAACAGGTTAAGCAGCTCGTAGGAATCAGCTTAGCAGGAATGAGAAATGCTCTGCAAGCATCAAGGCTCTTAACGGAGGCACAGTTCAGCAGTCAGTAACGGAGACTCAGCACAGAATGCCCAACACAGAAGGAGTACTGTGGCGAGATACACACAGTCTGGTACTCTGCCTCAGTGGAAGTCAGAATGTCGCGACGGCGACAGTGGTGTATGAAGCAGTACATGCAGGTCTCAGGAACAAGCCGGTTCAGATCACAGAGAAGGAAGTCAGCCGGGCCGGATCGGTACACAGAGGTGGTTCTCAGACAAGCCAGGTCAATCTCAAGCAGGAACGTCAGCCAAGTCGGATCGGTACACAGAGATGGTTCTCAGACAAGCCAGCTGAATCACAAGCAGGAACGTCAGCCAAGCCAGGTCAGTACACGGAACAGGAACTCAGGAGCGTAGTCAGGACAGGCCAAATTGGTACACAGGAATCAGGATCCACAGAAGACAGCAACAGCAACACTGGCTCAGGAACACCACGAAAGGGCAAGTGACAGGTGTCAATGGCTGGGTATAAAAAGGTCACCGGGGGCGGGCCAAACCTTCTCAGCCAATAGGAAAGCACCACAAGTGAGACTGACAGAAAGGGATCACTGGCACCGTGATACTACCTCTGTCTGAGACAATCACCCTCGGTATGCCATGGAGTCAAAAGACTTCTTTAGCGAACACCACTGCCTACTCCTGTGCGGAAGTTAGGCATTTGAGTGGTACAAAATGGGCCATCTTAGAAAATTTATCAACGATCATCAGTATGACCGTGAAACCAGAGGATGCCGGCAGATCAACCATAAAATCTATGGACAAATGGGACCAAGGACATTCTCCGTTGGCAACAGGTTGAAGGAGACCGACAAGCAAATGTCAAGGTGATTTATTTTGAGCACAAGTAGTGCATGCTGCGGTAAAAGAAGCGCAATCGGATCGAAGGCTCGGCCACCAGAACAGCCTAGACAAGGACCAAATCAATTGGTCTCGCCCAATGTGGCCAGCGATTTTGGAGGCATGGTAAGTCTCAAGCAGTTTGATGCACAGCTGAGCGGTAACAAAGCATTTCCTGATAGGTCTCTCTGCTAGAGTGGATGTCTGCGTGGCCAATATTTGTTCTCCCAGGGGAGAAGTAATACATGTACGTATCGTGGGCAAAATTCGATCAGTCGGAGTAATTGGTGTGGGAGGAACCTCCTCCTTGGATAACTTGCAAAATTTACGTGATAGGGCATATGCCTTCACATTCTTAGAGCCCGGAATATACGAAATCAAGTAGTTGAACCTGGATAGGAACAGTGCCCATCTAGCTTAACGGAAAGACAAGCTTTTAGCTTCAGACAAGTGAGTGAGATTCTTATGATCAGTAAGAATCAAGATTGGGGAACTGATACATTCCAAGAGGTGTCGCCATTCTTTCAATGCCAATATGATGGCCAATAATTCTCTATCCCCAATCTGATATACCATCTCTACCTTAGACAGTTTTTTGAGAAATAGTCACAAGGGCGTAAGGCCTCCCCTGGGGCCGAGCACTGAGAAAGGAGGGCGCCAACTCCAATCTCAGACACATCGACTTCCAGGGTAAAGGGCAGGGTGGGAGTCGGATGCACCAAAATCTGAGCTGCTGCAAATGCTGCTTTGAGGTCTTCAAAGGGTAGCAACGCACTGGGAGACCATTCTGAGACCTTAGTACTTTTAGGGGTCATATCGATGATAGGTTTGACAATAGCTGAACATTTTTTAATAAACTTCTGATAATAATTAGCGAATCCTAGGAATCTTTGGATAGACTTAAGTCCCTCAGGATGAGGCCATTATAATACTGTGGACAATTTCTGGGGGTCCATGGCCAACCCAAATGAGCAAATAATGTAACCCAGAAAGGTCACCTGAGGTTTGTGGGATTCACATTTCTACAACTTGCAAAACAAGTTGTTTTCTCTCAATAATCTTAGGACTTTGGATACATCCGAATGATGAGTCTCCAACGTAGGAGAATGAATAAGGATGTCATCCAGATAGACCACAACGCAACTTTGCAATAGGTCTCTCAGCACATCATTGATACATTCCTGGAAGACAGCAGGAGCATTGCAAAGACCAAAGGGCATTACAAGGTATTCATATTGCCCACTCCGGGTGTTAAAGGCTGGACGCAACTCTCCATCTTTCTTTTTGACAAAAAAAAATCCAGAACCAGCAGGGGATGTGGATTTGCGAATGATGCCCCTCTCCAGAGCATCGCAACATAGTCCTCCATAGCCTTGTTTTCCTTCACAGACAGAGGGTAAATACGGCCGTGAAGAGGGGTAGTACCAGGAAGTAAGTCTATCAAACAATCATAAGGCCTATTAGGAGGTAATGCTCCGGCCTGGACCTTATTAAACACATCAATTAACTGAGAATAGGCCTCTGGTAGGCCAGAAGACTCAGCACATGCCAGTTTAATGGGAAGTGATAGACAGGACTCATCACAGTGTGGACCCCAAGAAAATATTTCACAAGTACTCCAATCAATCCTAGGGTTATGGACCTGCAACCAAGGAAACCCTAGGACGATGGCATAGTGAGGAGAGTTGATAACCTGAAACTTCAGGGATTCTTTATGGAGGGCCCCCACTTTCAGGGTTAGCTGAGATGTCTCGTGAGTAATGTGTGATGGCAGCAAGGGTCTGCCATCGATGGCCTCAACTGCCAAGGGAGAGGCGTGTGACTGCAAAGGGATACCATTACGATCGGCAAAAGCGTCATCCATAAAATCAGCCGCTCCAAAGTCTATTAGTGCAGAAACTGAGACAGACACATTGGCCCATGTAAGGACCACATCAAGCATGGGTTTATCCTGCTTAGCCTCAGAAGACTGAGAAATGCCACCTAAGATCTGTCCCCAACAGGATCTTAGGTGCAAGCGTTTCCCGAACATACAGGAAATGACTTCAATAAGTGTCTAGTCCCTCCCTTCTTCCGAAAGGCCTTCTCCTCCACAGAGAGCCGGGTGGCCCCAACCTGCATCGGTTCACCACCCACTGAGTCGGAACCAGGAGGCATGGGAGGTGAAGGAGGACTGGGTGGGCAAGTTAGGTAAGAGGACATGCCTCCGTAGGTGTTCCTTAAATGAGGCTCTCTCCCGGACCCGAGTGTCAATCTGGATGATAAAAGATATCACATCATCCAAAACTTGAGGTAAATCACAGGCAGCAATCTCATCCTTTAAAACGATGGACAGGTGCACTAAAACGTATAATGGATTCAAGCCATGCAGCGAATTAAAAACAACTGTATGTTTATTAATGCATCAATAAAAGAGTAAAGTACAACAAGTAATGATACCTTGTTTCATAACTGAACAGCGGGAGAAATGATATAGTGGGCACCTTTCGGATGCAGACGTGTGAGTTCTTAGATCGACATGTTTCGCGCACCACTGCGCTTAATCATGATCAAAGGATTCAAACACACATTCTTTGGTTACATTTAAACTACATTGTAGCCAATGGAAATCCAAAGTCACTCCCACCTTCAACGCTCCCTCTTAAAGAGACCAGATACAGTCTCATCCTTCACATAGTCACAAAGCCCTTGGGAAAAGGCGGCTACAAGAGCCTCATTGTTCCACCCTACCTCGGCTGCCAGGGTGCGGAACTCAATAGGGTACTCCGCCACAGTATGACTGCCCTGGCGGATGTCATTAGGTGTTTAAAAGCCGAGGTCGAGTGACTTGGCACATCAAAGACACGTTTAAAGGAGGCCACAAATTCCTTAAAGTTGCATATTATGGGTTTGTCTGTCTCCCATAAAGGATTCACCCAAGTCAATGCCTTGCCAGAAAGGAGCACAATCATTAGGCCAACCCTACTGCGCTCACTAGGGAAGGCATGCGGAATCATTTCAAGGTAAATGCCCAGCTGATTAAGAAATATGCAACAAAGCTCAGGTTCCCCACTGTATCTCTGTGGAAGTGGAGCAGAACCAGACAACCCTCTGACCAATCCTGCGTCAGAGACGGTAGGAACTATCGGTGCCAAGGAAGGAGCTGGGGTGGCCACCGGTTGGGGATTAGAGCGTTCTAAATTAGCAGTTCGACTAAGCAATGGCTGCAAAGCCAATGACAAATGATCAATGCGTTGATCTTGGACCTGCATCCTGTCCAAAATTTTCTGTAAAGGTGGATCACTATCACCGTCTGTAGTCATGACCGTTATGTACTGTAACGGTTTGCTAAACAAGACAAGAGTCAGACGGTATAGTAAAATCACCTTTATTAGAATAATAAATAGTAGGTAAATAATGAAGATACTATAAGCAGAGGGTGACTGGAGAGGCTAGAGACTCTATCAGAAATAGGAGCGTGCCGACGGGTCAAAAACAACTGCTGGAGACTACACCTAGTCTCAGGGTAATAGGTGGAATGCAACACAGAACCTACAGTCTCTCATAACGTAGTAACAAGAGAGACTACTGACTCACGCATGCAGTCAGTAAGGAAGAGCTTGTCTCCAATCAGGATGGCAACAATGGAGACTACTAACTCACGCCTGAAGTCAGTAATGCCGGAGTCTGCCAGAGCCCCAGGTCTGAACCAGGATGGATGTCTGTGGGGAAAGGAGCCACACACAGGAGTGAACAGACAGAGCCACAGGTCAGCACCAGCTGGGATAGTCAGACAAGCCAGGTTCATACACGGAGCGGGTAGTCAGCCAGAGCCAGAGGTCTGCACCAGATAGGATGTCCACTAGGAGTAGGTAACACTGGGAGGATACTTGGACAGAGCCCCAGGTCAGCACCAGAATGGATAGTCAGACAAGCCAGGGTCATACACGGAGCGGGTAGTCAGCCGGAGCCACAGGTCTGCACCAGAATGGATGTCTAAGACAAATGGAGCGCACAGAGAGAATGGTCAGACAGAGCCACGGGTCAGCACCAGAATGGATAGCCAGACAAGCCGGGTCATATACAGGATACAGGAACAACTGGAACTAGAACTGTGCTGAACAACAACGTAAGGGTGACTGGATGACGATCCAGTTCCCCTTAAAAAGGCAGCCAGGAAATAGATAGGTGGAGCTACTAGGCCTCCACTAGTAGAAGACAGGGACTAGCGCCTACTGCAACCTTGCACCCTAAATTCATGCACAGGAATGCAGTGCATCACATACCGACTCTCACAGTGTCATACCTGCAACCATGCGCCTGATAGTGACACGTGGAGCTGAGATGCGCCAGACTTCAGACCCTTGCCTGCGTCAATCCCCAGAGCAGATCCACTTCACACGTGGACATGGGCGGCCGCTGAAGACACCCAGCATGCCCAGACCCAGTCCCCACAGCAATGCATGGGATGACGCTGCGGAGACATTTCATGCCATAAAATACCTGCGTCAACCCACAAGGTGTCGCTGGGTCTAAGGTAACTGTGACACAACCCTAACAAATGACAGTTGAGGGTTGTCATTGCTGACTTTTTTGGCCAGGTGATAACAGAGCTAGGTGAACACAACAGGATCCGGAACCAAATGTTGATCCTCCAACAATTGACCTCCACACTCTCATTATCTACAGTTACACCAGCCCAAACACCGATCCATCCAAGGGTCACCAGACTTTCTGAAAGGTCTGGCCCCTCTGACCCCTTTGCTCCCCCCTACCAAGAACAAAAAACTTTAACATTTGTTTTGTCCACTAATAACATGCCATTTGTGAAACCATGGTGTCTGTATTTCTTACTCAGGTTTCCAGCTGTCAGTGCCAGAGGGGTATCCAAAGCATAGCAAAGCAATACATTGGACACCACCCTGGCTCTCCTCAGTCCACTGGTGTTCGTGTGTGTTGCAATGATACAACAAACAATCCTCAACTGTTGTTAGCTTTTAACTCATATGAGACTCATCAACATGGAGAACACAGTGGAACTGGATGAGTTTCATGTAAGCTGTGGTTCAACACCATCTGATGCACTACCGATTTGGTAGCTGGACATTGTTCCATGCATAATCAGGTTAAGTAAATCAGGTCACTAGTGGAACAACAAAATATAGGTCCCAGCTCTCAGAATGGCAATATGTATGCCAACTGACAATTGGGACACCTGCACACAAACACACCTACAGGTCACACCAGGTGCCAATCACTGAGCCAGTGTTTCCACAACCCATTCTCAAGGATTCCCAGCAGTGCTTGTGTGTTTGTGATCTCATCCACAGCAAGGGATGAGATGAAGACACATGTACTGTGCACCAAGTACACAGGTTAGAGCTACATAAATAAATAAACATATACATACATTCACTATTGGAGTGTATTGAGGCCAAGCTGGGTGGGCAGCACACCAAATAATCATGTGGTTCATGTCTAAGGGCAAGTGTACAACATGGGGATATTCCATTTATTCTGAACTGAAGGTCCAACACCTTGGATGGTAGGTTGTTCTGAAACACTTTTCATACCATTGTGTTTCAGGCATGTCTACCATTCAACATGTTCAGAGCAGAGTTCAGAACAATGTGAAATGGTGAATGTGTTTGAGGTCTCCCTTGTGGTGCAGCTGGTTGCTTATCCGTCTGAGTGCCAGAGGGGTATGCCAAGCACTGCAGAGCAATGTGTTGTGTACCCCTCTGGCATTCAAAGGGTTAACCATATGGTGAGTAGCTGTTATACTTCACATAACATGATATGTTCAAAAGCACACTAGTAGTTTTAATAACAGTCAACCAAGAGGACGTAGTATTTCAGTGCATGTGGATAGAGCAGGCGCAGGACACGGCAATGTACAGGTGTGCATACCTTGATTGTGTAGGTATGTTTTTGGGCCTGTGCTTTATCCCTTGTGGACCAATGGGTGTGCAACACATTTTTTTCTGATGTTTTGCACACATTGAAGAGGTTCTTATATTGCTGGTAGCTGTGTGGGGGTTAGGGGCACTTGGCTTACCTTTCAGTAGTGTTTAGCAGTTCTCCCTTTGTTTTTGGCTTAGGGAGCATTTGTGTGTGGATTCTAACTAGTTTTCTTTTAGCCAACAATGTTTTTTACCAGGTGTTGTGGATTCTATGCCTCGGCTTGGAGGCACAGGATTACCGGCAAAAAATGTTTCCATTTAACTTGTGGTATCATTGACCACACAACATGGAGCGCTCCTTGCTCGTTGTCTTCCGTTGGTCTGAATAGGCTTTTTTTGTCTTCCATTGTTCAGATTTACTGCACTTTGGATATTTACAACGTGGGTGATAGTGTGTTAAACTGTGCCTTCAAAACCACCGTCAACAGTTTTTATTATTAACAATGGGGATAGTATTGAGCCCCAGGTCTCCTGCAAGTGCAGAGAGCTGAAGATTGGCTCTCTGTATATTTTTTTTAAAAACTAACCCTATTGGTCAACCTTACGGGAGAGTAGTCAGTTTTGTGACATAGGGGTAGATTTAAAGGCAGGAGTCAACATAGCCGGTAGGGCCAAAGTGAATACCGGCTGTTAAACCAATATGTTTAACGCGGTATTTAAAGGCCCTACCAGCTAAAACCACAAAGGATGTTAAGCCACAAAAACAGTCTTGTTGCTGAACATCCGTGTTGTGCGTTTAGTTCCCAAAACGGCGCTACAAGCAGCGATATCGGGAACTAAAAATTAAAAAAACAATTAACTATCGGTGCTTGACATACTGCCAAGCACCGATCGTTAACTGATACATGTTATACTTACCTGTTATCCACTGTCTATCTGTCTTCTCTTCTATCTTCTCTCTGTAAAATAAAATAAAAAATACCAAGCATAAATTAAGACATTCCTGAACCCTTTGAGGGGCATGCAATGCATTGCAAAGCAATGCACTGTGTACCTCCCTGGCACTCGAAGGGTTCAATAGTATTGCGCCATAAATATTCCCATATGACATGCCTCCATGTAATGCCCCAAAGTATAAACATGCCAATAAATAATATGATCCATATAGACAGAATTAAATGTCATCCATTAATGCCCAGTATGAGAACTTAGCTTAATCTTGTCTCCGACTCTTGGAGCGGCCACGAGGGCGGTGGCAGTGGAGAAACAAATGTCCAACGTCACTCCCCTGTGTACGGGCCGATGCCCATAACACACTGAGGGCATTTGAAGCGAGCCTGCCTTTATATATTATATTATATAAAGGCAGGCTCACTTCCATTTCCCTCACAGCCATTGGCTGGGATTTTCTTCACATCCCAGCCAGTCATTTTAAAGAACAGCCGCTCGAATCTGATTGGCTGGGATGTGAAGAACATCCCAGCCGGTGGCTGTGAGGGAAATGGAAGTGAGCCTGCCCATATCTAAAGGCAGGCTCACTTCCAATGCCCTCAGTGTGTTACGGGCATAGGCCCATACACAGCTGAAGGGGAGCAACGTTGGACATTTGTGTCTCTGCTGCCGCCGCCCTTGCGGCTCCTACAAGTGGCGGAGACATAATGTAATGCCCACCCCACACAAGCCACCCGAAGGGGACTCTACCAAGACCCCCCCTCCTACTACCCTGTGGAGTAGATGAAGGTCAAGCTCCTCCAACAAGGGATATGATAGCTAGTAGCTGGGGTGTGGCGCTGGGGCGCGATGCTAGCGGGCGGTGGTTACCTAGAGGGTGTTGAGCTGCAGCCTAGGCTGAAATAGAGTTGCTAGCCGCAAAGCTAGATTAGCCCCCTTCGGTTGAGCCAAAGGGGACCCTCGATAACAGCCCCTAGACAAACTATACTACCCGATCCCCAGGGAGAAATACTAAAATTCCAACAGGAACCAGTACTCACTCAGGTAGCAGGTGGAAGGCAGTGAGCTACTAGGCACGGGAACTCTGGAACACGGAGCAGGCAGGAGAGAAGTCAGGATCCAAGCCAGGTCATACACGGAGCAGTCAGGAACAAAACAGGAACCGCAGGCAGAAGAGGAGTCAGGAACGGACCGGGTCATACACAGGAGATCTGGAGGGCACAGGAACAAGACAAACAGGGGTCAGATGGGCTAGCCTGAGAACACACAGACCCAGAAGCAGAGAGTACACAGAGAGACTAGCCAGGACAGGGCTGCGCTGGATAAGCTAAGCAAGGCAGAGCAGAGCAGAGCAGGACACAGAAAACAGCACTGAGACGCTATACAAACGCGTCCCAGTGCTGAACTCACCCCACTAAAGAGGCTGCCGGACCGGAAGGGGCAAGGCTGGGATGCAGACCAAAGGTGCGAGGCGCGCATGCGCCCGAACCAAGAGAGAAGACGGCGCGTCATCACAACGCGCCGCACAAGACGGCGAGACCCGGAAGCAGCGGGCACCCGCGGAGGTATGACACATTAACAATTAAGTTCTCATACTGGGCATTAATGGATAACATAGCATAGCATGTTTATACTTTGGA
Source organism: Rhinophrynus dorsalis (assembly GCA_037306005.1). Taxonomy (NCBI): domain Eukaryota; kingdom Metazoa; phylum Chordata; class Amphibia; order Anura; family Rhinophrynidae; genus Rhinophrynus; species Rhinophrynus dorsalis. Next base: position 190,595,605 of record CM074722.1, read on the forward strand.
GCATTACATGGAGGCATGTCATATAGGAATATTTATGGAGCAATACTATTGAACCCTTTGAGTGCCAGTGAGGTACGCAACACATTGCTTTGAAAGGCGTTGCATACCCCTCTGCCACTCAAAGGGTTCAGGAATGTCTTCGTTCATGCTTGGTATTAATTATTTTATTGGGAGTAGATTGAGGAGAAGGTGGAAGATAGAAGACATAAAGATGAGAAGACAGAAGAGAAGGACAGAAGGAACAGCAAGCTGTGGACTCCGCTGGACATCAGGATTAATGGTAAGTGTTAATTGCTTTACTTAATCGGGTTAACCCTATGAATGCCGGCACGTTAATTATATCCCACCGGCACTCCTAGGGTTAATCCTACTAACCCTGGACACATTTTAGTCACTTTGGATGTATTGATGTGGGGCTTAGGGCCCCATATCAATACATCCACTGTGGACATTGTTTTTTTTACCAGTTAACAGCTGCGTTAGCTGGCAAAAGATCCGATAAGGGATGGCTAACAAAACTGGGTCTTAAGTTTTATGCGGTGAGTGAGTCCCTTATTGGCTGTTTTGCAGCTAACACAGTCCTTTAAATGGCAAAGTGCATTTTTTTTAAAAAAATTAAAAAACATTTTATTTGATGACCTATTGACATCTTTATGTGTAACTGAATAATGATTTAGAGCAAGTCAAGAGAATTTTATTTACACAGACTAACTTACAAACATATATACTGAAGTTTAAATAAACATTAATGTGCATATTGTTGCTGTGGAACAATATGATGCACTGATATACACACATCACAGTCTGATCTCCTAAACAGAGGGACATCATGTTAGAAAAGAGGGACAGTCCCTCCTAAAAAGAAACACTTGGGAGGTATGAGTGAATGTTCATACTTTTTATCCTGTCAATGTAAAAACATGCATCAAGTACAAATCATCACACAAAAAAAGAGGTTTTTAGTCTTACCTGTTAAATTCTTTTCTCTTAGTCCATATAGGTTACTGGTAAATTTGGATAGGCGATCTGCCCTTTTAATTGTAGGCAGGAACAATTCTAGAATTGTATGCAGGGGGTGGAGCCTACCATCCTTCCTTGGCTGCAGCTAGCCAACCAGCTCCAGAAAGATGAGACACTAACTACTGACTAGATAGTGGAAGGGAAAGAAGACTCCTGTGAGCATGACCCCGAAGGACCTCCACGGTCTGCCACAGGAGAGCCAAGTATGGTCCCTTGACAGGGTGGGAGACCAGTAACCTGTATGGACTAAGAGGATTGAACAGGTAAGACTAAAATTCTCTTTTCTCTGTCATCCAATACAGGTTACTGGTAACTTTTGGATGTCCAACCACTGAGTTTCCCAGAGGCGGGAAGGAAGGCAAGGACCAGGCGCAAGGTTCCCAAAGTCACCACAGCAGATATGAACTATCAGATCTGAGATAGCCCAACAAAACAATGAAGTGTCAACGGACATTGAACAGGGGTAACAACACCCCAACTGTTACACAGCACACTGAACTAGAGCCAACAGGGCTCAAAAGTGAAGGAAGCACCAAGAACCGAAGAAGATCCTAGACAGGCAAGACTGCCTCCAGGATCTTCCTCCCAAAGCAGGCGTCAGCCAATGCCAGTACATCAACACGGTAGTGCTTCGAAAAGGTGTGCACAGACGACCAAGTGGCAGCCTTGCACAACTGATCAGTAGAGGCCTGATTCTTGTAAGCCCAAGAAGCCCCAATAGATCTTGTAGAATGAGCCGTGACCCGAAAGGGGACAGGCTTCTTCCTCAGCTCGTAAGCCTTACGAATAGTTCACATGATCCAAGAAGCAATAGTCACTTTGGATGCAGGTCTTCCTGCCCTGGGACCCTCAGGAATGACGAACAGCATGTCAGATTGCCTGACAGACTCAGTGCACTGTACATAAAACTTGAGACAACGCACCACATTCAACAAGTGGAGATCCCTCTCCTTGTCAGAGGTGGGGTGAGGGCAGAAAGAAGGCACCACAATCTTCTGAATGATGTGGAACTTCTAAACCACCTTCGGAAGAAACTCCTGAGAAGTGCGAAGCATCGCCTTGTCCTTGTGAAACCCCCCAAAAAGGTGGTTTACAGGACAGAGCATGTAACTCAGCGACACGGCAAACAGACACGATCGCCAGGAGAGAGGCCATTTTCCACGTCAACAGGCGTAGAGGAATAGTAGCCAAGGACTCAAATGGAGGGTGCTAAAGAATGCCCAAAACCAAGTTAAGATCCCATGGAGGAGCGGGATTCTTGAAGGCAGGACGAGTATGAGCAACACCCTAGAAGAAAACCTTGACATCAGGAAGGATGGCAATGTGCCTCTGGAAGAAAACAGAGAGAGCAGAAGTCTGAACCTTAAGGGAACTCAAACTGAGGCCCTTATCCACACCGTCCTGCAAAAAGGCCAGGACCGTAGGCAGATCAAATTCCTGAGACAGGTCCTTGTCAGCACACCAAGATAGAAAAGACGACCAGACATGATGGTAGATCTTGGAAGAAACAGGTTTCCAGGTACTGAGCATAGTAGCCACCACCGCAGAAGAAAAACCTTTCTTCTTCAACATTGAGGATTCAATTTCCAAGCCATCAAAGCTAGCCGATGAACATCCTCCTTCCACAGGTAACCCTGTAGAAGAAGATCCAGATGGCAAGGGAGCCGGAATGGCTCCGCCCCTGACAGATCCAGCAACTCCGGAAACCAAGCTTGGCGATGCCAGTACGGAGCAATCAGAATGACAGGACAGCGTTCCAGTCACAATTTCCATAACACCCTGTGCAACATTGGAAGGGGAGGAAAGATATAGGCCAGAGGAAACAACCAAGGAATGGACATTGCATCCACTGCCAGAGCTAGAGGGTCCCTCCACCGAGAGCAGAACCTTGGAACCTTCCTGTTGTGTCTTGTCACCATCAAGTCGATGTAAGGAAGACCCCACTTCTGAACAATGAGGGTGAACACCACTAGGTGCAGTTCCCTTCTCCACTGTCCACTGTGTGTCGACTGAGGAAGTTCGCCATGACGTTGTCTACTCCAGGAATGTGTACTGCGGATATGGCAGGAACGTGTTCTTCTGCCCAGGACAAAATAGCTTTGACCTCTAACCAAGCGCGAGACTTCTTGTTCCGCCCTGCTTGTTGATGTAAGCCATGGCCGTGGCATTGTCGGACTTTCCCCGGAATGGACAGTCTTCCAGCTGAGATGTCCAATGACGAAGGGCATTAAAATTCGCCCGAAGCTCCAACACGTTGATGGGAAGGAGAGATTCCTCCGGAGACCACCGACCCTGAGCACTCAGGACCGCTCCCCAGCAGGAGAGGCTGGCGTCCATCATCACCGTGGTCCAGAAGAATACCAGGAAGGACTTGCCCTTCAGAAGATTGGAGAGGTTGAGACGCTACGACAAACTCAGTTCCACATGAAGAGGGAGGGTGTCACGGTTTTATTGAATACTCAGACAATTGGGTAGGATAAAATAGAAAAGCTTTATTAGGCAAAATAAAGCGCAACAAGGCCCCTCACGGGTCCAAACTCTACAAACAGCAGTAAGAAAGTTTGACACAGGACAGGGCATACAAATAGCAATACAATAGGGAGGCTCTACCGGCCTTACCGAATACCGGGTAAGGCAGCCTGATATCTGGTGCAACAAGGAACTGAGGAGGCTCTACCGGCCTTACTGAATACCGGGTAAGGCAGCCTGATATCTGGTGCAACAAGGAACTGAGGAGGCTCTACTGGCCTTACCGAATACCGGGTAAGGCAGCCTGGTATCTGGTGCACTGAGAGAGTATAGACAGGTAGTAACACCGTAGATCGGTGTGCTCAGGAGGCAGACTGGCAGAGGCCCCACCGTGTCACAAGCTGAGTGAGTGTAATGAGCTGGCAATGTAACCGCTACTGACCTGACAGCACAGACTGGGAGAATGTAACGGAGGCCACAGAGAGTCACAGGCTGAGATAGTGTAATGAGCTGGCAATGGTAACCGCTAAACCGGACAGCACAGACTGAGTGTACGTAACGGAGGCCACAGGGAATCACAGGCTGCGTGTAGGTAATGAACTGGCAACGGTAACCGCTTAGTGACCAGATAGCACTGACTGGGTGTACTTAACGGAGGCCACAGAGAATCACAGGCTGAGCATATAGTGGGTAGGCAACGGTAACCGCTAGTGACTGGATAGTACAGTCTGGGTGTACGTAACGGAGGCCACACTGATACACAGGCAGAGAGTAGAGCAACCGGAGGCAACAAATCTGAGAGGACTGACAGTAATAGCGAGGGCAACACAAATAGCATAAGTCAGTCAATGCCTGGATCAGTATCAGAGAGCGGACGTCAGCCACAGCCTGGATCGATACACAGAGAGCGGTAGTCAGCCAAAGCCTGAATCGGTACACAGAGAGCGGTAGTCAGCCAAAGCCTGGATCAGTACACAGAGAGCGGTAGTCAGCCAAATCCTGGATCGGTACACAGAGAGCAGTAGTCAGCCAAAGCCTGGGTCGGTAGACAGAGAGCGGTAGTCAGACAAAGCCTGGATCGGTACACAGAGAGCTGTAGTCAGCCAAAGCCTGGATCTGTAGACAGAGAGCAGTAGTCAGCCAAAGCCTGAATTGGTACACAGGAGCAGAACAGGAGCAAGGTCAGACGGAAACCGGATCAACACAGAACAGGAGCACAGAATAAAGTAAGGTCAGGAACACCACGAAAGGGCACCGGCCTAGTGACAGGAGGGCGTATATAAAGGCTAGCCCTGGGAGGGGCTAGCCAGCTAGCACCAATAAGAGACAGCCAAACACAAACCCGGAAGTAAGAATGTCCCACATAGAATCCTGGGCACCGTGATAGAGGGACACTGACATCTTCAGAAGGTCCGGCTGACCCTTGCACACCTGGATCACAAACCTCTGGAGTTCCCTGGTGTGTGCCATGGCAAACGGGACCGCTTCTATGGTGGAGATGAATTTCCCCACTAGAGAGGACAGCTTCTTGGCTGGAACTGGATCTTGAGCCACAACCGCACAAACCCTGTGGGCAATCTGGTGTGCTACCTCGTCAGTGAGAAATACCATGCTCTTCTGAGTGTCGAAGAGAAGGCCCAGGAAGACCAGACGCTGGGATGGGACAAGATCTGACTTGTCCATGTTGATGATCCACCCGTGATGGGTGAGAACGTGAATGCATAGCTGAACCTGCTGATGAAGACGTTCCGCAGAGGGGGCTTTCAGAAGCAGGTCGTCCATGTATGGAATAACTCTGATGCAGCCCCGGTGGAGGACGGACACTAAGGCTCCCAGGACACGGTTGAACTCTTGAGTAGCTGTAGTCAGACCAAATGGAAGAGCTGAAAACTGAAAGTGCCCTCGGTCACAGGAAAATCTGAGATACTGCCGGCTCTCTGGATGAATGGCGATGTGTAAATACGCGTCCTGAAGATCCAGAGATGCAAGGAATTGCCCCGGGGACATAGCAGCAATCACCGTCTGTAGAGACTCCTGGTGATACTGAGTCTTGATCACAAAGCAATTGAGATCCTTCAAATCCAAAATAGGGCGACAGCCGCCGTCCTTTTTGGAGACCACAAAGAGGTTCGAGTAAAAACCCATACCTCTGTCCTGAACTGGAACCGGCTCTAGAACATCCTTGTCCAGAAGAGCCTGAATAGCGCCGTTGAACAGCCGGCATTTCTCCGCGCCCTGAGAAGGAAAGAAACGAAAGGGAGGAAGAGAGACGAAAGGTATCCTGTATCCTTCCACCATCACCTGTAAAACCCATGGGTCCGCCACTGAATCCTCCCAGACGCTGTGGTAGTGACGCAGACGGCCACCCACAGCAGAGTGGGGACCCGGGTTTGGTGAGTCGTGCAGAAGAAGGCCTGGAAGCCTTGGGCTTGGTGGAGATCTTGGGCTTCCATTGCTGTTTGGGCTTGGAGGAGGTACGCGGAGCTGAGGGAACCGCCTGGTTTGCCGGACGTGTCTCAGTCTGAAAGGAACGAAAATACGGATTACACTTAAGCAGCATTTTCTTCCTGTTGACCAAAGGGAGAAGGGTACTTTTACCCCCTATGGCCTCACTAATCAGATACTTGAGATCTGGCCCAAACAATGAAGTGCTTTGAAAAGGCAAGGAGAGCAAGGCTTTCTTGGAAGCAGTGTCAGCAGACCAGATCTTGAGCCAAAGAGCCCCTCTGGCAACCACAGACATGGTGGAAACCCTAGCCACCAAATGGATGGCATCAAACAAGGCAGCAGAAACACAGTGCTCGGCCTCAGAAATGTTGGCAAGAAGCCGCAACATATCCGAAGTAGGGGCACCTTGACGGACAGCCAGGGTGACCTGTTCAGTACAGACCGCAATGGCCCAGTTAACCCATGCCGCGGCGAAAGCTGGACGCATGGCAGTACCAGCAATGGCAAAAATGGACTTGAGGGAAACCTCAAGTTTCTTGACAGTCCAGTCTTTCAGAGCTGACACATCAGAAACTGGCAAGGGAGTAGACTCAGATAACCTGGAGATAGGCGCATCCACTTTGGGAGGATGAACCCACTGAGCAAGTGCTGCCTCAGAGAAGGGATAAAGCTTGGCAAATTTCTTGAACACAGAAGGTTTCCTGTCCAGAGATTTCCACTCTTCAGACACAAGGTGGTCAAGAGTGTGGTTAGGTGGAAAGCAAGTAAGGGGCTTTTTAGGCTCCTGAAACACATCAGAGGGATCAGAAGGAACCTCTTGAACTAAGGGAATGTTTAGGGTAGTCAAAACAGCCCTGAACATGCCCTCAGGTGAGGGCTCAGGATCAGCCTCAAAGGGGTCCCCAAAAAACTGAGAGGAGCCCATTGCAGAACATTCCTCAACATCTGGATCCACCAGCAGTTCCTCCTTAGAGGAATCTGATACGTCAGGTACTCCCTGTGGTTTTGGCAGGGAAGACTTGATGGAAGAGGGGGTCTGCCAAGAATGGAAGACCCCCTGTATCTGGGATGGAAAGAGTTGCAATGTAGACCTAAGGTCCCTAGTAGCAGCCTTGAACTCTTGCACCCAAACTGGCTCTAATGCGTGGCTGGAGGTCCCTGGGAGACCCTCAGGGACATCAGAAAATGCTGGGCATAAATGACCTGAGAATTCTCTAGGTAACCCTGAATGACAGGAAGAACAATGCGCAATGGGGGATACAGAGACCCTAGCATCCTTAGTCTTAAGCCTAGCCCCAAGCTCCAACAGATTAGACATTCTCACAGTGTCAAAAACATTACCGTATAAGAAATCACCCAATTACAGTGTGTAGAATTAAAGTTTCACCCCAGAAATCACTAAAACAGACTTATCTGGCAGGTGAAGGGTTAATCGACAGAGGAGAGAAGGAGATTCCAAGCCCTGCGTAGGACACTTTTTCCAGAAATGGCACAAAATGGCTGCCATGGCAGAAGCCAATCAGAAATGAGCGCATGAAGCAAGAGCTCATGGGAAATGTAGTTTTCCCAGAAAAAGTACCCCAACAGTGCCCGAAGCCCCCTGAGCCCCCCAACACACTAGAAAAATGAACCGGATGATAGAGGAAGGGCAGACAATAAAAATGAGCCATCTCTGAAGTCGCTAGGTGGAGCGGTTGCAGAGATATGTCCCAAACTGTATAGTCCCATAGGAGTAAATGGAGCAATGGCGCCTATGCGGTAAAGAGCGAACTCAAATTTTACAAAATTGAAACAGTAAAATAAAAATGCGTGAAACGTCACTAGAACATGTTAGGATACCCAAAAACACTGAACTAGAAGGAAAAGTGTCAGAAACCCCCCCAAAAGATGCAAAACCAGCAGCTAAAGGGTTAAAGTACCATATAAACTTGCTACAAAACACCCAACAGACATAAAGATAGACCCAATGAGTGCAGGAGTGTGCAACAGGAACTCCAAAGGTAAAACCCCTGTGCGGAGGGGAACTGTGGGACATGTGGACCTGCAGCACTCAAAGGGTTGCTTACCTTTCCTGCAGATCTTCTGTCTTCAGACTACCATGTATTAAAAAGTAGCTTCGGTTGGCAACTCCTGAGGAAAGAACTTGTAGCCAAGATTCCCCCCCTCAGGGCTTAAGGTCTACAAAAATCACCTGGTTACTGAGCTAGCCACATCTAAGGGCATTGTCAGTTATGGTAATCCACCTAATGGTGGTATTCCATTTCTAACAGAAAAATAAAAACATTTCTAAAACTATAGCAGAACTGTTCTCTTGCCTGTGTCTTCACCAAGGAACAAATCTTTCTGGAGCTGGTTGGCTAGCTGCAGCCAAGGAGGGAAGGTAGGCTCCACCCCCTGCATACAATTCTAGAATTGTTCCTGTCTACAATTAAAGGGGCAGATAGCCTACCCAAAGTTACCAGTAACCTGTCTTGGACGACAGAGAAAAACCTATAAATATATTGTGTTTTTCATTTTTTTACACTTTTTTATATTATCAAATTATATGAAGGGTTATACCCATAACTATGCATCAACAGAAAGCCTTACCTATCCTTAAAAAAGGTATATAACTTGTATGGCTGTACTAAAGGAATTAGAGGAAAAATCTGGTTGAACAAAGACACACTAAAAAAAAGTGTAAAAAAGCCTTTGTCACCAAGGAATTAAAGAAATTACTGAGCTTCTGATTAACTCATCTGTGCACAAGCAGGGAAATCATTAAGTCATGGTCTATTAGGGGTTCAGAGAGGACAGGAATGGAAAGCGCAGTGCTTCTTTTAACTTTCTGGGACTGTTTACCATAACATTCAAATCGGACTAAGAAATATGAAAGGTGAAACCAGAGCTGTTTCTGAACCATTGTTTATCCACCTTTTTCTGCCAAAAGGCACTCCAAACACATGGAAATTGATATTCTAAGAAAAAGTGTTGCAATTCTGGTTAAAACAAAGAGCACCATAAGGAATAAATATAAAATACAAATTTCTTCCCTATGGTGTGCTTGGTTTCCACCAGAATCGCACCATTTTCTTAGCACATGAGCCTCACAGTCTGGATTTTTTGTATAACCTGGAGAATTGAAGGGTATATATAGGGATGCCAAAGTACCATGGCACCAATTTGAGAACCACTGTACTAAAGATGCTGGAGTTCTCTATGAAAACTGACGTTATGTGCTCCCACCATGAATAATCTAACTATCATTAGCATAACATGATTTATAATCTGCACACCCATTGCCCTCATAGCTAGGGGTATCTAGTGTCAGAAAAATGTTGGCCAATGGTTTTTTGAAGTAGGAGTTAAAATGTCAGTGGGGGAGTCATTAAAGTAGACATTGCACTTTCCTGTATGCTCCACATGTAGCTGTAAAGCCCAAGGCTATGATGTCCAGCCAGCCATGATTAATGTTGTGCAGTTTATTGTGCAGTGAGCCTCACTTTACTGAAGCAGGTGGATGAGAAGCTATACTTCCACTGTGCTGTATTTGGGGGCAAACCAACTGAATCATAGGGGACAAATAAAAAAAATCCTAAAGTTCCCATTTATTTAAGTGGGGATTTAAACCCCATGAATGCTAGAAAGGTCTCCAACAAAATGCTTCACAATGAGTTGCAGACCATTCTAGCATTCAAGGGTTTTGAAGCTTCATTTAAATCACTGGGGATTTTCATTTGTCTCCAGTTGTGCAATTGGTTTACTCCAAAACATCTCATCTTTAGCTTCCTAAATAAGATTCATTGAGTCCAACCTGTGGAGAAGTAATTAAGAAAATGTCCCAACAAAAATGTAGAAAGAGTTATAAAGTGTAGTTAACAGATAACACTATCTCAAGCAAGACTAAAAATCAGTGCTGTTCAGCAGTCATACAAATATATACTAGTCAGGAGATGGAAAGTTACTAGTCCACCCAATGTCAAACACTGAGATAAGTATAAATTCTTACAGACTAGTGGAAATTTCTATCCTTGTCCCCAGACGTGGAGTACATTTTTTCATACAGCCAACCTGATCTGATCCTGGATGATCGAGCTGAAACTGAGAATGAAGCCTGGATAACAGCCCAGTAGAAATTTACTGGAACACAGGGTCTTATGCAGAAATCAAGAGGTACAATTCTGAAGCATACCAGCTGCATCATAGGGAACAATATAAATATTTCTGCTGATTTAAATGGGGCTTTTAACCACTTGAATGCTAGATTGGTCTCCAGCATATTATTAAACAATGTACTGAGACCTTGCTAGCATTCAATGTGTAAAAAGCCCATTTAAATCATATGGAATTTGATTTTTTTTTCTAAATAATGCTCATAATGTTCTTGCTCTCCAGCAGTTATGAGTTCAGGTTTCTGCTGTTAAAGAACAGTAACATCTAACAAAGGGTTACATATTTGTAAATATCATGCTACCCAACTAGCATACTTAAAGATTCTTTATATAAATCTAGATCCCTCACATCTAACCTAGCTTGTTTTCCTAATGCGTGTTTACACTGTCCTATAAAACACTATTTTGTAATTTTGTGTTTGCAAGCTTGTGATAAGTGAGATAAACTAAAGTTTATTAAAGGGATAGTATCAAGGGTACTTACACTGCTAAAATGAGGGTACTTCCACTGCTGACAGGTGTTTTATTCAAAAGTTACTGCAGCTCAGGCTTGGTTTTCTTAAGGTGCAGTATCTCAATGGCCTGAAATTGTACAGTGGTGCTGTTGATACACCATCCTGTGGAGGTTTATAGTCAGCTGACCAGAACTGTCCATAAGATGGTGTAGCAGCAGTACCACTGTTCAATTTGAAGCCACTGACATATTATACATAGAAAATCAAGTTTGAGCTGCAAAAACACCTCCAAAGACCAAGTTCAAGTTCCACGGGGGAGTAGGATCCTGAAAGACAGCGTAGGCATGAGCCACACCTTGAACAAAGGTTTGCACATCCGGCAACAAGGCCCTTTTCTTGTGAATACCCATTTTGGAGGGCAGGGGAGGATATTCTCATTTGTGCATTACAATCTTACTGCACTTAGAAAAGGGTGGCACTGTCTCTTTTTTCTGTTTTGTCTGTTAGGATTTCTGAAGCCACCAACGAAGGTCTGACTTTGTCCGGCTCAAGAGAGACATCATGCAGGAGAGATTAACTGCTGTCTCAGAAGCTTCATATTTTTCTGCACTGTTGCAAATGGATGAGCTGAAATCTGAGACACCTATTTAGACAATATCTGAACTTTTTCTTCTGGCAGAAAGACTCGCCTCTAAAGTTTGTTGAATCTCATGTTGAGAAAGACTATAACCTGGGATGGAACTAGAGGGCATTTCTTGAAATTGATCACCCAGCCGTGCTGCTCCAGTATGAACCCGCACATCTGAAGGTAAAGGTGTCTTTAGTAAAAGGTCATCCAAATTAAGTGTAAGGAAAATCCCAAGTGAACGAATGTGGGCAGACAATGCTGCCATAGCCTTTGTGAAACCCATGGAGCAGATGCAAGTCCAAAAGGCAGGGCGGTGAACTGAAAATAACGGTTTTGAAAAGCAAATTAAGGAAATGCTGATAAGCTGCATGAATGGAGATGTGTATAAGTGTCTTTTATGTCTAGGGAAATCAAAATTCACATAGATATATGACTGCAATAATGGAGCACAAAGACCTCATCTTGAATCGAGGTGCATGGACAAAGAGATTGAGATGCCTTAAGTATGGGATAGGACAACAACTTGTTTTGAGAACTATGAAAAGATTGGAATCCCATGAATCTCTGCCTTGGGGGGAACAGGCACTAAGCCCTGCATATCAACCAGGGAAGAAATTCTTCTAGGAATAAAAGGTCCCACAGTGGACACGAAGAAGCAACAAGCAGAAAGAGATTTGAAATCTCTGCGATAACCTTCCAAAATCACCCTTGGCACCCACTGATCCACCACAGAGAGAGTTCATGTAATGTGAAAGAAAAACAAATGCATGCAATCTTCTAAGACAGACCTGACCCTCACTAAAGCAGACTTGTTAACCGGGAGTTTTTGGATAGGATTTTTACCTGCCTAAGTTTGCATGGGTTTTGGGGAAGGGAGCTCCTCGCTTGCAGAGGGAGTGGAAGCCCTAGGCGCATACCCGTACTGGAGGGGTTTAATGAAAGCCACGTGTTTTCTGTAGAAAGGAGGAACACTTGGGGTAACCTGAGCCAACAGAGAATTATTGCCCCTAGAAGCATGACTAATAACTTTCTCCAGTTCTGATCCAAACTGCTCACCCATGAACAGGAAAGAGAGTTAAGATTTCTTGGAAGACTGGTCTGCAGAACAAATCTTCAATCAAAGGCTACTCCCAGGTGCAATGAGAGTTCTAGCGACTTTACAGTTAACTTAGTACTGTCTAATGCAGCCTCATTAAGGTATGCATTAGCTAAAAGTGTCTTATAGACAGAACAATATCCTCTTTATGAGCATCCAAATAGACTGCACCTAACAGCTATCCCCTGAGGCTGTGAGATTCACCTTAAGGAGGAAATCCAGGGGTTTATCCACCTGATTCCTGAATGCAGCTAAATCTGCAACTGGCAATGCTGTATTTTTAGCATGGTGAGAAATGGGGGGGGGGGGTCGAGTGCAGGAAGGGTAGCTCACTACTGTAGTGCTGCAGGAGAGAAGGGACAGAAAAGAGAAAAGAGCCTGGGTATAAATATAAATTCTTATCAGGCAAGTTCCACTTCTCAACTTGGTCAAGAGAGTGGTAAAGAGGGAAAAATACTGCATCTCTCCTGTGCGTCTTAAAAAGTCTGGAGAAGAGAAGGTTGAAATATAGGCCTCAGAAAGCTTAAGGGTCTCCAAAACTGCACAAATTAAACCCTCAAGAGACGATCCAGGGTCTTCCTCTAAAGAATCCAGATAAATGAGAAAGAAATATCCTCTTCCTCAGTCCCCCGCCTCCTCAATAAAGGAATCCCTCTCTAAAGGGGGAAAGACCCCTCAAAAGGACAACTCTGTAATAGTGGAGATAAGTTTTTTAACACATGCAGGCTGCTTGGATGGGGAAAGCTATAGTTTTGCCCTATACTGACCTGAGGCCTGGGAAAAAACAGGCCTCATGGTAAATACTAGTTCCCTCCATAAAGAAGAAAATGGACAGGTGACTCTCCAGCCACCTGTGCTCTCCTGCAGCTACAGCAGTGGGGAGAACCCCATCAAGGTGTCTTGTCTCATGTTTGCCCCAAAGTAATCTTCCTGTGGACCAGAACCCACTTGTGCCATGGGACACACCTATGTAACAGCAGATGCCACATTCAAGATGGCAGCCACGAATACTCATTTCCTAAAGGTGCCAGAGGCCAAAAAAGAAAAGTCAAAATGATGATTAAAAAGTAAAAATGAGACCAGGACCACCCCAGGAAAGTACAGAATAGCCTGTGTGTGGTGATAAAATTGACTACAGTATAGCAACAGCCAATAAACTTCAGAATGTGGCTGCTAAAAGACAAACAGAGAAGGGGCATACTCACAAGACTTGTGCGCCCTGAATACAAGAATCCTCCTTATTCTTCAAGCTCCTATAAGGAATAATGGGAGGAAAGTGGTTAAGTTCAGAAAGCCATCTCCGAACAGAACCAGGTCCTTATACAGCCTGGCGGAACATGGAATAGAAGCTTGCCTAATGAGAGATTGAACAGCCCATTCCTATATAATAATTTGCTACAATGTTTGTCAGAAGCCATCGTGCTCAGTAGAGACTGCCCAAATGCACAGAATGCTGGGAGTTCTGTGCTGGGAGCATTCTGTACTTTCGTGCAATCTCTACAGTGAATGACTGCGTCAGCGGGAGGACGCAGAGCAGGACCGGCCTCTTAACATCACCCAGACCTTGGCTGTGTACACGGGCTTTTACACTAGTATAAATTATAATAATAAAAAAGCTAGCAAAGAGACTCTTTACCCTGATCATCTCCAGTGGGGTCACTTTTGAAACTGAGTCTGTCTGGTAGGGGTAAAGTGAAGCAAGGAAGGAGTTTCAGCCTCAAGAGAGCTCTTTTTATATATAATAGCAATACTGGCATGGCATTGCCCGTGCAGTTAATAATGACTGGCTTGTTGAATTATCAGTGCTTAAACATTTCATCTCCAAAAAGGGGTGCAATGCATTGCAAAACACTGTGTTACACCAGTGTGTGTCAGTGTGTGTGTATGTTTGTGTGCTTGTGTTTTTGTACACGTGTGTGCAAGAGGAAGCGTGCTTGTGTGAGTGATAGCGTGTGTGAGCTTGTGAGTTTTGTGTATATTGTATATAGTGTTTTGTGTATAGTGCATTACCTAACAGCATTGTGAGTATTGCGTTTTGTGTATATCATTTTGCCTATTGCATACAGCAGATTGTGTTTTGCAGTTTTCCTACTGCGTATAGCATTTGGCTACAGTGTCTGGCGTATAGCATTTGGAATGTAGAGCTTTGTTATAGTGTTTGGTGTATAGAGTATAGTGATTGGCGTAAAGCGTATATGTATAGCTTTTGTCATAATGCTTATAGTGTTTGGTGTACAGCATATTGCGTTTGACGTACAGTGTATAGTGCTTTGCAAATAGCGTTCTGTGTATTGCTTATAGCATATGTTGTATAGTGTTTGGTGTATTGTGTATAATGTTTGGTGTATTGCTTTTGGCGTACAGTATTTGGTGTATAGCATTTGGCATATCGTATTTGGAATATAGCGTTTATATACAGTTGGATGAATTGCATATAGCATTTGCGTATAATGTATTGCGTATTGTGTTTGGCGTTCGGTGGACTACATATAGCATTTGGCGAATGGCTTATAGCTTTTGGAGTATAGCATTTGGCATATATGATTTGGTGAACTGTGTATAGCGTTTGGAGAATTGCATATAGCGTTTGGCATAGTGCATATAGAGCTTTGAGAATTGTGTACAGTGTTTGGAGCATAGTGTCTGGTGTATAGCGTTTGGCATATATCGTTTGGCATATTGAGCATAACATTTGGAGTATAGCGTTTGGCATATTGCTTTTGATGTATAGTGTTTGACGAATTGCATATAGTGTATGGCATAGACAGTTTGCCATACTGCGTATAGTGTTTGGCATACAGAGTTTGGCGAATGACGTATAGTGTTTGGTATATTGCTTTTGGCGAATTGCGTATAGAATTTGGTGAATTGCATACAGTGTTTGGAGTATAACGTTTGGTGCATTGTGTTTGGTGTATTGTGTTTGGACTATTGTGTATAGAGTTTGGCATATAGCATTTGGTGTATTGCGTATTACATTTGGTGCATAGCGTTTGGCAAATTGTGTATATGGTTTGGTGTATTATAGATAGTGATTGACATATAGTTTTATGCGGACTGCATATAGCGTTTAGCATATAGCATTTGGCCAGTTGTGCTTGATGAATTGCATGTAGCGTTTGGTGTATATAATTTGGTAAATTGCATCTAGCATATGGCATATAGTTTTTGGTGTATTGCATATAGCATTTGGTGAATAGCTCTTTGCATATAGTGTTTGGAGTTTTGCATTTGGAATATGGAGTATAGAGTTTGGCGTTTAGATTTTGGAGTCTAGAGTTTGGCATATAGAGTGCAGCATATGGTGTATAGCATTTGGCGTATTGTATTTTGTGTTTGTCGTTGCGTATATAACATTTGGCGTATAGTGCTTTGCGTTTGGCATATGGCATATAGCATTTGGCGTATTGCATACATAGTTGTGCGCTGTACATATACGAATAGTATAGAATTGTGCGTACTGTGTGTAGCATTTTCTTAGAGCGTTCTGTGTATAGCAATGTGCATATTACATTTGGCATTTTGCATATAAGTTTATGTGTATAGCATTGTGCGGATCGCGCTGTGCATATAGCATGTTGCATGTATTGTGTGTATGTGTGTATATATATATATATATATATATATATATATATATATATATATATATAGAAGTGATATCATATGTAATGATAACTGATGCAGGCACTCATAGGACTTTTCAATAAAAAATTCTTTTATTAAGTGTCAACGTTTCGACCCAGACGTGGGTCTTTCTCAAGACTATAACAAACAGTGAATTTTCTCCGACATTTAAACACCACAAAAACACGTGTTTGGAAAATGCTAGCCCGCTTGGCTTCTGATAATGACGTCACAGTTGAGGTGCATATAGTCCTACGAGTGCCTGCATCAGTTATCATTACATATGATATCACTTCTATATTTTCCCGTGGAGGATTAGCAAGAGCACCAAGGCATACTAAAGTTTTGGAGTGCCCATCATTACCATATATATATATATATATATATATATATATATATATATATATATATATACTGTGTATTGTGTGTGTATATATTGTGTGTATGCATGTTTGTGTATATTGTGTGCTGCGTGTGTTCACCGTATCCCCTGCATCTCCATGCAGCAAAATGACACCTCCATGGTTGGATCAATAGGATAGGCAGTATAGATGAGATCTGTATCACATATAATAATAATAATCCTTACTGCCACCACTGGGTGTGTTTGCAAAGCACATAGAAGTCTTCTTTTATATATACAAACATGGACTCTGACAGCTATCCCTGGCCTTGATTCTATTGCCACCGGTAAAACTAGCATTAGTGCTAAAATGAATGTCGTACAGCGCACATTGTTGTACTGTAGGAATTCTATTACCTGGCCAGCAATCAAGACAGCAAATATGCAACCATAATTCAAAATACTCTGTATAAACTGAAAAACAACCAATACAACTTGTTTGTGTTTGGACGTTCACTGAACTGCAGAATAAGGCTCCAGGAGTGGAGGAAAGAGATAGTAACACAGAGAGAGAGGGAGAGGAGCATACACTGGAGACAGGATGGTAGTTTCAAGTCACAGTCAGGTGTGCAATTACCAGCGATGTGACACACTACCAAATGGAAACAATGCTCATCGGGTGCTAAATTTGCTCCCATAGGAAACAAAGTAAAAGAAGTTGAATTTGTGATGCAATTACATGTGGTAGCTAGTAACATGCATTAAGGGACTTTATCTAGGGCAACCTCTTGGAGACCAAGTGTGTGCAACAACAATGTCTTTCCCACCCCTCTGGTCCTCAATGAGTTAACTCTTGTGCTTTGGAGATGTGCAGTGCACTAGATTCTTAGGAGTTAACATTTATCAGGCAGCAAAAGGGGAAAACAAATATACCTATTTATCTTCTTAACCCACCGACAATGGGTTAAGAAAAGTAGATTTTGTTTGCCCTTTTGCTGACTGATAAATGTTAACTCCCCGGATGTTAGTGCACTGCACATCTCCAAAGCAGAACTGATTTGAGACATTTCTTGTAAAGAGTTAACCCATTGAGTGCCAGCGCATATCTTCCAAGTGTCCCTATTTAGAAGGGACAGTCCATCTTTGATATCCAAATCCCTCTCACTATTTAGAGTGAATTATGGGAGTTAAAAAAACCACAACGAACATCGGGCTACAAGTCAGGTTCTGTGTCCCAACAATAGTTGTAGTTTCTATTGGAAGGTAAATTGGATTTAGACGGTAACAGTGTGAGTGTGTGTGTGTGTTCACTGGTATTGTTTAATAGAGTGGAGTGAATTGCACCAAACTTTTGCACCCTTTGCACACACAACACCATGCATAACTGTGAACAAGGCAACTGTGCAAGTGACTGAGTGTGAATGGACGAGTGAGGGACAGAGATAGGAGAGAGGCAGTAAGATGGTAGGGAGATAAGCAGAAGTAGGAAGATGGGGTGAGATAAAGGAAAGAAAAAGGAGATCACAGGGTCCCCGGTCAAAGAGGAAGGGGGATAGAGTAAGGTAGGTGACAGAGAATAGAGAGAGAGAGAGAGAGAGAGAGAGAGAGAGAGAGAGAGAGAGAGAGAGAGAGGAATCATAGGGTGGAGAGGTACACAGGCAAGTTCACAACAGACAAGGACCAAGATGTCAGTGGGAGGTACACAAACAGCCAGGGACAGAGCAGGTAGGGCTGACAACCTAAATCAACACACAAGGTGCACAGCCATCATAGGCTGGAACTGAAGACAGACCCATGGACCCCACCTACGCATGACAAGAACATGGCCCTGGTCAACAGCATCCTCCAATACTTGACAATCCTCTTCACCACCGAGAAGGCTAAGGTCATAGATGCAAGGAAAAAGCAAGCCTGGAGACAGGTCAAACAGGCAATCAGAAGTTTGTTCATTTACAGGAGCACCATCAACTCCATTATGAAACGCTGGGGTGACTGCAAGAGCAAAGTCAAAGTCAAGATGGGTGAAGTGGAGCTGCATGTAATGGCTACCAATGGTGGGACTCCTGCACACATCACATTCAATGGCTGTTAGGAGATGCTGAGACAGACCCAGTCCTCAACGACTGTGGCAGGCATAAAGAGTGGCTGTGATATAGGAGATGATAGAACCCTACAGGTGAGTGACATGGTTGGCAAACCCTGCAAAGTGTCACAAATACACACACAAGGAATTCTACAGCCCACAACACACCAAAGACCATGGTACACCCAACATGGGTGGGACACAGCCTTGGCACTCCAGCTCTTGGAAACTGCAACTCACATGATGCACAAACGGCCCTTGTTCATCAGAGTTGCATTCCACAGCAGCAGGAGAACAAAGGTTGTGCTCCCCCCACACAAATACTACTCATACTGGCTGACACGCACAGACAGTGTGACTCCTCATAACAGCACCACCTGATGAAAGAGATCTGTGTAAAGGATGATAGGATCTCAAAAAGAACTATGTTCGTGTGTTCCTAAAGTGTCTGTCATATATAACTGATTCAGTGCCAGAGGGGTAACCAATGCATTGCAAAGCAATATATTGGTTATCTAGCTGGCATCAGAAAGATTAACTGCAAGCTTTTCTTGAATGCAAGACACAAACAGTACAAAAAATTCAATCAATGCTGTCTGAACAAGACATTTTACAAGTGGCAAAAAAGCAACCTGGGACTGTATTCTATCACCTGTGAAAAGGTAATCACTATACTGTAGCCTTAACTAAATCAGAATCTGGAGCCAAAATAAGTGATGATAACTGTTCAACGGGTGATGTAATCTAGCTCCGGAGGAGCCAAACATGGGGCTGTAACATGTCATCAACAGGTGTTAGCGGCACATGGAGGCCATGGTTTGACAGACGTGGCTCTCTAACTGTTCGGGGTTGTACCTCCCATGATCCCCCCACAGCCAACGACTGGTGCGGTTGATGGAAGTTGCAATTCCCAACAGCTAGAGAGCCGAACACACCACAATAACTGCCACCATCAATATACAGTACATCCACCCATACACTGGAGAGGCAGGGAGTGGTGGAACAGAATGGATATAGTTGTGAGGACTGCATCAATGTGGGCATCCTATACCTGGCTCCCTAAAGTCAGGTGCATGCTGCCTGCACCACTCCAGTAGAAAAGGACACATCTGCAGCAGAAGCAGACACAGTTCAGCACTGGAAACATCTGTAGCAGCAGACACATCTCCTGAAGGATTATCTAGCATCGTCAGAGGAATCCACACCACCATATGATGGTTACAGTTGAATGAAAGACATATCACTTCACAGGCAATTCATACAAAACCAGAATATACATCCATATAAATACCAGAGTCCCACAAATTGGAACTGCAATGGTGGACATGATGGACCAAATGCTTATGGAGTTAAAGGAGTATAACAGATTGCAGAGGCTGCTTGCAGAGAGGACTGAAAGGGACACTGACAGATCAGCAACACCCTCCTCTGCCACAATCACCCCATAACAAACCCTGCTACAAAGAGGGGTAGCAAGACATTCCTTGCTCTTAACCAAATATGTATCCCCTGCAAAGAAAAAGAATGAGAACATGTGAATGTCATGTGATTGCTGCTGGAGAATAAAACTGCACTTGATTGACAGAATCTGTGTATGTTCCTTGTCTAATGCATTGCAGAGCAATGTGTTAGTCATCACTATGGCACTCACAGAGGTCACTGTGCTTTGTTTCATGGCCTAGATTCCATTGTAGCTGGCTTTGTCATCACTGGTTGTATCAACACAGTTCCACATGGAAACAAATGGAAATGTGTGATGTGCAATCAGTGATAAGATTCATCACCTGTGATGAAATCCAGTCCCATGTGAGTTGGACTACACAGCAACAGGGAGGACAGTTGTGGTCCAGACAAAGTATTTAATGTGTGATGTGGGTAATAAGGCAGGACCTTCTCAACACATCCTGGGGCTGGAGTCCACTGCATAGTTTGTTGTAGCTCACAATTTCCTCTTAAAGGGATAGTAATACTTCGTTTTATCTTTATTTTATTTTGTAGACATTAAAAAAACATGAAGAATGATATAAGTCTTATCTCTCAAACCTTTATGGTTTGAGAGATATTCACAAGCAAAGTTTCCCCTCCCGCCCCTTTTACCTAGTGTAAATCATCTCTTCTCAGATATGGAATCCAGTCCATAGACCAGACAGATAACAGAAGAGGACAATCTTCTTCCTATGAGAACAATGAAACCCCTGCCCCCCTTGACAAGTTTTTCAAGTTTTTCCCTTATCTTAATTGAAAATTGTCCCTCTCTGCAGTCTACCTGGGCACCTTCCTTCTGATCTGGCTGAACAATGTTACATCAGTTAAAGGGGTGGGAGGGGGATACTTTGTCATTGAATTACTCTTGAACTACAACTCTGACAGAATTGAAATGACACTCTCCAAAGTCCAAATACTATGATGATTAATTAGAGCTGCTTTTATGAAACATTACTATCCCTTTAAAGGGTATGTTGCATTTCCTCACTAGACCCAGTGATGTAGGTGACATCTGCAATGGAATCCAGACGCTAACAGTAATCACACATCTACTGGTTTGTAATCCTGCTAACAGGTCTTAGCTGCACTTGTGACACTCTCTGAATTTAAGTAGGGATGAGTGAAAAGTTAAAACAATTTCTACTGAAAAATGACAATATCCTGCTTTTCCCACAAAAATTCCTGCCATAGAAAATACATAAAATTTCCACTTTTTTCTCCACAGCCAATACATTTCGCCTATGCTTTCTTAGATATGCCAGCAGGGTGCAACACACAAAATCAGTTATTTAAAGCCTATATTTTCAACAGGGTAGCATGTCAATCACCAACATTTTGGCAAGTTTAGTAATCCACCGGTATACTTTGGGATTATTTTTTCTAAGAACTCAGTAAGTATTGAAAGGCAGTACACAGTGAGAGAACTGTGTAGCTTTATTGCTTTAACATGACTTGTGGCAGTGGAGGTGGTGTGGCCACAACTCTCCAACAATCTCAGGATTATACTCCTCTATATTTTGCATTTGCAGAACAGTAGCAGGAGCCATGGGTGTTAATATAAATGAATGAAATCTTGGCATACTCTCTGACACATATACAGCACTACTATTATGCGCCCTAGAGCCCATTACCTTTTATGAGTACTTCTACTGCTACTAATAGTGGCACCTCTGACATTTTGCTGTTGTGTCTTCCAGTCAGACCTATGGTTGTACATCAGCTGTGATCTCAATTAGGATGTGCCTATACGTGATCCTGCTTTCCCTCTTCTCACATGTTTTACACACAGACAACAGATAGCAACATACTTAGCTTTAGGAGTGTATACTATACTGTAGACTTGATTGACTGAGGGACTCCTGAGGGGCTACTACTACTGGGGCTAGAATAGATGTTGCAATTCTATTCTGTCAGTCAGTCACATCTTAGAAAGGCACTTGTATCACCTGCCTGTCTCTTCTCAGTCACACAAGTTTTTGGGGTATTTGGGGGAAATCTTTCTCCCTTCACACACACCCAGACTCAACCAACACAAAGAACAGCCAGCTCAGGAAGAAAATTGCATCAACTGCCTGTTTCTTTCACCCTTCACAATCCTCCAGAATCCCCCAGGCTCCCTGTAACGGTTTTGTAAGATTCTCAAACCAGAGGTTAGAATAAAACACAGTTTTATTGAGAGAAACAAGGAACACTGCCCCCTAAGGGCTCAAATAGTTAATGACATGTAAATGGATATAGATAATGAATGCCTTTGCAGGCACAATATGGATTAGGAGCAATACTGTCAGAAACAGTAGTAGCAAAAGGGATAAAGTCCAATGCAAGTAATCAGTCTCTGTTGTGGTGAGTTTAGACAATGGCCAGTATATGGTAAGAGCAGCAAGAGACTGTGGTGCAAGGTGGTAAGCACCTTAGCAGTGAGGCAGAGCTGAAACACTCCAAGGACAGGCGATAAGTGAGATACCCACACTTCTGCAAGAGCTGAATGGACCTAGAGCCAAATGCACCCTACTGGTGCGGTAACGGAGTCAAAAACACTGTGAGAGCTGAATGGGACCAGAGCCAATAGCACCCTTCCGGTGCGGTAACGGAGTCTCAAACACTGCAAGAGCTGAATGGGACCAGAGCCAAGAGCACCCTTCCGGTGCGGTAATGGAGTCACAAACACTGCAAAAGCTGAATGGGACCAGAGCCAATAGCACCCTTCTGGTGTGGTAACAGAGTCACAAACACTGCGAGAGTTGAATGGGACCAGAGCCAATAGCACCCTTCCGGTGCGGTAACGGAGTCACAAACACTGCAAGAGCTGAAAGGTATCGCCCAATAGCACCACGCGGTGTGACAACTGCTACCCTGTGCTCGTAAGGTGTAAGATGGAAGCACAGTTAACGGAGGCCACAAATGCTCTGCAAGTGTTAACGGACAGGCTCGGTAACGGAGGCAACAAGCTCAGCAAGTGTTAACGGACAGGCTCAGTATCGGAGGCAACAAGCTCAGTAAGTGTTAACGGACAGGCTCAGTATCGGAGGCAACAAGCACTGCAAGTGTTAACGGACAGGCTCAGTAACGGAGGCAACAAGCTCTGCAAGTGTTAACGGCCAGGCTCAGTAGTGAAGGCAACGGTGCTCAGCAAGTGTTTAACGGACAGGCTCAGTATCGGAGGCAACAAGCTTTGCAAGGGTTAAGTGGAGGATCAGTCTGCACAGCACTGTACTCTACAGTTCAAAATGTCGCCAGGTGACGCAAAAAACTCTCAGGACGACAGGAACACCGGAGTCAGGTCACGGAGCAGGATCGCCAGCCAAGCCAGGTCAATCACGGAGCAGGAACGTCAGCCAAGCCGGGTCAATCACGGAGCAGGGACGTCAGCCAAGCCGGGTCAATCACGGAGCAGGAACATCAGCCAAGCCGGGTCAATCACGGAGCAGGAACGAACAAGAATAGTCAGACGAGCCAAGTCAGTACACAGGAGCGCAGGAACACAGCAACGGAAGCACTGGTACAGGAACACCACGAAAGGGCACCTGACAGGTGCCAGAGACCCGGTATATGAAGGCCACACTGGACGGGCTAAACAAGCTCCGCCAATGGAAGCGCACCACAGCAGAGAGTGACAGCGAGATCACGGGAACCGTGATACTCCCCTAACACAGACAACAAACTGCCCACTCAAAAGACTCCCTAAACTACACTGCAGCTTCACTTTATTTGCCTATCATAAATAGCTCAAAATATGGTGATTTCTTTATCTCTCGCAAACAAGGATGCAATGAGCTAGGGTAAAAGCAGAAAATTAGTACTATTCTTGGGAAATTTCATCTGGAAGTGCCATTTTTTTCACCTGTTTCTCTTTTGTGGTGAAAAAGTTTCCCCTTCTCTGGATTTGAATCTAATGTTGCCTTGTCAGCCACGTGTGAACTGTATGCGTCAAAGAGCAGTCACTTGGTGTGGCGTAGGGGGAAGATGCAATGTCAACTTGAAATGCATCACAGCTCTGTATAGGAGCCTTCTCGCCCGGTGGCAGCTGGGAGATGGCCGTAGTCGCTGCTTCAGGGTTTGGCTTTCTCGAGAAAGCGTGCGT
This sequence comes from Rhinophrynus dorsalis, assembly GCA_037306005.1. Classification (NCBI taxonomy): domain Eukaryota; kingdom Metazoa; phylum Chordata; class Amphibia; order Anura; family Rhinophrynidae; genus Rhinophrynus; species Rhinophrynus dorsalis. The sequence continues at coordinate 190,619,488 of CM074722.1, forward strand.
GCCTCACTAGGAGAGTTATGACGCGCATACACTCATCCTATTTATGTACCCGGCTGTGGGGTTTCTTCCTCTGCCACATGCCAGCTCCTTATCTGCCACTCCGATCTCTGCATCAGTAGCACTTCCGTGGTGCTCCTATGCGGACCTCTCTGTGTGCTCTCGTTGCTCGCTCTCCTTAGTGATTACTACTTGAGCTTTGACCATTGGCATTGGTTGACTACCTCCTTGGCCTTCACCATTGGTTGACTACGTCCTTGGGCTTGACCATTGGCATTGGCTGATTACCTCCTTGAGCTTGACCATTGGCATTGGCTACTACCTCCTTGGGCTTTGACCATTGGTTGGGCTATCCACCTCCTTGGGCTTTGACTATTGACTTGACCTGCTCCTCCCTGGGCTATTGATCATTGGCTTGGCAGACTACCTCATAGTCCTCTGACCTTTGGCTGGCTCCTGTTCTGGGCTGTATCCTGCATTTTTATTATTATTTTAATAAATCTGTGTTCATTATATTCCGTTGTCTGGTTATTTATTTCTACGGGGTCTTGTGACATTACAGAAGTGCCATGAATCCCCAGAGTACTGGGAACCCACCAGTCCAAAACATCCTTTCTAGAATGGGCCAGCAGGATCATCGCATAGACCAATTGGCATTAGCCTTACAGACCCTTCTGAATCACACTGCTCACTTGGACCATCCTCCTGGACAACAGGTGGCCGTGGGCGTATCTGTACAAGCACCAGTTGCTTCTGCCGAGTCAGTCCTATCTCGTGGGTTATCTGGTTCCACACCATTGCCACAACAATATGGGGTGACCCATCCCTATGTCGAGGCTTCCTAAACCAAGTCAGTATATTCTTGGAGATGGTTCCTTGGGCTTTTCTCACCAAAAGAAGCAAGGTTGGGTTTATGATTTCGCTCCTATCAGATAAGGCCTTGGCTTGGGCCAATCCTATCTAGGAGACTGAGAATCCAATTATCTATAATTTTGCCAAATTTGTAGCCTCCTTTAAAAGGGTTTTCGACATTCCCACTCTCTCTTCCTCTGCCGACAAACAGCTAATGACCATCCGACAGGACGCCAGAACTGTAGCAGAATACGCTATCAAATTCCACAAACTGGTGGCAGAGGTAGGATGGAACAAACGAGTAATTAGTAGCTGCCTTCTCACAAAGATTATGTGACTCAGTGAAGGATGAGATTGCAGCCCGTGAGCTGCCTAGTGATTTGGATGATCTAGTATCTTTTACTATACTTACTGATACTAGGATCAGAGAGAGACCCTCATTTAGGGAGCGTCTGTGTAGACCTCCTACTCGCTTGGCTCCGAACTTTGCTCACCCACCTATACCTCCCTCACCTCTCATGCCTCCTGGTTCCGATACTGCAGAGGGAGAGCCTATGCAGCTTGGGTTTACCCGTCTCTCAGTAGAGGAGAGGGCTTTTCGTAGGAGGGAGTGTCTTTGCCTTTACTGTGGTAAAAAGGGCACTTACTACGCTCCTGCCCTGTCCAACCGGGAAACGAAAGCACCTAGGGTCCTGTCGGGGACAGACTTTGGGTGGTGTATCACAGTCCCCGGACATTTTTCAGCAGAGGCCACTTCTGGAGGTTATCTTTTCCTGGGCCAACACGTAGGTAACCACTCTGGCTCTTGTTGACTTCCATATGCGGCTCCTTTTCCTGTTTCCTACTATTTATACTGCTTGGACACAGGGCTCAGATGCCCTTTCGTTGATGTCCTGTGCAGTTCTGTAGTTTGGGCTCTGTGTTTATCTGGCTTGTCTGACTACCTGTTCTGGTGCTGACCTTTGGCTTTGTCCTGACTACCCACTCCGTGTATGACCCTTGGCTTTGTCAGACAACCATTCTGGTGCAGACCTGCGTCTCTGGCTGACTAACCATTCTGTGTATGACTTCTGGCTTGTCTGACCTGGGGCTTTGTCCACTACGTATCCAGCATACCAACACTTCAGTGGACAGCCTATCTGGTGCAAACCTGTGGCTCTGGCTGATGACCCATTCCGTGCATGTCCTCCTAAACCAAGTCAGTATATTCTTGGAGATGGTTCCTTGGCCTTTTCTCACCATAAGAAGCAAGGTTGTGTTTATGATTTCGCTCCTATCAGATAAGGCCTTGGCTTGGGCCAATCCTATCTAGTCTCTGGCTGACTAACCATTCTGTGTATGACATCTGGCTTGTCTGACCTGGGGCTTTGTCCACTGCGTATGTCCACTGCGTATCCAGCATACCAACACTTCAGTGGACATCCTATCTGGTGCAAACCTGTGGCTATGGCTGACGACCCGTTCCGTGCATGACCTCCTAAACCAAATCAGTATATTCTTGGAGATGGTTCCTTGGGCTTTTCTCACCAAAAGAAGCAAGGTTGGGTTTATGATTTCACTCCTATCAGATAAGGCCTTGGCTTGGGCCAATCCTATCTAGGAGACTGAAAAGCCAATTATCTATAATTTTGCCGAATTTGTAGCCTATCTGTTGCATCCTATCTGGTGCAAACCTGTGGCTCTGTCTGACGACCCTTGGCTTTGTCAGACAACCATTCTAGTGCAGACCTGCGTCTCTGGCTGACTAACCATTCTGTGTATGACTTCTGGCTTGTCTGACCTGGGGCTTTGTCCACTGCATATCCAGCATACCAACGCTTCAGTGGACATCCTATCTGGTGCAAACCTGTGGCTCTGGCTGATGACCTGTTCCATGCATGACCTCCTAAACCAAGTCAGTATATTCTTGGAGATGGTTCCTTGGGCTTTTCTCACCAAAAGAAGCAAGGTTGGGTTTATGATTTCGCTCCTATCAGATAAGGCCTTGGCTTGGGCCAATCCTATCTAGGGCCCCCATTGGAAACCTCCACATTGCCCCCATTGGCCATCTCTACATTGCCTCCATTGGGGCCACCTCTACATTGCCCCCATTGGGGCAACCTCCACATTGCCCCTATTGGCCACCTTCACATTGCCCCCAGTGGGCATATTGTGTATATGATATCGCATAAAGCATTTTTCACATTACGTACAGTGTGTTGTGTACAGTGTGTTCCAGGAGTTTATCAATGACATCCTCCGTGACATGCTCCAGTCTTGTGTAGTAGCATATCTCGATGATATACTCATTCATTCGTCCAACCTGTCACAACACATTAAGGATGTGACCGCAGTTTTGCTTAGACTCCGTGAGAACAAACTTTACTGCAAGATTGAGAAATGCAAGTTCCACACGTCCATGGTGCCTTTCCTGGGCTTTGTGATCTCTAAAGATGGCATTGCAATGGACAAAGAGAAGCTCGCAGCTGTCCTGAAATGGCCACGTCCCAAGGGGCTCAAGGCTATCCAACGTTTTCTTGGCTTTGCCAATTATTAAAGAAAATTAATTAAAGATTTTTCCAGGATGGTAAAGCCACTGTCCGACCTTACGCACAAGGGTGCTAATCCCTCCCAATGGTCTCAGGAAGCTGAACAAGCCTTTGTGACTCTGAAATCCACATCTGCTTCTGCTCCTGTGCTGTCCCACCCCAACCCCTCCCTTCCATTTACCTTGGAGGTTGATGCCTCTGAAACTGGGGTCGGGGCAGTATTGTTACAGTGCTTGGAACCGGGTACTATGCTAAAACCCTGTGGGTTTTTTTTCAAAGAAATTGTCTAGTGCTCAGAGTAATTACGAAATTGGGGACAGAGAACCCTTGGCGATTATTCTAGCACTTAAAGAATGACGTCACCTACTTGAAGGTACTAGAACTCCGGTGTTGATCTTGACAGATCATAAAAACCTAACCTACCTTTCTGAGGCAAAGAGATTATCCTCTCGACAGGCCAGATGGGCTTTGTTTCTGTCCCATTTTCATTTTATTGTATCCTACCTGCTCGGTTCCAAGAATGTTACGGCAGATGCCCTGTGCAGGCAATCTGGTCCAGAGATGGAAAAAGACGAGACTCCGGTACCCATTATTCAGCCAGATCGTATTTTGGCTACCTTGCAGACCAGCATCACCTCGCCACTGGGGGAGGAGATTCTTGCTACCCAGTCTGACGCACCTCCCGAAACCCCAGTGGGTAAATGTTTTGTAGCTGAGCCTTTCTGTACCCATCTACTCGAAACCTATCATGCATCCCGAGCAGCAGGGCATGTTGGCAGGGACCAATTGATCCGGTCCCTTCCACAGTTATTCTGGTGGCCTTCCTTGTACCACTTTCACGGCTGCATGCACCACTTGTGCCCGTGCCAAGTCCCCTAGACATCTCCCTGTTGGCTTGCTTCAATTAGTGCCGAATGGTGAGCGTCCGTGGTCCCATGTCTCTATTGATTTCTTGGGAGAATTACCAGTATCTAGGGGGTATTCATTCATTCTGATGGTGGTCGACAGATTTTCTAAGATGGCACACTTCGTGCCTCTTCCTGGCCTTCCCTCTGACCAGGAGTTGGCTGTTGTCTTTGCCAGAGAAGTATTTCGGTTGCACGGCGTACCCAGAGTGCTAGTGTCAGACCGAGGGAGCCAATTTGTGTCCAGGTTTTGGAGGGCATTCTGTGATCAGATGGGCATACAGTTATCCTTTTCTTCTGCCTACCATCCCCAGACCAACAGGGCCGCCGAGCGTGCCAATCAAGGATTGGAACAATTTCTACACTGTTTTGTGTCCAATCATCATGATAATTGGGCCGACCTGTTGCCCTGGGCAGAGTTCGCCAGGAATTGTGCGGTTAATTCATCGTCCTGGAGCTCCCCATTTCTCATCAATTATGGGTTCCAGCCATGTTTGCACCCAGACTCATTTCAGACGCAGCAAATTCCAGCTCTGGATGAGCATATCGAGCAACTCCGCTCCACTTGGGCACAGGTACAAAGGACCCTCAGTGCTTCATTCCACCGTTATCAGCATCACGCTAATCGTAGACGGTTGCCAGCGATCTCCTTCCAGGTTGGGTATGGTTATCCTCCAGAAACCTCAATTTGCAAGTCCCGTGTAATAAATTGGCACCTCGGTTTGTCGGTCATTTAAAAGTTATCCACAAAGTTAACCCTGTCTCATATGCCCTGGATCTTCCAGCATCCATGCGGATTCACAATGTGTTCCACGTATCCCTTCTGAAACCACTGGTATGCAACCATTATACTACCACTCCTGCGGTTCCCGGTCCTATTCAGGTGCAAGGTCAGGATGAATATGAAGTTCACCCAGGAACAACCCAGTTATCGGCTGGTCATCAGGCACAGTAACCTTCCCAATGGTGTCGGTGGTTGCTCCTACGATGCTTGAGAAGAACGTAGGTGACCTTCCCTTTCCTGATTTCTTACCTGTTTCATATTGTTCTTACGCAGATGTTTTCTGTAAGGTCAAAGCCAGCATCCTGCCTCCTTATCGCCCCTATGATTGCGTCATTGTCCTGGTACCTGGGTTTGTACCCCCTATGGGTCGAACCTATCCTCTATCCATCCCTGAGACAGCTACCCTGGAAGAATACATAAGGAACAACTTGTCTAGTGGCTTCATCCGTCCTTCCACTTCTCCTGCTGGTGCTGGATTCTTCTTTGTTTCCAAGAAGGACGGTTCCTTGCGGCCCTGTATTGACTACAGGGGCTTGAATTCCATTACGTGTAGGAATTGTTATCCTCTTCCCCTTATCCCCGAGTTGTTAGACCATCTACAGGGTTCTACGGTCTTCACCAAATTAGATCTACGTGGTGCTTACAGCCCTTTGGTCTCCAGAGTGCCCCAGCAGTTTTCCAGGCTTTCATTAACAACGTGTTCAGAGACCTTTTATTATCCTTTGTCTTAGTCTATCTGGACAATATATTGATCTTCTCCAGGACTCTCAGTGAACATAGAGTTCACGTTACCACCATCCTGGAATGCCTGCGGGCTAATCACTTGTATGCCAAGCTGGAGAAGTGCACCTTTGAACAACCATCTCTAACTTTTTTAGGCTATGTGGTTACCTCTGCGGGTCTTCGTATGGACCCCACTAAGGTGTCTGCTGTCTCTAACTGGCCGGTACCACTAACGCTGAAGGCAGTTCAACGATTCATCGTTTTTGCGAAATATTACCGCAAATTCATACGGGGCTTTTCGAGTATCATCCTCCCTATTGTGTCACTCACCCGGAAGGACGCGGTTCCCAGGAAGTGGTCTCCCGCAGCCCTAAGTGCTTTTGAGCGCCTAAAGACTGCCTTTACCACAGCTCCCATTCTTCAGTACCCGGATCCTCACCGCGCTTTCATCCTGGAGGTGTATGCCTCCAAAACAGCAGCTGGAGCTGTTCTTACTCAGAGCTGTCCTAGGACTCGGGTTTCCCATCCTTGTTACTTCTTTTCTAGGTGTTTTACTGCAGCCGAGGGGAACCACGACACCGGTAATAGGGAACTCCCGGCCATTAAGTTGGCTCTTGAGGAGTGGCGGTATCTCCTAGAGGGATCGCCACATGTTATAACCATTCTCATGGACCACCAAAATCTTGCTTATCTGGCCTCGGCCAAGAGACTTAATGCCAGGCAGGCTCGTTGGTCCCTGTTCTTTGCTAGGTTTCATTTCAAAATCTCCTACATTCCAGGAAGCAAGAACACTAAGGCCAACGCTTTATCCCGCCTCTCTGAGTCGGTTCAGGACACTGTCCTGCCTCTTTTGTGTCTCTTGGCTTCCATATCCTCAGGTACCCTCCAAGGTATTAACTCTTCTCAACACCTCGCTGCTTCGGCTGCTCCTTTTCGTGGCGGCCATGCTCTTTTTGTGCATTGCTCATACTCTGGATCTTCTTACCTGTCACACTTTTGGTGGGCAGGCTGCCGAGCTGACGTTTCTTCCTACGTGTCTTCCTGCCTGGTCTGTGCCCGGATTAAAAATCTTCGTAGTAGACCTTTCGGTCTCTTATAACCGCTTCCGGTGCCTGCTTTGCCATGGATCGAGATCGCCATGGACTTCATTGTAGACCTTCCTCGTTCTGCTGGGATGACAGTGGTTTGGGTGGTCACTGACCGCTTCACCAAACAAGGCTGCCTTGGTTGCCCTCTTCTTCTGCCCTGGTTGATCTCTTCTTACAGCATGTTGTACGTCTCCACGGCATTCCTTTGCATATCACATCGGATAGCGGGGCTAAATTCATCTCCAAATTCTGGAGGGCCATTTGCTCTCGCTTGGGTATCCAGCTACAGTTCTCTTCTGGATACCATCCACAGAATAATGGCCAGACCAAACGTCTTAATCAGTCTCTGGAGACCTATCTTTGTACTCACTGTAATAACAGACAGGATGATTGGGTTTCCCTTCTTCCCTTGGCAGAACTATCTTACATCTCCCTCCTTCAGACCTCCTTAGGTTGTTCTCCTTTCTTTGCTGCCCTCGGGTACAATCCGCGTGTTCTTCTGGTTCCCGGTGCTGCTCTAGTGCCGTCTGTGGAGACACGTGTTCACTTTTTGGTGGACCATTGGCGATCACTTCGGTTCTCCCTTCTTGCCATCCAGAGGCACCAGAAAGACTCCGCTGATCGTATTCGCTCCGTGGCGCCTTCCTTTGTTCCCAGTGACTGAGTGTGGTTATTGGCCTGAGACACCCATCTTCAGCAACCGTCTGGGACCTCGTTTCTTGGGTCCTTTCCAAGTCCTCCAGCGTCTGTCTCCGGTCGTTTATCGTCTGGACTTGCCTCGTACTCTGTGGATCCATCCTGTATTTCACGTCTCCCGGCTTAAGACTTGGGTCCCTGCTTGGTTTCCCTATCTGCGCATTTCTGGCCCTGTTCCTGTTTCCGTGCAGGGCCAGGACGAGTATGTCATTGATGACATCCTGGATTCTCGTCAGGTTAGGGGTTGTCTGCAGTACCTGGTTAACTGGCAGGGATATGGTCCGGAGGAACGTTCCTGGGTGCCCACGCGGGATGTGCACACCTCTGTTCTGCGTCGTTGTTTCCACCTGCGGCACCCGGATAAGCCAGCTTAGTGGCCTCTGGTGGCGGCCGTTGGGTGGGGGGTAGTGTTATACCTTTCACAGTTATCCTCTTCTGGCTCCGTTGTGAGCTTCTCGCTCTGGTCCTTCCCCTTCTTCCTGTTTGCAGCGTGGCATTTGCGCGTCATTCTTTTTCTTTATTGGCGCATGCGAAGTAGCCTGTGTTCGGCTACCCTAGCACATGCACAGTATGTCCCGTTCTGTCTCCTCTCTGCTGGGCGCATGCGTGGCCGGCATTGCCAGCCCTGGACCTCCAGCCTTGCCTTTTCCACTTTCTCCCTCTACTTTAGGGGGTAAGTTCTTCACTGGGACGCGTTTGTATAGCGTCTCCAGTCTAGCTGTTATTCTGCATCCTGTGTTTGACCTTGCTGGTCTGACTTCTTTTGATCTACCTCCTGTGCATGACCCGGGCCTTGTCTGACTCTGCTATCTCTCCTGTTCCCCTTATGTTCTGCAGATCTCTGTGTATGACCCGGCTTGGTATCCTGTCTACGCTCTAGCCTGCCACTCTTATATTGTTCCTGATTCTCCTGTGTATGCCCTAGCTTGGCTGACCATTCTTCATTATTCCAAGGAAGGACCTCCTGCATGCTCTTCTGACCATCTGAGTGAGTATTGGTTCCTGTTGGAGTTTGTTTTCTCCCTGGGGATAGCAGTAGTATAGTTTGTCAGGAGGGGGTTATCGAGGTACTTCTTAGGCTCATCTGGAGGGGTCCAGTCTAGCTTCGTGGCTAGCAACTTTATACAGCCTTGGCCTCAGCACGACTCCCTTCTGGCAAGGGAGTAGGACGAGAAATGCAATGCATATTACAGTATTCAGACCAGGCCATGATTTCACAATTTCGCCAGCTGAACCTAAGATTGTGCATATGGAGCCATGGGAACCCCAGGATCACTGTATGGTGAGGAGACTGGATAATCTGAAAACGTTGTTTTTCAGTGAGGAGCGCTCCAATGCACATAGACAGTGGTATAGTTTCCTTAGTAATAAGAGCTGGTACTAGTGGCCTGCCATCAATGGCTTCGATAGCCAAGGGAACTTCTTTTTCAATCAGTGGAATTTTGTGTAATTCCGCAAATGAGCTGTCCATAAAATACCCAGCTGTGCCGGAATCCACTAGGGCCAGAACCTCCACTGAGAGTTCTGCCCAGGAAATCACAGCCTGAATAGTAGGCTTTTGATTAGACGGATTAAGGGACCTCTGAACACCACCTAGGGCCTGTCCCCCAAGGTACCCTAGGTGCGTTTGTTTCCCGGCCGTGTAGGGCAAGAGCGCAACCAATGCCCAGCTTGGCCACAATACAGACAGAGGCGATGAGCCCTCTCCTCCTTGGTCAACCTAGTGAACCCTAACTGCTCTCACGATTACAATCAGGAGGCATGGGAGGTAAGGGAGGCATGGGTGGGGAATTATCTTAGGAACTCATTAAAGTTCTTAGTACATGGTTTCGCTGCTTCCCACAAGGGGTTTGCCCACGCCAAGGCAACCACTGGGTGTGCTTGAGGAGTTAACTCTAGGAAAATCTCCAACTGGTTTATGAACCCTCTGCACAGGGTAGGTTCACCATCGTATCTGAGCGGCAAGGGAGCCATAGCAGTTAACCCTCTATTCGAGTTTGCTTGCATCACAGATTGAGCTCCCGGTGTCGTGACTGGGGGGACCACCGAGGCCTGTACTGGTTTATCCAAATGAGCAGTACGCTCTAGTAAGGTTTGCATGGCCAGCGCCATCTGGTCCATGCGCTGCTCGTGTATATCCATCCTCCAATGGATACTTTGTGTATTACCATCACCTGTACCGTCTGAGGACATGACCCTTTCGTACTGTAATGGTTTTCAGTACACTCAGAGGCAGGCAGTTTGGTGAAACACAGTTTTATTGAAACCAGACAGAATAAAGTAACCCTCGTGAGTCCAGCAATAGTTAACAATCAATAGTGACACAGGACAGGTTACAGAATAACATTAACCCACACGGGTCCAGTATATATCAGAGAGTAGTACATATACTGACACAGGTCAGGAACAGTTCGTGTGAAACAGCGAGACACTGATATATAGGTGCTGTTAGACCAGGAGGCTGGGAGGCCCTAATAGCGAGGCCCAAGAAGCACTCACAGTGGATGAGTGTCACAATAGCGACTAGGCCCAGGAAGGGTGAGCGAGGCCCTGGATGGATCACGGACCATCAGTAGTACTGCAACCGGAGGAATAACGGAACGCCCAGGAATCAACACAGACTGCAACCCAAGGTAACGGTACCGGACAACAAATGTAACAATGCTAGGCTCGATGGCAACTTCCGGGTGGCAGAGCAGTATGAGGCGCCCAGGAGACCAACCTCAATGAAGGAGTAGTGACAAGCCAGCGTATAGTGTGCCAATAGAATAGTTCCTATCAGGGTGAGCACCGGACAGCCCTGGTAATAGACGCTCAGGCTTGATGGCGACTGACAGGAGTGAAGACTAACTGAGGCGCCAAGGAGACCAACCTCAGTGGCAATGCAATAACAAGCCAAGAGTATAGTGAGCAACCGAGATCTGCAATAGCCCTAGGTAAGGAGGAAGGAGGCAGCAAGGCACAAATGGGTCGCAGTCACGGAACGGCAATGCAGTACACGAGGCAACCAACTGGGCCAGCACGCTCAAGACAGAGCACAGGAGATACTCTCTACAGGACTACTGGACGTGGTAGTGCCCCGGGCTGGGAGGCACAAGAGCAGGAATGGAAGCCAATCCGGGTTGATGCACAGAACAGGAACGTCAGCCAGGCCGGGTCGGTACACGGAGCAGGAACGTCAGCCAATCCAAGTCGATACACGGAGCAGGAACGTTAGCCAGGCCGGGTCGGTACACGGAGCAGGAACGGCAGCCAATCCAAGTCGGTACACGGAGCAGGAACATCCGCCAGGCCATATCGGTACACGGAGCAGGAACAGGATCAGAGAGAGTAGTCAGGCAGTCCGGGTCATACACAGGATTTCACATGATAATGACAGTAAGCTCTTAGCAACGGGAACACCACGAAAGGTACCTGTAGAAATGACAGGGCTCAGTACTTAAAGGCTACCACTGGGTGGAGCAATATCACGCTAGCCAATAAGAGAACTCAGACACAATGCTGTAAAATGTCGCCAGCAATACACGGGCACCGTGATAGCCTTTAGATATAATTGAAGCTGTACAGACGCTAAAGAGATAATTACAAGAGAATATATATGTCAAAAATATTAACTGATAACAAGTAAATTATATAAACTATGCCAAAAGCTCCATGGCATGGCATACTGAGCATGAAAATCAAACACTAGACTTGGCATGCTCAGAAAGGACCATTTGCAAATTTTAACTGACAAGAGGAATTCATTATGCCACATGATGCGGTGCTTTTAGGATATTTTCTATATTTTACTTGCCATTAAATAAATTATGTATGATTATTATCTACTAGCTGTCTATATGTCCTCAGCTATATATATGACTCATCGGGCCTTACTCATCAAGCTCAGAGCTGTCCACGTTCAGTACTCAAGGAACACCAACAGGCCAGGAATTAAGGCTTTCCCTGATAAAGCACAGTACAGCGAATCAGTGGCTCTTTCATTTTGACTGACTCAACTGTGCTTAATCAGGGAAATCCTTATATCCTGGCCTGTTGTTGGCCCTTGAGGACTGATTTTGGACAGCCCTGATCTATCTAAAGAGGTGCAATTCTGGAGCAAACCACATGCCCTATAAGGTTGAAATTAAAACTGACTACATTTCCATTGATTTGAAAGCACTAAACCAACAGAGTGTGTGTTGTATGGGTAATAATGTCCATACAAATACTTAAGTGAAATATATCCCAGACTACTCACATAATTGATGAACAGTACACCACTTTGCAGAAAGCAGAACATGGACATATGGATGATAGTTACTGCCTCCATGCAGACATGATAGGAATCACGAAGAGCTGCTCCCCTCAAAATAGAATGTTATGTGCAGACTGACGTGTGTAGTTGGCTAGTGAGTACGAGGTACAAACTGGCTTAGAGCAAAATGGGATTCTCCACCCAGATTTAAAAGGACACAAATATTGGACCTATCACCTTGATTCATTTCAATTAGCCAAAGAGGGACATATTTGTTTTAAGGCATATTTTTGGGGTTGCAGCTGGTGGGCAGTACATTACTAAGAATTTTTATGTTATTTCATGACCTATTAAAACCTCTTTGTGTAAGTGAATAAATGATTTAGAGCGAGACAAAATTATTTTATTTACAAATAATTCTTTATAAACATATACTAAATTTTACACAAAAATTAATGTGTTTTTTTGCTGTAGAGCAGTGTTATACGCTAATATATTTACTACACAGTGTGATCACCTAAAAAGAGGGACATCAGGGTGGGAAAGCGGGATTTGGGTCTCAAAGAGGAGCTGTCCCTTCCAAAGAAGGATACTTGGGAGGTATGGTGGATATGCAGGACTCTGCTATAGTATAATTGTACCACAGGTAAATATGCACAACAAAATAAAGGATGTTTTCGATATAAAATGATATAGATTTTTGCTGGGTGATACATAATATACATAACCTACAGCTTTAAATTAGAGTCACCTCACCACTGGCCGCGGGCAGCCGCTGACGCACTAGACAGGCCTAGCGCCGCACCATACTGTAGCCTAGGAAACAGCTCAGCAGTAGGGAACTCGTTGCTATAGCAGCCTAGGCTTCTCATTCTCTCTCCATCACCGCCTACCTAGTCAAGACGTCACCGCCTGGGCTGACTGTCGCGCACCTGCGCAGTAACATGAAGTGGGCGGGGTTGCTGTGTCTGTATAGAAGGTTGAGCCGGAGGGATATAGCAGGCGCACCAACCGGAAGTGCTGTTGAGTTAGCTGTTTCCGGAGGGGAAGGTGTTCATTGGGACTCTCAAGGGGGCTAGTTGTTGGGGGATTGGGGGGGTTTGCAGGCCGGGGCCCCGAGCTCTTAGGCAGTGGGGGCCCGGTGAAGATGGCTGTATCAAGACCACTACGAAATTGAGCCTGTGTGGATAGACTGATACAGAGAGCCCCGGAGGAGGATGAGCCTGCTGTGTGCGCAGTACCTCAGGTGAGAGACAGCCGAGCACGGGGGCATGTCTCTTTGACAGCAGCGGATATGTATATTTGTAGCACGGCTAGGGGTTGTGAATCAGGAGCTTCGTAATAAGTGAGGCAAGGGGTCCCGTTCTGTTTTGTAGGAGGGTAAAGCCTGACCACGGGCCCTGGGTATTACGATAGATAAAATAGAGGGTATGATTTGTTAATAAAATGATTCACTAGAAAAAATACGTTGATAGTTCTAGCTTCGAGTTTTTTCCGGTTAAAGAATACAGCGTATAGGATATAGGGACTTACAGATGCACTGGAGATGTCAGAGAGGGTTAGGTGGAGGAGAAACTAATTGCACACGGTTAGCCATGAGGAAGGTCTGTGTTGATACATTTAGGTTGCAGACTGATTGTGTGTGTGTGTGTGTATATATATATATATATATATATATATATATATATGTGTGTGTGTGTGTAGTGTGTGTCACGCACTTTCTAGTACACTTCAAAATGAGCTGACGTACATTTCTGAAATATTAACCCTTTGAATGCCAGGGCGGTATCCAACACGTTGTGTTATCAGCGTGTTGGATAACTCAGTGTCATGCAAATGGTTAACCCTGAGCACTCCACATAATGTCAATTGTTGGAGGTATGTTGTTCCTGCTTGCTGTAATCCGTATATTCTCCAGTCAAGTCTTCAATGAACCAAAACATGTTATAATTTTGTGATATTATTGTAACTTCCGCACACAAGACTTTTCTCTATCCACCTTTCTGGTAGAATTGTCACCAAATTAGAGACTTAAGAATCAGTTAATTAATGTAAATCATCAACTATGGAACATTGAACTCTAGCTCAACCTGAAAATTTGGCCATTCACCTTGTGAATTGGATCAAATCACTGTTTCTTGTGGTTAAAACCTGAGACTTCCCAGTTAGGTATATGTGAAATGTTTGGTGTGAAATATGTAGAGCAGTGGTCCTCAGTCTTCCCCCCCTTTTTTTTTTTTTTTTTTTGCGGAACCCTAACATATAATTTGTCGAGGTTGTTATAATGGGTACAAATAAATAAATTATATTGTTATTCTTAGGTTTTACAATCATATTCTGCCTAAAATGTCCGTAAATAAACATTTGAAACTACATATTCACAATTTTTATTTTTGGTTCCAACGCCTTCATAGATAAGGGGCACCCTTTGTGTATATCTGTGTCAATCAAAGTACCAGGGCACCCTGCTTAAGAATCTCTGCTGTAGAGAAACACAACATTTTGGAGTTGACCAGCTGTACAGTTGGGGACAATTAAACATTCCTATTCATGTACCCACACAGCCAAGTCTGTGACCCACATGTGGCTGCACACTCCCCCTCCATTTTTTTTTTTCTGGCATTCATGGGCAGGGGGGCATAAAGAAACCTTCCTGATGTGTACCGTGCTATTTATCTCCCAGTCAATCGCTCTGGGAGATCTGTATGGGCAATGCAAGAGAGTGACGTGTTCTCTTGCATCGCTTCTACACAGACCTCCAGGTAGCAGTGGACAGAATTGGGGATAACCTCCCTATGTCACCTGTAATATGATCACCAGTGACATGACATGTCTTTTCACTATCCCACACACGCCTACCTGTTCTGGTAGGTGGTAAGTAGGGCAGCTGTTTTATGGTAGTTTTATGTAACCAATGGAATTTTAGTATTTAAAATACCGTTTTGCACTACTGGTAATTAAGGGTCTGTGCAGGCCATGTATGTAGGTAAAACTATATATTTTTTATATACTTGGGTAATTCAGGGATTTTTCAAATAATTGAAACTTTCACTATCAACATAAATGTTGTTAATATATACTGTGTGAATCTAGTAAAATACATTTTTACTCTTTGTGTAATTATGACATTGTAACTTGTCACACAATGCAAAATTTAGTTAATGTGAGGCCCCAACATCTAAATTCTTCTGGAAAAAAATGCTATATTGTTATATGTAACTTGAAACTTGTTTGTGGGAATCAGACCTAGACAGATGGATAACAAAATACTGAAAGTGTGTCTAGACTACTGGGTCTAAGACATGGCCCTAGCCATTGGCACTGAAAGGGTTAAATTGATTTTTAAACATTTGAATATTAGAGTGCAAAGTGAGGTAACTAGACCATCTAATGCTATACAGCCTTTTATCTGTATTTTTCATCCTAAACTTGCATATTGAAATAGATTGTATTGTTTAAGGGTTTCATGTTCTAAACTTTTATTTATATATAAATAATATATATTTTTTTTCTCCATATAAAGTTTAAACAATTTAATGTAAGATGATTAGAGCAAGGAAAATGTCTTCCTACAGCATGCTGAAGAAACACCTTTACTGTTCTTTTAGGTTATAAAACAAAATATGTGCATATCTGAAAACATTACAACATGCCGCAACATAGAAGAATGCATTGAGACATCTCTTCATTCAAATCTACTGGAATCTTTAATTTGTTGCTTATGGTGAAGTTAGTTTGCTCCAGAATTGTTTCACTTTGCTTGCAAACATAAGGCTTCTAGAGTTTTTGTTTTATTTCAGGCTTTATTGAAAGACCTAATAATGGCTTGATTTCTTTTAGAATATTTACAGTTTATTAAGTTCACTTTGATATACTTTTTTTTTTTTTTTTTTTTTTTCTTCCCATCTGCCAGTTCTTGAGCATTTAGTTGATGTCACAGAGATCTCCTTTTTCATTCTTCTGTCATCTATTTTATAAGGTCTGAGCAGGAACTCTCTGTTATTGATCTGTGTATGTACGCGAAAGCATTTGTTGATGCAGTCCATATAAGGTGTTATGTGCTGGGTCCAGTGATTCTCAACATTAGAGTAGGTCACATTTTCACTATATCCATGTTTGATCACAGGTGGCTAATCATTGGCACAGTCATTTTGTCCACCTGTAATTAACTGGAAATTATGAAAATCTGACCTGTTGATGTGTCCTGAGGACTTTTGCTGAGAATCATTGCTCTATGGTAAGGTAAGTCACCATAGGGGAGAAGGAAAAAATCACATTGATTTTTAACCTTTTGAGTTCCAGGGGGAGTATGCAATGCATTGCTTTGCAATGCATTTGTGTACCCCTCTGGTACTTAGCGTTAAACTAATGCTTCAGAAACCTTTTTAGTAATCAAGGAGATACAAATTCCTTTTGATTTAAAATAAGTTAGTATTTGCTCCTTATGATGCTGGTGTTTTGCCCGAGAATTGCTGTACAATTTTTGTGCATATGGCCTTTAGTGCACAAAGTCCTAATACCGCCCAACTAAGTATATATGTCTAATGTATATAGAAACCACCTTACCACATGTATATTTGCATATGTGCAGCTCAATAACAAGCGGATGTACTTAGAAGAACTGGTGCAAACCAACTGCACTATAGGGAAAAGGAAATTTACAGTTTAAATTGGGGGTTTAACCCCTTAAATGCTAGAGAGGTCTCCAATGCATTGCTTTATAATTTGTTGCGACCACTATAGAATTTGTGTGGTTAAATGCCGAATTTAAATAAATTGAAATTTGAAGTTGTTATGCAGATAGTCTGTTTTTAGCAAAAGTATGTATATATAAAAAACATATTTAAACACTCTCTTTAAAATGACAAACTTTACACTGAATACATTTAGATGGGTCATTTCTAGGTAGTGGTTTAGAGGGATAAAGCACTTGGTCTTGACAGCTTGGACCATGTTATTGTGCCACCTTTACAGTAATGGTGAAATTGTGTTGCACAGATCACAAATAATTCAATAGGATGGCCTAAATCCCTGCTTTTCTGAGAACTTCGTGACAGTCCAGCACTTTAGTGATGCAGATTTGTAAAACCATATGCATTGTTTTAAAAAAAAAAAAAAAATGTATTATTTATTGCTTGGTGTTTACCACATTGTTTTATTGACTAAAATGTGCTTATTGAATTGTAACGTAATACATTTGTATAGGTTTTAATTATGTACATCTCATGCAAAAGGCCGAATTGACCTTTTACTGAAAGAGGCGTAAAAGTTTCTTCAATTTGTAGCAGCCTGTAATTGTTTTATCAACCTATGGCTTAAGATCGAGCGCCACAAAACCCAGGTCGCCAGTGGAGACTAACTGTTCCCTGATGCCCAGATACACCCACACAGATCTCACTGATGGGCTTTATATGTCCTTCTTCTGGTATTGATAAACTACCCAATTAAGGTTGGTGATCACTACATCTCCACTCAACTTGAGTTTCTGGGTTGTTAGGGAAGCCAGATAATTAATTGCTGACGTGCTTACCAAGTCTTCTTTGCAAATTGGAAATTTTGGGTTGCATGGAGAGCGCATTGCCCTGTTCTAGTAGTAAAGGGGAGGGGATAGGTCAGCAATTTTGAAAGACAAAAAAAAACCCCTTTTAATTAAATAATCCATTTAAATGCTTGAGGTTTGGCACAGTGCTTTGGAAATAGCTATTCTCTGGAATTATGGGATTTCCTTTCCTAAAGTAGAAGGGATTCCATGGAACAAACTTAGGTAATGGAGGACAAGGGTGAGAAAGGTTATGGTGTCATATAGTATGTAGCACCAGTGGACAGTGTGTAAAACACTATAACCCAGAACCTGCTAAGAGAGAGGGAAAAATATATGTACAATTCAGGAGGAAACCAACTATACGATAGGAAACCTGAATCTGAAACAAGTATACAGACAACGCAAGAGAAATTTATTGTACAACTAAAAAAAAAGTCTTATTCCATTTTACTCACATGTGCCCTTCTTGGGTTTTATGCATTTCACAGGGTCCCTTCCTATTGGCTAATGATCTGCATCCATCGGTGTCCTCCTGCTATATTTGTAGTCCTTGGATATACAGGATCGAACCAGCCTCTGTCTAAATGTTAATGTATTCACAGTATGAATGGATAGTTCTCCTAGTTAGAAATTATTAAGCATGTACTTGAGAGAGTCCATTCTGTTGAAGATATTAGCAGGAAAAAATAAGCGGGGGAGTTTCAGAGGCCTTGTGACACAACTGAGAAAGCTATTTGTGGTACAAGGCAGGCGACTGTGGGATGGAAGTGAGATAACCTGCAGTGGGTGTAGAAGGCACTCAGTCCCTTGTGAGTAATGGATAGGATAGCTATAACACTTTTTTTGTTGAGAACCATCTCCTGCTCCATCAGGGGGGAAAAAGTGTAGGCTGGTAAATAACCTGATTTTTTACAATATAAATAGTGTGGCTCGCATTGCAGAGAGGTCTGTTAACCCTTAACTTGCCAAAATAAAATACATTGTAACACCATAATGTAAATAACCACCTTGATGTTGATGGTTTTTGACATTTTTATTATGTGAGGTGAGGGTTATTCTAGATGAACCTCAAACAGAGCAGGTTTTCTTTATTATCCTGTTTCGGACATCATAACAATACTGGCTGGTTTGTTCACAGCAGTTCAGGGGTCATGTTTATATCTGAAGAATATGTTCCTTTCTACAGACTGGAGTTTTATGGTAGGCAGTAGGGTTGCACCGATACCGATACTGGTATCAGTGCCGATACCAGCATTTGCGCGAGTACTTGTACTCGCGCAAATGTGGCCGATGCCAGCACCGATACTCTGTGCCAGGGTCGGTACTGCAGAGAGGGAGCCCAAGGAGCTGCTCACAATGCTCCCCGGTCACCTGTCTCCCTCCCGCATCGTCAGAGCATTGCCGCGGGTTACCATGGCAACTCTCCAACGATGACCTCTGCTGGGGCTCGTGAGAGAACAGCGAGCACCCGGCAGAGTGTAAGGGAGGCAAGATGGGGCAGAGAGTGGGGTCAAGAGGGAGAAAAGAGGCAAAAGGAAGAAGGATCAGGAGACAAAAGGAGGGGGGGGTCAGGAGAGAGAGAGAGAGGCAAAAGGGTGGGATCAAGAGTCAAGGAGGGGGAGAAAGGGGGAACAAAAGGGAGAGAAAAAGCCAAGGCAAAAGAAGGGGGCTCAAAAGGTGGGATCAAGAGGGGGAGAAAGAGTCAAGAGGTGGTGTGTGTGTGTGTGTGTGTGTATGTATATATAAATATACACTCACCGATACCAATAACCGATACTTTTTTCTTTTGCGGCCATTTGCCAGTTTTACAAGTACCTAAAGCCTATAGGTACTTGGGAAAACTGGCAAATGACCGCAAAAAAAAAAAAGTATCGGTGAGTACTTGAAAAAAGTATCGGCACTCGTACTCGGTCTTAAAAAATCTGTATCGGTGCATCTCTAGTAGGCAATCCTAGCATTTCATGAATGTCTCAGGAGAAAATAGTACAGAGCCATCAGATCATGTTCTGTATTCCTAGGATTAGGAACCATATTGAACCTCAATATGACTGTTGCTTCCAACATATCGGATTTGAGGGAGTCCACACACAGACCTACGAACAAACATCAGACAGGCTAACAGCATAGAATCCTGCTAGGCAAACTGGCTTCCTTCTCCAGATCTAATTTTGAGTTACTGTCTATCCCAGATTCTGGATCGATCCCTTTCTTCTACAGAATTACTTTGGTATTGCTTTTCAATGGGTTCTAGTAGGGTTTCAAGCCTGATTAGTTTAAGGTTAAATGGATGGGGGTTCCTGTAGTTGGGGCAATCCCTTTTTTTCTGGCAATTGCCTCATTAAGAAATACACCACCGCAATTAAAAACCAACCTTCCAGATGGTTCATCTTACTTTGGTATCCTAGTTTGATCTACTACTTCTCCCATCCTTATTTTTATGCATGGGAGTAAATATTTTTTAAGCAGCTCATGCTCACAACCACCTTATTGCGCAGCTGTTCTTCTGCTGCAGGGCTAAGTGAATCACATCCTTTCTTATGTGTCCCTTCATATGTTATACCATCAGGTCTAAATTTCCATTAGGTCAAACACTACATTTTATTAAGGTGGTGACCCACTTCTATCTGTCAGAGAATTGTTTTTCCGTCTGTTGGTGTAGATTCCAGTCATTCTGCAGTAAGAAGCTGCATACCCTGGACGGTGTATTGTGTGCAGAGTTACTTGAACAAATCTGCTCCTTCATAAGACTGCTGAGCTCCTTTTTCTGTCAGAAAATTATGGGCCCAGCAGCTTCCTAATCATCCAGTGTAAAAATGGATTTGAGTGATTTAATTAGCACAAGTCAGCCATTAGGGATCCTCCTACTGGCATTATAGCATATTCCATCAGGACTGTGCTACACTTCAATGGGACAGAGGACAACCACTAACCCAGAAGAGGATGCAAGCTACCACCCGGTCCTCAGTCTCTACTTATTAAACATAATGGACTGAAACTTCAAGTATCTGAAGATGCGTTATTTAGCAGGAGAGTGCTAAAGGCTGCCATTTCCTGTGTTAAGGGCATTGTTCCCTCCCTATTGTCTGGGGTACTGCTCTGGTAAGTCCCACAGTCTATGCCGTGGGTTGGACACAGAGGAAAAGGTGAAATTTACTCATCAATATTTTGTTTTCCTCTGTGTCCTTCCACGGCAACCCTCCCTACTCCTTGGTGAGTAATGTATCATTCCTAGTTTATGGTGCTAGACCTGTTATTTTGCTTGCTGCATTATTTTGCTATATCTAACCTGTTGTCTCTCTTCAGCTTGGACAATAGTGTAACTGCAAGTGGGGAGGTGAAATGCACATTTATAATTTTGATTGGTCCTACCAGCTGGGAGGTGGCGCTAATACCCACAGTCTATGCTGTGAAGGACACAGAGGAAAACAAAATATTGGTGAGTAAATTTCACCTTTTTGTACATAATATGGAAATTTGATTAATCGTAACTGCTTTAGACTGATTTGTGACACAGCAGATTTTAATAGTTAAAACCATACTATTGGTAATGGCTATAATTACAGCTAAAAAAATATATATATAGTACTGTATGTATGAAGATTTATTACTGTATGTTTTTTGGCATTTATGAGATTGAATTAACATTCAGAGGGATCCAGTATGTCCAAAAGTACTACAAATATACCAGACATATTCTAGTGGATGCAGATCATTGGCTAACAGAAAATGGTCCCTGTGAGATACATAAAGCCCAAGAAGGGTATGTGTGAGAGAAATGGAATAAGGTTTTTGATTATGCTATCTGTATACTTGTTTCTCATCAAGAGAACAAGGCCACTTTCACTTTTTGTACTGCTGCATGAGAGAGAAGTTTTGAGTTTGAGTTTCCTGGAGCGTCCTCTGATAATCTAAACCGGACATGCTGGTCTATGCGTCCCACTGGTGAAACGCATAAGCAGCGTGTCCTGTACTCCAGAGCTTTTAAAGCCAAGAGTAGACCTATACAGACTTCTCAGAGTGAGTTTCATATTATATTTATGTTCTTTTGGTTTTCTTGTATTGTCATCTTGATTTACTATTTCAGTTATGTCCTCTGCTGCTAAAACAACCCAAGCAGACATGACCAAGCCTGCTGCTGATGCAGTGCCTCCCAAAGAAGACAAACCTGCCCCTAAACCTAAGTTATGCGCAGGCTGCGATTCAAAATTGTCTCCTACTGACTAATCAAAATTATGCATAGATTGTATGAAAAAAGTTGCAGGCAATGAAATGCCATTGCAATTTTACAGCGGAACATTCACATTAGACAAACTTTGATCCGTTGGCTTTAACTAGTAAAACCATGCTGGGCCTATAACAGGAGTTAGGGCAAGTGCCTGATTCATGATGCCAGTAACAAGGAACCAGACGCAGAGAGGGATGCGGCCAGTGACGCCGGAGTGCCAGTCCAGAACCCTGATCCCAGCAGAATGGCTGAGGCCGTGGTAAGGCACTGTGACAATAGGGCTCCTTCTCCCAGATCAACTGGCTATCGCAAGAAGATATAGACCTGGCCGGGCTTATGATCAGAAGAAGGAAGCAGTACAAGATGCAAAAGGGGGAAACTAGGAGAGATTTTCCTAAGAGAAAAAAAAAAAAACAGTTCTC
Source organism: Rhinophrynus dorsalis (assembly GCA_037306005.1). Classification (NCBI taxonomy): domain Eukaryota; kingdom Metazoa; phylum Chordata; class Amphibia; order Anura; family Rhinophrynidae; genus Rhinophrynus; species Rhinophrynus dorsalis. The sequence goes on from CM074722.1 coordinate 190,641,487, forward strand.
CAGAAATCTTCAGTGAGCGGAGGAGGGTCCTATCTCTCTTCCCTGTAGGGGCCAGACTGGGGAAAACTTTACAAACCTCAAAACCCAGTCAAGGTTTCGAACCTAGGAAATAATTTCCAATACAAGACTCTTCCTTTTGACCTTTCATAAGCTCTGATGGTCTTCACAAAGGTCCTGGCTCCATCTGTGGCATCCTTGTGAAGAAAGGGTATATGTGTTGTAGCTAACCCTGACAATATCCTTCTGATAGAAGAATACAGAGGAAAAAACAATTCAAAGCATGTCATCCTGCCTCAAGTTTCTGTTAATACTAGATTGGGTAATCAACCAAGAAAAAAACCAGTTGGTCACATCCCAGAACCTGGTTTTCCTAGGGATCCAGTTCAATTTTTTTAATTATTATTATTATTATTATTATTATTATTATTATTTTATATAATGATAGATATCTCTAATATAAAATATAAATATTTCCACTAGGAAGTTCTCTAGGCAATCTATCATCGGCAGTGCACATTGTGCCTTGGTCAAAAGCCCACATAAGGAAAAAGCATCTCAATTTTCTGCAGGTCTGGAAAAAGCAATGTTGAGACTTCCCCCAGACAATTCCGGTGAAGATAGCACTTGCCTGGTGGCTAGGCTTGTGGATAAAACATATCAAAAGTCAGGCTGCTATTAGAACCTTCATGGCAGATAATCATGAGAGATGCCAGCAGCACGGGTTGGGGAGGCATTTACAATCAAGAAATGATCCAGGGTCTTTGGTGTCTGATGGAAGCAGCTCTTCACATCAATATTCTAGAGCTAGAAGCAATATGGAGATGTCTGAAACACTTCAAAGCAGCATTAATGGGAAAAGTTGTTTGGGTCTGGTCAAACATGACTGCAGTAAGTTACATTCTCAAGTAAGCACAAGATGTCAAACTCTCATTGCTGTGGCATCGAAGATCCTATCGTGGGGATAGTAATGTCTCCCCAAAAAAATATTTTGCATTTTGTAGAGATTAAAAAGTTTAATTAAATACAAAAAAAGTATCTCTCAAACCTCCATGGTTTGAGAGCTATCTGCATTCAAAGTTTGATGTTTCCTGCTGTCAGCTGTAAAGCTGCCAGCAGGAGATCCTTGTCGGCTAACACGGAGGCCCTAAAGCAGGGCCGCAATCGTGTTTTTTTTTTAAAAATAATTACTTAATTGAAATGATCTATAATGTGTGCTTGCAAACCAGGCACACTTTGTAGACCATTCCAATGAAGTAATTCTTTTAAAAAAAAAAGTGAAATTTACTAACCGATATTTGTATTTCCTCTGTGTCCTTCCACGGCACTGTGGGCTTTGGCTGTGGGCTTTGGCTCCGCCTTCCAGCTGGGTAGGACCAATCTTTAAATTTTGCTAGCTACCTCTCCTCTGCAGTTATACCGTTTGACCAAGCTGAAAGATACAAGAGGTTAGAGATAGCTATTCCATAACATATATACATATATCTATATATATATATATAGTATATAGGAAATATATTAGAAATCTTGTCACAATAGGAACTGATACTCATACCATAATTACCCTGGGTGGGTTGCCGTGGAAGGACACAGAGGAAATACAAATATCGGTTAGTAAATTTCACTTTTCCTCTGTGTCCAATCCACGGCACTGTGGGACTTACCAGAGCAGTACCCCACATAGGGAAGGGGCCGAATGGAATTTAGAGGGTTATAGCTGCTTCAAGCACCTTTCGCCCAAACTTGGCGTCAGCAGATGCCTGTAAGTCCAATTTATAATGTTTGATGAACGTAGAAATAGAAGCCCAGGTAGCTGCCTTGCAAATTTCTTCTGGGGAAGCAGCTGCTTTGAGGGCCCATGAGGTTGACATGGCCCTAGTTGAGTGGGCTTTTAGTCCTTTTGGAGGATCTTGATCTGCTGTTTCATAAGAGAGGGCAATGCAGTCACGTATCCACCTAGCGATCGAAGCCTTAGAGGCTGCCGATCCCTTATATTGACCCCAAAGTGTACTAGAAGAGAGTCAGATTTTCGGAAGTCCTTAGTTCTGGACAGATAACCTAGATTTGGTCAGGTGTCTACAGATTTATCTGTCCAGAACTAAGGACTTCCGAAAATCTGACTCTCTTCTAGTAGACGTTTTTCCAGATCATGCTCTGGATGAGGACAGAAGGATGGTAACACTATATCCTGATTCAGGTGAAACTGGGAGATGACTTTGGAACGGAAGGTCGGTTTAGGTCGCAACACAACTTTATCCTGATGGAATGTGATAAAGGGTGATACCGCCATCAATGCTTGTAATTCGCTGACCCTTCTAGCTGAAGTAACTGCTATTAAGAATGCTGTTTTCAAGGAAAGGTGTTTAATGGATACCTCTTGAAGGGGCTCAAAATATGGATGAGAGGCCAATTGCTGTAACACCAAATTAAGATCCCAAGGGGGAATGGTTTCTCTTATGGTTGGTTTAATTTTAGAAATAGAAGTTAAATAGCGTCTAATAAGGTAGTTATCCGCCAGCGGAGATGCCAATATAGCTGACAATGCTGACAGTTGTACCTTTAATGATGAGGGTTTTAATCCTTTTTGGAATCCTTCCTGTAAAAAATCTAAGATCTTAGTGGGAGATATGGTAGATCTGTCCAAATGATGGCTCACGCACCATTTGTAAAATATGGACCATACTCTGTAATAAATTTTTGTGGATGATATTTTCCTTCCTTTGAGCATGGTTTCAATCACTGCTTCGGAAGTGCCTTGTAACCTTAAGGACTGCCGCTCAGCCTCCAAGCCTGAAGCTGGAAGAAAGCTGGGTTGGGATGTTGTATCGGTCCCTGAAGAAGCAGGTCTGAGCTGACTGGGAGAGGTAGAGGAACTCTGCATGACATCCGGAGCAAGTCTGGAAACCATGGCTTTCTCGGCCAGTATGGAGCAATCAGAATTATTTCTGCTTTGTCCTTTCTGATTTTCCTGATGACCTCGTTTATCAGAGGTAGCGGAGGAAACAGGTATGCTAGTTTGAAGTTCCACGGGATCCTTAGGGCGTTTTGATTTGTGGCCATGAGATCCACTTCTGGGAGACCCAGATTGGCCACTACTAGTTGAAATATTTTTGGGTTTAACTCCCATTCGCCTGGATCGATTTGATGTCTGCTGAGATAATCCGCTTGAGTATTCAGATGACCTGATAGGAAGGAGGCTGTGAGGGCATGCAGATTGTGTTCTGCCCAAAGTAGGATCCTGATTGCTAGACAGTTCAATTGGTGGCTGCGGGTTCCTCCTTGGTTTAGGATGTATTGTACTGCCGTGGAGTTGTCTGATCTGATCAGAACAGACTGTTGATGAAGGTGTTGTCTGAAATGCTTCAGAGTGTTCCAGACTGCCTTGAGTTCCAGGACATTGATATGCATAGTTTTTTCCTTGGCAGACCATATGCCCTGAACTGTTTTGTTGTTCCAAATTCCTCCCCAGCCTAGCTTGCTGGCATCTGTGTGGAGAATCTGCCATTCTGGATCGGTCAAAGCTCTGCCCTTTGCTAGATTTGAAGGAAGAGTCCACCATTCCAATTCCAGTCTGATTGGCTTTGAGACTGGGATTAGTTGGTGGAAATTCTTGGGCTGTCTTTTGAAGTAGGTCAAGTAATGCATTTGGGTCATTCGGGCATGCGTCCTGGCCCAGGGAATAACCTGATTGGTTGATGCAAGGTGTCCCAGGAGTCTTGAAAAGGCTTTTGCCGATCGTTGTCTCTGTTGAAGAAACTTGCGGACATGATTGAGTATTCTTGTCTGCCGATCTGATGACAGGAATGCTAGGCCCCGTAGAGTGTTGAATCTTATTCCCAGGAATATCAGGTCCTGAGAGGGTACCATAGAGCTCTTGCTGAAATTTATTAGCCATCCTAATTGCTGCATCTGGTTTATGCATATTCTGGTGCTGGTCAGATCATTCTGTAAGGAAGATTCTATTATCAAAATGTCGTCCAGGTAAGGAATGACTTTGAGAAGATATTGCTTTCTGAGAAATGCCATCACATTGGACATGATCTTTGTGAAGATCCGGGGTGCCGATGCTAGGCCGAATGGTAGGGCTCGGTATTGGAAATGCCTGCCGAAGATGTGAAACCTGAGAAATCTTCGATGTTGTTGCCGGATCAGCACATGGTAATAGGCGTCGCGAAGATCTATTCGTGTCAAGTATGCACCCTGTTGTATCAACTTCATTGTGGATGATATTGTTTCCATCTTGAAGTGATGTACATAAAGATGAGAGTTGAGATCCTTCAGATCCAAGATGATACGTAGTTCCCCTGTAGGCTTTATAGTATAGAAAAGAGTTGAATAGAAGCCCCTGAATTTCTGTTGAGCAGGGACTTCCTCTATTACTTTGTTCTTCAACAGGCACTGGAGGGCTTGTCTCATCTTTGGGATCATAGATGTTTTCCTTACTTTTGAACAACGAAATTGATGAGGAGGGGGGGCAGTTTTGAATTCCAGAGAATACCCCTTCTGGATAATTTCCCATACCCATTTGTCTGGATGAATCTGAGACCAGGTCAAATGGAATTCCTCCAGTCTGCCCCCTACTGGAGGAGAAGGGGGGAGACTGGCTTCATTGATTGAACTGTCCACGCCGCTGGAAATCTCTACGATTTCCAGGTCTCTGGGAGATTTGTGAACCACGTTTCTTCTGATCATAGCCTCTTCCTGGTTTGTAACTTCGGGCCTCACGAAAGGACTGTTTCTTGTACTGCCCAGAACGTATGGGAGATCTTCTTATTTTCTTGTCCTGTGGTAGGAACTGACTCTTACCGCCTGAAGATCGTTTTATTATCTCTTCCAGTTGATCTCCAAATAGTTTCGCACCTGAAAAGGGCAGCGAGACCAGTTTGTTTTTGGAAGAAGGATCTGCTTCCCAAGCCTTGATCCACATAGCGCGTCTGGCAGTAACCGAGAGTGATGAAGCTCTTGCTAGCAGACGTATGTTATCCAGGGAGGCATCACAGGAGTAGTTGATGGCATCTTTGATGGTGGCTAATTCTTTAATAAGGCGTGCTCTGGATACAGATGATTCAATCTTTTCTTCAAGTTCCGTAATCCAGATCCTTAGGGTTCTAAAGGTAGATGCCATGGCCGTAGCTGTTTTGAGGTTCTGGCCTATGGTGGCGAATTGCTTCTTCAATACGCTATCTGCTTTTTTCTCCATGGGATCCTTTAGAGTGGTGCCGTCTTCCAGGAGAATAGTGGTTCGCCTTGAAGTTTGGGCAATTGCAGCGTCTACTTTAGGAGGGTTGAACCAGTTGGAAGTTTCTTCTTCTGGAAAGGGATACATCCGATGAAATCTTTTTGAGATAGCTCCTCTTTTTTCGGTCATCTTCCATTCAGAAGTAATAATGTCCTGAATTGAGCTGTGCACAGGAAACTGGGGAACTGCCTTCTTATAACCCACAAATGCGGCATCCATTACATTTAAATCTTTTTGGGTTTCTGATAATCCCAGAGTTTTTCTCATAATTTTTATAAGATGATCCATTTTATCAATGCTAAAACTGCCGGCTTCTTCCACCAGCTCGCCTTCTTCTGCTGATGAAGCCGCTGACTCTAAATCAATGTAAGTATCATCATAGTCGTCCTGAGTACCTGATGGGCCCTCTTCTGGATCTGAAGTCCTAGGGCGCTTTTTTGCTGCCTCCTGCATCGAAGTAAAAGTGTCCTGCATAGAGGTCTTCATCCAGGACAAGAAGTCCTGGAATTGAACAGGCACATTCCCACCTGCCGCTAGTTGCAGGCATGTAGAACACAGCTTAGCCTGATCTGTAGCAGGTAAAGTTTTGTTGCATCCTGCACAGGGTTTTTCCTTTGGACCTGCTTTGTCTTCTTTAGCAGGTTCAGCAAGTTTGCTTTTATCAGCCTTAGCCTCTTTGGCAGAAGACATGGCTTATGGCAATACAGGCAGCAAAGGGAAGGTACTTTGTTACCACATACCCCCACACAGACAGAGGCAGAAACAAATATATATATATATATATATATATTTAACGGTCACTTACCTGTAGTCCGTTCAGGATCCATCCTTTATGCCTGCAGTGCCGACCGGAAGTTCCTCGTCCGCGTGCGTTCCACCCTGGAACGCATCGTGATGCGTTTCCTGTTTCCGGTCCTATGCCTCCAACATAGGCTGTGAGCGGGCGCGTGCGCGCGCTAACAAGCCCTGAGCTCCGAACGGAGATGCCACATGGGGGGAAGTGGAATGGCGCCCTGCGAGAATCCAGTTTCCCAAAGTGGCCAAAGGATGCAACGCCACTGTCTGCGGTATGTGTGTTTGCCTGGTTTCGTTCCCATAGTAGGGGGAGTCCTCTGTATTTAGCGAGTTGAGAGCGGGAGGCATAGCCTCCGTCCTCCAGCTGGGTAGGACCAAAATAACTGCAGAGGAGAGGTAGCTAGCAAAATTTAAAGATTGGTCCTACCCAGCTGGAAGGCGGAGCCAAAGCCCACAGTGCCGTGGATTGGACACAGAGGAAAAACAACAAAAACGTGATTGCAGCTCTGCTGCAGAGACTTCACATCGGCCGACACAGATTTACAGCTGACAGCAGGCAACATCAGTCTTTGAATTCAGATATATTTCTCAAACTGCTATGGTTTGAGACCTGTTTTTGTTTTTGTTTTTTTGTTTTGTTTTTTTCTTTGCATTAAAATTTTTAATCTCTACAAAATGCAAAATAATTTTTTTTTACTATCCCTTTTAAATGTTCAAGCATATTTTCTCAGTTGTCAGACCTTAGATCCAGGAGAATGGTCCCTCCAAAATGGACTTATTTGAGGACATGGTATCTGTCATGGGATGGCCGACGATAGACCTGATTGCATCAGAAGACAATGCCAAATGTCAGCTCTTCATCTCCAGATGGAGGAATAGCAAGTCAGTAGGATCCCCTCAAGATCCGTTGGAGCTTTCAAATAGCTTACATCTTCCCTCCAATACTTCTACTGCTAGAGGTAGTGAAGAAAATCAGGAGAGACAGAGCAAAATTCATCTTAATTGCTCCATCTTATCCTAGGAATATCTGGTTTGGACACACATTGAGGAGTCGTATTTTCTCTTCTGATAGAAGTGAGACATTTTTGTCTGGGGGAATTAGTCATATGAGAGTACTGACCTCTCTTCACAGCTTGGACGAAAGGTTACCTGAATCCTCTCTCCCAGAATGCCCTTTTAAGAGTGTGTTGATTGGTCCTACCAGTGTCATGTTTGCTTTTGAATATATTTGGTCCTATTGGGACTTTGTACTTACCGCTGTTCATCCTCTTTTACCCCTAATTTGAGGATGAGGGCTTATCTGCTCTGAATCGGCATCTTTTTCTTTCCCAATTTATATGAGCTTGTCAGTTCTCTGTTTTCCTAGTCTTAGTATTTTTTGATCTCTTTATATTTGGTCCGTCCCTGACTGCTCTGTGATTCCAGTCGCCCTCAGTTACCTTGGCCCATTCCCTGACCATCCGTTTGCCTATTCTGTCTGACTCCTGACGCTCCCGGTGACCTGGCTTTGTCCGACTCCGCATCGCAGCCTCCTTTTGGATTACCAGGTATGTGGTGCCCCTTTAGCTCTGATTATCCGTTGCTCCCCGTGTGTCTGTTCCCTTTGTTAGTGGCTGCTGTGTACTCCATATATTGCCTCTGTTGGTACCTCTTCTTCCTATGCAGCCTCGCGGCCGCTTGCAGCTTCCCCCAGCTCTCTGTGGCCTCCGGTCCTCAAGCGCACGTTATACACTGGTTGGCTGGTGGCCCCTTTCTGGCTTCTGGTGCTCCAAAGGATCGGGGTAGCCTCTGGGTTTGGTGCTTAGCACCTGGCTGACAGGCAGGGGTGCCTATTTTCAGTGGGGATATCTCTCTAGCGGGTCCTTCCGTGGTTCATAGGGAGCAGGGGTTGGTTGCTATTAGTGCTCCTGGTCTTCTCTGCATTTTCAGTCTATAGCCTTGGACCATATGTGCCTTCTTCCCTGGTCCTGTGGTTTTGGTGTGGCTACCTTCAGCATGGTAGGAGCCTGGTATCCTCTAGGGCAGTAGTGGTCTTAGCCGACTTGGTCTGACCTTACAAGTGTTTCCCAGGTCTTGGGTCTGGTATCTTCAGGCTTATGAGTATTACCTTTCCTCCCGTGGGGAGTTCTAGTCAGGATAATATTCATACCCTGCTTCCCTTGGAGGGTTTTGTGGTAGGACTGGCTGTCCCAGTTGACTCCAGTCCTATTTTGTTCTGGGTATATTTACTCAGCCATTTCCTATTTTCGTCAGCTCCCCAGGGAGCAGACCTATTTACCACACTCTCTGTGCAGATTTCGTACTAGGGCTACTACTAGTCTGCATTTGGGATCCTTCGGGCTATTTGGGTTTCCATGTCCAGTACGGTACATCCTGGTCAGGGTCCCAGCTCAACTGGGATTGGACATCTGGCTTTGCAGCCAGCAGCTTTTATCCAGCCTCGGCTGCTGCAAGGGACCAGGGTGACTGTCTCCATGCCCAAGCATCGCTCCCTTGCTTCACACTCACTCAAGCAGTCGGACACGATTCTTTGAAGAACTGTGACAACCAGCTGGAAGGTGGAGCTAAGACACTCTTGTTCCACTATTCTATGCCGTGGTTGGACACAGAGACAAAATTGGTGAGTAAATGTCACCTTTTCTTACTTCTGGCATTAATTCACATATATGCTTTTGAATACTTCACACACACACATACATTGTTGTCAGTTCTTTTGGCATCATGCAATCATTTTATGATTGATTTCGTGAATATCTAATTTCTTTTCTCTGGATGCTATTTTGGCCAAATGTAACTTTTTTACATCTCTGACAAAGCCATGGCTTGTTTCTTTTGTTCTCTCAGACAGCAGTTCTAATGTAACAGTGTGAAGATGGAGGGACCTTACAAATTTTCCAAGAGCATGATATGTAAATATAGTCAAAATAAAAGGTTACCCTTCCTTTCAAGGCTAATTTTAACTTCTTCTCTATGGTACAGTTGGTTTGCCCCAGAAGTGCATACTTTAGTCCTGAATTACCAGTACCAACTATCAAGTGTATTTTGATATGTATACAATCTTTTCCTCTGTGTCCAATCCAACGGCAATGTACTGTGGGTGTTAACTCCGCCCCTCAGCTGGTAGGACCAAATTATAAAAACGTCAGTTCCTCCCTCCTCACTCAGTTATTTTGGTCCTACCAAGCTGGAGGACCGAGGTTTTCACCTCACAAAAAAAAAAAAAAAAAAAAAAAAAAAAAATTATTATATATATATATATATATATATATATATATATATATATATATATATATATATATATATATATATATATATATATATATATATAGGAAACAATAGCGTGTAACAGAAGGCGCAAGAAAACAAATGAGTTATGTAACTTGCCTTAAACGTGGGTTACATCTATATATTTATTGCCTGACGGATCCATACCCTTTCTCAGCAAGGGTCGCATGCTTCCGTATCTATGGAGCGTTTTCTTGATGGATACTAATAAGGAAATAGGGAGAGCGGTCACCAATGCATCGGGGGCAGAGGCAGTATCTGGTATTTAAATGACAAAAATGGTCCTATGAATAGTGACCGAACACTACACAATAGGTAGACAGCAGTATCTAATGACGACACAATGTTGTCCAGATGTAAACAAGACACAAAATATGAACAGAAATACTGAATAATCAGAAAAAATACATTCTGCATAGAATACAACTACTGTCGCCAAAATATTGGTAAAGTTCACCTTTTACCAGTCCTTAAACATTCAAGCACTAGAATATAGATAAAGTTCACCTTTAATAATCTTCAAAACAGTCAATAAATGTTCACACAAATGAGAGAAGTCTGATAGATGATGAAGAGAGATGAATAATGATGATGATGATGGTAATAATGGTGATGAGGATGAATATTGATAGATGAAGCAGGTCATTCAATGATAAGATTTCCGGATTTATTGGAAATAATAATCAAAGATCATTCGTTCCCACTGTGCTGCTTGTCTTAAGCCCGGAGTCCACTCGAGCAGATATATATAAAAGAGAAACAAAACAGAAGACAGCGCACAAGCGGTCTAAGTGTAGTATGATCTATGATAAGTGAATATAAGACACAATGTCTCAACTAGAAAATAGAAGGTTTAAAAATAGGAGTATTTATTTAAAATATATAAGGAATAATACATCAGAAAAAGGTATACATAAAGACAATGGTTACCGTGATAAACACAAAGTGAGGAATTATTCTTACATTATCCCTCACTTTGTGTTTATCACGGTAACCATTGTCTTTATGTATACCTTTTTCTGATGTATTATTCCTTATATATTTTAAATAAATACTCCTATTTTTAAACCTTCTATTTTCTAGTTGAGACATTGTGTCTTATATTCACTTATCATAGATCATACTACACTTAGACCGCTTGTGCGCTGTCTTCTGTTTTGTTTTTCTTGATGGATGTCTGCTGTTTGGAGACTGGTATGGTGAACGGGAGTTCCTCTGGGCTTCCTGCCGGTCTGATGTTGCTGCCGTGCTAAGGGAGGAAGCCCGGTATGAGCCGCATCTTTACAGAGTCGGCGGCAGGAAGTGCAGGCGCGTGCGTTCCACTGTTGGAACGCAGAAGCAGGAAGTGCCAGAGACTCGATCAGGACGCGGTCCTGGAGCAGTTCTGAAGCAGCAAAACGGCGTGGACAGAGGTAAGTATATATTCTGTGAATATTACATAACTTATTGCTATTGGTATAGCTTTATGTGTATTTGGGTAGGCTTAGATTGCAAAAATGTCTAAGATAGAGAAGTCTGACAAGCAAAAGCAAACTGTTGATCCCCCTAAGGAAGATAAGCCTTCTACTAAACCTAGAAGTTGTGCTGGGTGTGAGACTAAGCTTACTCCTTCAGAGCCTGCAAAACTGTGTACAGAATGTTTAAGAAAGATATCAGGCAGTGAAGTTGCATCCCAGTTTCAAGATTTCCTGGGATGGATGAAGTCATCTATTCAGGAGACCTTTAACTCCATTCAGGAAGCTTCAAGAAAAAGACAGCGCACATCTGATCCAGAAGAAGGTACCTCTCATCTAATGGAAGAAGAAGAGTTTGCAAGTGTCATAGAATCAGTCTCCTCCGCTGAAGAAGGGGAAATTACAGAAGAGGCTGGATCTTTTTGCTTGGATAAGATGGATGGCCTGGTACGCGCCATGAGGAAAACCCTGGGATTAGAGGATACCCAGAAAGAAATGAACGTCATAGATACAGCATTTGTGGGATATAAGAAGGAGGCTCCCACTTTCCCTGTCCATAGTTCAATCCAGGAGATGATATCGTCAGAATGGAAGGCAGGGGATAAACGTCCTCAGACTACTAGAAGAACTCAGAGAATGTATCCTTTTAAAGAGGAAGACACGAATAATTGGTTGACGGCACCTAAGGTTGATGCAGCCATCGCTCAGGTTTCTAGACGCACTACTATCTTGATGGAAGACGGTACCACTCTTAGAGATGCCATGGATAAGCGAGCTGATGCAGCATTAAAGAAACAGTATGCGGTTATAGGGCAAAATCTAAAGACTGCCACTGCCATGGCCTGTATTTTCCGCACTTTAAGAATTTGGATGAGTGAATTTGAAGAAAAATTAGACTCTTCTGTATCAAGATTCAAACTGATTAAAGAGTTGGTGCCTATCAAGGATGCAATCAACTTTTCCTGCGACGCCTTGCTGGATAACATCCGCAGCTTAGCCAGATCATCGGCACTCTCTGTCACTACTCGTAGAGCCATATGGATCAAGTCCTGGGATGCTGATTCTGTATCAAAGAATAAATTGGTGTCTCTTCCATATACTGGCGGTAAGCTTTTTGGGAGCCAGTTAGAAGAAATTATTAAACAGTCATCGGGTGGAAAGAGTCCGTTTCTTCCACAACAAAAAAGAAACAGATCATCGCCAGCCCGGGCTTCAGGAACTAGAAAGCAGTCCTTTCGGGAGAGTAGAAGATACAGACCTGGAAAGCCATTTGAACAGCGGCAAAGAGGAACCACTCAGGGAAGTAGGAATGTTGGCCGCAGGGACTTCCAGAGGAAGCCCCGCTTCAAGCAAAACACACAATGAAGTTCAGTTGACCCCTTTAATTTCTCCAGTAGGGGGCAGGCTGGAGGAGTTCAGGGATGCTTGGATGAAGTTAAACCCAGACAAGTGGGTTTGCCAGATCCTGGAAAAGGGGTACAACTTGGAATTTTTAACTGTCCCAAACAAAAACAAATTCAGGACAACAAGAATCAGGAATCCCAGATCAGCAGTTCTTATGAAGCAGGCCATCCAGCAGCTTCTTATCAACAGGGTAATAGAACCGGTTCCGAAGAAGCAAGAGTTCCATGGCTACTATTCAATGGTTTTCTCTGTTCCCAAGCCTTCCAGAGATATACGCATCATTCTGGACTTAAAGGAAATCAATACACACCTCAAGATACAGAAATTCAGGATGGAAACAGCAATGACTGCTCTGAAGATTGTGCAACCAGGATCATTCTTAACCAGAATAGATCTAAAGGATGCTTATTACCACGTGTTGATACAAGCTTCCCACAGAAGGTTTCTGAGATTCCACGTGTTCCAGAGTCACTTTCAGTACAGGGTGTTGCCATTCGGCCTGGCATCAGCACCAAGGGTTTTCACGAAGATATTGGCTGTTGCCATGGCAAACCTAAGACAACAACGTATAAAGATTCTACCTTACCTGGACGATCTTCTCATAATAGAAGACTCAGAAGAAAAAGCAAGGGAAAGCACAGTAAGGTGTCTTCAGCTGCTTCAAAGATTAGGTTGGCTCATAAACAGGCACAAGAGTCAGCTCACTCCATCTCAGGATCTGGTGTTCCTGGGGATTCAATTCGATACGAGGTTGGGAATAGCAACCTTGTCACAAGAAAGACAACAACGCCTTCATCTTTGCATATCTCGATTCTTAAGACTGCAAACCCAGACGGCACAAGAATTCTCGGTACTTCTAGGGAATCTAGCATCAGCCCATCAGATAGTTCCTTGGGCCAGAGCACACAGCTGCTGGACACAAATCAACTATTTAACGTATTTCAAACGAGACCCATCCAACAGAGCTCTGAAGATTCCAGTCTTACCATCCACGCGAAGAGAGCTGAAGTGGTGGATGCACCCACAGCACATAGATCAAGGAAGATCTCTACGCCACATTCAATGGGAGACAGTATACACAGACGCAAGCAAAACAGGCTGGGGAGGCATCTGGAAGCAAAAGTCAGTCCAGGGGATATGGACTACAAAGCAAGCAAAGCTTCACATAAATATTCTGGAGCTCCAAGCCGTATTAAACACTCTCAGGGGATTTCAAATAGAACTCAGAAACAGGCACGTCCTGGTGAGATCAGACAACACCACGGCAGTACAATACTTGAAGAATCAAGGCGGGACAAGGAGCAGAGCTCTCAATCACCTAGCACTCAAGATAATCCTGTGGGCAGAAGAACATCTGGCTGCATTAACAGCTTCATATCTTTCAGGAAACCTGAATATTCAGGCGGACTATCTAAGCAGGAGTCAGATAGATCCTGGGGAATGGACGCTGGACAACCAGGTTTATCGTCAAATAGTCAGGACATTTGGCAATCCAGTGATAGACCTCATGGCTTCAGAAGTGAACACAAAATGCAGAAGGTTTTTCTCCAGGTGGAAAAGCCAGAAAGCTTTGGGGCAGGATGCTCTGCACCAACTTTGGAATTATCCTCTGACATACATCTTTCCTCCTCTGCCTCTTCTTACGGAAGTTATACAGAAGATCAGGAGAGAGAAGGTAGAAGTGATCTTAATAGCTCCGGATTGGCCCCGCAAGATTTGGTATACAGATCTCAGGAGAATGCTCATCAGGCCTCCTTTTCCTCTGCCGAGGATTCCGCACCTGCTATCCCAGGGACCAATCTTTCATCCAGATCCTGCATTCTTGAAGCTACAGGCCTGGAGGCTGAGCGGAGCTCATTACGTTTAAAGGGACTTTCAGAATCTGTCATTCAAACTATCTTGGCAGGAAGAAAGACTTCTTCTACCAAGATATATTACAGAATTTGGGTCATTTTTGTTAATTGGTGCAGCAGGAGAAAGATAGATAGAACTAGTTTGTCTCCAGGAAAGATACTGGACTTTCTTCAGGAAGGTTTTCAAAAGGGTCTCAAACCCTCATCTCTCAAAGTCCAGCTTTCCGCTATATCGGCTATCTTAGCTACTCCTTATGCTGAACAATATGTTTTCAGAAGATTTTTGTCTGCTATCACAAAAATCAAACCAACTATTAGAGACATTATTCCTCTGTGGGACCTCAATCTGGTGCTTCACCAGCTAAGTACCCATGAGTTTTTTGAACCTCTAGACTCTATATCTTTAAAGCATTTGACATTGAAAACTGCTTTACTCACGGCGATTACTTCCGCTCGTAGGGTGGGAGAACTTCAGGCATTATTGTGTAAATCCCCTTATATGGTTTTTCACAAGGATAAGGTGGTGCTTCATCCTAGACCTTCCTTCAGATCTAAGGTGGTGTCCTCATTCCATCTTAGTCAGGAAATTGTTCTTCCTTCCTTCTGTGCCAATCCATCCAATAAGAAAGAGATGGAATTTCATAACCTAGATTTGGTCCGATGCTTACAGATCTACCTTCACAGAACTAAGTCGTTTAGAAAATCAGACACTCTTTTTGTTCATTTTGCAGGAAGATTTAAGGGTACTGCTGCATCTAAACCCTCAATAGTTAGATGGATTAAGGACTGTATCATTTTAGCCTATTCATCTGCTAAACTAGACCCTCCGGTGGGGATTAAAGCCCACTCTACTAGGGCCATCTCTACCTCTTGGGCTCTAAAAGCGGTAGCCACTCCAGATGAGATCTGTAAGGCAGCTACATGGGCATCAGTATCTACATTTATAAAGCACTACAAATTAGACATTCTGGCTTCTACGGACGCTCGATTTGGCAGAAAGGTGCTTGAAGCAGCCATTCCTGCCACTCCATAATCTCCCACCCGAATGAAAGGAGTACTGCTTTGGTAAGTCCCACAGTACATTGCCGTTGGATTGGACACAGAGGAAAAGGTGAAATTTACTCACCGATATTTTGTTTTCCTCTGTGTCCTTCCACGGCAACCCACCACTGGTTAATTCTGGCTAAGTTTGGGTTATTGGTATCGTTCCATGAATAATCATATACATAAAGCCTAAAGGAGATTTCTCCAGACTAACATTTCTCTCTATTCACAGCTTGGTTAAAAAAATAACTGAGTGAGGAGGGAGGAACTGATGTTTTTATAATTTGGTCCTACCAGCTGAGGGGCGGAGTTAACACCCACAGTACATTGCCGTGGAAGGACACAGAGGAAAACAAAATATCGGTGAGTAAATTTCACCTTTTTTCACCTCGAATGACCGGCATCTTCAATGCATCCAAGGTGTTTAAACTGATGGTTTTGGAAGGGTTTCACTATAAGATAACTGCAAATCCGTTAAAATCGGAAATTCTTATTTAACCCCCCGCCCAAACATACTGCAGGCTTCTCCTGATTCCCTTGTGCTGTAGCATGACATTTTCACGTGTCCCTGATTTAAAGGGCTATGTGGTCACCTTATTCCGTAACAGAAAAAAGTTTGAGACTCCTGTCCTAATCAGTATGATAAATATTAACCCTGTCAGTGCTAGGATGGTGTGCAATACCTAGTTCTGCAGTACCTTGCCCCCTGACACTTGAACACTTAATGTCCTACCCTTTGCTGATTTAGGATCTTAAAAGTTAAGCTTAACATGTTTGTGACTGGGTTGTGCAATAATGCATGACACTTCACTGGCATTCAAAGGGTTAAACAGATTTAATTCTTATTGATTTGGAAAATAGACAACCTGATTTACAACTGGTCTTGAGGAAAAAAAAAAATGATAAACCTTGTTTTTTATTTTCTTCAATCTCTGGTGTAAAAAATGTTAAAATTTCTTTGGTGCATGCAAGGAAAATGTGTTTCTGCTGTTTCATCATTCAGAGGGTGGCTTAGCACCCCACCTGAGAGCCAGTGCTCCTAAAATTTCAAGCTGGCTCAAAAAATGCTTGTCTGGCAGCAAAATGCTGCATGTTTTTGTCCATCCCTGGTTTAGCAATTAACTAACTTAAGGAAAGTACAGGAGAGGCTGTTATGTGAATTTCTCATCTTAGTATAGTGTGGGACATCTGATAATGCTACCTTTTGACATGAAATACCCCTCTGGTGGATTGTTTTTAGCCTTACTTTCATTTTCTTTTGAACATAATTCTGGAGCAAACCAATAACACCATGGGGGAGGAGTTTTTTTAATTTACCCCTTCAATACTACAAACATCCCCAGTGCACTGCTTTGCAGTGAATTTTTGAAGCTTTCTGGCCTATTAAGGGTTTAGAAAGCCCAAATTTGCATCAATGTGAATCATGGTAACTTTATTGGTCCCATATAGAGCAGTTGGTTTATTCCAGAATGGCTAGTTTTATATTGAAAATCAGGTCCTAGATATGTTTGTTTATACTAAATATAGACAAGTTGCTTTTTTTTACACTATTGCTGTTAGAGCCTGTTCTTACTTGAACATCTCCTGTCCTTTAGTATAGTGTGCTTCAGATTCATATCTTGTTTCCACATGCTATGTAAACTTATTCTTACAGATGACTAGGAAATCCTCATTTCTTGGCCTCTCTCCCTTCTTGACATGGCTTGAATTATTTATTTATTATTTATTTTTTTGAGTCTACTTTAAATCAAGACTCTCACATGGTTGGTATAGTTCCATGTTATTTATAAAACTGCAAGAAAAGTTGAATGGGATCATTTAGGAACACAACCGCATGATCCCCAGCTCATCCGATTTGCTCCTTATGTTCTTTAACAGTATTTTGTTACAGTAAGTAGTGGTTTCTGATGGTAATTAACTACTGGCATGTAGTGATATTGAACTGATGCTGTTGCTGCGCAGCAGAATATATAATTAAACACAATTTTAAGAGATTTCTAAAATAACAGTGCTGTCAAAAAGTAAGTTGCAAATTAACCTGGAATGTAACAGGATGGATTTTATGGCATGTTATCCACCCTGGTTCAGTGTTGTGTTCAGCTGAGTCATGGGTTTCCAAGGACTTCCAAACTCAGGATTTGTGTCCCTCAGGCATGGACAATTCTTTTAAATCCCATGAACATCTTGAGTAAAACATAACATTTATTTTGATCTGACCTTAAGTAATACATAATCATAATTATTGTGGTGTAAGTTTCTTGGTGTCCATGAGCATGCTTGACTTTTAAGTATATTTAATTTAGTTTGGTTGGATCTGACTCACAATACACTGTTCTATTGTCCTTGGGGGAGAATATTTGCACACCTCTGCTATAAACTCTGATGTCAGTCCTTTTGTTACTTTCTAATCTCTTCATATGAAAGACATGGCCACACACATTGCAACTAGTCAGTGAGACTGATGCATTCAGAAGAACTGGAACAATTCAGGGGCCAAGCCAGTTGGGTACAAAAGGGGATTTTCTTACCTGTGAATTCCTTCTCCTCTGGGTTTCCTTAGGTAGCACACTGAGAGAGAGAGACCCTCCTCCCTAGTTAGGAAAGGTAAAAATGTATAAAAGGGACCAGGAAACAGAATCAGAATGCATGAAAATTTGTTGCAAACAAAGAATAGGCCATAGAAGGGAGGGAAATAAACGAGCTACCTACAAAGAACAAGAGGAAAAGGAATTAACTGGTAAGAAAATCCCCTTTTCCCTTCCGGCTCTCCTTGGTAGCAGACCAAAAGCGAAAACAAAGCTCAAGGCATTTACCCTGAAGCACTTTCTGCCCAAAAGCTGAATCCCCCACTGCTTATAGGTCTAGACCATCATGCCAGACAAAAGTATTGATATTGCGCCACATGACAGCCCTGCATATTTGCTCCACTGAGGCTTGCACCTTCTCTGCCCACGAGGCTGAAACCAATCCGGTAAAAGGAGCCTTGATACCAGGCGGCAAATCAGTGTTGGATGATGTATATGCCTCTAACGTCGTTCGTAGCCACCTTGCGATGGTTGATTTTGAGGTCTTTATACCTTTTGGATCTGCCAAAAAAATTTATAAGAACGGACGAAGAAGTTCTAAAATCTCTTGTTCTCTGGATGTAGCAGAAGGGGCATCTCTTAACATCTATGCAATGAAGACTTGATTCCTCTTCAGACCAAGGTTCTGGAAACGGCACTGGGAGACACACATCCTGTGGAATAAAGAGGCGACCTTTTGAATGAAATTCTGGAGGAAGCCTAAGAATCACAGAATCTGATCTAAACTGGAAAATGCTTGTAGTTTTACTGTTTTTCTGGCTGAAGTGAGCCATGTTGAAGGATAGCAGTCGCAAAGATATTCGCCCATAGGTTCAAAGGGTGCTGCCATAAGAGCCTTCAGATACAGATCCCACGGCGCCAAAGAGAAAATTGGCCTAGGTCTTAGGGTGGCAGTAGATTTAAGGAATCTCTGCACCATAGGATGGAGCGCTAATTGTTGTCCCAAAAAAACTGCCCAAGGCAGCTGTTTCTACTTTCAGGGTACCAGGTCTTAGCCCCTTAGAAAAATCTTCGGCCATGAAATCTAGAAGGGCCAGAATGGATGGATGCAGTGTGTCTATAGAATACTCATTGGCCCAAAAAGAACATTTTGACCATGTCCAATTTGTAGATTGACATAGTACTGTGTTTTCTAGACTCCAGTAGAACTGAAATCGCCACATTGGAAAGACCTTGGTTGCTCAACAGTTGGGATTCAAGAACCACATGGAAAGTTGTAGTCTGCTTGGGGATGAGGTACTGGACCCTGGAAGAGGAGATCCATTGTGGAGGGCAGGAACATCCGCTCCCCTTGTGCCATGGACTTTAGCAGTATGAACCACAACCTCCTCTGCCAATATGGGGCTACAAAAATGACTGTGGTCTTCTCCTGGTAGATTTTTCTCAAGGAAACCAGAATTAGTCTCAAGGGTGGGAAGAGATAGGCCAGATGAAAGTCCAACTTCTGCACCAGGGCATCCACTGCCAAGGGGCGATCCTGGGGGAACTGAGAGAAAAACTGGTCTACCTTTGCATTCTGCTCCGTGGCCATCAAACTTGAGGTATGCCCTACTTCTCCGTAAGTGCCAGGAAAATTCTCGGATGAAGGGACCATTCAGCCAGATGAATCCTTCTCCGGAAGTCTGCCCAGTCATCCCTGGGATATGTACAGCTGTCAATGCCAGCAGGTTGGTTTCTGCCCACTGAAGAATTCTTGAGGACAATAGGACTGCTGGGCTTTGAGTAGCCCCTTGACTGGCTAGATGGCATACCACTGTCATATTGTCTGACAGTTTGTGTCTGGGCCACCAATTCAGGGAACTTCTGACTGCTAGAGGTATGGGTACTTGATGGTGAAGAGACTGAGGATCTCTGTTCCATGAGGACAGGATCAGCTGCTGTAATGGGCTCATATGAAGTTTCACCCAAGGAACTGCATCAATAGACAAAGACCTCATGCCCAGAATAGACCGAAGATGCCTAAGAGTTAACTGACTGGAATATTTGAGGATAGCCTTTTGGTCCAACAGGTTCTGCACTTTGACTTGTGGAAGGAATGTGTGGTTTGTTTTTTTTTGTTTTTTTTTGTTTTGTTTTTTTTGTCTCCACGGAAGTATCTAGGATCATCCCTAGGAATAGTTTTCTTCGTTCTGGAAGGAAACATAATTTCTTGAGATTCAACCTCCAACCTAGCGAGGTCAGTGTTGGATGTGACCAGGGTCAAATGTTCTGTCAGTAGTGAAGGTGATGCAGCCTTTATCAAACAGTCATCCAAGTTGGGACTGCTATGTCCTTTTTAAGAAAAGCAACCAGTACTGCCATAATCTTGGTAAACACACTGGGAGCCAAAGTCAGGCTGAAGGGAAGTGCTGCAAACTGGTGGTGGGAGGTTATGACCCTGTCCCTGATGGTGATTCTCAAATACTTTTAGTGAACTGAATGAATAGGGACATGAAGGTAGGAGTCTTTTATATCCACCTTTGCCATCCAGTCCCCATAGTGATGGAAGTTGACTGTGGACCTGAGCGTTTCCATTTTGGAATGTTCTTGAATGATGAATTGGTTCAAGAAGGTAAGGTTGACCACTAAGCTAAAACCTCCTCTTTGGGACCAGAAAAACTGTAGCGTACATTCCCATCTTGTGACCGGACCTGGGAGCCAGAATCAGAACTTTTTTGTGGACCAGTTTCCGGATGACATGACAAAATTCCTCCCTTCTGGAGGGGGCACCATAGACCAATGTTGTGAGGACGTTTTTGGAGGAAGATTTATGAAAATGGATTTTGTATGTTCCGCCATCAATCCAGGAGTTATAGAAGTCTGCACCCAATGGAATTGGAGACCTGGTGTCGGCACTTTTGCTGCCATAGTTTTGGTATGATGATGCTTTATTTAAGTATTAGAGAGTGACTGAGAGAGAGAATAATCTCCGTTCCTGACTGAGATATGTGAGAAAATGTCAGTGAGTTATGTCTGGCTGTTTCTTGTGTTTCACACTATACACTACTAATACTTGCTGCACATAGAAATTTATCCATTTTCTATTTCTCTCCACTGAATGAAACATTGTATGAGATTTGTGCTTCATGTTTAAACTGATCACTCTTCCCCTGCAGAGAAAGTAAAGTGATATTTTCCCTGTATAACAGCTCTGCTGTATGTGTACAGATGTAGCTCATGCAGCTAGCTTAGTGCCATTGGGTAGACAGAAATACATGAATCTAATTCTTTATAAAAGTCATTGGAAAACCATAAAATTGGGTCACTAATCCCATGATCTATTGGCATTCTTTTACAAAATATTTAACCCCTGCAGCCCCCGAAGACCCTAGTCCAGGGCTGTCCAAGTTCATTCCTTAATGGCCCCCAACAGGCCAGGATTTAAAGGGGAACTTTCACCCCGCAATAACTTAATGTTCACTTACTGCTCACCTGGCGACTAGCTGCTTAGTAGCGCTAGTCGCCAGAAATCTTACCCGGTTCTTCAGATATCGGCGTTTTACAGGAGCAGGAAGCACGGACGTCTCTTCACAGTGACGTCCGTGTGCCTGCGCTGTCAGTCCCTTGTGCACCGTGCGGTGCAAAAGGGACTGACAGCGCAGGCACACGGACGTCACTGTGAAGAGACGTCCGTGCTTCCTGCTCCTGTAAAACGCCGATATCTGAAGAACCGGGTAAGATTTCTGGCGACTAGCGCTACTAAGCAGCTAGTCGCCAGGTGAGCAGTAAGTGAACATTAAGTTATTGCGGGGTGAAAGTTCCCCTTTAAGGATTCCTGATTTAAGCACAGGTGAGTAAATCCGTGCTCATTCATTGTGACTGACTCACCTGTGCTTAAGCAGGGAAATCCTTAAATCCTGGCCTGTTGGTGGCCCCTGAGGACAGAACTTGTAAAGCCCTGCTCTAGTCCACCAACCTTAATGGTTAGCCTAACTGAATTTTGCAGCACTGAAATGAAGAACTCCTAATGATTACGTCTTGAAACTCCAGAACATAGCCAATCTGCTAATCTTTTTTGTTGATATGATACATGGGGGATTCAATACAAAATGTATTGGTCATTTTAGAACACCAGAATACATTTAACCCCTTAAGGACCCATGACGGTGCAGGACCGTCATGGGTTGCAAACCCGTTAAGGACCCATGACGGTCCTGCACCGTCATGGGTTAAACTCTCCCATCGCAGCCGCACGGAGCGATGGGAGAGCGCGGGCTGCTTGTTACTAAGTGTCCCGATACCGGGACACTTAGTAACAACCAATAGAAAGTTTGTTGCAACATGCGATTCGCTTGATGAGCGAATCCCATGTTGCAAATGCTGAATGACAGGGACAGTATTTGTAAATACTGTCCCTGTCATATATCTCTGCCTCCCTCCATCTTGCACACTGCTGAGGTGGAGAGAGACAGAGAGAGATCGTGTGAGAGTGTGTTCCAGTGTTCCTGAGTGAAATACTGTGATTAAAAAAATAATTTAACCCTTTGATCACTGGTTTGCAGTGATCAATACGTTCCCCCCCATCTGATCACTCTTGGAGTGATCAATTTGCTGCAGATCAGCGTTTGCTGATCTGTGGGACACCCCCCATCCCCCTTGTATTTTTTGAAATTTTTTTGAATTTTTTTTTCAATTTTTTTTCAATTTATTTTTATTTTTTTTTTAATAAAAATTGATTTAGAGCTATAGTTTAGGTAGGTAGGTGGGTAGGTTTAGTGTAGGCGTGTGTTAGGGAAAGGTTTAGGGTTAGATTTAGGTTTAGGGAAAAAAAAAAAAAAACCCAAAAAAACCAAAAAAAAAAAAAATATATATATATAGTTTAGATAGGTAGTTCACTTGGGTTAGCTAGGTTCAGGGACTACGTGTTAGGGTAAGGCTTAGGGATAGATTTAAGTTTAGGAGTAGTGTAGGGAAAAAAAAACAAAAAAAAAAAAACTTTTATTAAAAACTTTATTCTATATTATAAGCTAGTTTAGATAGGTAGTTGGGTTGGGTAGGTTCAGGGACTACGCGTGTTAGGGTAAGGCTTAGGGATAGATTTAAGTTTAGGTATAGTTAGTTATAGAAGTTAGTTTAGAGTAGGTGTATAAGATGCAGAGGAGATATACGTTAGAAGAGGCGTATTCCTATTTGGCGTCTGACTCTGAAGCCACAGACACAGCGTCAGACTTTGACGTCACTCAGTTTTCTGAGAGTGAGAGCTCTAGCAGTGATAACGCAGGGCCTTCTGTGAAAAAAAGACGCACTGCCCCAACAGCTGCCCCAACAGCTGCCCCAACAGCTGCCCCAACAGCTGCCCCAACAGCTGCCCCAACAGCTGCCCCAACAGCTGCCCCAACAGCTGCCCCAACAGCTGCCCCAGCAACTGCCCCAACAGCTGCCCCAGCAACTGCCCCAGCAACTGCACCAAGAGCTACCCTAAGAAAAGCCCCAAGAGCTGCCCTAAGTAATGCCCCAAGACCTGCCACAAGACCTGCCACAAGTACTGCCCGAAGACCTGCCACAAGTACTGCCACTCCTGCTGATGAATGGGTATCACCAGCCAATTTATGCCTACAAATTCCTGAATTCACAGGCAACCCAGGAATTCAAGTGGATGTGGCAGGATTTACCCATGTTCAGTTTTTTGAGTTATTTTTGGGGGAAGAAATTTGGGGGGAAATTGTGTCGCAAACAAATTTATACGCAGACCAATATATTGCCGCCAACCCATCAGCATTCATTTCCAAGCAAGAAATATGGCATCCCACTGACATTTTAGAATTTAAGAAATTCTGGGCCCTTACAATGACAATGGGAATAGTTAAAAAACCAAGTATTAGATCATACTGGAGTAAAAACCCCATATATGATACCCCTATATTCGCCAAAACAATGACCAGGACTAGATACGAGATGATTTTGCGATTTATGCACTTTAGTGATAATACCCTGTGCCTCCCAAAAGAACACCCCCAGTATGACAGACTGTTCAAAATCCGGCCCCTAATAACCCATTTACAGAAAACATTTGCCCAAGTGTATATTCCCCAAAAAGAAATTAGTGTAGATGAATCCCTAATGAAATACAAAGGCAGGTTAGGGTTCAAACAGTACATCCCCTCAAAGCGTTCCAAATTTGGTGTAAAATTTTATAAATTGTGTGAAAGTGCCACAGGCTACACCCAGGCTTTTAGAATTTATGAGGGCAAGGACAGCCAACTTGATCCTCCTGGGTGCCCCGAATTTCTGGGAATAAATGGGAAGATAGTTTGGGATCTGATTTACCCCTTGTTAAATAAAGGATATCATTTATATGTTGACAATTATTACACCAGCCCCCTTTTATTTAAGTCACTTTTTTATTTTGACACCGTGGCCTGTGGCACTGTCAGGCGCAATTGCAGGGAGATGCCCAAAGAACTGATAGAAAAAAAACTTAAAACCGGGATGTCCTCAGCTTTATGCCAACAAGAGCTGCTGGCAGTTAAATTCAAGGACAGAAAAGATGTGTACATGCTGTCCACCATGCATGAGGACAAAACTGTGGCAGTGTCTGTTCGTGGTAGGAGGGGGGTACTAAGAAAGCCAGTCTGCATCAAAGACTACAACAAGAACATGGGGGGAGTTGATCTGTGTGATCAACTCATGCAGCCGTACCTCCCCATGCGAAAGTGTAGGGCATGGTACAAAAAGGTTGCCATTTACATGATGCAGACTGCAGCTTACAATTCATTTTTGATTTTTAAATTGGCAAACCCCACCCTAAAACTTACTTTTCTGCAGTATCAGCTCCATCTTATCTCCCAATTTTTGCTTCAAGGGGCAACAGAAATAATTCCCCCAAAACCTGGAGTAGTACATTTTATTTATAAAATCCCCCCAACCCCCCAAAAGAAAAATCCACAAAAGCGCTGCAGGGTTTGCTACAGCAAGGGAGTACGGAGAGAAACCTCCACTTACTGTCCTGACTGCCCTTCTAAACCTGGCCTCTGCATGGGCGACTGCTTCAAGCAATACCATGAAGGCACAATGCAGTAGTGCTGTGAAGTTTATTTTATTATTTGGCCACTTTTTCCCCCCTGAAATATCCTGTTTTTTTATTTTTCAAAACACATCCCTCCTTAGATCTAACACTATCAAAATATAATGGGAAGCAAAGCACTTCCATCTCTGATAATGGAAACACACATGTTCCCTACTGGGTCCAGTAGTTCCTCCAAACCCTGACAAACCTATGCATATGGGGCATTGACGTACTCAGACGATGTAACTCACCACTAATGTAAAGCACTTAAAAAATCTGCAAATATCATCTGATTGAAATCCAGAGCAACACTAAAATATAAGTGTGAAAAAATGGTGTTTCTCTGCCTTACTGCAGGTTTTGGGAGGGATTGCTGATACAGTGGCAGCGAAAAAATTGAAAGAATGCAAATAGAATGAAAGCCAGGGTTGTCTACTCTTGTACAACATATACTTTTGGGGGTAAAATTCATTGCAATATTGCCAAACAGTCCAAAATGAGACAAGGCACCAGCTGTAAAAATGGCATGTCTGTAAAAGGAAACTCACATGTTCTAACTGGGCCCAGTATCTCCCCCAAACCCTGACAAACCGTTACATATGGGGCATTGCTGTACTCAGAAGAAGGAGCCGAACACTAATCAATCCAGTTTATAAAATCTTCACCTATTCTGTAATTTAAATTCACATCAACATTGAAGTGTAAGTGTGAAAAACGCTGATTTTTTTTTTTTTTTTTACTTACGTCAAGTTTTCACAGGATTAGTGGTAAAATGGCTGTGTACAAAATTTGAAATCACACCTGAAACGAAAGCTTGGGGTATCTACTTTCCAAAAATATACACTTTTGGGGGGAAATCTTAGAGTGGAGCACTGTTACACAGGACAAATGAGACATGGCACCAGTAACACAAGCTGTGAAAATTCAAAGTGTGAACCTGGAAATACACATGTTCCAATTTGGGTCCCGTATCTCCCCCAAACCTTGAGAAACCGTTGCATATGGGATATTTCCGTACTCAGAAGAAGAAGCCGAACGCTAAACAATGCAGTTTTAAAAATCTTCACCTATTCTGTAATTGAAATTCACATCAACATTGAAGTCTAAGTGTGAAAAACGCTGATTTTTTTACTCACGTCACATTTACAAGAGAGTGGTGGTAAAATGGCCGTGTAAAAAAATTGAAAACACACCTAAAATGAAAGCTGGGGGTATCTACTTTTCAACAATATACACTTTTGGGGGGAAATCTTAAAGTGGAGCACTGGAACATAGCCCCAAATGAGAAATGGCACCAGATAAGAAAGATATGAAAATTCAATATTTGTTCCAATTTGGGTCCCGTATCTCCCCTAAACCATGAGAAACCTATGCATATGGGGTATTGCCGTACTCAGAAGAAGAAGCTGAACACTAAACAATGCAGTTTTAAAAATCTTCACCTATCATGTGCTTGAAATTCACATCAACATCGAAGTGCAAGTGTGAAAAACGCAATTTTTTTAACTTGCGTCAGGATTTACGAGGGATTGGTGGTAAAATGGCTGCGTAAAAAATTTGAAAACATACATACAGTGAAAGCCTGGGGTGTCTACTTTCCAAAAATATACACTTTTGGGGGAAAATCGTAAAGTGGAGCACTGGAACATAGCCCCAAATGAGAAATGGCACCAGATAAGAAAGATATGAAAATTCAATATTTGTTCCAATTTGGGTCCCGTATCTCCCCTAAACCATGAGAAACCTATGCATATGGGGTATTGCCGTACTCAGAAGAAGGAGCTGAACACTAAACAATGCATTTTTAAAAATCTTCACCTATCCTGTGCTTGAAATTCACATCAACATTGAAGTGCAAGTGTGAAAAACGGTGTTTTTTTAACTTACGTCAAGATTTACGAGCGATTGGTGGTAAAATGGCTGCGTAAAAAAATTGAAAACATACATAAAATGAAAGCCTGGGGTGTCTACTTTCCAAAAATATATACTTTTGGGGGGAAATCTTAGAGTGGAGCACTGTTACACAGCCCCAAATGAGACATGGCACCAGTGATGCAAGCTGTGAAAATTCAAAGTGTGAAACTGGAAACGCGCATGTTCAAATTTGGGCCCCGTAGCTCTCCCAAACCTTGAGAAACCTATGCATATGGGGTATTGCCGTACTCAGAAGAAGGAGCTGAACACTAAACAATGCATTTTTAAAAATCTTCACCTATCCTGTGCTTGAAATGCACATCAACATTGAAGTGCAAGTGTGAAAAACGGTGTTTTTTTAACTTACGTCAAGATTTACGAGCGATTGGTGGTAAAATGGCTGCGTAAAAAAATTGAAAACATACATAAAATGAAAGCCTGGGGTGTCTACTTTCCAAAAATATATACTTTTGGGGGGAAATCTTAGAGTGGAGCACTGTTACACAGCCCCAAATGAGACATGGCACCAGTGATGCAAGCTGTGAAAATTCAAAGTGTGAAACTGGAAACGCGCATGTTCCAATTTGGGCCCCGTAGCTCTCCCAAACCTTGAGAAACCTATGCATATGGGGTATTGCCGTACTCAGAAGAAGGAGCTGAACACTAAACAATGCATTTTTAAAAATCTTCACCTATCCTGTCCTTGAAATTCACATCAACATCGAAGTGCAAGTGTGAAAAACGGTGTTTTTTTAACTTACGTCAAGATTTACGAGCGATTGGTGGTAAAATGGCTGCGTAAAAAAATTGAAAACATACATAAAATGAAAGCCTGGGGTGTCTACGTTCCAAAAATATATACTTTTGCGGGGAAATCTTAGAGTGGAGCACTGTTACACAGCCCCAAATGAGACATGGCACCAGTGATGCAAGCTGTGAAAATTCAAAGTGTGAAACTGGAAACGCGCATGTTCCAATTTGGGCCCCGTAGCTCCCCCAAATCTTGAGAAACCTATGAATATGGGGTATTGCTGTACTCAGAAGAAGGAGCTGAACACTAAACAATGGATATTTTTAAATTTTCAACTATCTCGTGCTTGAAATCAACAGTAATAGTGAAATGTAAGTGTGAAAGCTGCAAAAAAACAAAATTTTTCTACAATTTTGAAATTTTTTTCTGGAAAAATAGCTGCATAAAAAACTTCAAAATTCTCCTGATTATTTACCTTATGTTGTCTAGTTTTCAGAAAGATATACCTTTGTGGGACATTTTTGGTACTGGCACCATCAACTAAGCTATGATGCTCACATGTCAATTGTTGAGAAATTACAAGTTGGAAATAATGGCATCCATCTTGTAATATTTACCTTGTAAATGTGAGGAAGGGATTGAAATACTAGGCATATGGGGTATTGTTATATTCAGGAGAAGCAAATGAATATATTTAGGGGTATTTTTTTGTCATTAAGTAATAGTATGCAAATCCTGACAGAAAAATGTAAGCAAAATGTTGTTTTTTTTTTAATTTTTTTCCTCTTTTTTTCTATTTTAATCAAATTAAATAATGAGGTATTCATATAATTGTGGTATCAAAAGAAAGCCCTACTTGTGCTTAAAAAAACAGTATATAATTTGTGTGGGTGCACAAAAGGAATTAAAGAGAAAATATGGTTGAAAAAAGACATAGTCAAAAAAGTCAAAATTGCTCCGGTCCTTAAGGGAAAACGACATCAGATTTTCCCGGTCCTTAAGGGGTTAAATGCACTTATACAGGAGAACATTCTGACTTTCATATCCATCTAGTCTGGTTCTCTTTTTATGTAATTTTTTAATGATTAGTCCTACACAGTGAATCACTCTATTTGGAATTTGTCAGTTTAATTACTTTTTATCTTTTTTATGCAGTTTAGCCCCTCTTAAGAGTTCTGCATATTGGTATTTGTAAACAGTGTGTTTTTATTAATGCTAGAAAATTGCCGTTGAGCACGTCTGGTTTGGCTAAGTTTGATTGCTTCCTAATTACTCTACAATCAACAAAGAGCAAAAATAGAAAGTATGGCTTTGTGTACTGCCATATAGTTCTCTTGAAACAAGCCATTTTCCTCCGCATCCTTTGTATGCTAGATATGCTTGTCATGTTTTATTAATTTCTATGTGTGTGTGTCATAACGCTAAACACTCACTCATCTCACGCAGGAGTTTCTTTTTGCTAATCACTACAGAAGTCTGAGCTTGCCCATCGTTAAATTATTCTTCAGTCAGGAGAAGATGAGGGGAATTCTTTATGTGAAATTGTTGCCTAACCACATTGGGAGGACCAACCCAGAGAACAGTCAGTAATGGAAGATAAGTGAGTGAAAATTGATATTGATAAGTCTGTCAGGAGTGGACTTCTTCAGAGGAATTAACTTGAGCGACTAACTCTCTGCATCTGGAATCCTTTCTCCATAGCAGTCCACTCGTGACTGTCGTCAAGCCCATTTCTTACTGACTTATTTGTTGTTACTGTCTTTTCTGACTTGGTCCTTCTGCATTGTTAAGCAATAATTTCACATAAAAAGCCTCCTACAGTAACTGGGTGTCCATCAACATATAACAGTTTAGGCAACTTTAAGAATATTTAACCCCACATCTTGAACAGCTGCACTGAGAGGAGTAGGGAAATGGGCCAGAGAAATGTGTGAACATGGTGCATTCTAGGGCCTTAAACTGATAATGGTATCAGCGATCTAGATTCAAACATGCTTCGTGTTGGTGTTTGCTCACAGAACACCGCAACACTGGTCTCGCTGTAAAACCCCAGAATGCACCTTGCTCAAAGACAGAGAGGTGTGCCTGCTTTAACTAGTGCTATCATGGGTGCAAACTGTGATAGGATTTGTTATTTCCTACTAAGACCTTTATAACTGCTTTAACATCCTATATTTTAGCTTGCCTCCAAATGCTTTCATAAACGGGAGCTGTTCTGCACATGAGCTTGTTAGCTTTTAACCCATTGAGTGCTGGAGGGATATCCAATGTTGCAAAGTGTTTGATACCTTTCTTGCACTCAGTGTTAACTCTCATATCACATGGTTTTTGTCCTTTTGCTTCACATGAATATAACCTTTGATCGTGTCCTCTGTGGCACTATGTTGTCATTCTGTGAGCATTACTACAAATCCCCCAGGGAAATTATCAGTAGTAAACCTTAAGGCACAGTATTTCTGCATTCAGAAATTCTTATTTAGAAACACCAGGCACTATAAGTACCCTAGTAAATCTATTACTGACATGAGACTGGCAACAATCTCACAGTTATCTAATTCTGACCATCACCTCAATCATTATGAATTGCTGGTTGCGTTGGGGAGAAGAAAAAAAATATATATAAATAGATAAAAACCAAAAAGTCAGAGGCCGCTAACCCTTTAGGGACCAAAGGA
Organism: Rhinophrynus dorsalis; assembly: GCA_037306005.1. Lineage (NCBI taxonomy): Eukaryota > Metazoa > Chordata > Amphibia > Anura > Rhinophrynidae > Rhinophrynus > Rhinophrynus dorsalis. The sequence goes on from CM074722.1 coordinate 190,671,468, forward strand.
TTGTACAACTCATTGCAATACCATTCTGGTCCTTAAATGATTTAAACTTTTCATATCTAGCTCCTAAGCCAAATAGGGTTTTAAACCCCTTGAATGCTAGTGGTCTTGACCTATTGAGAAACAGTGATCTATAAACTTTTCCAGCATTTAAGGGGTTAAATGTGTTTAATTTTATTGCTGCTTGCTTGTGCATATGGTCCAGTGTGATGCATCATTTCTGGAAAGTGAAATGAAGCAAAGGCTGGAAGGTAAAAATCAAATCTGGTATGGATTTCACCCATTTGATGCCTGAGCACAGTGTAGCACATTGCAATGCATGGAAAAAAGGTAAATCTATAGTGTCCTGTGCATAAATCAAAAGTGGTGCAGCTCTGGGGCAAACAAGTAACTGTCCTAATTGATAGAAATGTGGCTTAACCCATTGAATCTAGAGGTCTCCAGTGCATTGAAGAACCTTTACTTTTCTTCTATGGTGCAATTTGTGTACCCTAGAATTGCTCCACTGTCATGGTGCATATAGCCCTTTTAATTTCTGTTCAGGTTGCATTACTTTTATGGCTTTTCTCCCTATTACTGCTGTATGCCCCACTCCTCTTTGCCTGTTCCCTTTTGTGGACCAGCTAGTGTTGTATGTCTAAGAACAATGCAGATCCGCACCCATTTCTTTGTTCATATAGGCCACTGTGTGACCCTTCCAGTTATAAGCACATCATATCTGTATGGCACCCATCTCTAGTTTAATGAAGCAGTACACTGGTAGAGTAAAAGTGATACTGTTTTATTGTCTGAGGATTTAGAATGCAAGCTTTCAAGACAACTTGGATCTCTTCAGGTAAGTTTAAAAAGCACAGGTGGTTTCCCCCAGAACTGAACTCCTTCAGCTTCCTGAATAGTCTTTCCTCTGTTACAATGTAATGCAAAAGACAGTCGTCTCTACACTTTCACCAAACAATTGTACTCAGTTTGGAATTTCAGGCAGTATGTAATGGGCTGGTTATAAGGTTTAATGGGCATCGCTTTGTCTTTTTACTTTGTCAACATAGCACAATGTTTTCCTTTGCCATTGCAGAGGAGAGACGGAGAATCTAGTTGAAATAGATTTTAGATATTTGTATTGTATGATATTTCCTTACGCTGGTCATTACTCTTAGAGGAATTTTTTTTTAAACGCTTGCTTTAATATTTACCCATTAACTTAAGAAACTGTGATCTGTTCATCTCTAAACCCTGTTTTTCTAGCAGTGTTTTTTGATCCCCTGAGCATGCAGAAGCTGACACCTGTCTGAACCACCTATTGTAAGCTGTTGGAATCTCTGTCTAGTTTAATCTGTGGTGTTATTTGCAAAAGGTTCCTTCTACTACTGCCAAGTGGCTATACCATGAATACACAGCACTTCTTGTAAAGTCTTAGTTACTTTCATTAGTGTCGCTACAAACTCTTTATACTGACCATCATTCAGTGTAATGGTTCTAGATATTTTTAGTTTAGTAGTTAGAAACCCTAAACTGAACAGATCTGAGCTCTCTGGCCTGTGTACCTAATAATTCATCTGTGCCTAAATCTCCTCCCTCCTCACTATTTCTGAGGTTGACTAAACACTTCCACCATAGTGTTTTTAATAAATGAATGGGGTAGAATAACTATTCAAATTCTGTCAGCATGTTTGCTGCCACTGCAGTGAGTGTCTTATCAGGTGGATGAAAATATAAATATAGCACCAAGTTTAAGAGCAGGGTCTTTTGCTGTAGCACGGTTAGATCTAATTCAGTCTGGTAAAGCGAGTGTACTTTCTTTTATTTTTAATTGGGCCCCTAACCCCTTGAATGCTAGAAATACTTCCAATGCGTTGCAAAAGAGGGCAACTGTACCTTATTTAGGCATAATTGAGCTTTAATTTAACAGGATGCCTAGGTAGGAGACTTTAATCGAGCTGTCAGGGATGTCATATGCTTTTTGGAGGAGGGTGTGTGTGTGTTTTGAAGTCTGTAGCCAAGGTTTGGAAAACAAAGGCCCTCCGATTGCTGCTGGCGTTAAAGATGACCTGTGTAGGACCAGACTGAATAAGAGACCCCTCAGTGGGTCAACATTTTTGCAAAACTGATCACACCATTAAAAGATATCAAAGTGACTGTACTGTTGGGAAATTTTAGGAAACGGCAGTTCCACTGCAGTATATATATAATCTTCACTTAAACCATGCATCCATAAACGCAACCACAGTTCTCCCATATAGTAACCACTGCATATGTCTTCTGAAGCTGTGTGTACAGTTCAGAGTATCCCTAAAAGCTATGCAGCCAAAACTGCACCAACACTGTAACAGAAAGCAGAATAGAAAGTTCCTTTTATTGATTACAAAGTTTTTAAAAAATACCTTGTTGCAATCTGTGACTTGTATCATTTGGTAGGAGAAACCCTAGGAGTGGGATACAGACCCGCAAATGTTGCAGTAAGCTTATATCACAGAGTTCTGCGTCTTCAACATTTACTCATGATCAAAGAAAAAGCGTTAATCTAAAATGGTTGAAACATTTGCGGGTCTGTATCCCACTCCTACAAGGTATTTTTAAACTTTATATACAATAAAAACACAATGCTGGTTTCTGTTACTGTGTTGTGTGGTTTTGTTTGCTTTTTAGTATAAATTGATCAAGTTTAACACTCTGAACTGTGGTCTGAACCGTGACAAGGAATTTGTCTCATTATCCTTCACATAAGCCTATTTTGGGCCCTTTGGATGCTAGGTTTGTGCAACTCATTGCAAGTGGAGGGTTAAATGATACATTCTATGTACTTGACCATCTCTGCTAAAGACTAAAATTCACTGGAGCATCAAAAAAGGTAATAAACCTTGTATCATTGAGTCAACTACAAAGAGATTGTACTGGAGCCTAAGGAATGAATTGTATAAAACATACTGATAAGTAATTCACCGCCAGTGGAATTTTAAATGTTAAAATAAATTTGCATGAGTGTTTAACCCTTTGAGTGTCAGAGGGGTATGCAACGCCTTGATTTGCAATGTGTGTTTTTTTTTTTTTTACCCTTTTGGCACTCAAAGGGTTAACCTGTCGTATTTTGTATTCAACCTTTAATAATAATAATAATAATATGCCTGAAGAAGAGACCTAGAGGCAATAAGGTATAATTTTTACTCCTGTCCTGTCAGACTCTCATCAGATATTATTTGCTATTGATGTTTGTTTTGTCCCCCACTCCCCATTCCTGAACAGTGCTTTAATTCCATTAAAACTGATGATGGGATATATATCAAGCCCGCTTATTATAATGATTATATTTTTTCTTTTCATAAACGGTTTACTGCTCCTTTAACACAATCGGCCTACCCCAGCCTCGCACTATATTCAAGCATGGCTAGGAGACATGAACTGCTATTCCATAGCAGAGCATGATGTTGGGGGGCAGGGCTTCCATCATAAGAGAGACCGGCGACCATTCACAGGCTTTAACCATTGATGATTTTAAGGGAAGGCTCTGTAGCGTTGCTGTTGTGGAGATAAAGAAATAAAAACCCTGCTGCATGTCACACAGCCTTATTATTAATGAGCACTGTGTGTTTTAATACTAAAACATGTTGTCTCTTCTAAATTGCAGCAGCTGCTTGATAGTCTTGAGCAGTGTGTGTAACAGCTGGAGAGCCACAAGCTTCCCACTCATTGAGGCTCCCCCCCCCCCCCCCCCACACACACACACATTTCTATGGAAAGAAACCTTCTTTTGTTAGGATCATATTCCACTACTACATTTAAGGTACCATCCTTCCTGACAAACTCCAGTGCTGTGATGCTCCGAGTGTAATTAGTTGCTTTTTCAAAGATGTAGTTGATTCTCTAATGTGTCAACAGCAGCACATGAAAATCTATAATCTGCTTTTAAGGAGTGGGAGTTATGTACCTTTATGTCCAAATATCCTGCATTCCTTGGGGACACATACTTCCTGCTTCCTCCTGCCATGAGAACACTAGCAGATGGGTGCCTTCTCTGTCATTCTAACCTTATTCGTAATTCTGAATAATATGGGTCCAGTGAAAAGGGTTTTACATTCTTTCACTGTATATTGAGTCACTGTGTTCCCATAATTAGATATGTAAATTAACTGCACTTAATGCACACACAAAGTGGAGTAATTCTCAGACAAACTGACTGTACCATAGGGCAAATACATTCCCAAGATTCCCATTCATTTAACTTGGGAGCTTTAATCCTTGTAATGCTAGCGCTGACACCAAGCTCTAGCTTTTGCCAGTGTTGGAGAGTGTCTAACATTCAAGAGGTTAAAGGGAAACTGTCACCTAAAAACAACACTGGTGAAAGAGCTTTCAAAATCCCCTATATGTTCTATTAACCTTTTTTTTTTTTTTTTTTTTTTTTTTTTTTTTTTTAAATATATATTCAGAATATTTTTATATAGTTTATGTTAACTATAAGGTACTTTGTGTCTTAGTATGATATTACTTCTCCCGCTCACTGACACAGCTCAATATTGCTCCCCTCTACTAGCACTGAAAGGGTTATTTGTCAGTAAGTGAGGGAAGAAATGTAGGGCTAAGACAGGAGGTACCTTCACAGCATGCCTTCATTGGCATAATCTAGTAAGTTAAATAAAAAGTGGCTAATACAACATATGTGATTTAGAAAGAGCTATCAAATTGCCAAAGTTGTTTTAAGAGGTAGTGCCCCATTTAAATGATGGAGGAATTTTATAGATTTGTTCTCTGTGGTGCAGTTGGTTTGGCCAGAATTACTCCACTTGATATACAAGTCCCTTTTTAATGTTGGTGTTTTTGTATTATTTTGGGCATGAATGTCCAAACTATGGCCGTGATGGCAAATGGCGTCTTCAGTAACACCTGGTAAATTTTGGGCACACTTGGAAAACTTAAATATTGTGATATGGAAGATTAAATCCATGTGAGCTCTACCAAAGTAACATTAACCCACTGAGTTCCAAACCGGTATCCAAAACATTTTATTGCAATGTGTTGGCTACCTCTCTGGCAACAAAGCATTAATCCTGCATAGCCGTGTTTCTCAATATTAGTTATTGGGGACGCACCAACAGGTTATCATTCAAGATATCTTTTAATCACAGGGGAATATTAGGTGTCTGTCATATTGATTATTACCTTTGTGTAATTAAGGATATCCTGAGAGCTGACCTATTAGTGTAGGCAGAGGCCTGTAGCTGAGAATCACTGGTATATAGCTTCTAGTGAGAAATCTTCAGCTACATAATCGCTCTACATTTTGCTTCAGTAAAAGCAGTGATACTTTATGTTCAACATTTTTCTTCTGTTCCTCATCTCAGCCCTTCAAGAAAAAAGTTCTAAAACTGCTTTTATAGATTAATTACCGTATACCTATTTAATTCCCATATTTGCCAACTGTCTCCAATTTTCCAGGCACAGTCCTTGGTTTTGGCTCTCTGGATCTGTGTATCTTTCTGTCCCACCTTTTAGTCCTGGCCTTTAAAATGTACATTTAACCCTATATTTTATGTACAGTATGTGCTTGTCATTAAAAGGATAAATGAGCATACATCTCTGGCACTTAAAGGGTTAAAACACCTGGCCCACCCATTAAGTCTATAATCTAATCTCATATAATCTGACTGCATGATAAACCCTTTGCATCTCAGGCTGGACATAAAAAGGAAAAACCGGGATTCTGGGGCAAACTCTGCTCCATAAGGGGGGGCCACAAAAATTCCTATTAATTTAAATGGGTCTTCCCTTTAAATGCTAGAGGCCTCCAGTATATTGTTTGATGTGTCCTTCAGCATATAAGGGGTTAAAAGCCCAATTTAAACCAATGGAGAATTTTTGTTTTGTCCTGTGGTTATAGTTTGTGTCAGAGTTCTGCCACCCTTTCTTTATACATCTACCCCATTGTAATCCTACATCACACTTATGGGTGCTGATGAACTGATTGGGAGGCACCTGGGCACGGCCAACTTAGTCCACAGGTTGTTCTGTTTGGGAGACAGTATAATCTGTTTTAACCCCTTAAGCACCAGAGGGGGGATGCAGGGCATTTAATAGCAGTATGGTCCACACCGTTTAGTCATTAGCTGTGAGTCTAACAGAGCTGGACTCCATACATGGACCATAATTCAGGAAATTGAGGTGCGGTGTGTGAAGAAAACTGCATTACAGGAGACAAATCTTCAAAATTCCCACTGATTTCAGTTTTTAACCCATACAGTGCTTAAGTTTCTCCAGCACACTGTAAAAAAAAAAGCATTGTATACTGCATGAAAATGGTTAAAAGCCAAATCTAAAATATACATTTTCACTTATCCCATATGATGCAGTTGAATTATTCATCCTCTGTTCAGTCCTAAAATAATTATTTCATGGGCTGGTCTGTGCAATGAGGATGAAAGCCAGTGTAATGTCTCTTGACTAGCTCAGGGGGTTAATACCCTCCTTCATATCCACTTGGCTGCACTGCATCCTATCCCCTCCCCCCCCGCCTCTGTAAATTACTGTCTCAACATATCTGGCTGTGCATCATCAAGGAGGGACTTGGTTCCAAGAGTTGATAATTAAACTGACACACCGATTTTCTTGATCTTGGGAGATACAATGCCATTCCAATATCTCTGTGGTAGAGAGCATCCATGAAATCCATGCACTTGCACGAGGAACATCCTTCCATAGTCCTGATTAGGAAAGTGAATGGTAAATAGGGTTGCAAAGTCAGAAGACAAGAAATAGCGTTTGACAGTTAATCCTGTCGTGATCTTAAGCAAAATAATGTGCTTCTGGTCTCTAAAACATGTAGCTAAGCTTATTACATCATAGGCTTAAAAATAACTATGTATTCTTTATATAGTGCCAACTTATTGTACCCTTTGTGATTGACAACTGAGGGATAAGATGTTAGGTGGGCCCGAAAAGGTCCACACTGTGTATTAGGGGTGCCCCAACCCCCCCCCCCCAAAAAAAAAATATATATATCATTCTAATTGTACAGAGAAAGCCAGAAGTGTTGCGTTTCTGTGCTCCACTGTACTCAGAAGCACAAGGAAAAGACACAGTGTGTAATACAGTGTGTGTAATATATTATATGTATATGTATAAATATACACACAATATGTACTATAAACACACTCCTTCTCAAACATGCAGAACTCCACTTTCAGAAATATGGCTAAACTAATTGCACCTGCCCCCTCCACCCCCACCCCACCGCGGACATTGTGTATTTACTCAACCATTTGTTTTCAGCGTCTCTCCTAGATGACAAAATGTTTTGGGTTTTTTGTGGTTTTCCTACAAGGTTGACAGGGATGTATTTAATTTAAATCCTTAATGGTACGCTAACATCAAAAACATAGGTTGTTACAACTTTTTATATATGCTAGATGTAAGTGTGTGATATTCAAATTCCCATGTTCCATTCCTAAAATATAATACTTTTTAACATGTAAATTGCCCTTTTCAGAGAGCATTTATTTAATACTGTTTGTATTTGTAAGTTTATTTAATAGTGTTTAGTGCCCACTGATCTTGTATTCAGAGAGGCAGGCATGTGTTTTCAGCCTATCCTATAACATAAAGTGATAGAATGCGTCGCTCTCTGTGAGTGCTGTTCCAGCAGTCTCTACTGTGCATGTGTGGTTTCGCACACAGGGAACTTCGCTGTGAGCCGTGTGGAGCTCCCCGTTAAGGATCAGCGTTTTCGGCAAGAGACGTGACAATCGCGCTGATCTGGAGCGGGGAGCTCCGGACGGCTCACTGCCTGTCTCTGCTCCGGGGCAGCAGCCGGGGCCGCTGGGTGCACTTTAGCCCGTGTGTATACGGGCTTTGATACTAGTTTCCAGATAATCCTGGATGATCAGTTGGAACCCTGGAAAAGGCATGCATGCTTGTTCCATCAAAACACACATAAACCTAAAATTTAGGCCTTTGAAAACACAGAATTTGTAAAGGTTGCTAGTATGAAGTACCGGCTATTTGAGTGTATATCGCCACGTTTTATTTTTAGGTGTTTGTTTAGGGGGACATCCCAATTTAAAGAGTCTCTTTAAATCACTAGTCAGGAAGACCGTTTAAATTACTAATTTACGATTGACTAATTGTTTCTTAAATTACTAATTGGAAGGTTATATTCAATCCATAGTTTAATGCTTAAAAGAGCATTCTTATTATTTGCTGTAACCTTTAAAGAGGACTTGTCCTTGGGAGAAAGTGACCGTCTTGACTGTTTTACAGAATGACTTGTCTACTTCAGTGTCTTTCATAGTGGAATCCATAGCCATTTTTTTTCCTCTAACTATATCTGTACTTTTAAACTGAAAGCCAGTTGTTTACAAAGAAGAACTGTGAATTAATAGACCTAAAAGGGAGATCTTCAGATACAATGCAATAAATAAATGAATATATTTAACTGTTAACACATTTAAAGATTCAGTATGTATATTTTCCATTATAATCCTGACTCCCTTAGAACGTAACCTAATACAGTGACATAGTTGACGAGGCTGAAAAAAGACATGCGTCCATCAAGTCCAGCTAATGCCAAAAACACCCCTGTTGAACCAGAGAAATGCACCCCCCCCCCGCCACCGAAGCCATTTCCAATTTAGACCCAAGTAAAAAGATTCTTTCCTGACTCTGAATGGCAGTCAGTTCCCTGGATCAACAACCTGTCTGCATTGAAGCCATCTTTCAAAATTGTTCTGTGCTAGATGGGCATCAGTTGTGTTTTTTATTTGTTTTAAAGCAGTTGCTTATCTGCAAGTAGTACATAACAACATACCAAGGCAAAGAATTCTATAGCTTTACCACCCTTACTGTAAAAAAAAAACCAAAAAAAAAAAAAAACCCTGCCTTTGTTTTAGTTGAAAGTGCCTTTCCTATAGTCTTAATGGATGACCTCTCGTTTTTCCTGAAAACATTTCAGAATAGTTTTACAGCTCTATCCAAAATTTGGTTATTTAATTAAGTAATTTAGCAGAGGCGATTGAAGCAGATAGTTCACCTCCCAATGGCTTCATAAAGATTTCATATTTTTATCATTACTACTTGGAGAATATTCTTATGATGCTTTATTAATTTAACCCCGATCCTTCAAGGTTTAATTGTTTGTCATTTAAAGGACCACAATCATTCAGATATATTGCATTGTAAGGTTTGTAGATCCTGGCAATGCTAACTTTGTTTGTTTTACTTACTTTGCTGTAGTTCTAAAGGTATTATTTATGAAACTTCTGTTTAGGTGGTTTCCCATGTACCCTGTATTGCCTGTCCTTTTCAGAGGAAAAAAAAAAGGAGAAAAAAGCTGCTGCTTTACTTCTCCCTGGGGATAGACTGAGCCAGTGGTTTCTCAGCCAGGGTGCTGTTGCCCTCTGGTATGCTACAGACATCCCCCATCTATGAAGACTTTGACAAAAATGTGAATGAGTTTACAATTTTATATGTATTAGAAATTATTATACACTACATCAGGGCTCAAAATTGCCACTAGCCAATGGTGAGTGAAAATTTAGCCCTGGCGAGTAGAAATTCAGCCCTGGTTGGTATGTAATGACTTGCAGTGGAGAGTAACTTTTCAGGTCTGGCTAGTAGCAAAGGACTTCCAATTTTAAGCCTTGCACTACATGTTTATTTTAGTCTGTTCGTGAGAGCTAAGAATCTGTATAATATAAAGTGCTAGCCTGCGGAGCTCCCTGTGTGCGTAACTGCACATGCACAGTAGAGACTGCTGGAATGATGCAGTCATGCACAGTAGAGACTGACCGTACGCTCTGCTCGGAGCGGTGTGCTCTGAACAGCTCACCGCCGGGGCCACTGGGTGGCACTTTAGCCCGTGCACACAGGCTTTCATACTAGTATCTATATATTTACTTATTTACAGCCTTCATTACATCTCTGACAAATTACATAAAATGTTAGATGTGCCCTGAAAATGCCAAACTGGATTTAAGGGGTGCATGGGGGGGGGGTTTAGAACCACTATACTGAGCCAAGTGTCATGTTACAAAGAGAAGTGGACATGTGCTGCAGTGCACTGCTTGTGTTGTGGGGTATGGGGTATAGAGAAGGTGACCTATCAACATTTCTCTTCAGATAATATGTTTGGTATGGTGCATCAGCAGCTCTCCAACTCTTGCTGCAGTACAGCCCCTATCATTGGCTGCCTAGCAGCTAAAGATGATGGGTGTTCCTTTTCCATGTGCAAATATATTTACATGCATAAGCATTCACCTTTAGACACTTGGGCATGTATTTGTTTAATTTACTGGATTCCTCACTCCTCCTGTAAGAAACTGCATTAGTTAATGGATGTCTCCATACCCTGGTCCTGCATCCCAAGCTGAGTATGCAGCAGCTGGTATAGTGACAACTATAATTGTGTGCCCAGCATGGTAGCATTCTAGGTGAATAACTAGTAGTGATGAATAAGTAACAATGTATTGGTACTTGCCATTTGTCAGAAGAGAGGAAAAGGGCCACCTTAACACCTGGACATGCTGAGACACACTGCTGGCCATGTATTTGGAGCAAAGTTCATTGGCTGCAGTGAAGAGTCTCCCTAGATCTACATGCAAAGAACAATTTTATTAGGGAAATAATTTATTTAATGCTACTTTTAGAGTTTTTGTGTTTTCATCCCCTTATAGATGTAGCACACGTGCACACATTTGGGCAGGAGCACACATGCAAACAAGGAAATGTAACAAGGAGACATGACAGAGTTGTCACTGATGCAATGCAAGTGATGCGCTTTACATACATCTTCGGTCCATTCTGTCAGTTTGCATTAGATTAGGGATCACAAAAACGCAATTGTTTCTCTTTAAAACATTATTTGTTATGGATTTTTTTTTCTTTTTTATAGAAATGCTAGCAATGTGGGACGACGTTGCCTGTTACGTTATGACTGTTGTGCGTACGTGTGTGAAATGTAGACCGTGATACACAGAGACAAATAAAAAGAGAAGAGAGATGCGAGCACGTGCAAGAGAGATGCAAGTGTCGGAGGGTTTGCAACGGTTATGTACCCCTCTTGCTCTGAAAGGGTTAATGATGGATTTCAGGAGCCTTTCGCCCTGCTGTCTCCTAAGGTGGGGCAGACCACTCTATGGCACACGATGGGTTACCAATATCATGCACAGACCTTTTTTGTGGTTTGAAGTGCTTAAACGCCAGGCTTCTGGCTGAGCATCCAAACTGGCTTCCACATGTTAACCCTTTGAGTGGCAGAGGGGGTACGTAAAGTGCACTCAATGGGTTAATGCTGGGGATGATGGAAGCTGTAGTTCTCAAGAGTTGGAGGGCCTCAGGTTGGCCATCAATGTACTTGAAGGGAAGAGGTGGCTGTTATTCTGAGCACTTAGTTTCCCTGCCTACAGAAGCCATCACATATGCCCCATTTTAATGCTGGAGATTATGGGAACTGTAGTTCTCCAGAGGTGAAGGGCCTCAGGTTAGGCATCAATGTACATTATAGAAAGAGGGGGCTGTTATCGTGAGCACATAGTTTCCCTACCTACAGAAGCTATCGCACTCGTCCCGTGTTAAATTTTTGAGTGGCAGAGTGGTACACAAAGCATTGAAAAACATTGTGTTGCGTACCCCTCTGGCACTCAATGGTTTAATGGTGGGATGGTGGGAGCTGTAGTTCTCCAGAGCTGGAGGACTTCAGGTTAGGCATCAATGTCCCTGTAAGGAAGAGGGTGTTATTATTGGGCATATCATTTCCCTGCCTACAGAAGACATCACACAAGTGAAATTGTAGTGCTGGGGATAGAGACATAGTCTCTCCAGAGCTTAAGGACCTCAGGTAGGGTATCAATGATGGGCATCCACACTGGCTTCTGCATGTTAACCCTTTGAGTGACATGCGTATCCCCTAAGGTTAGGCTTCAGTGTACCTGACTGGAGGAGGGGTCTGTTCTTTTGAGCACATCATTTCCCTGCCAACAGAAGCCATCCCACACATACCATTTTTAATGCTGGGGCTTATGGGAACTGTAGTTCTTCAGAGCTGGATTGCCTCAGGTTAGGCATCGATGTATGTAATGGAAAGATGGGGCTGTTATTGTGAGCACATCGTTACCTACATACAGAAGCCATCACATGTCCCCATATTAACCTTTTAAGTGGCAGAGGGTTACGCAAAGCAGTGTGTTGCATACCTCTGTGGCGCTCAGTGTTTATGCTGGGGATTCAATATGGAGATAAAGGATTGTATGAGTACTTGGGAAGTTTGATGTGCTCTCTCCTGTGGTACCGAAGGGATGAGAAAAATGATGCAAATTGTGTCAAAAAGGGGAGGGGCTTAACCACAAGTGGGTTGGCAGGGCTTTTCAGGGGGTGAAACAATGGTTAAAATAGGCTGGAGAAGGAGGAACAGAATGGGAAAGGGCAGAAGTAGAGGCAATGGGGGAAAACCTTAAAGCAGAACGATCACCAAAAATAAAAATTGCCCCTTTTGGGGTCCCCCCCCCCCCGGTGCCTTTAGGGAAAATAAACATTGGGTAAAAGAGTTTGCTTGTAAGTAGTATTTAAGACCTCTAAATACATCCAAAGTTTGTGCAGGCAGGCATCCTGATTATGTGGTTTAGGGCATTTGGGGGAAGGAACAATTTTTGATTGTTGTAGAATAAAGAAACAACTTTTGGTTTGAAGTTCAGGAACAGTTGGTAAACCCAATTTGTTTTAGTAGAAGGCATGGTATGGAGACTTCCAAAAAGTACTGGTTGGAGAGATTGCACCCGGGATAGGATACTATTGATATAGAGCCAGCTTTATTTCTAGCTGAACAAGAGTTCCCTGCTTCCTCACAAAAGAAGAACGTGCCAAAACCTTTCTAAGGTCATCAGTGAGACACCATCCAAGGACCAGTCCTTTAATAACTCCATACAATACCATCCCTTAAAGGGATAGTAATACTTCATTTTAACTTTATTTTATTTTGTAGGCATTAAAAAAAACATGAAGAATGATATAAGTCTTATCTCTCAAACCTTTATGGTTTAAAAGATATTCACAAGCAAAGTTTCCCCTCCCCACCCCTTTTGCCTAGTGTAAGCCATCTCTTCTCAGATGTGGAATGCAGTCCATAGACTGGACAGATAACGGCAGGGGACACTCTTCTTCCTATTAGAACATTGAAAGCCCTGCCCCCCCTTGACAAGCTTTTCAGGTTTTTCCCTGATCTTAATTGAAGATTGTCCCTCTGTGCAATGTACCTGGGCACCTTCCTTCTGCTTTGGCTGAGCAGTGTTATATCAGTAAAAGGGGCGGGAGGGGGATACTTTATCATCCAGTATGTTCCTGCATTCCAAGATTCCTTCCAGCCCGAGAAAGTCTTTCGCATTCAGAGAGGCTCTAATGATTCTCCTGAATTCCAAAACAGTTTAGTTAGTCCCACATTTGGAAAAAGGTCTTGGCATTTACTCATTCTTGTTTATTGTAGCCAAATATTCATGAAGCTTCAGAACATCCTGCATCTGAAACAGGTGCATCAGATATTGAATTTGCGGTACTTCAAGATGGAATTGGTTGTATCAATACTAAAGGAAGTATACCCAGGAGCCTTACTTTCATCCATAGGTGTACAGGATGCATACTTCCATATTCCCATAAGACCAAGTCGCATGATGCTTCTGAGATTTTAAATTAAAATCGGCGCTATCAGTTCATGGCCCTTCCATTCAGCCTAGAAGAGCCTTCTCAATGATTCTGGCAGTGTAACTGTTCCAAGACAAAGAGGCGCATTATAGTCCTGCTGTACCTGATCATTGCAAGATCACTGTATCAGGCACGGGAGCGCACCTCAGTTCTTCGTGCCCATCTGGAATCCTTAGGTTGGCTTATAAGTCTAACAGAGCAACCTCACTTGTTCCCAAGAGATGGCTTTCTTAAGGATCAGCTTCAAGACTCAACAAGCAAAGGCATACCTGACTCCAGAAAGAATTTCAAAATTCAGAAGCAAGATTCTAGCATTCAGGTTGGCCCTCTCGAACATCTTTTAGGAATTCATGGAGCTGCTGGTTCTGATGTCCTCCACAACACAGATTCATCTATGGGCCAAATTTCATCTAAGACCTCTTCCAAAGCAACTTTCTCAGGTTCTGAAATCCACACTTGGACAGATACCCTCAGAGAAATCCCCTGCTAGTTTAAGTAAGTCGAGATCTTGCATGGTGGACAAAATTGAAGAACCTCAGGCCAGGAAGACTTCTTCAGGTTCCAGGGTTGGAATTGCTTTACACGGATGCCAGTCTGAAAGGATGGGGTGCCTCTTGGAATAATCTATCAATACAACGTCTATGGAAGGGTTCAGTGAAGTCCCTTCATATCCATATTCTAGAATTCAGAGCAGTTCTTCGTGCTCTAAAGCAATTCAGATCCTTTCTTCTAAACCAATCAGTGATCAGATTGAAGCACAAGAAGGTTAATTCTTTTGTGAGACGCAGGAAAGATCCTGACTTGGCGCAGGGCACCACCTAAAATTGGTCTCAGCTGTCGTCCACATTTTAGGCAAGATCAACTTGGATGTGGAATTCTTAAGCAGAACTTGGATGGATCCTGGAGAGTGGTCCTTGAACCAAGGAGTATTTGCCCAGATCACTCAGATGTGGGGAGAACCATGTATGGATCTAATGGTCTCCAACCTCAACAACCATTGCAAGACCTACTTTGGCAGGTGGAATGATCCAAATGCCTTCATGTTTTGCTGGAATTTCTACTTGGCTTACATCTTCCCTCCCATTCCAATTCTGATGCAAGTACTACAAAAGATCAAGAGGGAAAAATCATAAGTTATTATGATAGCCCCAAATTGGCCAAGATGGCCCTGGTATCCTCTTCTTATCCAGGTGTCCGTGTGCCCTATGATGGATCTCCCAGCCTTGCCAGATCTCCTTCATCAAGGTCCATTGGTCCATCCCAACCCGGTATTCTTTATTTTACAGGCCTGGAGGCTGGGCAGGCATCTCTAACCAATCAAGGCCAATCAAACACAGTAGCTAATACACTTATAATTGGCAGGAAGTCTTCTACATTCAAAATCTACTATAGAGTATGGCAACCTCTTCAAACTGATGTTAAACCAAAAGTGTAGGCTCCAATTCTCTTTCTACACCTGTGATTTTGGAATTTTTGAAGGACCACTTTAATCAGGGCCTCAGGCCAGCATCCATCAAAGGGCTCCTTTCAGCCTTATCTGCCATTTTAGCCAAGCCATTTGCTGAGGAACTTCTAGTCAGAAAATTTTCTAGTAGCTATTTCCAAGACTTGCCCTACCATCCAGGATATTACTCCTCTATGGGACCTGAGTGTGTAGTTTTTGAGCAATTATCTACTTCCTCATACTTCGAGCCCTTAGGTACAGTTTCTTTTGAAGAATTTAACTCTTAAAGTTATGTCTCTCACATCTATTACTTCTTCATGCAGTCAGTGAGCTCCAAGCCCTTCCTTGCCATGCCCCATTTATGGACTTAGTTCGATGCATTTCTGTTCACATGCAGAGAACACAAGAACTTCAAAGAACTGACCATTTGATTGTTAATTTTCATGGGAAATCTAAAGAATCTCAGGCTTCAAAACCATAGCTCTCCAGATGGATTATAGACTGTATAAAGACCACATATAAGGAAGCAGGTCTTTCTCCTCAGAAGTTTAAGGCACACTGAGCCGGGGCATTTGCTACATCATGAGCTAAAAGACAGATGCCACACCAGAATAAATCTTATCTGTCCAGTGGGTCGACTTTCATAAGGCATCATTAGTTGGATCTGCATGCATCAGCAGAAGCCAAATTCATGAAGAAGATTCTTCAGGCAGAGACACCACAACTATAATGCCGTGGAGGGACCCAGAAGAAACCAGAATAATGATGAGAAAATTCTCCCTTTTGATATGAAAACATTTTTGTCCTTGACCGTGGGCTATCTGGATCTGTTTGCAGACTGTTTTTTGCAGGGAACATGCAGTCAGGCCTAGTAATAGTGTAAACCAGATAATGCAGAACATTTTAGTGCCACAGAGGGACTGTAACATTACATCCATTACCAGAAAGCTCTTTGGAAACTGTACAAAAAAAGAGAACCTGAATAATTGGGGGGTGGATAATAACATATATGCTATTTAAAAGGGTTAGAAATGTATTGTATTAATAATAAAAAGTAATATTGCAGATATTCCAAAAAATAAGTCAACTGATACCAGTGCAATCTCTCAGACCTTTATTGTTTGAGAGGTATATGATGATAAAGTTCCCCCCCCCTTGCCTTTCACTTACATCAGCTGTAAAGCTGACAGAAGGAGTCGTGCGACTTGAGGCGGCTCTTCAGCAGAGCCAAAATAGCTCTTTCTAAAAAGAAGTACTTAATTGGAATGGTCTACAAATTGTGCCTGGTTTGCAGGATCTTCTTCTGTTAGCTAGAGGTTGACATCAATGAAAGGGGAGGGAGGGGGGAACGTTATCACTGTATATCTCAAACTATAACGATTTTAGAGATCGGACTGGCATAAATTAATTTATTTTTTGAATATCTACAATATTACTTTTTATTAATACAAGACAATACTAATTAGCAATACATATTCTGCAAAAGCATGATCTGGTTGGTTAATATAAACTGACTATTCCTTTTAAATAGGTTTTTTTTCCTCTCTTGAATGTTTGGGAGGTGCCTTGGAGACCCATTTAAATGCCCCATTTAAATTAATTAATTTGTTCACTGATGCAGCTTGTTTTCCACATAATTACACTACTTTCTTAGTGTGTATGTGTCACAGGGGCTTTATCTCAATTGAATAATATCAGTTATGTTACTGTGGTGCAGAGCAATTGTCTGCAAAATGCTGGATGATCATTACACTTGTGACTATATCGTTCTATGTGAACTTGTTTGTCTTCTAATTGATAGAATTTGTGTACAATTTCGCTAAGAAGACCATACTCCTCCCAGTTCATTTGCGATTACTACTGTGGATATATCCTTTTAGGATGTCTTATTTATTTATTTTATTTATTTATTTATTTTTTTTTAATCTGTAATCGTTCAATCTCCTATGAATTTCTGTAAAGAGGCCTCCTAGGCCACCATGTGGATTTTTCTTACTGAAGCTTGCCAGCTGCCCTCTCTCGATCCCTTTGTGCTAAAATATCAAAAGATTCTGTCAGTCTGATTAATGCTCGTGTAAAGTGCAGTAATCCTGAAAGCATGATTTGTAGTTTTCACTGTGATCGCTAACAAGTTCTTTACAGACTGGAACACAGTATGGCATCATTATAAAGTCAAAAGTGGGCCTATTCTAGAGCAAACTGCTGTGCCATAAGGAACAAACTTCTATTGAGATAAATATAATATTGTGCGTGTTTATTTTTTTAAATGGGACTTCTAATCCTATGAATTCTAGCAAGGTCTCCAATAGCCTTGGTGCTGGACTACCTCTTCCATCCTCTGCCTTACTGAAGCTGTAGGGAATTTCAGTCTAGCAACAATTGCCAACCCCTACTCCAGAAGGAGATGCTAGCCTGACACTAGGTGGTACAAATCTGACATAGCATGAGTATATTGCTGTAGCCTAGTGTAGGCAACCAGATTCCCACCAGCTTTTGTTGGCTACAACTTCTAGGATTTGATGAGAGTTGGAATTCAACAGCTAGAGAGCCTCTTGTTGTTTACCCCTACTGTAGACAGGCCACTGCCAGATCCATTAATAACCTCACAACAGATGTTGTAAAGGCTAATTCATTAGGTTTTCTACAGAGCCTGAGCCTGTCAAAAGGCTAATGCTGAATAGTAAATGTCTGACCAAGGATGAAGCAATCTGTGGTTTAACCATATGAGTGCCTGGGGGTATCCAACTTATTGCAAAGCAATCCACCGGACACTCCTATGGCATTCAGAGGGTTAAAAGTGGGTAGGAAAAAGGGCATGTGATGTAATGCACAAGCAACATAGGTGTAATTCTGTAATATAATATTGGCTCAAATTGCCAAAATACAGATACATTTATGTAGGGATTTTAACCCACTGAATGTTTAGAGACGTCTGCAATGTGTTGCAGATCAGTGCATTGGAGACTTCTTTAATTTTTCAAGGGCTAAAGCCTAGGTTATGATATGTCAAGTCCATACAACGTACTGCCTCAGTGTAGCCACTGCAATGTGCTCGCCCCCACCTCGACTCTCAGACCTCGTTGGGGGGCCATCACAGACCATCCTGATGCTCCCCCAGCTGTTGATCTCCCAGTTGTTGATCAGCAGTGAAGGCCTGGAAGAGCAGCGAGACTCTCTAGTTTTCAAACCTTTCCCCCCCCCCTTCAATTAAACAGACCTGTTGGGGGGCATAAGGACCCCTCCTGATGCCCCCCTCTCCAGGTTTCTTCTCTGTCCCCTGTCCATGGCATTTACTTATGGGTATTATCTCTGCCTCTCAGCTGTGTAGGACCAATTATTTTACAGTATTTAATGGTCTTGTGTTGGGATAGGTCAGTCTTTTGGTCCTACACAGCTGTGAGGATGAAGGGGGTGAGATGCAGGCCGCTCAACTCAAATAATGATGAGATTCCCAGCAATCTTCTGGCCACCATTGTGCCGCCCGACCAGGCTACATACCTGAAACATTTGATTCTCACGCCGTGCGCCAACAAGGAAGACAGCCTTCCTTTTTATTTACTGGGAGAAAACCTCTTGCCCTGCGTCAGCAGAGGGCCTGAGGGAGATGAAGACCAACAAGCTTCCTTTCCAGCACGTCATCCAGAAAAACGAACCTATCAAAGGGAATTCCACTGAAAATGACGATCTGGATGGATCTAACAATAGATGCAAGCTAGCAGTGCTGGGCGGGCTGTGTATGGAACAGTCAGTCAGTTCAGGGCAGATGGTTTAAAGAGGAGAAGGTTCTACACATAAATATACTAGAACAGAGCAGTAATAAACAGTTTGATCAGCTTCAAGGAACAATTACAGGGAAGACTGGTGTAGGTCTACTCGGACAACATGACAATGGTACTATATCAAAAGAACCACGAAGGTACCAGAAGCAAAAGATTATTTCTGGAAGCAGAAAAAATATTGAGATGGGAAGAGAAGAATCTGAGGACAATTTACAGCTGTGCATGTGCCAGAGGTTCAAAACACAAAAGCAGACTTTGAGCCGACACCACTTGAACCAAGGAAAGTGGACTCTGAATCTGGAAATATTTAATCAAATAACCCAGAGATGGGGAAGGCCAGAGAGATCTCATGGCATCAAGGATCAACACCAAGTGCAAGACCTTCTTTTCCAGGTGGAAGGAATAAGTGTCAGTGGAACAGGATGCCCTAAGGTTTCTATGGAACCAGCGGTTAGCCTACATATTTCTCCCAATTCCATTGATGGCGGAAAGTTAAGGAAGATAAAGAGACAACTCAGATATCTTATTGATTGCATCAGCATGGCCAAGAAGGGTATGGTATGCAGATTTAGTAAGGATGTCAGTAGACAAACCAGGGACACTACCAAATTGACAGAATCTGCTACTTCAGGGACCCATATATCATTAGAACACAAGCTTCTGGTGGCTGAAAGGAGGTCACTGCACTCAGAGAACTTTCAGGGCCAGTGATTGATACCATCATTGCAGGAATAAAGACATCCACCACAAGAATCTACTATAGGATTTGGAAGACATTCAGTACTCGGTGAAGGGACAAAAAGTTTCACAAATCTTCAGTTTCAGCCCCGAATATATTAGTTCCTTCAAAAAGGGTATCATATGGTGTTTAAACCAGCCTCTCTAAAGATTCAACATTCTCTAGTTTCTGCAATGTTAGCGGTTAATTTTGCTGAAGACTATCTGATCAAGAGATTCATGAAATAGTTTCTCAAAACAAGACCTCAAATAAGAGACATTATTCCTCCTTGGGACTTCAAAATTGTTCTCGATCAACTGGCCACATCAACAAAATCTGAGCCAATCCAAGACCTATCCCTAAAGCTCCTAACATTAAAAACAGGCTTTCTTACAGCAATTAACTCTGCTAGGAGAGTGAATCAGATCCAGGCTTTATCCCCATACATGGTAACACATCCGGATAAGATCATCTTGAGAACTAAGCCAACCTTCAGACCAAAAGTGGTATCCTCTTTTCATATCAATCAGGAGATTGTATTACCATCTTTTTGTGCCAATCCCAATAATGACAAGGAAAGAACCTTGCACAGTTTAGACTTGGTAAGATGCATCTCCTGTTATCTAACCAGAACGAAAGATTTCAGGGAAACATAACCACTTTGAACTTTCCGAAAAAATATACAAAGGGAAGACAGCATCGAAAGCATCAAAAAGGTATCAAAATAGCCTATGCAGAATTAGGAGCAGTGCCTTCTCAAATTGTTAGCTCACTCCACCAGAGCTATTGCTATCTCTTGGGCAGCCAAGGCAGAAGCCTCTGTAGAGGATATATGCAAGGCAGCATCTTTTTTGACCTTTATCAGGCATTATCACTTAGATGTTCAAGCACCAGCTCAAGCAAGATTTGGGAGACAAGTCCTTCAAGCGGTTATCCCCACATGAGTGGTAAGATAATCTAATGTAATCTATGTTTTGCTGTAAACAGTTGTATATGTTATATATGTAAGGACGCTCCCTAAGGGACATTGCTTTGGTACGTCCCATAAGTAAATGCCATGTCCCTTCCACGGCATACCCTACCCTCTCTCATTTTTTTTCTGGTTATATTTTTCTGCTTGGACAAAGGTTAGTCAACTTAACGTGAGACTTCATTAAATACTGTAAAATAATTGGTTCTACATAGCTGAGAGGTGGAGATAATACCTATAAGAAAATGCTGTGGAAGGGACACAGAAGCAAATAAAATATCGGTAAGTAAATGTTACCATTTTGAAGGAGACTGCAAGAAAGCAGAGTGCTCTCCTGCTTACAGTCCTACCCCAAACTTCCAGTTGGGAGCAGGAGGTATCGGGGAAAGCCTCTTCATCACTCATGACATTCCTGATGTCACTGGTGATGTGGGAGGCAAGGGCCACTGATGCTCACACATCCCCACATACAATGTCTGACCTGCAGGCTTTTTCCATCGCTCACTGGCCCTCCCAGATCCCGATGTACTCTATCTGACCCCCCCACCTTGTCACACTGCAGACTAGTAGTCATTGATACCCACATACTCTACCAGACCCCCGAGCCTGGTTCTGCCCACTGTTGGTCACAAATCCCTGCATACTGCCTTTTCCCCACCCTTGTTCCACTGGTAGGCATGCTTCTGGCACCAAATAGGCATTTCAACTCCTATTAATGGGTTACCATTTTTCTTGGGCTGGCTTTCAGTACTGAATAAACTATGAAATTCCATGGTGTTGAAAGATTTTAGTATCTTTGAAGTGACTGAAGAGAAATTTCCTGGTTGTTGGCTGACATACAGTATGTCAGCCAGTGATAATGGGATGCCTTTTTCTTGGGCTGGTAGAAAGTACTAAATACAGTAGGACATTCCATGTTTTTCAAAGACTTTAGTATGTTTGAAGTGTTGGAAATAGGGGGGGGGGGTAGACCAAAAAAAAAACAAAAACAAAATAACAAACCTATTTTGCACATCAGCCTGGGGTGAGAGAGACAAATATATGCTTAGTTGATATAGATAAATGTCTACTTTCCAAAATGTTATGCCTTGCATACCTTTCTTTCATATATATAATAGTTCTGATGATTTTAGTGCAGGCAGTGTATTTCAACAAAGAAAATGGGTAGGTGTAGGTTTAGCCTCTAGCACAACCAGCAGTGTGTCAACTTATACCCATGAGGTACCATTTTCAAAGATTTCAATAAATAAAAGTAGTTAATGAATAAAGTAGGAAATTCCATAGTTTTCAAAGATTTCAGTACATTTGGGGAAAAAATTGTAGTTTTTATTTCCTTTTAGTGACACTTTCTGAAAACCTTTTGTGGATGCCAGGCAAGAGGCAGAAAGACAACAGACCCCTCATTTGCAGTGGGATATCTATTTTCAGAAAATGTATAGTTTTACATAAATATTGAGCTATTTTGGGGCAGTTTTACTTTGTAACCAATAGAATGTGCATTTTGGTTCATAAAGTTTAAAATACCGGTTTGTGCTCCTGTTAATTAAGGGTCTGTGCAGGTAAAACTATACATATTGGGTATTTTTCCACTCCGAGGATTCAAGCCAAATGAAATTCTTATGAACAACATAGATGTTTTATTTGCAATATTGGTAAATTAAGTAATATGTGTTTTTCTTTTTTGTATTTGACATCATAGCTTGTCATATGATGCAAAATTTAGTTTTGAGATGCCATGAATTTCCATATATAACTAGAAAGTTACCAGCGGGAATAAAGCCTAAACAGATGGGTAGCATCCTACTTTTGCCGAGACTAACTGGCAGACTTCCTCCTTTAGAGGCGTCTGTGCACCTGTGCCACCAGTCCCTTCTGTTAACTTAAGGTGCCATGCAAGGCCTCCTGGAGGAGACTGGGACGGGCAGCGCAGGTGCACAGATGTCTGTAAGCAGTGGGAGTTTCCATCTCGAAATTAAGTGAATGATTTTTAATCTTTATCAGCTCACCTAAGAAGAAGACGAAAAATCACTCCTGAGATTATTCTTCAGCTATTAAATAAGCAATGTGTGTGTTGATCTCTAACATTCGAGCGAGTGGATAATCCCCATGAAACCATTTAAATCGGTTGGAATTCTGGGATATTTCTGTGCTATAATACTTTTGGTTTGATCCATAATTGCTCCTCGTTTGTTTTATGAAGAAGGCTCAATTGACCTTATGCAATAAAGAAAAGGGGGCTGTTTTGGGGCAAATAAACTCCTGAAATAGGGTACAAATAAAATGTCAAAAATTCCCACTGATTTAAATGGTGCTTTCAAGCCCTTGCTTGCTAGAGGGGTCTTAAGTGCTTTGCTTGCATTCCATTTAAGTCCCATTTCAGTTCCCATTTTCATTTGGCCTCTGATTTGAAGTTTGTTGCAGTTGGTTTGCCCCAGAATTGCTCCATGTTCTCTTGTGAATGAGTCTGTATGTTAAGTGGTTAAGATCGTTCAGCAAATAGTGCAAAGCACTTTCTAAACATCAGCTTGTAACCAGCCCTTCTCTGTTTATTACAGGCAGGCTGAAGTCCTGAAAGCAGATATGACAGGTAAGCATGTCTTATTGTATGCTCTTTACACTTGCTAACCTGTTTTATTGAGCCTTTTAACCAGTGGTACAGTTGTGATGGGAAAGCTGAGAGCACCACCCTGTTCATAATGTATTCTTCTTGTAGTCAGAGAAGCTATGTAGTGCTGGAAAGCATTCTGTATCTGCAGTGATAAAGGGCAATTATAATGTCTGCTCTTATGAAACAGTCTGGGTGAAAAGCCCTGGCTGCACTGTGCAACTCCAAAATACCACCGAACAGCTGATAAAGAGCTAAGAAAACTGACAAGCTCAGCTGGAATACAGCCTGATTTATATGTAGCTCCACACATGTGCTCTGGATTCATCTGCAGGTTTGCTATCAAGGGAACATATCTGCTGATAAGGCAGGGAAATGGTCTTGAGATTTCAGCGGGACTTTAAGTATGAAAGAGAGAGAGAGGGCAAAAGTAAGAACTTAACCCTTTGAGTGCCAGAGGGGTACACAACACATTACTTTGCAATGCATTGCGTACCCATCTGGCACTCAAATGGTTAATTTGAAAGAACTTTAAGGACATAAAGCAAAATATATATTCAAGGGGTTTAACTTTGCATTAAATTATGTAGAATTATTCGGTGCAGTTGGTTTACTCCAGAATTGCGCTTAGTTAGCTTTGAAAATATGGGCCGTAATACTTGTATTTAAGAAGGGGGGAACACAGGTCGGCCTTAGTAAGGGTGTATAAGACTGAAATCTCCTGCATATTTCCAAACATTCAGACTGTGTAAGGAAAGCTTGCCTGAAATTCTAACATCTCATTGTGTGTGTTCTGCTGATCAGAATCTAAGCCTGGCACAGCAGAAGTTTGGACATCTCGTCAGGCTCTGCAGGATTTGTACCAGAAGATGCTGGTGACCGACTTGGAGTATGCACTGGACAAGAAGGTGGAACAGGATCTGTGAGTGTTATTTTGGCTACTTGATTAGTACACACACACACACACACACACACACACACACACACACACACACACACACACACACACACACACACACACACACACACACACACACACACACACACACACACACACACACACACACATTTTTGTTTTACATTTATTACCTTCATTTTAAGTGTTGGTTTCCGTGATGCCTTGCATCTTGAAAATTTGTACAAATGGTTTCAAGCTTCTTAAAGTGAATATCTAATAATTCCGAGCTGCATTAGGGGGTTAACATGAAGATGTCCTTCCTTCTTTCCTCCATTGTGAAACACCGGAATCTTGAGGGTTTATTTGCTACAACCAGGATACAGAGTACTTTCAAACAAAGCTCTCCGGAGGAGAAAACTGCTGCCCAACAGAAGGAGCCTTCAGTTTTAAAGTATCCTGAGGACATTCTTTCTTTTTTTTCCTTTCTGTTTTTTCCAATTCTCTACACTATATAAAAAAAGTTTATGAAAATATTATTTACTTTCAGGGAATTTGCCTAAATGGGCTGAAGGCCTATTTCAGTCACATGGTTACTGTAGTTAATGGAGCCAGGTGGACTTCTTATGGGTCAGCATGGTCTCCTATGCCTCTCTACTACTTCGGCACCTATGCAGGCTTATCATTTTTCCTGGAGCATTTTCTGGATAGGATGGATCAGGGACCCATTGCCTCCTCTAGAAATAGGGTTCAATATCCTGAGGAGATTGAGTTTGTGGCTCCTAGGGATAACTCTTCATTGGAACATGTGGAGACTGGATTAGGAAGGTTCATCACTTACCCCTGGTGATTTCCTAGAGGAAGATTCCAGGGACTCTGTGGAGGCCTTGGTCCGGGCAGTCCTAGATACCTTTCAGATCTCTGAGAATTGTATGGGTCGTTAATTTTCCTTCTTGGGACTCTTTAATAGTTTCTTTTGGATTAATGGAAATCCCTTATATGGTCTACATATATAAGATGATCAGTTTTCATTACATATCCTCTGCTGAAGCCTTTGATCTGACAAGCCTTCGTTGACCTGCCTCATTGCGTTCGGAATGTGTGGGACATTTCCATAGCTTACCTGTAGGTTCTTTGCGTAGTATCGGAGTTATTGGATGGATTTCAAGGATCCTCCCCCAAATCGGTTCTTTATTTTAGGGGTTCCTTGTGCCCCATTGTGAGCTCTCCAGTTCAGGGAATCAGTTCGAGCCTTGTGGATATGGAGGCCTTTGTTCCGATTCCCCCCTTCAGCAAGGTGTTTAGGGTTTTACTCCAACTTGTTTGTAATCTCAGAAAAGCATAGGGGCTGTCTCCTGGTCCTAGCTCTAAAGCCTGTCAGTCATTTTGTACATATGCCAAGGTTCAAGATGGTTCATGCTTGATGATTGCTATCCAGTGTCCATGGGAGTTTTTGGCTTCTCTGATATAAGGTATCTTCACATAACCATATATCCGCAGCATCATATATTCATCTTCTTTGCTTTTCAAGATCACCATTTCTAGTTTACACCTTTGCTATTCACTAAATTGATGGTGGCACGGTCTGTCACATCTGGGCATAGAGTATCTCTATTAGGCTCTAAAAAAAATTTCTGCTGAAGGTGTCTTCCACAGATTGCCTTTGAGTGCATATTCATATTTGTATGACTACTCTGGAGCAGCACTGTTGGGTACTCAACTTCGGGAAGTCATGCCTGGTCCCCTTTCTATCTCTGGGTTTTTTTTGGCATGAGGTTCGACACCCATTGGGAACAAGTATTCCATGAGATAAGGTCTGTTTTTTTGATCACGTGTGTTTCTTAGATTCTCTTCCTTTGGCACAAGTTCAGGATTTCACAAAGGTATTAGGGACAATGGTCTTGGGACCATACACTCTGTTTCACACACAAGCCCCACAGTTGGACGAGGTACAGACATTTTGTGTCCTCTTCTTGGATGATGTCTCATCCCCTCTGGTCCAGACTGGATCTGAGGTGGTATATACAGGAAAACCATCTTATTTTGGGAGACCCTCTACTATTGGAGTGGTCCATGGTGGCAACGAATACCAATCTGTAATTCTTCTTTTTTTTTGGGAGGGGCAACCTTTGATCAACAGGTGACCCATGGTCTTTGGTCCATCTCTGACCACTGCCCATAACATCCTCAGCAGTAAGAGAGGATTATGACACACAAAGATGCACTTACCCTGGCCCTCTGTTCTGTGATGCCTTCGGCCCAACCAGCATGTGCGGCGAGGCCTAATGTGCTCAATTTATGTCACCCATGAAAAACCTGAAATCATTCTGGAAAAAAAAATACATGTATAGGCTTTCATCTATAACTAGAACTTTACCAATGGGAATTATACATAAACAAATGGATTGCAAAAGTGCTGAAAATATGTCCGGGCCAATAGAGTATAAAAAATTCCCAAGCCCCTGGCACTAATAGCGTAAATGTGTAATCTTTTCTTTTCTTCCATCAATACTCCTGCAGATACCTGGTCACAAAAATTTAGAACTTAATCTAGCAATAAAATTAACATTTTCTCTTTAATAACTTTACTTTGGAGGGTGCATCTCCCTGCTGTAGGAACAACAATGTTTTTTACTCAGCATGACAAATCCTAGAATATCTTAAGGATTTAATACTCCTTTAAACTGTATACATGTTACACTTTTGGGCACTATAGAAGTGCACAGAGTATATATTTTTGTAATGTGTTGGGCCCCGTCTAGCACCCAGTCATTTCTATACAATTGAGCTGAGAACCTTCTGCATATTACCAGCTGATTGGGACAATAATTGTTAGGTAAAAATAGACTGGCTGTTCAGATAACTTTCAGTATTGTGTCCTATCTACAGCTGGAATCATGCCTTCAAAAATCAGATCACAACACTGCAGGGACAGGCCAAGAACCGAGCAAACCCAAATCGAAGTGAGGTGCAGGCCAATTTGTCACTGTTCCTGGAGGCAGCTAGTGGCTTCTATACGCAGGTGAGGCCTACAGTCTTTAACACTTTGGATGCCTTGCATTGTGTTGGCACACCTTCTAATGATACACCTTCTTCAAAACCATTTTATTATTACAGGATGTCACTGATACAGGTATGGCTCTTTGTTGCAGGACTACATGATCCCTGTCTCCTACAAAGTCTTCTTCCTTTCTCGGAAGACTTCATTGAGAAGAATTTGGGTTATCTAATAAAGAATCATGTCTGCCTCCATGTGCTTGATATCCAGTACTAATCATATATTAATTTTGTGTACCAGTCCAGCAGAATTGATTACTAGTAGCCATTAGGATTTTCTGCAAAGATTACGATAAATGAGTTTTTAATATATGAGGTGTTTGCGTGCCAGAAGTGCGCACAATGTGTTGCTTTGCAATGTGTTACATAACACTCTGGTATTTAAAGGGTTAATACAACATTTCAGGGTTGTATGATTTAGTGCTGTGTTCCTGTGGTTTTTTTTGGGGGGGGGGTTTTTTACGTTTTCCTGCTCAAACATCCTGGTTTCTTTAGCTTTTACAGGAGCTTTGCACTGTTTTTAATGTGGATCTGCCATGCCGTGTGAAGTCCTCCCAGCTGGGGATTATCAGTAATAAGCAGATGCACTGTGGGACCGTGGTGAAACCTCAGTCCAGTTCCTGCGCTTATATCTGCCAGCACTGCCTGGTTCATCTTGGAGATATTGGTGAGGCTGTGTGATGCATAAGAATTGTGTACACTTATTTATAGTGTGCTTTAAAGGGATAGTAATACGTTTTATCTTTATTTTGTAGGCATTAAAAAAACAAGACAAACAATATAAGTCTTATCTCTCAAACCTTTATGGTTTAAGATATATTCACAAGCAAAGATTCCCCTCCCGCCTCTTTTACCTAGTGTAAACCATCTCTTCTCAGATGTGGAATGCAGTCCATAGACCAGACAGATAACAACAGGGGGCAATCTTCTTCCTGTGAGAACAATGAAAGCCCTGCCCCCCTTGACAAGTTTTTCAGGTTTTTCCTCTTATTTTAATTGAAGATTGTCCCTCTCTGCAATCTACCTGGGCACCTCCCATCTGCTCTGGCTGAGCAGTGTTACATCAGTAAAAGGGGCAGGAGGGGGATACTTTATCATTGAATTACTCTGGAACTATAACTCTGACAGAATTGAAATAACACTCTCCAAAGTCCAAATACTATGATGATTAATTAGAGCTGCTTTTATTATGAAACATTACTGTCACTTTAAACATTAAGTAAGGGCTATTTAGTGCAATAATTCCCCCTATCTTGGTGACAGTCAACCTTCCGTCTGCTATGTTGTCAAATTCAATATACAAAATGGCATACCTCCCAACATTTCAAATTGCCAAATAGGGACACTTGTGTTTTAGGTGGTGTTTCTGGGGCTGTGGGTGGGGCATTGATGAGAATTTTTAGGTTACTTTGTGACCTATTGACATCTCTTTGTGTAACTGAATAAATAATTAAGAGCAAGACCAAAGTGTTTTATTTACACAGATTAATTTACAATCACATATACTGAGTATTAATTAAACATTTATCTGAGTTTTATTGCTGTGGAGCAATGTGATACAACTATATACACAACATGCAGTCTGATCTCCTAAAATGAGGGACACCAGGGTAGAGAAGAGGGACAGGGGGGGATTTGGGTCTCAGAGGGACTGCCCGTCCTAAAGAGGGACTTTGGGGGATATGAAATAGGGTCAAATTAAACAGTAAATAAACGTATAGATATACCGCAAGTCTCATACATTGATAATCTCAGGAACAGAGAGAATACTAGGATCGAGTGATACAAATGAGGGATCTAGGAAACTTCCTACTTCCTCTCAGCTTACACTTCTTCCAGCTAGAGAACAGTTCGGTATTGCTAGAAAGACTTGGACACACAAAACTTCACTTTTATTATTCAGTGTACTTAAAATGAAAAGTCAAAGACAACAGGCTCCAGTATGAATATCGTGTGCCTGAGAAAAACAAAGTGCAACTATTCTAACTTGAGAAGTCTATATACTAATATTACCAGAACAATTCATGCAAATTGGAAGTATTGGAACAAGATTCCTTATAGAGTCCTTTGGTCCCAAAGGAATCCAGTCACAAACTTCAAGTGACACCAGAGCAGTGCACACCCTGTAGAACTTGTTACCTTAATGACAAGTGTTACAATATTGTCGCACTTTATAATGTGTATTACTTAGTGAACTGATCCCTAGAGATGCTACGGCATCACATACAATGCTCCCGTCAGATGTAAATACCCTACTGAACGTGAGCTGTAACTTCTTCAGTGCCGTGTCACAAACTGGATAATGCCAATTTGTAAAGAGCACCATCCAGTGTCTGCTACTTGGCAATAAATGTGGACACCTATCCTTGTAACTGCTAGCTATCTCCTCAAAGACAGTGTGAAAATATCACGCTACCCTGGCTCCCTCGTAGTTAAGCCACATTCTGTTACTTAAACAAGGCCTGGTTTAACGCCCTCATGGATATTCCACATTCTAGGCTAGCTCTATTCTTTTAGCTTGCTTGACATTTATATTCGTAAACTTAAGGAACATTCTTATTTGCAAAATAGGCACTATAAGTCTGTGCCCATATAGTTGCACCGTCCAACGCGCTTCGTAGTGCAACCAGTTTCATCAGGATAAATCCTACAATATAATATAAATATTTGCGTATTAAGCAATACTATCCCATAAAGTGTAACTGACACCTTAGAATTATTAGATGCTTTTGAAAGAGCTTTCAAAATCACTTGTAAGCCATTTTTTATTATTTCAAGCAATTGTTTGAGGTATGTAGTTTTATTTATTTGAAGTGAGACCTCTTAACCTCTTAAGGACCAATTTTTTTATTTTTTTTTTCCCTTTAAAGTGGAACTACCACCACTCAAATACTTGATCTCTAATAATTCCCATCTGGCGGCTACCTGCTCAGTAGCGCTAGTCGCCAGAATTATTACCTTGTTAAATAGAATTTTCCATTCTTCCCGGGCTGACAGGCAGGACGGAGTGTAGACATCTTTCCCTAGTGACGTCTGCATGCCTGCACTGTCAGTCCCTTTTGGAGCCGAATGGCTCCTATCAACGCCTCCTAGAGCCGGCTGGGACTGACAGTGCAGACGTCACTATGGAAAGATGTCTGCGCTCCATGCTACCTGTCAGCCCGGGAAGAATGGAGAATTCTATTTAACAAGGTAATAATTCTGGCGACTAGCGCTACTGAGCAGCTAGTCGCCAGATGGGGAATTATTAGAGAGTAAGTATTTTAGCAGTGGTATTCCGCTTTAAATCCCAATTCAGGGCTCCCCGAACGGTATGCAGCCTAACTGGGAGCCCTGAAATCCATGACGCTCCTGGCATGTCATGGGTCCTTATGGCTTGCCATCCCATGACGTGCCAGGACAGTCAAGGGTCCTTAAGAGGTTAAACAAGTGAAGCTTTAGTAATGGTGTCCTTAGACAATTTTAGCTAACCATTAAATAATGTGACCCTTAGTTGCCCGAACTTCACATATTTTTCTACCTTGATTGAATGCATTGGGGGTTTCTTTTCAAGTGTTTGCAAAATTTAGTTTTTTTACTCTGTGTAGGTCTCAGAAAACCTATCCTACTTATTACTGTTACCACTAACCATTCTTCTCTTATCTCCTTACAGCTCGCTATAGGAACCAGACAAGCCAGGCAGAATCTTACTATAGACATGCTGCTCAACTTGTTCCTTCCAATGGTGAGGGATGACCAGGGCTCTTTAATCCTCAATCTACATGCACACTCTCACTTGTGAGCACACTCTCTTGGTTGTTAGGACTTTGCTAGGTACACGTTCGTTATTTTGAGGCACGGGATCCTTGCCAGTTAAGAAATGTTTTTTCAGATCAGTGTTTATTGCACAATATACCTAGGATTCACATATAATAAACATTTTCAACGGTTAACTTTTGGCCAGTATTTCAAATTAATTTAACCCTTTCAGTGCCAAAGGGGTATGCAACGCATTGCAAAGCAATGCGCTGCATAACCTTGTGGAACTGAAAGGGTTAATGTTTGTACAAAGACAAGCATTGGACCTTGTGTATAAAGGCAAAGTGGAGCAATTCTGGAGGTATCCAACAGTGCTAGAGGACAAACATTCCCATTCCAACCTCTTGAATGCAAGTTTCATCTCCAACGCATTGCGAAGCGTTTAAAAAAAAATAAAGTATCATTGCAGGTCAGAAATTGACCTGCATTTAGCAAGCCTCTGGCACCAGCAGTGAAGGGGTTAATACCCCCAGCTTCTGTATTCTCATTTGCCACTAGGTGTCTCCTCTCTACTTCTGTCTCCCTTCTTTTGATAGCAAGGGAGACAGAGGTAGAAGAGACACGCAGAGACAGCATGCTGCCTCTGTCTCTCACTATGCCAGTACATGTGATCACTGCTACAGCGATCACTTGAACCGGCACAAGCAAGAAGGGCTGAGACTGAACTCCCCGGTCTCGGAGCGCTCAGTCTCATCCTGGAATTAATGATAGCAGCATGCACGGAGGCATGCTGCTCTCATTTACGCCATGACGGTCCCGGACCGTCATGGGTCCTTAAGGGGATCACAACCCATGACGGTCCAGGACCATCATGGGTCCTTAAGGGGTTAAAGGGTCAGTAATGCCAGTTTATAACTTTATTTAATATTGTAGAGGTTACAAAAATAAAGTATTTGGAGAAAGTGCCATTTCTTAAACCTGTGATATTCTCCGCTAAAGTTCCCCCCCCCCCTTCCCTTCTCCTGACGTCAGCTCTGTATTGACAGCAGGAGATCCCGGTCCTGGGACCAGCCGGTGGCTCTGCAGCAGAGCCAAAATTGCTTATTTAAAATGAATTACTTCATTGGAATGGTCTACACAGTGTGCCTTGTTTGCAAGCACACTTTGTAGACCATTCAAATGAAGGAATTATTTTTAAATAACACTAGCTGACATGAGGAAAAGGGAAAGTTTTGCATTGAATATCTCTGACCGTAAGGGTTTGAGAGATGGCATTTTCTCCAAATACTTTATTTTAGTAACCTCTACAATATTAAATAAAGTTATAAACGGGCATTACTGACCCTTTAAGAATACAAAAAATTCAAGATGAATTGAATTTTCCTCTGTTCAGGAGGAGACTGTTGCTTTAATGTTGATTGTTTTTGTTTTTTTTTTTTGTTTTTTTTTTTTGTTGTGATTCCTTCCAGGTCAGCCATATAACCAGCTGGCTATTCTCGCCTCTTCAAAAGGGGATCACCTTACCACTATTTTTTACTACTGCCGCAGCATCGCTGTCAAGTTCCCCTTTCCAGCAGCATCAACCAACCTGCAGAAGGCTCTTTCCAAAGCCCTGGAGAGGTACATACTGACTTCAGTGAATCGTTCAATATTGTGCTGTTCTTTGTTTACTTTGCTCATCTAACATTGTTAATGTGCTTTGTGTTAAGTCGTGAGGAGGTGAAAACTCGCTGGGGCGTATCGGATTTTATCAAGGCCTTCATCAAGTTCCACGGACATGTCTACCTGACAAAGAGCCTGGATAGAGTGAGCCCCCTACGTGAGCAGCTGGAAGAGCAGTTCAAGGTCAGCACTCCTTAACAGAGCTTCAGACGGTCATCAAGGGCAACCAAGCAGTCAGTTTACCAATGCAAAGCCTTTCCGATGATTACACTAGCTAGCCTTTAAGTTTATGCCCTGATGTAAGTTCTAAAGTAAAAAAAAAAAAAAAAAAAGGAACACTGCTTTTGTAACGAAATGTAACTTATTCAGTCTTCAAAATGGGGCGTGCAACATATTACTTTGTAATGAGTTGCTCATCCTCCTGGTACTTCAGATGTCAATGTTTGTGTTTTCTTTGGCAAGTTATTGCTAATTGCAGTCTCTCATGATCTAATTTTTCTCTTATGTCCACTATGGAATACAAGCACCATGGGGTTGAGTCCCTCCACCAGAGGGCAGGACACTTCTTAAAATACTTGTAGATGGAGACTCCTTGCCACTCCTCCATCTCTACCCTTTTTTTCCCGCCTTATAGTAGCCAGTTTTGAATGTGTCCTCTGAAGCATGCAGACAGAGCAGTGACAAACTGTCTTGGTTTTTAGATTTTTGTTTTCCTTTTAGATATGGGGCTTTCAGAATTTCCTTATTAGATGGGTTACCTTTACTATGCTTCCCCTGGAGTGCATTGACCAGTTTACAGGTGCTGTGTGGACCCTTTCAGCCCTGTGAAGGGAATTCTGTAGGCCAAGTTTTCCCTCTCAACAGAGTTTTTCTGAGGCCCTTCCTTCAGAATGGTAACCTGAACACAGAGGACTGGTGAGTAACCCTTTAAGTGTCTTGATCCACATTGTCCCAATCCTGTGTCCCTCCATACAGAGACTGTTATAAGTCCTTGTTGGCTCCTGCACTTATGTTGCATTGGGTCATTTTATTCTACTCTTGGTATCCCCTTCCTTGAGCTTTGGAGCATGGATGGCTGCAGTTTCCAGGGTTAATCTGTTCTCTGTTAGTTTTCACCTTCCTTCCTACTGGGGTCTCATTTTTTTCCCCTGGCATTTTTAAATATTTTGATAACTTAATTAATTTTTACCTAAATAGTATTGCAGCCCCTTTAAGAGCAGGTTCCCCTGCTGCCATCTTTGCTTTATTGATTTCTACGGTCGAACTTCTTTAGGACATAACCCTGCAACTGTTTGACATACAGAAGTCAGAGTGGGCTCTTTCTTCTTCTCTCCTCGTGCCCTTTAATCCAGTTCATGTGCTGAGTGTCTTGGGGGCCCGTGGTGATCCAGGGACTTAGTTGTTGGTTTTGCCAGGCAACAGCAATTGACAATACTATGTTTCCCAGACTGCCTGTTTTGCAGTTGCCATTTTACTTATTTCTTACATATGCTATGCAGAGGCAGACTCTACATGCTGTCCTTCTCCAGATTAACCCTTCGCTTGCCAGGTTTTCTAGTGTGATTTATTAATCTGGGTATATTATTTTCTGGTTTTATTCTAGTTTAGGAAATTTTTACAGTCAGAATGTCAGATTCTAAGGGTCATGGGAGTAAATCCAAGACTAAGGGCACAGGGACATCCCACACCCCCCTTGTTTACGGATTGTCATTTCAAATGGGGCTTTCTAGAGAGTTCTCTGGTTCTCTGCCCCTCCTGTACTGTGGCCCCTACTACCCCAGTGTGGCCCTCCAGCACTGAACAAGAGCCTCAGTAGCTCCAATACCATTTTCCCTTTAAGGGATTTTCCAAACCTGGAAGACCCCTCACTACTTTCAAATATGTCCCCAGTATTGCATAGTGTTCCCCAAATATTAGGGGCTTCTGAAGGGGAGGTTGATGAGGGGAGATATGAAGAATATGGAACCTTCCTACTGCTATGGGGACTCCTATTAAACTGACCCCCTTCCCATGGCTGAATGACTCATCAACTGTTTTGGAGACTCTTAAGGTCTCTGACGCCTATGATGAGGTGGTCTTCTTCTACAGGGGTCTTCTAGGTGCATAAGAAATCAGCTTTCTCTGTCGTCCAATACAGGTTATTGGTAATTTTGGGGAGGTGATCAGCCTCTTTAATAGGCAGGAACAATTCTGAGAAGTGACTGCTGGGTGGAGCCTACCTCCTCTCCTTAGCTTGCAGCTAGCCAATCCCCATACAGTAAGATGTATTCCTTGGTCAAGACACAAGGAAAGAACAGTTCTGCTATAATTTTACATTTTTTTTATCACTTTTCGGTTAGATATGGGATACCACCATTAGGTGGATTACCATCACTGACCTTTCCCATTACCCAAATGTGGATAGCTCAGTTTACCAGGTGCTTCTGTGGAACTAAGCCCTGGTGGGGGGGGAAATCTTGGCGGCAAGTTCTTTCCCCAGGAGTTGCCCACTGAGGCTTCTTCTTGATATATGGTAATCTGACGACAGAAGATCTGCTGAAAAAGGTGAGCACCCTTTGAGTGCTGAGGTTCACATGTCCCATGTTTCCCCTCTGCTCAGGGGTCTCATTTTGAGTTCCTATTACATACTCCTGGACTCACTGGGTTTACCTGTATGTCTGTGGGGTGGTTGGAGCAAGTTTCTGTGGTAACTTAAGCCTTTTGCTGCCGGTTAGCATCTTTTGGGGCGTCGTGGGCACTTTCTCTTGTGGGCTTTTGAGTGGTTTTACAGTTTGGTATTCACCTTGTTAACTTTGTGTTCCGCGCCTTTAAGGCGCGTGTTTACCGCATAGACGCCATTTCTCCATTCACTTCTATGTGATTTTACAGTTTGGGACATATCTCTGCAACCGCTCCATGTAGCAAGGTCAGAGATTGCTCATTTGGTTGGTCTGCCCTTGCTCTGTTATGCGGTCAACGTTCTGGGCACGTTGGGGGAGCTCAAGGGGCTTTGAGCACTGTTGAGGTACTTTCTCAGTGAAACTACAATTCCCATGAGCGTTCACTTCGTGTGCTCGCTTCTGATTGGCTCCTGCAGCGTCAGCCATGTTGTGCCTTCTCTGGTCGAGTATCCTACGCAGGGCTTGGACTCTCTTTCTCTCCTCAGCAGTTTAACCCTTCGCCTACCAAATAAGTCTAATTTAGCAATTCTGGGGTGATTTTATTTATCATACACACTATTTTATGGGTGTTTCTGATACTTTGACCGTTTGACTCTGTGAGAATGTCTACTCCTTTAGAGCTTGGGGCTATGCCTAAGATTAAAGATACTGGGGAGTCTGTGTCTCTCATTGCTCCTCATGTCACTCGGGGTTACCTAGAGAATACTCAGGTTTGCCCAGCATGCTCTGCTGCCCCTGAATCCCCTGCAGGGGCCTCCAGCCATACACTAGAGCCAGTTTGGATGCAAGAGTTTAAGGCTACTATCAGGGACCTCCAGTCCACCTTACAGCTCCTCTTGTGGCAGGTGTACCTGATATGTCTGATTCCTCTGAAGAGGAACTATTGGTGGATTCTGATGACGAGGTCTGTTCTGCTGTCCCTTCCTCTCAGTTTTTGGGGATCCCTTTCAGGCTGATCCTGTCCCCTCAGCTGAGGGCCTGTTTAGGGCTGTGTTGAACACCCTGAACATTACCTTGGTGCAGGAGTTTTTTTTCTGATCCCTCCGATGTTCCAGGAGCCTGTTAGGCCCCATACTTGTTTTCCCGTAACCCCACCCTTGACCGCTTGGTGTCTGAGGAGTGGAAGCTTCCAGACAGGAAACAGTCTGTCTCTAGGAAATTTGCTAAGCTTTACTCGTTCTCTGAACCCAAAGTAAAAACAAGCAGGAGGGTAGAAAAAAGGGGGAGCGCCGTAGTGCAATAAGTCCAAAAATACTGTTCCTCCATCAATATCACCCCACATGTGGGTACTCACAAAATTATTGGCTGTTTATCACTTGTATGAAAAACAGCATTCCGGGTATATATCCTGAACCAGATCCAGGAATCACTTTTCAGGCAGCCTCTCTTCTTCACACACCCCTTCAAGTGGCCAAGAAACTCCAGAAAAAATAACAACACAAAAGATGGCACCAAATAGTGGAATATTGCTTGAAATATCTCAATATAGCGAATAACCAAATTGTTTGTACTCACATTTATCTCTGGTCAGCAACAGGATTTCTCCACAGCTGACAATCTCGCATGTTAGGGATATCTCACCGACCCTACTCTGTGTAATCCGGTCAGCCGTTCCACTCGCACTTCCTCCAAAAAAAGTGGTCCCTGGTCCTTAAGTGACCGCACCGTGCGTGCGCGGCTGGACCTTAAGGGTTTAAAGAGGCCAACAGTTATGTGTATGAGTCTCTTTTTGAGGCGATCAGGTTGCCTGCCAAGGCCTCTGATTTTTATGTTGAATGACACACTTTGTGGCTTAAGATTTGGTCTGCATATCAATCCAGCAGAAAGTCACTGTTTTCCTTGCCTTTTCAGGGCAAGTCCGTGTTTGAACCTGACCTAAAGCAGACCATTAGTGATTCTTCTGAGGGCTAGAGCACTTTGTGGCCTCAGATGTCGTCTAAACGTCCATCTGTGGCAAAGAAACTGTGTTGTCTTCTCTCTTTCTTTTGTCCCCGCCAAACAGAGGATCAAAGGCCACAAGCTTTGCAGGCCTCGCATGCACGCTTCTTTTCCAAGCCTAGACCACAGTGGTAGCACAAGCGATCAGTAGGGGGCATCTTTGCCAGTTTCAAAACGCCTGGGAATCCTCGGTAGAGGACCATTTGGGTTTTGTGGGTAATCTCAGAAGGCTACTGCATAGACTTTGCATCCCTTCCTCTCTTTCTCTGCTTCTTGTCCAGAGTGCTGTGTCACTGCTAGCCAAAGAGGTTCTGATCCCAGTTCTTCCCCCACCCCCCCACCCCCACGTGCACAGTTCAGGTTTTTATCCCAATCTAGTTTGTAGTCCCAAAGGAGGACAGTGTCTGTTGTCACATCCTGAACCTGAATTTTCTCAACTACGCACTTCAGGATTGAACCTTTACTTTCTGTCATCGCAGTAATGTGCTCTAGGGAGTATCTGACATCTTTAGACCTTCAGGATGCGCGTATCTACACACCCCATTCACCCAGACAGCCAATTCTATCTGGATTTTGCCTACGGCTCAGATTGCTACCTGTTCAGAGCTCTGCCATTTGGTCTGGTTTTTGCACCCAGAGTGTTCACCAGGGTCATGAGGGCCTTAGTGGCCTTCTTTCACACAGGGGCATCTCCTTGACACCATATCTGGACAATCTCTTGATCAAAGACTCAGAGGAGCTTTGGCCCAGCACGTTCAATATGGTGTTCGGCTTCTGGTTCACCTCTCCGGTATCCTCTCCGGTATTTTCCCAGGAACTGGTGTTGCTGGGGATAAAGCTAAGAAGATACCTCTGGTGATGCAGGTTGTGTCTCAGGCTCTGGAGTAACCCTCAGCCACAGTCGGTAGTATATGAGAGTTTTGGGCAAGCTAATGTCAACACTAGAAGCGGTGCCTTACTCTGAGGTACATATGAGAGCACTTCAAAGGCATGTTGGTAGGGGAATCTGGATCACCTGGATCATCAGATCTTTCCGCTGAGTCCCTGCCAGGACCTTCAGTTGTGGTTGCAACCTGAAACAGGGGGCGGGAAACCTTGGTGATACCGAAGTGGACTATGATCAGGACGGATGCCAGCCTGAGTGGCTGGTGTGCGGTTCTGGGTCACCTGGGGGTCCAGGGCATCTATTTGTTGTGGAACTCAGTGTGATTTATCTGGCCCTCATGTACTGGACCTCACACTTGAGGGGAAGTCCAGTGAGATTCTGACCACCTGCTCCTGGAGGGGAGACGCTCTGGCTTTCACCAAGGACACAAAGTTGTTTCTTCCATCTAGCTTATACCTTTCCTCCAATACTCCCACCTCACCTACCAGAGAAGTATTTCTTGGCTTTTGTTGGGTGAACTCTTAGTGTGGGGAACTATTTCTAGTCAGATCAGATGCTAGCCTGAGTTTCTGGGGTGCAGTACTGGATCACCTGGTAATCCAGGGCAAGTGTACTGTGGAGCTCAGGGTGATCTGCCTTGCTGTGGTATACTGAACCTCTCCGTTAAAGGGTCATCCTGTGAGATTACAGTAGGCTGTGGCTTACATAAACTGCCAGGTGGACAATTGAAGCGCCAAAGTCTGCCACAAGGTGAAGTACATTCAAGGCTTGGCAGAAGCCCTTGTTCTTATCTCCGCCTTTCACATTCCAGGGATAGGAACCATTCTGGCAGACTTTCTAAGTTGACAAGATGTAGTTCCGGGAGAGTTCGAATTCCATCCGGAAGCATACAACCTGATTGTGTAATAGTGGAGACTGCCACAGATGGACCTAATGGCCACAAGGGACAACCTGGAAGGTTCCAGTGTTTTGTTGCCGTTGGGGGGGGATCTAGCTTTCGCCACAGATGCGATGGCGATACCATGGCACTTCCACCTCGCTTATGTCTTTCATCCAATTCCCCTCCTTCCCACGGTACTTCGTAACATAAGGATGGACGTTGCAACTGTGACCCTGGTCACTCCTTATTGGACAAAGAGGACGTAGTTTGCTGAACTGGTGAGTCTTTCCATTCGGGATCCATTTCCACTGCGACCCAGACTGAACTTCCTCCTTCAGGACTACCTTTGGAAAGAGTATAGTGAGAAGTTGGTTTTGATGGCATGGGTGTTGAAGGCCCACATCTTGATGAGAGAGGACTTCTCTCTCTCTCCTCCAAGGCCTACCATAGGTTTGGTCCATTTTTCATTCTTGGTGTGTGGTCAGGGACCATTTGGTAGTGGTAGTTTTGCAGAGGCCACCTTTGAATCCCTTTATACTATTCCTTTGTGTCTTTTGACATGGCAGATGGCTTTTCTTCTGGCTGTGATCTCGGTCTGCAGACTTGCTGCGTTGCAAGCTTGTGTCTTGCAGAGCCACCTTTCCTGGTTTTTCACAAGGACAAGGCTGTTCTTTGAACCTCTCAGGAATTCCTTCACAGGGTAGTTTTTGAGTTCCCCATCAATCAGGAGATTGTTGTGCCTTCATTTTGTCCTGATCCTAAGAAAGAGGGATCTCCATCTGTTTGATGTGGTGCACTGTCTTGAGTTCTATGTGCACCATACAGTCTTTACATAAGGCTGATGCTGTATTTGTCATTCCTGAGGGTCCCAGGACTGGTCAGGCTGCTTCAAAGGTCAGTATTGCCTCTTGGATCAAGTCTACCATCTTAATATGTACAGACTCATGAAGAAACCTGTTCCCTTCCGTGTTGTAACACATTCCACCAGGTCTGTTGGGGCCTCCTGAGCCTACAAGAATCAGGCCTCTCCTGAACAGCTGTGCAAGGCTGTGACTTGATTCCTCCATGCACACCTTTGCTAACCGCTATCATTTGGTTGTTTTGGCTTCAGCTGAAGCCAGCTTTGGAAGAAAGGTCTTTCAGTCAGTTCTGCCTGTCTAAGTACCTTGTTATCCCTGTGCCTTACTGTTGCTCAACTGTTTGAGCCGCGTTGGCTCTTGTTTTTTTGTGCTGTGCAACATTTTTTTTAGTGTCCGTTGACACTTAGGTTAAGTATGGGCTGTTCCTTCCCACCTCTGGGAGCCTACTGTATATCCCGTGGTACCTGTATTCCATATTGGATGACAGAGAAAATATGATTTTAGTCTTACCTTGTTAAATCCTTTTCTTAGTCAATATGGTATACAGGTCTCCCACCCAGAGAAAGGGACCTCTCTTGGTCTCCCCTGTCTGGACATGGGAGTCCTTCTAGGGCCTTTCTCACAGGCGTTTCTTCTCTTGCTGTCCTAAACTAGTTTTGTCTTTCATCAATAGCTGGAGGCGGGGCAAGGTTGGCCTGCAGAAGGGGAGGGAAGGCTCCACCCTCAAGACCTTGTCTTCTGGTGTGTTCCACCTACCAAAGGGTGATAAATCCCCATGGTACTTGTATTCCATATGGACTAAGAGAAAAGTATTTAACAAGGCAAGACTAAAATCCTCTTATATAGAGAGCTAACATGAGAAGCCTAATGACACAAATTATAACACGTCTGTTTTATTTTCGTTCGTTTGCCATACTACTGCAATTATCTCCATTTTCTGTTGGAAGGCACTGCTACGTAAATAATGGCTAGTGGCCAAAGCTGTATCTTTTGTGCAGAATGAAAACAATATCCACCCTCCTGTATTAGATCCTAACTATGTATGTTTAGAGGTTTCAGGGTATTTTAAAGAAATCACACCTTGCATCTTTCTTCCATACAGAACATGCTTTTTCAGAAAGCCTTCAACTCTCAGCAGCTGGTTCACATCACCGTGATAAACCTGTTTCAGCTTCATCACCTGCGAAGCTTTGGCAATGAAACTGAGCAACAGCACTTCAGCCGTGAAGAGGATCTCTGCTGGTCTCAACTTTTGGCTCTATTCAGTGAGTTTGTTGCGGTGACAAGCCACACTGCACTATTGTTGAGATAGATGAACTGTACAGTTTTGATTCCTTAATGATATAAGGCAAGAGTTCCTGATTTGTGTGTGTTTGTTTGTGTTTGTTTTTTTTTTTGTTGTTTTTTTTAAATTATGTTCTTTCCCTTTAAGAGTTTAGCGAGTTGTTAAATCAGTATGGCTTCATAAACATAGGTAGATTTTGCTGGGTGTTGTCACCCTTTGAGTGTCAGATGGTGGAGCAATGTGTTGTACATCCTTGTAGCACTTATAGCCCAACAAAATGTTAACCCTTTAAGTTTCTACACATGTGTGATTGTACACAAATGCTATAAAAGTAGCAGATCCGTAAGTGTTAAACCTATGCATGTTAGTGCGTTATAAATGTTGGGAGCAACCTCCACCCACTTCCCTTTCCCTAGTACTCAAAAGGATAATAGATTGGTAGGTAATTTGTACCACTGTTAAATCCCTTACTGCGGGCACTACAGTCGGGCCAGACTGAAATGATAGTAGTGCAGGAAGTATAGTTAGTAGAACACCCATGATCTGAAACCAACATAGAGGTAAAAGGGGAAAATAAGAGCAGATTAAGGTGTTGGTTCTGGCCTATGTAGCCAGGTTTTATGAAATCCATCACTTTTATTGATTTATTTTTTTGCAGTTTTGTTTTGCATTTATTTGTAATTAAAGAAATGGTAAAGTGTTTTTATGTAAAAAAAAAAAAAAACTATAAATGTGGCCTTTCATACAGAGTAAAAGTAACTTATTAAACTACAAATTTGTATTGTTCCAGTGAGCCTGTCAACTCGAACTCTTCCTCAGAGTACACTGCTTAAAAACATGAATACCAGTTATCATTGTTTCTGAACATTTAAACAAATGAAATTAATGACTAATATTCCACATGTGGAAGTACCTTTGTCTTCCCCAGGAAGAGTGGCTTTTGACACACACACTAGCCTTTAGACTACAACTCAATACATATATATGAAAATGTATCAAACACCATTTATTTAAAAACACAATATATTTGAAGAAAAATTCCTCCTCGAATCATGGTTTTCACCAGTGTCCCTGCTTTCAAGGTGCCCAAATGCCGGGACACCCTTGAATCCCACATTCGAGTCAGGAAGGACACAGAAACAAATACAAAACCAAGTTCTAGAAATACACACACAGAGTACAGGTGTTGGAAGCACTCTTAATATATATAGTGCCCAGGTGCACAATCCACCAAATGGAGATGCAAAAAAATGAGGAAAGAGGCAGCACCAGTTGGACTTAACGGAATAAATTTTAATAAAGCAAAGTATAAATAATATGGTCAGCGTTTCGGTCCTACTTCAGGACCTTTCTCAAGACAAATAACAAGAGGGAGGTAAGTTTAAATAGACCAAACGGATTACCCATGTGGCCCATGGACAAGTGGTGACGTCACACACCTGCAGACAAAAGAAATATCCCATGGGAGCGACGTCATCACCCAGTCACGTGGCCAGTAAATGAAAAAATACAAAACATCAAACAGTGTAGAGAAAGAAAACAAATACCTAAGAAATATAAAGAACAAATATCATCCACCAATTAAGTCACAAAACATAGTCTGGGTGACATGAGTATATAATAATGGAGCTGTGCAATGTCTAGTCTCCAGTGCATTGCACAGCAGGGCTGAATAAAATAACTCGCACTGTGCAATATCATCGTAGTCTACACAACGAAAGTCTAAGTAATAACTCAAATAACCAAGAACCTCTAGCAAAATTTAACAAAAGCAAGTTCAAAAATCCAAATTACCATGGAGGCATGCGGCATAATTGGTACCGCTGTTCTTCATCTACTAACCCGTAAGGCAATTACGGTTAATACTAAACCTTGTGTCCGATAAGAGCTACTCCCAATGCTGCAAAGTATCTGTATCTCATCACTTATTATATATTCATTGCAGGAACTCTCAGGTGCCTACATTGCGTAAGGTGCTCATCCTCCGAGACAGCACTAATAGCTAAGAGGGCATGTCCCAGCATTGAGTAGTCCTCCAAGAAATAAAAAACGTTGTATATTTTACGTGTTATGTGAGTCCGATGTTCCGCATCCTAGTGATTACATATAACAAGTATAGTCTGCCTACTTTGGCGATATTCCAGAGAGAGTGCGTGTGACCCCGGAAAGTAATAGCAATAGTTTGTTCACACCATAGTGCAGTCCATGGACCTGTGTAAATCGTAATAGATAACTTAATCAAAAAATCCAGTTTATCAACTTTTTATCCAAAGACCTCAAACTCACGACTAGAACAAATAAGGTGGTGTATGTGGGGAAATATATAGTTGACCGCTGTGCTATGTATAGATACGAACTTGGATAAAGTTCTGCAAGCCTAAGAGCGGGACCTGGTGTCATCTGAGTAGTAAGTGTACATAGCTACCAGATGTCAGATCCTATAACGGGAGTGTTTGGAGAGAGATTCTGAAAAAAAAAAAAATCAGAAAAAAATACCAAAACTCAAAATCTGCGCACAAGTTAGATACCACATGTGAAGATATGTAGAATTGTTAGAAGCATATTAAGGCTTTTATATTGTGTTTTTAAGTTTGACACGTATCCTTATCAATAGTTCCAACTTAGATTTATTGACAAAGGTGTGGCACTTCAGATTGACTGTGTGTGTGTATATATGTGTAACATATATATAGAATATATTATTTTGAAAAAGTCAGCACACTTGAAAAATGGGTAATATGCCTGGGTCCCCAGATATGGACAGTATGTGAAAGATGGTAGGAGCAAAGAGGTTGGGAGGGGGAAGAAGCAAATTGCTGATGAAGTGAGAGAGAGGCAGTGGGAAGTGTAGAGGTGAAAGTGTGGTTGGGAAGGATGAAGAGTCAAAGCATCAAAAGTGAGTTGGTAGCTGTTGCAAGGAAGGGTGGAGGGAAATGGGGCGTTAAAGTAGTCAAAGGGAAGATGGCTGGGGGAAATGTAAACTCCTTGCATGGATTTTGACAATTTACCTCCCTCTGGAAATTCTGTGGAGTGATTTTAACAGAAGTGGCCAGGGGGCTTGGCCCCCACCTTGTCATGACTGTCAAAATGATCTCCCCCCTAACAGCTCTCTCTA
Source organism: Rhinophrynus dorsalis (assembly GCA_037306005.1). Lineage (NCBI taxonomy): Eukaryota > Metazoa > Chordata > Amphibia > Anura > Rhinophrynidae > Rhinophrynus > Rhinophrynus dorsalis. The sequence continues at coordinate 190,715,628 of CM074722.1, forward strand.
GGTATTTTGCCAGGAGTGGTCAGTGGGGGGGGGGGCTAGGCCCCTGGCCACATCTGTCAAAAATCACTAATGCCGTGTCTAACTCTCTAATTATATGGATGTTTCCGCAGTGTCGTTCCTGGGCATTCTCTGCAGGTTCCCCCTGAAGACCCATCACTGTGAAGAGAAATCCTGTGCTGATCCACTCCCTGCTATCAAGGTCTCATTAGACTGGATGAAGCTGCGTCCCAGTGTCTTCCAAGAGACCGCCGTTGAGGAAAGACAGTAGTGAGTGTCTTTTGTCTGATGTAGGGAATAAAGGGCAGCTCTGACACAAGGCAGTGAACAGAATCTAAAGCTCTAATTACAAACCAGATTCTGCTTAATTTGCTCAGAAAAAAAGTTTTGAGATACCTCTCTAGTATTCAAAGCAACTGGGAAGTGTTATTTATCCCCATGATTCTGTTAGTTTGCTTCAGATGTTCTCCATTTTTTTCATACCTTAAACTCTGAGGGAGCTCAACATGTTGGAGAGGCATAAGACAAAACATGATTGGGTTTCAAAGTGTGCCTAAAGTAATTATTTTCCCCCTTCATCTCCAATGATCTCACATTGATGACTTTTGATAGGAACACACAATACAGTGTTTCAGAACAGTAGTGTATGAGATGTGATCAAAACATTTAGTGAATGATGCTCCTACTGCAAAACTTATGATGGTTGATGATTGCAGGGGTGGTGCCTATTATGGTAACCTTCCAATTTATCAGCACACATTTAACCCAGACTTGCTATGAAGATTGCTTTGTGTGTGAACATACTTGATAGGCCTGTCATGTGGTGTTCAAACATTCAGCATAGAGCTCCCAGAGGAAAACATCCCCATCACATAGTCAGAAAAAGAGTGTCTGTCAAGATCAAACGTTCTTACTTATGTTGTTTTTTAACATGGAAGAATCGGTTCACACAATTTCTGAACAAATACGCTACTGATAATTTGGCTTTCTACGAGGAACTTTTGAAACATGAGAGGCAGATGGAAAAGCCCATTTCTCTGTCTTCCAATACAGGTTACTGGTAAATCTGGGCAGGCGATCCGCCCCTTTAATTGTAGACAGGAACAATTCTAGAATTGTATGCAGGGGGTGGAGCCTACCTTCCCTCCTTGGCTGCAGCTAGCCAACCAGTTTCAGAAAGATTTGTTCCTTGGTGAAGATAACACAGGCAAGAGAACAGTTCTGCTATAGTTTTAGCTAATTTTTTATTTTTCTGTTAGATATGGAATACCACCATTAGGCGGATTACCGTAACCGACAATGCCCTTAGATGTGGCTAGCTCAGTATCTAGATGCTTTTTGTGGACCTTAAGCCATGGAGGGAAAATCTTTCCTCAGGATTTGCCCACTGAGGCTTCTTCTTAGTACATGGTAATCTGAAGACAGAAGATCTGCAGGAAAGGTGAGCAACCCTTTGAGTGCTGCAGGTCAACATAACCCACAGTGCCCCTCCGCACAGGGTTTTTTTCCTTGGAGTTCCTATTGCACACTCCTGCACTCATTGGGTCTATCTATATGTCTGTTGGGTGTTTTGGAGCAGGTTTATGTGGTTCTTAACCCTTTAACTGCTGGTTTTGCATTAATTTGGCGGGGGGGTTCTGGCACTTTTCCTACTGGTCCAGTGTTTTTTGGGTATCCTAACATGTTCTAGTGATGTTTCATGTCTCTTAGTTTTACACCTTCAATTTTGTAAAATTTGAGTTCCAGACGCGATTTACTGCATAGGCGCCACTGCTCTATTCACTCCTATGGGACTGTACAGTTTGGGACATATCTCTGCAACCGTTTAACCTAGCGACTTCAGAGATGGCTCATTTTTGTTGTCTGCCCTTGCTGTATCACCTGGTTCATGTTCCAGTGTGTTGGGGGGCTCAGGGGGATTCGGGCACTGTTGGGGTACTTATTCTGGGAAAACTACATTTCCTGTGAGCTCTTGCTTTGCGAGCTCGCTTCTGATTGGCTCCCGCCGCGGCAGCCATTTTGTGCCTTTTATAGAAAGCGTATCCTACGCAGGGCTTGGACACTCCTTCTCTCCTCTTCAGATTAACCCTTCACCTGCCAGATAAGTCTATATTAGCGATTTCTGGGGTAAAACTTTAATCCTGCAGACTGTAATTAGGTGATTTCTTATACAGTAAGGTTATTTGACACTGTGAGAATGTCTATACCATTGAGCTAGGGGCAAGACCTAAGACTAAGGATGCTGGGGTATCTGTATCCCCTATTGCACATTGCTCTTCCTGTCAGTCAGGGTTACCTAGAGAATTCTCAGGTCATTTATGCCCAGCATGTTCTGATGTCCCTGAGAGTCTTCCAGTGACCTCCAGCCATGCATTAGAGCCAGTTTGCGTGCAAGAGTTCAAGGCTGCTACTAGGGACCTTAGGTCCACTTTGCAACTCTTTCCATCCCAGTTACAGGGGGTCTTCCATTCTTGGCAGACCCCTCCTCCGTCAAGTCTTCCCTGCCAAAACCTTAGGGTGTACTTGACGTGTCAGATTCCTCTGTGGAGGAACTGCTGGTGGATTCAGATGTTGGGCTCCTCTCCGTTTTTTGGGGATCCTTTTGAGGCTGATCCTGAGCCCTCGGCTGAGTGCATGATCAGGGCTGTTTTAAATACCCTAAACATTTCCTTTAGTGCAGGAGATTCCTTCTGACCCTTCTGATGTATTTCAGGGGCCTAAAAAGCCCTTTCCTTGCTTTCCACCTAACCCCACTCTTGACCACCTTGTGTCTGAAGAGTGGATGTCTCCAGACAGGAAACTTTCTGTCTCCAAGAAATTTGCCAAGCTTTATCCTTTTCTCTGAAGCTGCGCTTGCTCAGTGGGTTCATTCTCCCAAAGTGGATGCTCCTATCTCCAGGCTATCTAAGTCTACCACCTTGCCAGTGTATGATGCGTCTGTGCTAAAGGACTGGACTGACAAGAAACTTGAGGTCTTCTTCAAGTCCATCTTTGCCACTGCTGGTACAGCCATGCGTCCAGCATTTGCTGCACCATGGGTGAACCGGGCCATTGCGGTCTGGACTGAACAGCTCACCCTTGCTGTCCGTCAGGTGCTCCTACTTCGGTTATGTTGCACCTCCTTTCCAACATTTCTGAGGCACAGCACTGTTTCTGCTGTTCTATTTGATGCTATCCGTTTGGTGGCTAGGGTTTCCACCATGTCTGTGGTTGCCAGACGGGCTCTTTGGCTCAAGATCTGGTCTGCTGGCAGTGCTTCCAAAAAAGCATTGCTCTCCTTACCTTATCAAGGCACTTCTTTGTTTGGGCCAGATCTTAAGGATCTGATCAGTGAGGCCACAGAGGGTAAGAGTAGCCTTCTACCCTTGTTTCCTAGGAAGAAAACACCACTTAAGGGTAACCGGTATTTTAGTTCCTTTCAGAATGAGACCCGTTTGGTGAACCAGACTGTTCCCTCAGCTCTGCGTACCTCCTCCAAGCCCAAGCAGCAATGAAAGCCCAAGGTCTCCTCCAAGCCCAAGACTTCTCCGGCATGACTCGCCGAACCCGGGTCCCCATTCAGCTGTAACTGTTCATCTTCGTCACTATCACAGCATTTGGGAAGACTCAGTGGCGGACCCATGGGTTTTACTGGTGGTGACTGAAGGGTACTAGATCCCTTTAGTCTCTCTTCCTCCTTTTCGCTTCTTTCCTTCTCATACGCCTCAGGACGCAGAGAAACGCTGTCTGTTCGGCGATATTTAGGCTCTTCTAGACAAGGATGTTCTAGAGCCGTTTCCAATTCAGGACAGAGGTATAGGTTTTTACTCAAATCTTTGTGGTCTCCAAGAAGGACAGCGGTTGTCGTCCCATTTTGGATTTGAAGGATCTCAATTCCTTTGTGATCCGGACTCATTATCACCAGGAGTCTCTACGTACGGTGATTGCTGCCATGTCCCCGGGGGAGTTCCTTGCATCTCTGGATGGTGATGTATAAATACGCGTCCTGAAGATCCATCCAGAGAGCCGGCAGTATCTCCGATTTTCCTGCGACCAGGGGCATTTTCAGTTTTCAGCTCTTTCATTTGGTCTGACGACAGTTCCTCAAGTCTTCAACCATGCCCTGGGAGACTTAGTGTCAGTCCTCCACCGGGACGGCATCAGAGGTACCCCATACATGAACAACCTGCTTCTGAAAGCCTCTTCTGCGGAACTTCTTCATCAGCAGGTTCAGCAATGCATTCATGCTCTCGCCCATCACGGGTGGATCATCAACTTGGACAAATCAGATCTTGCTCCATCCCAGTGTCTGGTCTTCCTGGGCCTCCTCTTCAACACCCAGAAGAGCATGGAGTTTCTCACGGACGAGGTAGCTCACCAGATCGCCCACAGGGTTTCTGCAAGTCCTTCTGGTATCCTTCTGGACCACTGTGACGATGGATGCCAGCCTCTCCGGTTGGGTAGCGGTCCTGGGTCGCCTGAGTGCTCGGGGTCAGTGGTATCCAGAGGAATCTCTCCTTCCCATCAACATATTGGAGCTTCGGGCGATATTTCATGCCCTTCGTCATTGGATATCTCGGCTGGAAGACTGTCCAGTCTGGGTACAGTCTGACAATGTCACGGCTGTGGCTTACATCAGCAAGCAGGGCGGAACAAGAAGTCTCGCCGCTTGGTTAGAGGTCAAGGCTATTTTGTCCTGGGCAGAAGAACACTCTCCTGCCATATCCGCAGTGCACATTACTGGAGTAGATAACGTCATGGGGGACTTTCTTAGTCAACACACAGTGGACAGCGGAGAGTGGGAACTGCACCCAGAGGTGTTCGCCCTCATTGTTCAGAAGTGGGGTCTTCCTTACATTGACCTGATGGCGACAAGACACAACAGGATGGTTCCAAGGTTTTGCTCTGGATGAAGGGATCCTCTAGCTCTGGCGGTGGATGCAATGTCCATTCCTTGGTTATTCCCTGTGGCCTACATCTTTCCTCCCCTCCCAATGTTGCACAGGGTGTTATGGAAATTACGACTGGAGCGCTGTCCAGTCATTCTTATTGCTCTGTACTGGCCTCGCCAAATTTGGTTTACAGAGCTTCTGGATCTGTCAGTGGCAGAGCCATTCCGGTTCCCTTGCCATCCGGATCTTCTACAGGGTTACCTGTGGAAGGAGGTTGGTCATCATCTAGCTTTGACGGCTTGGAAGTTGAATCCTCAATATTGAAGAAGAAAGGGTTTTCCGTGTGGTGGCTACTATGCTCGGTGCCCGCAAGCCTGTTTGTTCCAAGATCTACCATCGTGTGTGGTCGACCTTCCAGTTTTGGTGTGCTGATAAGGACCTGTTTCAGGAATTTGCCTACGGTCCTGGCCTTTTTGCAGGAAGGTATGGATAAGGGCCTCAGTTTGAGTTCCCTTAAAGTCCAGATGTCTGCTCTCTGTTTTCTTTCAGAGGCTCATTGCCATCCTTCCTGATGTCAAGGTTTTTTTCCAGGACGTTGCTCATACTCGTCCATGCCTTCAAGAAACCTGCTCCTCCGTGGGATCCTAATTTGGTTTTGGGCGTTCTTCAGCGCCCTTCATTTGAGTCTTTGGCTACTATTCCTCTACACCTGTTGATGTGGAAAATGGCTTTTCTCCTGGCGATTGTGTCTGTCCTTCGTGTCATGGAGTTGCATGCTTTGTCCTGTAAACCACCCTATTTGGTGTTTCACAAGGGCAAGGTGATGCTTCGCACCTCTCAGGAGTTTCTCCCGAAGGTGGTTTCGGAGTTCCACATGAATCTGGAGATTGTGGCGCCTCTTTCTGCCCTGACCCTACGTCTGACAAGGAGAGGTATCTCCACTTGTTAGACGTGGTGCATTGTCTCAAGTTTTATGTACATCTCACCGAGTCTATCAGGCAATCTGACACGCTGTTCGTCATTCCTGAGGGTCCTAGGGCAGAAAGACCTGCTTCTAAAGTGACTATTCCTTCTTGGATCAAGTCCACTATTCGTAAGGCTTATGAGCTGAGGAAGAAGCTCATTCTACACTATTTATTGGAGCCTCCTGGGCTTACAAGAATCAGGCCTCGGCTGATAATTTGTGCAAGGCTGCCACCTGGTCGTCTGTGCACACCTTTTCAAAGCACTGCCGTGTTGATGTACTGGCATCGGTTGATGCTAGCTTTGGGAGGAAAATCCTGGAGGCAGTTTTTTGGTTCTTGGTGCTTCCTTCACTTTTGAGCCCCATTGGCTCTAGTTCAGTGTGCTGTGTAACAGTTGGGGTGTTACTCGTGTTCAGTGTCCGTTGACACTTCATGGTTTGTTGGGCTATCTCTGATCTAATGGTTCATATCTGCTCTGGTGACTTTGGGGGCCTTGCGCCTGGTCCTTGCTTTACTTCTTGCCTCTGGGAAACTCAATGGTTGGACATCCCAAAGTAACCTGTATTGGATGACAGAGAAAAGAGGATTTTAGTCTTACCTGTTAAATGCTTTTCTCTTAGTCCATACAGGTTACTGGTTTCCCACCCTGTCAAGGGACCATGCTTGGCTCTCCTGTGGCAGACCGTGGGGGTCCTTCGGGGTCATGCTCACAGGAGTCTTCTTTCCCTTCCACTATCTAGTCAATAGTGTCTCAAATCTTTCTGGACCTGGTTGGCTAGCTGCAGCCAAGGAAGGATGGTACGCTCCACCCCCTGCATACAATTCTAGAATTGTTCCTGCCTACAAGTAAAGGGGTGGATCGCCTACCCAAAGTTACCAGTAACCTGTATGGACTAAGAGAAAAGGATTTAACAGGTAAGACTAAAATCCTCTTTTAAGTGGGAGAACCACTGGTGGTTTTTCTATCGCAAAAGCACACCTGCCACAGCTCTATCTAGCGGTTTCTGGGTTGTTAGTCTGTTTTTGTCATCCCACATTTGCCTTATTCATTTAAATCAGTATCACTGTGCAACCTCTTGCTCTTCCCCAAAGTGAAAACTGTAATGAGGAAGCAATTTGACATAATCGAAGACCTAAAATCCAACAAGACAGGCCTGAGAGCAGGCATGCTGGTGGTACAAGTGTGCATGTGTTTCATGTTAAATGGAATGTTTTATTTAAAGGGATAGTAAACCTTGAAAATAACTTTATTTTATATTGTAGCCCTTAAGACATATATCATTTTTCATGTTTTTTTATCTCCCAAACCTTTATGGTTTGGGAGATATTCAGAAGCAAAGTTTCACCCTGAGTGACGTCACCGTTCTAGCTCTCCGATTTGGAATCCGGTCCTGGGACCGGCTGCGGCTCTCCAGAAGTGCCAATATCACGATCTTTAAAAAGAATTTCTTAATTGGAATGGTCTACAAAGTGTGCTTGCAAGTCAGGCACACTTTGTACACCGTTCCAATGAAGTAGTTCTTTTTAAAGATTGTGATCTCAGCACTGCTTAGGAGCTGCCGGTTGATCTGTGGACTGAACTCCAAATCTGTCCACTAGATGGCAGACTTGGCTGAAACAGCCAGGAAAAGGGTACTTTACTTTATTTTACTTCTGAATATCTCCCAAACCATAAAGGTTTCGGAGATAAGACTTATATCATTTGTCATGTTTTTTTTAAGGGCTACAATATAAAATAAACTAATTTTCAAGGTTTACTATCCCTTTAAGCCCTTGAGGACTAGGGGTATGTGCAACCCAATTCTTCATTATGTGTTGCTCACCCATCTGCACCTTAAGGGTTTAATATTTATCAGACATTTTGATCACACCTCATTTGTTAAAGGGGAACTTTCACCTCTAAAAGATTTTTAGGCATGTGCTTAACTTATTAAAATAGTATTTATACTTTCCTACTTCTTAAGATATGCACACTTCATTCTTGGAACTTCCGCAGCATGCTGAATCTTTGGCACAGAAGTGCAGGACTTCCCAGTGCTGTAATTCTCCTCCCACCTCCCTCTCAGGTGTTCTAGGGAGCATGTTCACGCTTCCCTTCGTAGCAGAGTGAATCATGTTTCTCTTTACAGCAAGCTCCGTTTATCATGATAAACGGAGCTTGCTGTAAAGATAGATTTGATTCGCACCACTACGAAGCGAAGCGTTAACGTGCTCCCTGGGACACCTGAGAGGGAGGTGGGAGGAGAATTACAGCACTGGGAAGTCCTGCTCTGCTGTGCCAAAGATTCAGCATGCTGCGGAACATTCAGGTCTTGCCAACTAAAGTACAATCATGGAATGTCATTATACCAATGAGCACTGGTGGCTGCTATGCACACAGCCGAGGTGCTCCCTACACAAATGGTTACTTATTCAGTGTGCCCATACAAGTTGGAGAGAACTTTGGGCCTGGTTGGGCTATGGCAACACCCTCTGAATCATCTCGGTGTATAGTATTGCTGAGTATGCATGCAGTGGCAGTGTGCACTTGGAGCAAATGCAATGCATTGCATAGGAAAATATTTTTCAGATACATATTAAATCTAACATTTTAGTTCATTGATCGATGTGGTAAGCTGTATTAAACAATCTGTGATGTAGTTTATACCTACTTGCCTGTTGAACACAATATAATTGTACCAAATACATCTAATCTATCTTACTCGTATTAAGCCCAGCTCTTATGGCATATGCTTGCTTTCTTACTGCAGTGTGTGGCCGTGGCTGATTTCCCTTCTGAACAGTTTCCATGTGCTTGATGAGGACATCTCCAGTTCTAACCGTAAGGAATTCATTTATATATGGCTTGTTTAGTGTGGGAAGAGTGTCAACAAGGGGATTACTAGAACCTGCTGGCTCTGGGATGCAATCTGAGTCTGGGCCCCTGTCACCTCTAGAAGATCTCAGAAGGTATTAATTCATGTAATGGAGAAAGACAGAGGAAAATACATTTTCTCTAACGTCATTGAGGGAGGCAGGGACCATGGGGCATAGGAGCATACTTACAGGAGGCAGGGCTCTCTGAAGAAAACTCCTCCCACTTTCTGTGGACTATACCCCTCCTCCAACTGTGTCTCAGTTTAAAGTGTGTCCGTCAGGAGGTAGAGGGATTTCCTTCTTCAAGAAAAAAAATAGTTATTTTTTTATTTTATTTACTGCTTTAATTTTATTCATTAACATAGGACCCTCACATAGTGAGGAGAGTCCTTGGACAGTATAATTTTCCACTCTATTATGCTAGTTCCATTGGGACAACATTTTCCTATATTAGATGATGAAAGTCCAAGCTCAGCCCTTGGCTGAGCAGAAAGTATACAAGCAGCTCTCCGATGGAGGAAGGCAGTATCCGTTAAATTGATATATGTCTAAGACAGCTCTCTTAGAGTGGCAGGTTAACAAGTTTTGCTCAGCCTGTGGTAAGTGTCAGGCGCCAATTCTGCATTTTGTGTAAAATGTTTAGACACAAACTAGAACAGGGCTACCACTTTAAAAGTATTTTCTCCATATCTAATACTAGAATGGGTAAAGACCTTACCTGTTTCTATAGAAAATACCCTAGAAAGAGTTAAAATGGTTAGCAGAGATACCACAGTTACCTACTAGTAGACCATTATGTTTGAGTGTCATTAAAGGGATAGTAATAATTAAAATGTAAAAAAAAAAAATATGTTGTAGGGTTTATCCCCCTGAGTAAAACAAGAGTACTCCAACTTCTGAAAGGTGTTTCATTCAAAAGTTATTAATTTTTCAAAGTTGAATTTTTTAGGTGCAATATCACGGTGGCCTGAAATTTCAGTGGCGCAGTTGCTACACTATCCTATGGACAGCTCTGGTCCCGGGACCATAAATCTCCATAGGATGGTGTAGCAACAGCGCCACTGTACAATTTCATGGCACTGTGATATTACACCTAAACAATTCAACTTTGAAAATTAATAACTGTTGAATGAAACACCTTTCATCAGTGGAAGTACTCTTGTTTTACTCAGGGGGATAAACCCTACAACATTTTTTTTTTTTTTTTTTTTTTTTTTTTTTTTTTTTTTTTTTAAACATTTTAAGTATTACTATCCCTTTAAAGGCACATAATTTTCTCTGCAAAACTCATCAGAAGATGGAGAGGTATGCAATGATAATGGTGAACCATCTTTGTCCATAGCATAGTGGTTAATGCATGATTATGATAATTAGGCAGAATCAGTAGATTCACTGATTAAAGCATGTTCTGCAAGTATGTGTTAAAGATACTTCATCTAAATCACTCTTTAAAATTAAGTGTAAAATAAATCACTTTTCCTGCTTATGAGGAATCCAGATAAATCTGTGGTAATGCCAAGAAATTTGAAAGTCTTTACCCATTACCTAAAGACAAACTAGAGCTTTGGTTCAACCTTCCAGGAGTAGACTCCACAATATCCAGAGTATCTAAACATTTTCCATTTCAACGATCCATGTGATGCATTTTAACGGATTAGATTCCGTATATGCTTTGATTGACAGTTTAAACCATTCGTTACAATTACAGTGCTATATGTAGGTTTGTTTATCCTGCGGCAGCTTCATTGTATTCTTTGTGTTTTGATACGTGGTTGTTAGCGTTGATAAAGGGGCGCTTTAGCCACGAAACGCCTAACATTACAACCTTTTATATATTTTTTAATAAATTAGTTTACATGTGAAGCCTTCGCATTGCCTTTCTTCATTTGGAGATTCATCATATTGCCGCATCTGTGAGTTTGACCCTGAGCGGAGATGGGGCTAGTCTCTCCTCATGCATTACTGTCAGTAGATCTTAATATTAAATCTCTGACCTTGATATAATGTGAGTGTATATATATTTTTTTACATTATTCTCCACTGGTTTTTATATGCTACACTATCAGGCGCTTTCTCCTTTTTTCTTTTCCTTTTTTGTGTTTTGAGTACAAGATTCCTTGCCGCTAAGGGAGAGCGTGACTATTGTAGAGAGAGCTGCCTTCTTAGAGACCAGATTGAAAGCTCACTTGCTGTTTCTGGAGACAGCAGACACACTCCAGTTGCTCTGCACGTTGGAGTTTGGTATAGGCCACCTCCAACATTGTTCAATTGTGAGTGTACACCTATAGGATGCTTGATGGTGGACATTTTTGTTTGAGTGATATACACAGGGGCACCCCTGTGTTTTCTACCCTCCCTTCTGTTTTTCTAGTTGAGCTTAAATAATTCCCCATCTGGTGACTAGCTGCTTAGTAGCGCTAGTCTCCAGAATTATTACATTGCTAAAAAGGATTATCAAATCTTGTCGGGCTGACAGGCTGGACGGAGCGCAGATATCTTCCCATAGTGACGTCTGCACGCCTGCGCTGTCAGTCCCTTCCAAACCCGAACGGCTCCTAGCAACCCCTTCTAGAGCCGGCTGGGACTGACAGCGCAGGCGTGCAGACCTCACTATGGGAAGATGTCTGTGCTCCGTCCTGCCTGTCAGCCTGACAAGAATTTATAATCCTCTTTACCAAGGTAATAATTCTGGCGACTAGCGCTAAAAAGCAGATAGTTGCCAGATGGGGAATTATTTAAGTTCAAGTTGTTTAGCAGTGGTAGTTCCACTTTTCATAGATTAATGTTCTCCGACCAAGGAGCAATCATTAGAACAGCATTTTCTTCAGCATGGGCAGGCAGAGCAACAGAAGCCTGGAAAAACCAAATTATACAAGGAATCCAAAACAAGAGGATATAATGCTTTTGATTGGCTAGCTACAAGAAGCCACTAGGTATATAGGTGAAGCAAACTTGGAGATGGCAAAAATAGCAGCTACGTGTTCAACTGCCACAGTTGGCTCAAGATATAAAATGCAGATACTGCTTCCAAAAAAGCCTTAATGGCCTTACCACTCAGAGACTCATTCTTATTTGGCGCAGAACTGGACAAAATTGTTGGTCAAGCCACAGAGGCAAAAGTACCCTTTTACTCAAAACAAACCTCAGATTTGACTTAAGAAAGAAAAACATTTCATAAAAAGTATCATTCAGACAAGCGGCATCCAATATGTAAAGAGATTCCTTTCACTATGGTAAAACAAACCAGGTTGGTCTCATAAGAAAAACTTACCAAGAAATTTGAGCCCAAACCTCCAACAGCATGAAGGTGGGAGTTTGGAGTCACCCAGAGAACCTCCACTACAGGGAAGACTCCGGCATTACATTCATCAAGGGAGGAAGTCCGTAGTTTAATTTATATGAGAAGGGTACAGGATGTCCTTTACGACACCAAAACCACCACCTCGTTTCTTCATGTCCAGCGTACCCAAAGAAAAAAAAACACTTCAAGATTTATTGCATCAAGCGATTCAACAATTCCTAGAGAATGGGGTTGTAATTCCAGTGCCAAAAGAACAGAGGTTGAAAGGCTTTTATTCCATTCTTTTTTTTTTTTTTAGTACCTTAAAAAAAAAAAAAAAAAATGACGGATTCTATCCAATTTTAGATGTAAAAGCATTAAATCAATTCCTCGGAGTACCCAGATACAAGATATAATCAATCAGATCAGTGATGGCAGCCATGGAACCAGCAGAGTTAATAACATCAAAGATGCTTCCCTGAACCTGGCCTGAACACTATCGATATTTGATTTCAGTTCCAAAATCAACCTTATCAATTTGTGGTTCTCCAGGGTGATGGCTCCTCTTACTGCCTATCTGTGGTCAAAGGGAGTAAATCTGACTCCATACCTAGTTGACCTACTTCTAAGTGTTCCGTGCGAAGAATTAATTCAACAACCCCTTCATTTCCCAATGAAAATAAAGAAGAATCATGGTTGGATTATCAACCTAAACAAATCCAATTTAGTTCCATCACGGAAGATACAATTCATGGGATTAATATTCAGTTCAGAAAATTAAAGGGTGGAACTACCTTACAACAAAATATTTCTGAACTACAGGAGAGAGTTCAGATGGTTATCACAAAACCAGAAATCTCAATCAGGAATTGCATGACAATAGGGGGGAAAATGGTATCCACGATAGCCGATCCTTTTGCTCAGTTTCACATGAGACCCTTACAGGCAGAGATACTCTGCAGTTGGTCCTGAAATCTGAAATATCTTCATCATAGAATTACTCTATCAAAGAAAACCAAACCATTATTACAGTAGTGGCTCAGAAGTCCAAACCTGTTAACAAGAATACAACTGTCAATGACAGCATGGAATATATCCACAACAGATTCCAGCCTGTTCGGATGGGGAGCAGTATGCATGACTCAATCCATTCCGGGAGAGTGGTATCCCAACAGAGACACGTTTTATCTATAAACATTCTGGAGCCATGTGCAATTTACAGCGCACTATAGACGTGTACAAGTCTACAGAATGTTCCCATTTGGATTCAGTCCGACAATGCAGTTGCTTACATAAATCGCCAAGGAACAAAGAACAAAGCGGCTTGGATAGAAGTGGAAAAAATCCTCCTTAGGGACAAAAACCATGCTCCGGCATTGTCAGACCTACACATCCTGGGAGTGGACAGCTGGGAAGCAGACTACCTCGGCCTCCAGACAATAGACCCAAGAGAATTTAAACGGGAAATATTCCGGCAGATAACAGATTGGTGAGGCACACCGGAAATAGAAATTATGGCGTCAAAAAGAATCTGAAACCTTACAGTATTGTGTGCAAGCATGCCCAGCATGTTCTGATGGGTCTGAGTCTCTCCCAGGGACCTCCAGCCATGCAATAGAGCCAGTTTACGTGCAAGAGTTCAAGGCTGCTACCAGAGACCTTCGGTCTACATTACAACTCTTTCCATCCCAGTTACAGGGGGTCTTCCACTCATGGCAGACCCCTTCTTCAGTCAGATCTTCCCTTCCAAAACCGCAGGGAGTGCCTGACGTGTCAGATTCCTCTGAGGAGGAACTGTTGGTGGATTCAGATGTTGAGGAATGTTCTGCTGTGGGCTCCTTTCAGTTTTTTGGGGACCCTTTTGAGGCTGATCCTGAGCCTTCTGCTGAGGGCCTGATCAGGGCTGTCTTGACCACCCTAAATATTCCCCTAGTTCAGGAGGTTCCTTCTGATCCCACTGATGTTTTCCAGGAGCCTAAAAAGCCCCTTTACTTGTTTTCCACCTAATCCCACTCTTGACCACCTTGTGTCTGATGAGTGGACATCTCCGTACAGATAGCCTTCTGTTTCCAAGAAGCTTGCTAAGCTTTACCCCTTTTTCAAGGCAGCACTTGCTCAGTGGGTTCATCCCCCCAAAGTAGATACGCCTATATCCAGGCTATCTAAGTCTACTGCATTGCCAGTTTCTCATGCGTCCACTCTGAAAGACTAGACTGAGAAGAAGCTTGAGGTTTCCCGCAAGTTCATTTTTTGCCACTGCTTGCACTGCCATTGTGGTCTGGACTGAAAAGCTCACCCTGGCTGTACGTCAGGGTGCTCCTTCTTTGGATACATTGTGGCTTCTTGCCAACATTTCTGAGGCCCAGCACTATGTTTCTGCTGCCTTATTTGATGCCATCCATTTGGTGACAAGGGTTTTTACCATGTTCGTGGTTGCTGGACGAGCACTTTGGCTCAAGATCTGGGGTCTTCCTTGCATTGACCTGATAGCGACAAGACACAACTGGAAGGTCCCGATGTTCTGCTCTCACTGGAAGGATCCTCTTGCTCTAGCGGTGGATGCCATGTCCATTCCTTGGTTATTTCCTCTGCCTTACATCTTTCCTCCCCTTCCCATGTTGCACAGGGTGTTAAGGAAATTGAGACTGGAGCGCTGTCCAGTCATTCTGATTGCTCCGTACTGGCCTCGGCAGGCTTGGTTTCCGGAGCTTCTGGATCTGTCAGTGGTGGACCCATTCTGGCTCCCTTGCCATCCGGATCTTCTTCCGGAGGGTTACCTGTGGAAGGAGGATGTTCATTGTCTGGCTTTGACGGCTTGGAAATTGAATCCTCAGTGCTCAAGAAGAAGGTTTTTTCTTCTACGAGGGGGTGCTGATAAGTATTGAGCCTTACCCAGAAAAAATTGAGCTAGGAAGCTGTACTGCCACACTATTCTACATATTCCCCCAGGAAGTCAATGCACTTGCGACATCTGTCCTGCAGCTTCTTAAGTCCCTGCAAATAAAATTCTTACGACTGCTGGTGTAACCACTCATTTGCAGCATTAGTTGCCTCCGGTACACTGCCAATTCGTTGTCCCTTTAGGTGTTTCTTGAGATTGGGGAACAGATGATAGTCAGAAGGAGCCAGGTCGGGTGAATAGGGTGGATCGGGCTTCACTTGAAAGCCTAAGGAGGTCAGTTTTGCCATTGTGTCACCTGCAGTGAGTGATGAGGCGTCATGCAACAGAATGACACCTTTGGAGAGCTTTCCTCTATGGTTTTCCTTGATGTTCTGCCTCAACTTAGTAAAGCACAGTAATATGTTGCATTGATGGTTGAACCCTTTTGGAGGTAGTCCACCAGCAGAACTCCCTTCTTATCCCAAAAAACTGTTGCCATTTGCTTCTGCACTGACCTTTGCACACGGAACTTCTTTGGCCTGGGGGAACCACTGTGCCTCCATTCCTTAGACTGTTCCTTTGTTTCAGGATCATAACAGTAGATCCATATCTCCTCACCAGTTACCAGTTTGTCCATCTGACTCATTTCTTGCAAAATGTTCCAAAACAGCCACCGATGTCTCCACACGTCTCCTCTTTTGTTCGGTTGTCAAAAGTTTTGGGATCCACTTCGCTGCAAGCTTTCTCATTTCCAGGTTATTGTGGGTAATGGCACCAACTCTCTCACGTGATATTCCCAGATATGTAGCAGTGTGTTTTGGCTGATATTCGGCATTCCTCCATGATCATGTCATGGATGGCTTTCACATTTGCAGGCACAAAGACAGAAATAGGCCTTCCACTGGGTTTCTCACTTTCAACACAGAAATGGCCAGTTTTGAAATTGACAACCCAACATTTAACTGTTGCATATGAAGGGCCACTGTCACCCAAAGTTTGTGAAATTTCTTCATGGATCTGCTTCGCACCTTTCCCTTGGAGAAACAGGAACTTGATTATGGTCCTATGCTCTTCCACATTGAACTTTTCTGGAGTTGCTGCCATGTTCACTTTGGACCTTAAAAATAAAGATAAGTTAAAATCATAGGTAGTTGATTTTTGCACCGTTGAATATAGACAAATTGGCCAGTACACCCTGCAACTTACAGCTTCCTAGCTCAATTTTTTCTGGGTAAGGCTCAGTACTTATCAGCACCCCCTTGTAGTGTGGTGGCTACTATGCTTATTGCCCACAAACCGGTTTCTTCCAAGGCCTACCATCGCGTTTGGTCGACCTTCCTATCTTGGTGTGCCGATAGGGACTTCTCTCAGGATTTTGATCTGCCTACGGTCCTGGCCTTCTTGAAGGACGGTGTGGATAAGGGCCTCAGCTTCATTTCCTTTAAGGTTCAGACTTCTGCTCTCTCTGTTTTCTTTCAGAGGCGCATTGCTATTCTTCCTGATGTCAAGGTTTTCTTCCAGGGCGTTGCTCATACTCGTCCTGTTTTCAAGACTCCCGCTCCTCAGTGGGATCTTAACTTGGTTTTGGGCGTTCTTCAGCGCCCTCCCTTTGAGTCCTTGGCTACTATTCCTCTATACCTACTGACGTGGAAAATGGCCTTTCTCCTGGCGATCGTGTCTGTTCGCCGTGTCATGGAGTTACATGCTCTGTCTTATAAACCCTTTGGCTTTGCACTTCTCAGGAGTTTCTCCCTGAGGTGGTCTCTAAGTACCACATTAATCAGGAGATTGTGGTGCCTTCTTTCTGTCCTGACTCTACCTCTGACAAGGAGAGGGATCTCCACTTGTTAGTTGTGGTGCGTTGTCTCAAGTTTTATGTACATCGCACCGAGTCCATTAGACAATCTGACGCGCTGCTTGTCATTCCTGAGGGCCCCAGGGCGGGCAGGAAGACCTGCATCCAAAGTGACTATTGCATCTTGGATCAAGTCCGCTATTCGTAAGTCTTACGGGTTGAGGAAGAAACCCATTCCCTTTTGGGTTACGGCTCATTCTACCAGATCTATTGGGGCCTCTTGGGCTTACAAGAATCAGGCCTCCGCTGATCAGTTGTGCAAGGCTGCCACTTGGTCGTCTGTGCACACCTTTTGAAAGCACTACTGTGTTGATGTGCTGGCATCGGCTGACGCCAGCTTTGGGAGGAAGATCCTGTCTAGGATCTTCTTCGGTTCTTGGTGCTTCCTTCACTTTTGAGCCCTGTTGGCTCTAGTTCAGTGTGCTGTGTGGCAGTTCTTGGGGTGTTATTACACTTGTTCATTGTAATAAAGAGACACTTCAGTTGTTTTGTTGGGCTATCTCTGATCTAATGGTTCATATCTGCTCTGGTGACTTTGGGGGGCCTTGCGCCTAGTCCTTGCCTTACTTCCCACCTCTGGGAAACTTAATGGTTGGACATCCCAAAGTTACCAGTAACCTGTATTGGACGACAGAGAAAAGAGGATTTTGGTCTTACCTGTTAAATCCTTTTCTCTTAGTCCATACAGGTTACTGGTCTCCCACCCTGTCAAGGGACCATGCTTCGCTCTCCTGTGGGGGTCTTTCGGGGTCATGCTCACAGGAGTCTTCTTTCCCTTCCACTATCTAGTCAGTAGTTAGTGTCTCATCTTTCTGGAGCAGGTTGGCTAGCTGCAGCCAAGGAAGGATGGTAGGCTCCACCCCCTGCAATCAATTCTAGAATTGTTCCTGCCTACTTAAAGGGGCGGATTGCCTACCCAAAGTTACCAGTAACCTGTATGGACTAAGAGAAAAGGATTTAACAGGTAAGACTAAAATCCTCTTATTATAAATTTATAGACAAGAAAACTGACCTGCGGTGGAGGTGAGCATCAAGAAAGTGGAAGTGGAGCAGTTTAACAGTTACTTAACCCCTTAAGGACCAGATAGGGAAGTTCGACGTGCCGCCCCACGTGACTGATCACGTGTGCCAGCACGTCGAACAAGGGACTGGAAGAGATCGCTCCGGTCTTGGAGTGATCAACTTCAGTCCCCGGTATTACTCCCCACGCTCCTGCAGGAGAGCGGTGAGTAAAAGTACATGACGTACCAGGACAGTCACTGGTCCTTAAGTGCCGGACCAGCGTGACTGTCCGGGTACGTCACCGGCGCGAAGGGGTTAAGCCTGTTATTTTGTTCTGATTAGTTGTTTCTGTTTTGCTTTGCTGCTATGAAGTAAAGAAAGATTAAGCAAATAGGAGTCTCCTGTCATGTCTTAAAATGTCTAAAAATTAACAAAATGCTCATTGCATTATCTTCGCTATGGTGCAGCTGGTTTTGCTTTAGAATTGTTTATTTTTTTATTTTTTTATTTCTGTGTAAGTTCCTTAGGGAAGGCTCTGTGTATTTTTGTGTATTTTTTCCTAATCACTGAAAAAACACATTCTTCACAGTGATAACCTATAGAATAATGGGAATTAGAAACAATGCTCATACTGAAAGGTTCTCTGTCTTTACTGTATCTCTCCCCCACCCATTATATTTGTTTTGTTTGTTCCTAATAAGATAGTGCTGTAAAGAGATGTGGATAAAGTCCTCCACTGCCTGCCTTTTGGCTACTGTTAAGAATATTTTGTCTTGGTGTGATTGAAGGATTTGATTAAACAGTGGCTGTTTTGTTTCTTTATCACTCTTAGTGTTGCCTCTTCCAGAGGAGTTTGAACTACAGGGGTTCCTCGCACTTCGACCAGCTTTCAGGTGAGTTATTTGTATTACTGTGTATTACTATGATCTATAGTAATGTATATGTTTGACACCCAGAACACCTGTCCACTGATGCTTTTATAAAATAAAGCAAAATGTATGTAGTTGGTAACACAATTCGTATAGCATTTAAACGCGTCATATCTTCCAATACAGGTTACTGGTAACTCTGGGTAGGTGATCCGCCTCTTTAATTGTAGGCAGGAACAATTCTATAATTGTATGCAGGGAGTGGAGCCTACCTTCCCTCCTTGGCTGCAGCTAGCCAACCAGCTCCAGAAAGATTTGTTCCTTGGTGAAGATAACACAGTCAAGAGAACAGTTCTGCTATAGCTTTAGAAGTTTTTTATTTTCCTGTTAGAAATGAAATACCACCATTAAGCGGATTACCATAACTGACAATGCCCTTAGATGTGGCTAGCTCAGTGACCAGGTGCTTTTTGTGGA
Organism: Rhinophrynus dorsalis; assembly: GCA_037306005.1. NCBI lineage: Eukaryota > Metazoa > Chordata > Amphibia > Anura > Rhinophrynidae > Rhinophrynus > Rhinophrynus dorsalis. The sequence goes on from CM074722.1 coordinate 190,734,681, forward strand.
CCTTAAGCCCTTGGGGGAAAATCTTGGCTACAAGTTCTTTTCTCAGGAGGTGACCAACGAGGCTTTTTCTTTAAACGTGGTAATCTGAAGACAGAAGATCTGCAGGAAAGGTGAGCAACCCTTTGAGTGCTGCAGGTCCACATGTCCCACAGTGCCCCTCCACACAGGGGTTTTTCATTTGGAGTTCCTATTGCACACTCCTGCACTCATTGGGTCTATCTGTATGTCTGTTGGGTGTTTGGAGCAGGTTTGTGGTATTTAACCCTTTAGCTGCCGGTTTTGCATTAATTTGGGGGCTTTTCTAACACTTTTTCCTACTGGTTCAGTGTTTTTTGGGTATTCTATCATGTTCTAGTGATGTTTCATGTCTTTTAGTTTTACACTTTCAATTTTGTAAAATTTGAGTAAGGGCGCGCTTTACCGCATAGGTGCCATTGCTCCATTCACTCCTGTGGGACTGTACAGTTTGGGACAAATCTCTGCAAGCGTTTAACCTAGTGACTTCAGAGATAGAGCGAGGGCAGACAAGTAAAATGAGCTATCTTCCAGTTCATGTTTCTAGTGTGTTGGGGGGCTCAGGGGGCTTCGGGTACTTTTCTGGGAAAACTGCATTTCCTATGAACTCTTGCTTCTCACGCTCGTTTCTGATTGGCTCCCGCTGCGGCAGCCATTTTGCTCTCTTTCCAGAATGATTTTCCTACGTAGGGCTTGGACTCTCCTTCTCTCCTCTGCTGATTAACCCTTTGTCTGCCAGATAAGTCTATTTTAGCTATTTCTGGGGTGAAACTTTAACCCTTTGAGTGCCAGATTGGTATACAATGCACTGAAAAGCTGTGGCACTCAAAAGGTTAATCATACACACTGTAATTGGGTGATTTCTTATACAGTAAGGTTATTGACACTGTGAGAATGTCTATACCGTTGGAGCTTGGGGCCAGACCTAAGACTAAGGCTGCTGGGGTCTCTGTAACCCCTATTGCACATTGCTCTTCCTGTCATTCAGAGTTACTTAGAGAATTCTCAGGTCCTTTATGCCCAGCATGTTCTTATGTCCCTGAGAGTCTCCCAAGGACCTCCAGCCATGCATTAGAGCCAGTTTGGGTGCAAGAGTTCAAGACTGCTACTAGGGACCTTAGGTCCACTTTGCAACTCTTTCCATCCCAGTTACAGGCGGTCTTTCATTTTTGGCAGACCCCCTCCTTCGTCAAGTCTTCCCTGCCAAAGCCTCAGGGTGTACCTGACGTGTCAGATTCCTCTGAGGAGGAACTGCTGGTGGATTCAGATGTTGAGGAATGTTCTGCGGTGGGCTCTTCTCAGTTTTTTGGGGACCCTTTTGAGGCTGATCCTGAGCCTTCGGCTGAGGGCCTGATCAGGGCTGTTTTAAAAACCCTAAACATTCCCTTAGTGCAGGAGGTTCCTTCTGATGTCCTTCTGGAGCCTAAAAAGCCCCTTACTTGCTTTCCACCTTACCCCGCTCTTGTCCGCCTTGGACACTCCTTCTCTCCTCTTCAGATTAACCCTTCACCTGCCAGATAAGTCTATATTAGCGATTTCTGGGGTGAAACTTTAATCCTGCAGACTGTAATTAGGTGATTTGACACTGTGAGAATGTCTATACCATTGGAGCTTGTTGCAAGACCTAAGACTAAGGATGCTGGGGTATCTGTATCCCCTATTGCGCATTGCTCTTCCTGTCAGTCAGGGTTACCTAGAGAATTCTCAGGTCATTTATGCCCAGCATGTTCTGATGTCCCTGAGAGTCTTCCAGAGACCTCCAGCCATGCATTAGAGCCAGTTTGCCTGCAAGAGTTCAAGGCTGCTACTAGGGACCTTAGGTCCATTTTGGAAGACCCCCTGTAACTGGGATGGAAAGAGTTGCATTCTTGGCAGACCCCTCCTCCGTCAAGTCTTCCCTGCCAAAACCTTAGGGTGTACTTGACGTGTCAGATTCCTCTGAGGAGGAACTGCTGGTGGATTCAGATGTTGGGCTCCTCTCCGTTTTTTGGGGATCCTTTTGAGGCTGATCCTGAGCCCTCGGCTGAGTGCATGATCAGGGCTGTTTTAAATACCCTAAACATTCCCTTAGTGCAGGAGATTCCTTCTGACCCTTCTGATGTATTTCAGGAGCCTAAAAAGCCCCTTCCTTGCTTTCCACCTAACCCCACTCTTGACCACCTTGTGTCCGAAGAGTGGAAGTCTCCGGACAGAAAACCTTCTGTCTCCAAGGAATTTGCCAAGCTTTTTCCCTTGTCTGAGGCTGCGTTTGCTCAGTGGGTTTATCCTCCCAAAGTGGATGCTCCTATCTCCAGGCTATTCAAATGTACTGCATTGCCAGTGTCTGATGCGTCTGCTCTGAAGGACTGGACTGACAAGAAACTTGAGGTCTCCCTCAAGTCCATCTTTGCCACTGCTGGTTCTGCCATGTGTCCAGCATTCGCAGCAGCCTGGGTGAACCAGGCCATTGCAGTCTGGACTGAACAGCTCACTCTTGCTGTCAGTCAGGGTGCTTCTACTTCGGTTAAGTTACGCCTCCTTGCCAACAATTCTGAGGCACAGCACTTTGTTTCTGCTGCTTTATTTGATGCCATCTGTTTGGTGGCTAGGGTTTACACCAAGTCTGTGGTTGCCTGACAGGCTCTAGTTCCTAGGAGGAAAACACCACTTAAGAGTAACCAGTATTTTTGTTCCTTTCAGAATGAGACACGTTTGGCGAACCAGACGGTTCCCTCAGCTCCGCCTACCTCCTCCAAACCCAAACGGCAATGGAAGCCCAAGGTCTCCTCCAAACCCAAGACTTCCAAGCCCCCTTAGGAATGACTTACTGCACCCAGGTCCACACTCTGCTGTGGGTGGTCATCTGTATCACTATCATAGCATTGCGGAGAATTCAGTGATGGACCCATGGGTTTTACAGGTAGTGATGGAAGGGTACAGGATCCCTTTCATCTCTCTTCCTCCCTTTCGTTTCTTTCCTTCTTATACTCCTCAGGATGCAGAGAAACGCCATCTGTTCGGCGCTGTTCAGGCTCTTCTGGACAATGACGTTCTAGAGCCGGTTCCAGTTTAGGACAGAGGTATGGGTTTTTACTCAAACCTGTTTGTGGTCTCCAAGAAGGACGGTGGTTGTTGTCCCATTTTGGACTTATAGGATCTCAATTCTCCTTCCAGGAGTCTCTGCGAACGGTGATTACTGCCATGTCCCCGGGGGAATTCCTTGCATCTCTGTATCTTCACAATGCATACTTACACATTGCCATTCATCCAGAGAGCCGGCAGTACCTCTGATTTACCTGCAACCAGGGACATTTTCAGTTCTCCTCTCTTCCATTTGGTGTGACGACAGCTCTTCAGGTCTTCAACAGTGTCCTGGGAGCTTTAGTGTCCGTCCTCCACAGAGATGGCATCAGAGTTACTCCATACATGGACGACCTGCTTCTGAAAGCCCCTTCTGCGGAACTTCTTCATCAGCAGGTTCAGCAGTGTATTCATGCTCTCACCCATCACGGGTGGATCATCAACTTGGACAAATCAGATCTTGCTCCATCCCAGCATCTGGTCTTCCTGGGACTCCTCTTCGATACCCAGAAGAACATGGCGTTTCTCACGGACGAGGTGGCTCACCAGATTGCCCACAGGGTTTCTGCGATACTGGCTCAAGATCCAATTCCAGCCAAGAAGCTGTCATCTCTCGTGGGGAAATTCATTTCCACCAAAGAGGCGGTAACGTTTGCCATGGCGCACACCAGGGAACTCCAGCGGCTTGTGATCCAGGTGTGCAGGGGTCAGCTGGACCTTCTGAAGACGTCGGTGTCACTACCTCTTCGTGTGGAACTGAGTTTGTCCAGGTGGCTCGACCTCTCCAATCTGCTGAAGGTTGGTGGTCTCCAGAAGAATCTCTCCTTCCTATCAACGTGTTGGAGCTTCGGGCGATATTCCATGCCCTTTGTCATTGGACTCCCCAGCTGAAAGAATGCCCAGTCCGGATAGGGTCCGACAACGCCACGGCCGTGGCTTACATCAACAAGCAGGGCGGAACAAGAAGTCTCGCCGCTTGTTTAGAGGTCAAGGCTATTTTGTCCTTGGCAGAAGACACATTCCTGCCATATCCACAGTGCACATTCCTAGCGTAGACAGTGTCATTGCAGACTTCTTCATTCGTCACACGGTGGACAGCGGAGAATGGGAGCAGCACCCAGAAGTGTTCACCTCATTGTTCAGAAATGGGGTCTTCCTTACATCGACCTGATGGCGACAAGACACAACAGGAAGGTTACGAGGCTCTGCTTTCGATGGAGGGACCCTTTAGATCTGGCGGTGGATGCAATGTCCATTCCGTGGTTATTCCCTGTGACCTACATCTTTCCTCCCCTCCCCATGTTGCACAGGGTGTTATGGGAATTATGACTGGAGCATTGTCCAGTCATTCTGATAGCACCGTACTGGCCTCGCCAGACTTGGTTTCCGGTGCTTCTGGATCTGCCAGTGGCAGAGCCATTCCTGCTCCCTTGCCGTCCAGATCTTCTTCTACAGGGTTACCTGTGGAAGGAGGATGTCCATAGTCTACCCTTGACGGCTTGGAAATTGAATCCTCAATATTGAGGAAGAAAGGATTTTCTTCTGGTGTTGTGGCTACTATGCTCAGTGCCCACAAATCTGTTTCTTCCAAGATCTACCATCGTGTCTGGTCGACCATCCTATCTTAGTGTGTTGACCAGGACCTGTCTCAGGAATTTGATCTGCCTACAATCCTGGCTTTTTTGCAGGACGGTGTGGATAAGGGCCTCAGTTTGAGTTCCCTTAAAGTTCAGACGTCTGCTCTCTCTGTTTTCTTTCAGAGGCGCATTGCCATCCTTCCTGATGTCAAGGTTTTCTTCCAGGGTGTTGCTCATACTCGTCCTCCCTTCAAGATTCCTGCTCCTCCGTGGGATCTTAACTTGTTTTTGGGCATTCTTCAACGCCTTCCATTTGAGTCCTTGGCTACTATTCCTCTACACCTGTTGACGTGGAAAATGGCTTTTCTCCTGGCGATTGTGTCTGTCCTTCGTGTTGTGGAGTTACATGCTCTGTCCTGTAAACCACCCTATTTGGTGTTTCACAAGGGCAAGACGGTGCTTCACACCTCTCAGGAGTTTCTCCCGAAGGTGGTTTCGGAGTTCCACATCAGTCAGGAGATTGTGGTGCCCTTTTTCTGCCCTGACCCCACCTCTGACAAGGAGAGGGATCTCCACTTGTTGAATGTGGTGCTTTGTCTCAAGTTTTATGTACATCGTACTGAGTCTATCAGGCAATCAGATGCGTTGTCCGTCATTCCTGAGGGTCCTAGGACAGGAATACCTGCATCCAAGGTGACTATTGCTTCTTGGATCAAGTCCACTATTTGTAAGGCTTATAAGCTGAGGAAGAAGTGTGTGTGTGTGTGTGTGTGTGTGTGTGTGTGTGTGTGTGTGTGTGTGTGTGTGTGTGTGTGTGTGTGTGTGTGTGTGTGTGTGTGTGTGTGTGTGTATATATATATATATATATATATATATATATATATATATATATATATATACAGTATCTCACCTAAGTGAGTACACCCCTCATATTTTTGTAAATATTTTTATTTTATCTTTCATGTGACAACACTGAAGAAATGACACTCTCCTACAATGTAAAGTAGTGAGTGTACAGCCTGTATAACAGTGTAAATTTGCCGTCCCCCTCAAAATAACTTAACACACAGCCATTAATGTCTAAACATTGGCAACAAAAGTGAGTGGAAATGTCCAAACTGGGCTCAATTAGCCATTTTCCCTCCCCGGTGTCATGTGACTCGTTAGTGTTACAAGGTCTCAGGTGTGAATGGGGAGCAGGTGTGTTAAATTTGGTGTTATTGCTCGCACACTTTCTCATACTGGTCACTGGAAGTTAACATGGCACCTAATGGCAAAGAACTCTGAGGGTCTGAAAAAAAAAGAATTGTTGCTCTACATAAAGATGACCTAGGCTATAAGAAGATTGCCAAGACCCTGAAACTGAGCTGCAGCACGGTGGGCAAGACCATACAGCGGTTTCACAGGACAGGTTCCACTCAGAACAGGCCTCGTCATGGTTGACCAAAGAAGTTGAGTACACGTGCTCAGCAACATATCCAGAGGTTGTCTTTGGGAATTGGACGTATGAGTGCTGCCAGCATTGCTGCAGAGGTTGGGGGGGGGGGGGGGGGGAGTCAGTCTGTCTGTGCTCAGACCATACGCTGCACACTGTATCAGATTGGTCTGCATGGCTGTCTTCCTAGAAGGAAGCCTCTTCTAAAAATGATGCACAAGAAAGCCCGCAAACAGTTTGCTGAAGACAAGCAGACTAAGGACATGGATTACTGGAACCATGTCCTGTGGTCCGATGAGACCAAGATAAACTTATTTGGTTCAGATGGTGTCAAGTGTGTGTGTGTCAGCAACTAGGTGAGTAGTACAAAGAAAAGTGTGTCTTGCCTACAGTCAATCATGGGGGTGGGAGAGTCATGGTCTGGGCCTGCATGAGTACTGCCGGCACTGGGGAGCTACATACAGTTCATTGAGGAAACCATGAATGCCAACATGTACTGTGACATACTGAAGCAGAGCAGGATCCCCTCACTTCGGAGGAGTATTCCAACATAACGACCCCAAACACACCTCCAAGACGACCACTGCCTTGCTAAAGAAGCTGAGAGAAAAGGTGATGGACTGGCCATGCATGTCTCCAGACCTAAACCCTATTGAGCATCTGTGGGGCATCCTCAAACGGAAGGTGGGGGAGTGCAGGTTCTCTAACATCCACCAGCTCCGTGATGTCGTCATGGAGGAGTGGAAGAGGACTCCAGTGGTGGCAACCTGTGAAGTTCTGGTGAACTCCATGCCCAAGACTGTTAAGGCAGTGCTGGAAAATAATGGTGGCCACATAAAATTTTGACACTTTGGGCCCAATTTACTCTGTCAGTATTAAGAGACCCTTGTTAGAGCAGATCAGCTGGGCAAAGTAAAATTGTAAACATATATAGCACAGGATAAGCACACCATGTTATTAAACAGCTTTTCAGTACAGTCGACTGAATGAACTAGATCATTTGGCAGCCTAATGGTTAATAACTGGCATTGTCTGTTTTTGTTTCCCTTAACCCCTTAAAGGGATTGTACTTTAGTAAGTAAACATTACTATTGAGTTTTCTTTATTCATTTTTCTAACAATGTGTAGCAGTGTATTCTATAATAGTTCTCCCTCCAACCCCTTTATGTTTACCTCACGCAGCCTCAGCAAGCTTGTCCGGATGGATAGAGACAAGGGACAATCTTCTTTCAGCATAAAGAAAAAGCTGCCCTCCATCAAGGGGGCAGGGTTTTCCTTATACTGAAGGGAAGAAGATTGTCCCTCGCTGCAATCGATTCTGTCCTGGGACCGGATTCCATACCTGAGGGGAGCGAGGGGGGAAACTTTATTATAGAATAAAGGTAAAACTGCAAAGGTTTACAAGGCTATACAGCTACACATTTTTAGAAAAATGTATAAAGAAGACACGATTGTACTTCAGTAACTGAACATTACTATCCCTTTAAGGACCAGGGGGTTTTGGGCATACTCTTGGAACAGTCAGTTGTAACCTCCTGTTGTGATGACTGTGCCAGGAGGGAGCACTGTAATAAAAAAAAAAAAAAAGTGTGGGAAAAATAAATAAATAAATAAATAATCTCATGATGTACCAGGACCGTCAACAGTCCTTAATGCACATAATTGGTTTTTAAGGGTTTAAGGACCCATGACATGCCTGGACCATCACACAATTTGGTCCTTTGACAAACTGTGACTGTCCTGGGACATCATGGGTTAATAATCTCAGTGCAACTCTGGAAACAAACATTAATGTATGTTTTATTGCTGTGGAGCAAAGTGATACAGTTGTATACACGCCACACCCTCTGATCTCTTCAAAAGAGGACATTTCTTTTGTACTGGCACAAGGGTGCTAGAAACATGACTGAGTAGCACCTGTGGGTCGCCATCTCTGAGTGAGGTATATAAAATATATTATTAATTATATAAAATATAATAAAATGTTTGTGTATTTATTAGCTCCTTTAAGGCCTGGTGGGAGGCACAATGCATCGTATGCTCCTCTGGTCCTTTAAAGGATTAAGTTCTCACAATGTTAGTTTTCCCTTGAATCTTATGCCTAGATCATGATTGTGCAGTATGCACCATAGCTTTTTTTTGTTTGAAGTAATGATAAAATAATCCTACACTTGCCTTTCTTCCTTGTACAGGAACCTAGATTTTTCTAAAGGCCATCAAGCCATCACTGGAGATAGAGATGCCCAGCACCGTCAACTGAGACCAGTACGCCTTGTGGCCATCGGAAAGTGGATCTCTGAGAACCAGCCTCGGTGTGTTTCCAAACACAATGGCATTCCTTTCTTAGTCACTTATTTGCTAACAAATAGATTTGACTATCTGAAATACTCAGAGGATAGACTTTTAAATACATTCTTAGGGCCTTGTGTTCAAAAGAAAAGTGGAGCAGTTCTGGCACAAAACTGCACCATTGGTGATAAAAACACTAACTCAGTGGGAATTTTTAGTTATTCCCTATAGTGCAGTGGGTTTGCTGCAGAATTACTCCACTTTTCCTTTAAATATGCAGCTCTTAAAGGGGGGTAGTAATGTTTCACAAACCAGCAGCTCCAATTCATCTTCATAGTAGTTTGACCATGGAGAGTGTAATTTCAGTACTGTCAGAGTTGTAGTTCAAGAGTAATTGACTGATAAAGTATCCCCCTCCCAACCCTTTTACCTAGTGTAAGCCACCTCCCTTCAGATGTGAAATTGGGTCCTGGGACCAGACAGATCACAGCAAGGGACAATCTTCTTACTGTGAGCATAATGAAATCCCTAACCCCCTTGACAAGGTTTTTCCTTATACTCACTGAAGTTTGTCCCTCTCTGCGATCCATCAAGACAGTCTTGCTGCTCTGAGGTGAGCAATGTTACATCAGTAAAAGGGGCGGGAGGGGGATATTTTATCATTCAGTTTCTCTTGATCTACAACACTGACAGTATTGAAATAACACTCTCCATGGCCCAAGTACTATGAAGATTAATTAGAGCTGCTTTTATTGTGAAATATTACTATCCCTGTAATGGGTTGCATGTTTTGTGGTACATGCATATGACAATATCTATGCCCTTTTATACATCCTAGTTTAAATACCTTCCTGTGACTCTGTTTTGAGGATCTAAATATTAGTAACTGGAACGTTCCTTGATGTTTGCTATAATGTCAGTCATTCGCGCAGAATTTTATTGTAAATTATTTCTATTTTTGGCAGTGAGACCCTAAACAAGGGTCTTGCTGGGGGCAACAACTTCCATCGTCCCCTACCAGCCGTAGATGGGTAATGATAGGAGTTGCCTGGAGAGCCAAATGTTGCCTGCACTTACCTTTAGTGTGCCTCTTTTTCTTGTCCTTGAGAAATCGAAGTTGTGTTTATTTTTTTTCCCCAGATAACTAAAGTCTATTTATAGGCACGTGTGAGAAAATCTAAAGCATACTTCTGTTGTATTATGTTCCTTGGTAGGCTAATGCAGTATCATAGTGCTGCTGGTGAGCTGTCTTTCTTCACTGACATCCCTGAACTTCTGACTGAAGATGCGGAGGATCCCGAGGATGGGTCTTCTCCACAGGAGACCAGCCCAACAGAGACTCAAAAAACTGAAGGGAGCCCTGGCTTGAAATCTGTATTGTCCACGGGCCGCAGCCTGAGCTATGAGGTAACCGAAAAGCCAGTGGTTACTTTTAAAGAGAACATTAAACCACAGGAGATTAACCGGGAAATACCGACAAGGAGCTTCGCCAGATCAGGCAGTGCTGCCAAGGATCAGAGAGACTATAGCAAGGGGATCAATAATGCAATCAACAAAAAAGACAATAACATCAAAAGAAAAAATGAGCCTAAGAAGAATGCTATTGAAAAGGTCCCAGAGCCTGGAAAACAAAGCATTGCTGTACAGGTAACTTTGTTTTTTTTTTTTTTTCTTTTTTTTTTTTTCTTTTTTTTTTTTTTTATATATCATTGGTTAGGATAGTGTTAGGATAACGATCCAGCACCTTGGGATTACTGCTAGTGATGGGGACCCAGTCCTCTCTTATTTCAGGATTTCTACTGATCTGTTATCCTTTCATAGGTAAAATCTCAAACAGAGCTGAGAAAAACGCCAGTCTCAGAGGCCAGGAAAACACCAGTGACCCCAACCTCAAGTCCAAGCAGCAACACCCAGTTCATCCCCATTCATCACCCTGGAGCCTTCCCGCCACTACCCAGCCGACCAGGTATCTTAAAGTAAATAGTATGGTCCATTTGAAATTAGTTACCCGAGTCTTCTGTATATTGAGCTATGTCTAAATGCTTACTTCTTTGTAGTTCAAAAGGTATGAAGCACTGAAGATCCACCGCCCGCCCCTTCTTCTCACGTAATTTGTTGGGAAGGCTGCAGCAAGGGACAAACTTCAGTAAGCAAAGGGAAATCCTGCCCTCCTTCGTCAAGGGGGGCAGGATTTCCCTTATACTTACTGAAGTTTGTTCCTCGCTGCAGCTGTCGAGTTGCACAACCCAATCTCAGATTCCATGGGAGGTGGCCAGAAAGGGGCAGGTGGAAGATCTTCTATGCTTCATAACTTTTGAACTACAAAGAAGTAAACGCTTAGGCATAGTGCAATACGTTCCATTTAATATACGGAAGACTCGGGCAACTATTACTATCCCTTTAATGTTGATCTCCCCCTGCAGGCTTCAGAAAAAAAGTACTTTAGGTGCACCCAGATAGAAAAGGTATAGCTTAGTAGTATAAGCCACGGTCACTCATGTGTTGGTAGGGAGGTGATTAATTTATAAAGGCTTTATTCCTTTAAATTAGTTGGGAAGGCAGGGTGTATAATTTTTTTTAAATTTCATGTAATGTAAAGATTAGTTAAAGTAAGAAATCTGCATTATAAATTTTCATTCTTTTTATGAGCCAGTATTTAAATAAAAGCAGCTTCAATTAATCCTCATATGTTTTTTTTTCAATATTGTCAGAGTTGTACTTGAAGAGTAATTGAATGATAAAATATCTCCTCCCACCCCTTTTACTGATGTAACACTGCTTACCTCAGAGCAGCAAGACTGTCTGGATTGATCGCAGAGAGGGGCAATCTTTAGTGAGCGTAACGAAAAACCTGTCAAAAGGGGTAGGGGTTTTCTTTATGCTCACAGTAAGAAGATTGTCCTTTGCTGTGACCTGTCCGGTCAAGAGACCAGATTCCACATCTGAAGGGAGGTGGCTTACACTAGGGGAGGGAGGTGGATAATTTATTATTCAATTACTCTTAAAGTGATAGTAATGTTTCATAATAAAAGCAGCTCTAATTAATCATCATAGTATTTGGACTTTGAGGAGTGTTATTTCAATTCTGTCAGAGATGTAGTTCAAGAGTAATTCAATGACAAAGTATCTCCCTCCCCTTTTACTGATGTAACACTGTTCAGCCAGAGCAGAAGGGAGGTGCCCAGGTAGATTGCAGAGAGGGACAATCTTCAATTAAGATAAGGGAAAAACTTGTCAAGGGGGGGCAGGGCTTTCATTGTTCTCATAGGAAGAAGATTGTCCCCTGCTGTTATCTGTCTGGTCTATGGACTGCATTCCACATCAGAGAAGAGATGGCTTACACTAGGAAATATGGGTGGGAGGGTAAGCTTTGCTTAAAGGTTTGAGAGATAAGACTTATATTGTTCTTCATGTTTTTTTAATGCTTACAAAATAAAATAAAGATAAAATGAAGTATTACTATCCCTTTAAACTACAACTCTGACGGTATTGAAAATAACACTCTCCATGGCCCAAATACTACAAAGATTAATTGGAGCTTATGTTTTTGTGAAACATTACAGAATTTTTCTTAAACGGATAATAAATGAGTTCCTGTAGTTCACAGATTAGGGGCCCACTGATATTATATAGGCTATTTATCCCCTCAAATGCTTAAGAGCACTCCAGTACATTCAAGGGGGTTAAAATCCCCATTTAAATTAAGTGGGATATGTGGGGATTTGCTTTTTGTTCCCTATAGTGCAGTTGGTTTTCCCCAGTATTTCTCTATTTCAGAGTTTATACATATCATCTTGTGTTTCTCCCAATCATTAAAATATGCTTTATTCTAAAATGATTCTGATTTAGGTTCCTCCATTTTATAGGTTTCCCTCCACCCGCCTATGTTATACCACCACCTGTGGCTTTTTCCATGAGCTCTGGATATACTTTTCCTGCTGGTGTTAATGTTCCAGGGTCTTTTCTGCAGCCTTCATCTCACCCACCTGCTGGGAACCAGGGTCCTCCTGGAAAACAGTCCCACATTCCTTACAGTCAACAGCGCCCCTCTGGTCCTGTGACCCCTAACCAGGGAAGTCTTGGCACCCAGATACCTGGCCAATCGCAACCTCAAGCTCCATGCAGCTCACCGACTCAGTCCAGCACGCAGACAGCAACACAGCTACAGATCCAAGCACTGGCCCAGCAGCAACAACAATCTCCAACTAAACCAATACAATCCCTAGGCAAGAATCCATTACAGCACCCCTCAATGCAGCAGGTATTTCCAGTTTTTGTGTGTGGGGGGGAGCCACTAGATGTAAAAACAGTTATTCATATTGCTGGGTGAATGGCACTTTTTTGTTTACAACCTTCTCACAGTTCCTCTAAGCAAAGCTCCACTATTAACTCCCAAAAGCCAAGCTGCCTGTACCTGAACCTGTGTGCATATTCCAGCTTTTGTATAGACTATATAATCCAAATCACAAGCTAAAAGCTTTGGGCCCATTGCTAAAGAAACCTTCAAATGGCTTGCTCAATCATGACAGCATGACTTTTACTCTGTGTGTTTAACATCAAAACATTTCGAGATTCAATTTATTTATTTATTTTTATTTTCATATAAGCAAGTGACTGTCCTCTAGGTAAGGAGAAAGCAGCGCTGGTTTCCACATCATTTGTTTTATGCTTTAACGACCAGAGGTTTTAACCACGTATTTCATAACTCTTGGTTTTCAGATGATTTGATCACATTATATAAAAGTTTAATTCATATAGTCTACATAATATGTGTTTTGGAATTCATATATAAAAAGCTGTGACTTTTGAATACCAGATGTCAGCCACCATTAGCAGGACATGTTGAAGTGTCCAACCAATAAGCAGGCAGAGTGAGTACTTTGAACAGTTGCTCATTTCCAACTACAGTTAGAGCAGCTAGGTTTGCTTTGAACCCACTAAACAAGGGATGAGCAACCTGTGCTTCCCTAGCTATTGTTGACCTCCCATCATCCTCAGCAAGCCAATGACAGGAAGATTGACGTTGTAATCCAAGAACAACTGGGAGTGTTTTTTGCCCAAACATACTCCTAACACGATGATTGTAACCAAACATGATCTCTGACTGACTTGGACTATGTACACTCTAAAATCAGCCCTGTCAAAACCACATCACCTCACACAACTCCAGCATTCATGCAACCTTGCAGCCTTAGAGCTAGAATGAAGTAGCCAATCTTGTAGGAAATTCTGATTTTTGGTGTGTGTGTGTGTGTGTGTGTGTGTGTGTGTGTGTGTGTGTGTGTGTGTGTGTGTGTGTGTGTGTGTGTGTGTGTGTGTGTGTGTGTGTGTGTGTGTGTGTGTGTGTGTGTGTGTGTGTGTGTGTGTGTGTGTGTAATCAAATTTTTTTTTTTCTTTTTTTTTTTTTTTTTTGTGAATGTGTGCCAATGTGTAGTGTGCATCTGTACTCATATGAATCTGTATGTAAAAGTGCATCTGCAGTAACAAGTAACACTGCCACACCTCCACTTCCCAACCCTCTTCACTAATAAAATATGGCCAGTGACTGGAGGTAAGACATCCCCTTCCAGACCCAAACACATACAGTGAGGGAAAAATGTATTGATCACCTGCTGATTTTGTACGTTTGCCCACTGACCAGTCTATAATTTTAATGGTAGGTTTATTTGAACAGTGAGAGACAGAATAACAACAAAAATCGTGAAAAAAAGCATTTCAAAAAAGTTATACATTGATTTGCATTTTACTGAGTGAATACGTATTTGACCCCCTATCAATCAGCAAGATTTCTGGCTCCCAGGTGTCTTTTATACAGGTAACAAGCTGAGATTAGGAGCACTCCCTTAAAGGGAGTGCTTCTAATCTCAGCTTGTTACCTGTTTTAAAAGACACCTGTCCACAGAAGCAATTAATCAATCAGATTCCAAACTCTCCACCATGGCCAAGACCAAAGAGCTGTCCAAGGATGTCAGGGATAAGATTGTAGACCTACAGAAGGCTGGAATGGGCTACAAAACCATCGCCAAGCAGCTTGGTGAGAAGGTGACAACAGTTTGTGCGATTATTCGCAAATGGAAGAAACACAAAATAACTGTCAATCTCCCATGGTCTGAGGCTCCATGCAAGATCTCCCCTTGCGGAGTTTCAATGATCTTGAGAATGGTGAGGAATCAGCCCAGAACTACACGGGAGGATCTTGTCTGTGATCTCAAGGCAGCTGGGACTACACTACACACTACACCTAGAAGGAATGAAATCCTACAGGGCCCGCAAGGTCCCCCTGCTCAAAGCACATGTACAGGCCGTCTGAAGTTTGCCAGCGAACATCTGAATGATTCAGAGGAGAACTGGGTAAAGTGTTGTGGTCAGATGAGACCAAAATCAAGCTCTTTGGCATCAACTCAACTCGCCATGTTTGGAGGAGGAGGAATGCTGCCTATGACCCCAAGAACACCATCCCCACCATGAAACATGGAGGTGGAAACATTATGCTTTGGGGGTGTTTTTCAGCTAAGGGGACAGGACAACTTCACCGCATCAAAGGGATGATGGATGGGGCCATGTACCATCAAATATTGGGTGAGAATCTCCTTCCCTCAGCCAGGGCATTGAAAATGGGTCATGAATGGGTATTCCAGCATGACAGTGACCCAAAACACATGGCCAAGGCAACAAAGGGGTGGCTCAAGAAGATGCACATTAAGGTCTTGGAGTGGCCTAGCCAGTCTCCAGACCTTAATCCCATAGAAAATCTGTGGAGGGAGCTGAAGGTTCAAGTTGCCAAATGTCAGCCTCGAAACCTTAATGACTTGGAGAGGATCTGCAAAGAGGAGTGGGACAAAATCCCTCCTGAGATGTGTGCAAACCTGGTGGCCAACTACAAATCAATTTATAACTTTTTGAAATGCGTTTTTCTGGATTTTTTTTTTTTTGTTCTGTCTCTCACTGTTCAAATAAACCTACCATTAAAATTATAGACTGATCATTTCTTTGTCAGTGGGCAAACATACAAAATCGGTAGGGGATCAAATAATTTTTTCCCTAACTGTAGGAGCAATACAGCCAAGAAACATCCCTGCGTCCCACCCACTTCCTAAACCTAATGCTGCGGGTACAAACTGGTCCCAGTTGCAACCCCTCCCCATGTCTTCATTTCATTCTGGCTTTCCACTACTACAGTTGCTTCATAATCACCTGGAGTGGGCCGAGTCTATTCTTATTTGTTTATTTGAATAGCTCCACTAATATATGTATATACATAACAAATAGCAATATGATATGGGTTTGAATTATAGACAATGGATAAGAATGTCCAGACACGTAGTTTACAGAGTAAATAAATGGTGCCATTGTTTGCCTTGTAGTACCAGCAGGGTGATGCACAGAAGCAGCTATGGAGTTCTCAGGTCTCTGGTTCACTGGGAAAACTACTGCCTATGAAACAATCGTATTACATGGATGGCCGCATGCCCGCTGAACCTGTGAACATGTTGGAGCAGTGCCTACAGCACCCGGTCATGCAGCAGCCTCTGGAGAAGAAGATGAAGCCTTTTCCCATGGAAGCCTATAACCAGAGCACTTCTGAAGTTAAGGTGTCAGACTTCTACTGGAGTGACCAATCATCTTACAACTTAAATGACACCCGAGCTCTTTTGGCACAGCAATCTGTAAATAACCAAAGGGGCAAACGTCAGCCAACAGGCTATCGCTCTGGCCAAGACTCCGTGGCTAGAATGCCTTTTGAGGTAAGCCAAGTTCCCATTCATATCTCCATTCTCATTTTGTATCTGGTGGTGTGTGGCTGCTCAGTGTTTCTTCTTTGTTAGCCAAAAAGTAGTATTTATGCATAAGGAAGTTATTTGAATTAAAATGGACACGTTCCTGCCAATGGTCAGTCTAGGCCACTGTTTCAGAAATGACCACTACTTTAGAGCGCTCATTGTGCAGAACAAATGAAAGGTATGGGTTGTTTGTTGTTTTTTTTTTTCAGGTAAAATGTGTGACTTGGGTTGGAAGAGCAAAGTGGCTGTTATGCAGAGGGGAAATGGAGCTGAACCAGAATTTAAAGTGGAACTACCAGCCAATATAAAGGCGCCCCAATAATTAGGTATATGGTGACATGTTTCTTAATAGTGCTACAAGTACCGCGATCTGAAGAAATCCTGTTTCTGCAGAAACCGATGGCCAGGCTTGCACGCAGACATCTTGTCTTCGAGATGCCTGCACTGTCCGTCCCAGTCTTCTCTAGGAGGCATTGGATAGAGCCAAAAGGCACTGAAAGGGACTGACGGCACAGGCGCTCAGACTGTTCTACAGCAAGAAGCCTGCCCGTCATTCTCTGAAGAAGCAGGATTACCTTAGATTGTGGTACTTGTGGCAGATAATAACACTATTAAGAAGCTAGTCTCTGTATTTTTAATTATTGGGGGGTGACTTTATATTGGGTGGTAGTTCTGCTTTAAGTAAAATACCTTATGTACAGTAAATATTGTGTTGGTGTTTCTAGAGGAATTGATAATCTATTTTAGAATATTATGTATAAAACTAAAAATGGACACAGTTGCCTGACCAAAGCTAGCACAGATAAATAGTAGTATATTAACCCTTTGAGAACCAGTGGGGTGTGCAGCTCATTGTGAAGCAATGTGCTGCACCCCCCTTTCGTCGTCATGAGGTTAAGGATTAAAGGGGAAACTATAATCTTGAGACAAGTATTTTAACAATGTCCCATGGCACCCCAAAACAGTAATGCTAAAGCAGCATTTGTGAAAGCTAGGGCACCAGCTGGGCACACTGCACTAGATGCCATATAGGAAGATGTCGGGGTGGTTAAGCTACTAAAAACCTGCACAATTGTGGGGCAAACCAAGTGCCCCAAATGGGGAAAAATATAAATATTCCCATTGATTTGAATGGGATTTAGAACACGTTTTAGAGATGTGAAACGATGCGAAGAGTGAGTTTCCAGAAACGTTGTCCCTTATGGTACTAATGATTGGATCCCTCTCTCAGTACATTGGCGTCAGTGAGTATCTCATGTACTAAGTAATGGTGGTGCAATTTTGGGGCAAACCAAATGGGGCAAATTGTCATTCTTAACTTGCCCTTTTGATTTAAATAGGAATTTGAATTAGTTTTTAGAGATTTCTCACTCATTGCAAAACAATGTGTTAGAGCCATCTCTAGCATTGAAGAGGTTAAAGCCTAGTTTAATTCAATTAGCCTTTTTGTTTGTTCCCTGTGGTGCAGACGGTGTGCTCCAGTACTTCACTGCTTGTTCTTAGTACACTACAGGCTTTATTTGCAAACTAAATGAGAAGCCATTCTGGAGCAAACTAACTGCGCCATAGGGGATCAGTGAAACTTCCCACAGATTAAAGGGGGCTTTTAACCCCTTAGTGACGGCCGCGTGCAGACGCGGCCATCACTTAACGTCCGTCTAACTTTTTTTTTTTTTTTTTTTTCTCAGAAGAATCCGGAGTCCCCGAACGGTGTGCAGCCGCGCGGGGATCCGGATTTCCTGGACGTACATGTACGTCCTCTGTCACTAAGTGACAGCCACAGAGGACGTACATGTACGTCCATTGTCGCTAAGGGGTTAACTCCTTGCATGTTATAGAGCTCTCAATAGCATTGCGAACCAATATAAGTTGGAGAGACCACTAGCGATCAAGCCCCATTTACATCATTGGTACTGTTGGAGATATTTATTTCTCCCTTCTGGTGCACCTGGTTTACTCTAGATTGTTTTCCGTTTATTTTCTGAAAATGGCCCTTCATGGTGGTTATATAATGCCTAGTGAAGACATTACTTCCCCAGTGAAGTAAACACTCCCTTTCAGGGGTAGCTAATGATGATACCCAAGCTCTACCAGCAGTGCATGTTTTCAGGATATCCCTGAAGAAATACATGTGGACTTAATTAAAGTGACTGGGCCACTAATTAGTCCCCCTGTTCTCCAGCGGGTAAATCAAGAAAACATACACTACTGGTAGGTCCTGAGGACTTGCACTGGCTACTGCTGATCCATTTGCTATTTTATTCTATGTAGACTATGCACCAAGATCATTCCAACCTGCAAAACCTTGGTGCATAGGCTCCATACAAAAGAAATTGCAGAGTTTATCACACTGGTCAAGGTATCTCCTATTTATCACAATTTAGTAAACCCCCTGCTGGTCTCAGGGTGGTATTTCTCCTTTTTAAATAGTGATCTCTAAAAATTAAATTGGGAGGGATATATAATTGTGTACTTACAGCTGATATCTGTTAACTGAGTGCCAGAGAAGTATTGCAAAACAATGTGCTGAATACCTACCTCTCTGGCACTCAATGGTTTAGAAAAAAAAAAGTATTGTGTGTTAGATTCATAAATTCTAATCCTAACCTTTTTGTTTTTATTTTCCTCTATCTTGAAAGACCAGCTAAATCTGTTAAAGTGAAACTGTCACTTAGTAACAAATAGGAAACTTTGAAGGACCTTTCAAAAGAGTCTATGTTTTTTTAGCCATTTTTATTTAAATCCATTTATGAGCTATTTCTTTACTTATTAGTTGTGTGTAGATGGACTAGGACTTCCTGGTAGGACATAGCAGTTGGGAAGTGGAGCACTGTGTCGGTGTCTACCAGATTTTCACAAATTGGCAAATAAAACTAAATAAATCAAACAATGGTATTTTAAATTTAAACCAAACCTTAATAAAGTTGCTTTTGAAAGCACTTTCAATATAATGTATTTGTTACAAAATGAGTTACACTTTTATATGTTCAGATTTGTACCCACATGCCTTCAAAAAATACAGCACTATAACTTCTGAGAGACTTTTCAAGGTTGCGATGAAATGGAAGGAGGGGAGCTCTGGAAATGTTAGGAATAGAAGCTGTCACAGAGCATATGTAAGATTATATTTATTTAAAGCCTCGGAAAACAGAATGTTTACAGATACTAACTTGAGGTAAAGGGTATTAAATTGTATATAACATCGGATCATTTTAGGTGTTCTTTTTAGGCTTTCCCTTCCTCAGCCCAAGTAGATTATTAAAATAATGACTGTGCTTGATGCATTTGGGATCAAGCAGGAATATCATGAAAACCCAGCATTTGTAGCAGATTTGGACAACTAGACTTCATTGTAACTGTATAAGCCAGCAGTACCCCACTTATTCTATCTCTCCAAAACCTGTATCCAAAATGGATTTTGGACAAATTAACCTTGAACATGAGTAATTCTCGGTATATTCTTTTTCAGGCATATACCTCCCCTAAAACTCAGGGAGGTATATTCTATAACAGAGTTTCTCTAGCATGGGTCTCAAGTACGCCTAACAGTGCAGTTTTTCTGGATTATTTTTCTGCCTGGGCACAGATGTATAATTAATGGATGTTTCATTTTGATAATTTCACCTGTTCAAATCCTGGGATCCATGTATTATTCAGTGACCAGGTTCATTTTCCTGGACCACAAATCTGTGGAGGTTGGCTTGTCTTTACAGCTTTTACCTCACTATAGCTTCATAGAAGCTCTTTTCTTTAAATCTAATGAGAGCCTGAAGATTATATGTAAGTTAACCTATTCAATGTTTTCGTCCTGTGAGCATGTCCCCGTTATGTATGGCATCCACTTGCTCATGTGGATTGTTGCCTGAAATTCACACTGTCTACATATGTGACAAGGATAGAAGGGATCTTGGCGTGTTTCTAACTTTGCAGGGTTTTTAATCCTTCACTGCCTTCTTCCTTACGAACAGTCAGATAAGTATTTTTCTCATCTTTCTACTATTTTTGACTGTGTTTTACATTACTTTTTGTGGTCTTCTGACTTTTAGAAGTCTTTAATATTCTGGGATCCCCTTAACTCCTTTAACCTATTGCTCCTCATGTCAATTTGGGTGTTCTAGAGTGTGTTCTGTAGCTTATGTTCCTCTTGCACTCTGGCCCCTACACCTCATCTGCTGACCAGGAAGCTGTTTGTGTTAAGGCTTTTAACTCTTCAGTTGCCTCAATCCCCTCTTCTATTCAAATGGCCCTGAAATCTTGCTTCCCTAATGGGACACCATAGCTCTGTATTTGGGAGGGATTCACACATCATTGTGAATTCCTCTGCTGAGCAAGGAGAGACTGAAGGCAATGGCTTACTCATCTTTTTCTCTTGTGGACTGTTACAAGGATTACTTTATCTCCCCGGTTGAGGGTCTTAGCCGGGCAGTCCTGGAGATGCTTCACGTCTTTGAGGCCTCAGATTCCAGTTCCACTTCCCCTGATAATTTTAAGAGACCCAAAAAGGAGATTCCCATCATTCCTCGCTCCAGGTTCTCCTGGAGGAAAGGAATATGCCTGATGTGACTATTAAGGAAAACTCTCCTATCTGTTATCTGTAACCTTTTTCCACTGAGGCCTTGGCACAGTTGGTTACCCATTCTACAGTTGGTCCTCTGAGTTCTCATTTTGCTTAGAACGCAGATGCTGCAGCATTTAACGATTAGACAGATAAATGACTGGATTCCTTTCTGAAGGGGGACTTTGCAGCTTTGTTGCCATGTCCCTAGTTACTTATGCAATCTGGGGTGATCCACTTTTGGATGCCATCCAAGGGGATGCTTCTAAGTATGACCTGTTTGCTTTGCTTTCTAAAGTTCTTGAAGCTAATGCTTACTTTGCCTTTGATGCTGCTTGGTGCAATGGCAAGGCCTACGCCTTCTCAGTATCCACAAGTCACACTCTGTGTCTTAAGGTCTTGCTGGCTGGCCAGTCCTCTAAGAAGACTCTGGTTTCTCTTTGTAGACAAATAATTGTTTGGCCCTGACATGGAGAAGGTTATCAACCATGCCACTGGAGTACCTTGTTGCCTCAGGTTACACCTAAGCCTGCCTTCTTTCCACAGAAGACACATGGATTTTCATTACCCCCTGCCAGTTTGTATACGTGCCTGGTGCACTGCTTCCCTCTGCCTTATAGATGCATCCTTCCCCAAAATCCACACATGGTTAGGTAGGCAAAACTCCCTACCTAGATGACACTTTTACTAAGGGCTCCCTCAAAGGTAATATTGCACACTCGGGTTCAGGAGTTTCTCTATTCTGGAGCAGCACAATTGTGTACTCTATTTCAAGAAATCTCCTCTGTTTCCATTCCTGGACTGAGCATGAGATTTGATACCCTCCAAGGGAGCCTATTTCTTCCAGACAACATGATTCAGTCGTTGTCGCTTCAGGCATCTCAGGCGATATCCTCCTCATCTGCGACAGTGTGAGAGTGCATAAAGGTACTAGGTTGCCTGATCTCTTCTCTGGAGCCATTTCTGTTTGCTCAATCCCATACGCATTTCAGGGGTAGAGAATATTGTGGTATACTTTCTCATTTGCCAGTGCCTGGATCCTGGAAATTTGGGAACTTAATCAGAGCATATTCAACTGGATTGTCAGCTGTTGGGGGCTCCCAATGGTGCATTTCATGGCTGCTTGTCTGAACTTCAAGATTCCTCTGTTCTGCACCAGATTCTGGTATCTCTTTGGCTCTCTTGGTGGATGCAGTGGCCTTTCCTTGGACCTTTCATCTGACTTGTGTGTTTCTGCCAGTTTCCCTGATTCCCAAGGTGATGAAGAAAGTCATGATGGAACAGGCTCATGTCACCCCAATTGCTTCATTCTGACCCCACTGGACACAGTTTTTGGATCTTTTCAATCTGTCTGTGGCTGAGCCTTTTTGTCTTCCCTTGTGACCATGCCTTCTGACTCCGGGACCCATTGTGCCACCTTTGGGTGGAGAAACAAGCTTTTATGGCTTGAATCTTGAGGCCAGCATCCTGAGGAAGAAGGGTTTTTCGGACTGTTATTTCTACCATGCTTCAGACTAGAAAGCTGGTTTCTTGTAAAGCTCATCATTCTTTTGTCCCTTTTCTACAAGGGGTGTGTCGACTGGGGCTCATGGCCGCAACCCTTTCAGTTTCCAGTAGGTTTGCCCTTTCTTCAGGATGGTGTTCAGAAAGGGCTGAGACTTCGTTCCATCAAAGTTCAGATTTCAGCTCCTTTTGTTCTTTTCCAGCGGTGAATAGCTTTGATCTGTAATGTGCAAACTTTTGTCTAAAGGGTGGCTAAAGGGTCCCGCTCCTCTGCAGCATTTGAACATAGTGTTTGTGCTTCTGAAGCCTCCTTTTAAACATCTTTGGTTTATCTGCGTTTCTCGATGCTAAAGATAACTTTTCTTCTGGCTGTTGATTCTGCAGGTAGCTGAACTTCAGGCTTTGTCTTGTAAGCCACCGTTTCTCTTTTTTCACCAAGACCATGTGGTTTTGTGAACACTTATTGGTTTTCTGCCCAAGGTTGTTTTGGATTTTCACATCAACCAGGAAACTGTTCTTCCTTCATACTACCCTGCTCCTTCTAATAAACAGGAGCAGGAACTTCATCTTGGATGTAGCCAGGTGCTTGAAGTACTGTTTATTGCAGGCTGATTTGCTTTTTTGTTATTTCTGTGGACCCTTATGTGGGCCAAGTTGCGTCTCAGGTTACTGTAGTTTCCTGTATTGACTATTTGCCAGGTGTATGGAAGAAACTGTACCCTTTCATGTCACGGCGCATTCCACCAAGTTAGTGTCCGTGTCTTGTTCCTAAAAGAATCAGGCCACCTCTGTGCAGTTGTAAGATGGCAGCATGCTAGTTTCTGCACACCTTTGTCAAACACTACAGTGTTAATATGTGCTGTCTTAGACTGATGCCAGTTTTGTCCAGAATGTCTTACAGACTGTGGTGCCTGTATAGGTGTCCTTTCTGTGAACAGAACCCTATTGATTTCCTGTTATTTCGTTTTCAAGTTTGATGTTAGTTGACACATGTGGTTCATGTTGTACCAGTATGGTTCATGTTGTACTAGTATAGCCCTGTGAATAATGATCTACAATGGGATCTTGGGGAATAGATTTGGTATATGCCCATGGTTCCTGTGTTCCACATTGGATTTATGAGAAAAGAGAATAAATCCTTTTTTCTTAGTCCATGTGGGACACACAACTCCCCTTTCAAACATTAGTTTGAGATCCTAGACTTTAAACATTAAAATGTCTTCAGCAGCCTCACCTTTTTAGTCGAGTTTGGCTGTTCCTCACCCAATTTTATTCCCCCTACACAGCTTCTTTCTGTTTCAGTTAATGATTGTTTCAACCTACACATTAAATTGATTTGCACCTGTTTGGTATAATTGTTTAATCATACACTTGTCTATATGCCAACAAAATCCTGAATTTGTGCTAGAAGAATTGATGTTGTTTTGCAGGCAAAGGGAGGTCACACCAAACATTGATTTGATTAGATTTTTTTTTCTGTTCACTCACTACGCATTTTGTTAATTGATAAGAATAATCTATTAAACACGTCAAGCATTTTTTTCACACCTGCTTAAAACTTTTGCACAATATATATATATAATATAGATACGGCAAAGTCAAGCTGTTCTGGGACAAGCCAACTGCTCCGCACAGTACAAATAAATATATTACTCTTGTTTTAAATAAGGATTTTAACCACTTGCATATGTTGTACTAGCCGGCATTCAAGGGTTAAAAGTCCCGTTTAAATCCATGAGTATTTTAGGAATTTCCTATACAGTGCAATTGGTTTGCTTCCAAATAGGTAGATATATAATCTAATCTATTCTATTGATGGGAAAAAGAGTATAGGCAAGGATGCCATTTCCATGGCTCTGATCACATTGTTTAAAAAAAAAATGTATGTAAAGCACTTTCAGGACGTTAAAGTAAGTGAAAAAAGTTAGAAGAAATTTATTGAATGATCAAAGTTCCAGTGGTTGAATTACAGAACTTGAGGAAGGTTGTGTTATACAACCAAAACATTGTTTGTTTTTTTGCTTTTGTTTTTGTGTTTAAAAATAAAAAAATATATATAGATATAAAGATAGATATATTCTACAATAAACATGTCCCTCTAGGCAAAATGGCCTTACCTGGAGTCAGGCTTTAAACATCTACCTTCTTCACACTTGTGGAAAATCTATTAACCCACCAGTAATTGTACTTCCCATTCTGGGCCATGACTTCCTTATTCAGAATTGTCTGACTGCTTGTCTATCCAAGAAGTTCTTTAACATCTATAAACTTTGCATTGTTCTCCATGATCTGAGACATAGTTCCTTAACATTTAGCAGCTTATTGGGCAATTACGTCGACCTGCCCATGATCTTATTGTGGTTTGAATACACTGAGCAAAACAAACTTTTAAAGACAAGTGGTGCTGTTCTGAGACAAACCAACTGCATCATAGGAACAAATAAAAATGTTGATTCGTTGGTTTAAATTGGACTTTTAAGTTGTTGAATCCTAGAGATGGCCCCATCTCATTGTGAAGCAATGAGTGGGGAACTCTAGTATTCAATGGGATAAATGGCCAGTTTAAACCAGTTGGAGGTTGGATAATTTGATAATTTGATCTGTTTCCTATGATGCAGATGGTTTGCTCATTTCTGTTTTGTACACCCACCTCAGTGAGTTCTGTGTGAGAATTGGTGGAAACCACTGAAGGAACTGGATTTTTGCTCACATGCCAACCACAGATATCTTGGATGTGTGCTTTAGTTTTAACACTCCCCATGCTTTTTCGCTATTCTTGATCACTCTGTGTAAATTGTTTCTAGATCTCCATTTTATTTTTCTGCTTTTTTCCTCCTTCTCTCCCTTCTTGTTTCCTTCTGCCTGTCTCTTACTAGGAACCCAAGTGTTCCCCTCTCCTGCCCCCGGACCTGTTAAAGAGTCTGGCTGCTCTAGAGGAGGAGGAAGAGCTGGCTTTCTCCCCTCCTCCTGATCTTTACCCTGCTCTTCTCGGCCCCCTGGCCTCTCTTCCTGGACGAAGCCTCTTTGTATGTATTCTGTGTGGTGCATTGATTCCTCTACTTCTTTACAGTGTCCCCTACCAGCTTGTGTCTGTGTAGTTTCTACCACATAAGGCTGCTTTCTCTAGTCTGTAGCTTTCCAGTTTTCTTTCTGTATAAGTGGTTTGTAGGCAGTCATGTTCTACTGTTTAATTTTTTAGCTGGGTGGGAGAATTACTGTATTAAATGAGCAGTACACTTATATTGTATAAAAAAAAAAAAATATATATAATTCAGATTTTTCATGCTGAGTAAAAAAGGGCATGGTCCTAATAATCTTTTTAGTGTGCCACAAGGCCCATGTTCATACGTATTAAAATCGGGAATGAACAACTTGAAGCCCTTTAGCTGTTGAAGCCCAGAATTCATCATCTTCCTCATCAGTTATAATCCTCAGCCTCTAGATGGCCTCAAGTTGTCCACCCCCTCCTTATACATAAGCGATGTCTCCAACGCATTGCATCTTGATGTGTTAGAGACCTCTGGCGTACAAAGGGTTAATTTTTGTAAATAATATTTTTTTTTTTGTTTTGCCGCAGAATTGTTTCTTCATCTCTCCATTAGGTTTAGGTGTCTTGCACCACCATTTCATTTTCTGTTATTATTTATTAATTGATTTTGATTAACCCCTTTGCGTCCTGTGACGAACCCGGGCCGTCACGCTGGTCCGGCACTTAAGGACCAGGGACGGTCCTGGTACGTCACGTACTATTACTCAGCGCGCTCCTGCAGGAGCGCGGTGAGTAATACCGTGGACTGAAGTTGATCGCTCCAAGACCGGAGCGATCTCTTTCAGTCCTTCTTTCGACGTGCCACCCCACGTGATCAGTCACATGGGATGGCACGTCGAATTCGTCTGTCTGGTCCTTAAAGGACCAGACACCCCAGGATCGCTGGACCTTAAGGGTTTAATTGCATGTCACAAGTTGTAATATAGTGGACTGCACTTTGCCACAGTCTTTTTGGATCCTTAAATACTGATACATGCAATTAGGGCCTGCACAATTTCATGCAACATAAAGACTGGCTACAGCAACTCACTGATGCTGATATACGAAAAGTAATGGGAGCAGTTCTGCAACATAGAGAACAGATACAAATGACCTAAATTCCCATCAATTTGAAATGGGTTTCTCTGTCGTTCAATACAGGTTACTGGTAACTTTGAGTAGGCGATCCACCCCTTTAACTAGGCAAGAACAAATCTAGAAGTTAATGCAGGGGTGGAGCCTACGTTCCCTCCTTGGCTGCAGCTAGCCAATCAGCTCCAGTAAGATTTGTTCCTTGGTGAAGACACAGGCAAGAGAACAGTTCTGCTATAGTTTTAGCTAATTTTTTATTTTTCTATTAGATATGGAATACCACCATTAGGCAGATTACCATAACTGACAATGCCCTTAGATGTGGCTAGCTCAGTGACCAGGTGCTTTTTGTGGACCTTAAGCCCTGGGGGGAAAATCTTGGGTTCAAGTTCTTTCCTCGGAAGTTGCCCACTGAGGCTTCTTCTTAATACATGGTAATCTGAAGACACAAAATCTGCAGGAATGGTGAGCAACCCTTTGAGTGCTGCAGGTCCACATGTCCCACAGTGCCCCTCCGCACAGGGGTTTACCTTTTGGAGTTCCTGTTGCACACTCCTGCACTCATTGGGTTTATCTGTATATCTGTTGGGTGTTTTGGAGCAAGTTTCTGTGGTAACTTAACCCTTTAGCTGCTGGTTTTGCATCTTTTGGGGATTTATTGGCACTTTCCCTACTGGGTTCAGAGTTTTTTTTAGGTCTGTTAACATGTTCTAGTGATGTTTCATGTAACTTTAATTCACAGTTTCAACTTTGCAAAATTTGTGTTAAAGGTGCACTTTACCACATAGACGCCATTGCTCCATTCACTCCTATGGGACTATACAGTTTGGGACATATCTCTGGAACCGCTCAACGTAGCGACTTCATAGATGGCTCATTTTACTTGTCTGCCCTTGCTCTATCATTCGGTTAATGATTTATGTGTGTTGGGGGGCTCAGGGGGGGCTTCGGGCACTGTTGGGGTGCTACATTTCCCATGAGAGCTTGCTTTGCGTGGTCTTTTCTGATTGGCTCCTTCCGAAGCAGCCATTTTGTGCCTTTTCCTGAACAAGTATCCTACACAGGGCTTGTGAAAATGTCTAATCTGTTAGAGCTTGGGGCCAGGCCTAAGACTAAGGACGCTGGCGTCTCTGTGTACCCTATTGCGCATTACTCATGTCATTCAGGGTTACCTTGAGAATTCTCAGGTCATTTATGCCCAGCATGAACTGATGTCCCTTAGTCTCTCCCATGGACCTCCAGCCATGCATTAGAGCCAGTTTGGGTGGAAGAGTTCAAGGCTGCTACTAGAGACCTCCGGTCTACATTGCAACTCTTTCCATCCCAGTTACAAGAGGTCTTCCACTCCTGGCAGACCCCTTCTTCCGTCAGATCTTCCCTGTCGAAACAGCAGGGAGTACCTGACGTATCAGATTCCTCTAAGGAGGAACTGTTGTGGATTCGGATGTTGAGGAATGTTCTGCTCTGGGCTCCTTTCAATTTTTTGGGGACCCCTTTGAGGCTTATCCTGATCCCTCAGCATGAGGGCTTGATCAGAGCCGTCTTAACTACCCTAAACATTCCAGGAGGTTTCTGCGGATCCTCTGATGTATTTCAGGAGCCTAAAGACCCTATACTTGTTTTCCACCTAACCCCACTCTTGACCGCCTTGTGTCTGATGAGTGGAAGTCTCCGGACAGGAAACCTTCTGTTTCCAAGAAATTTGCCAAGCTTTACCCCTTCTCTGAGGCGGCGCTTACTCAGTGGGTTCATACTCCCCCAAAGTGGATGCTCCTGTCTCCAGGCTATCTAAGTCCACTGCCTTGCCAGTTGCCGATGCATCTGCTCTGAAAGACTGGACTGACAAGAAACTTGAGGTGTCCCTCAAGTCCATTTTTTGCCACTGCTGGTACTGCCATTCGTCCAGCGTTCGCTGCGGCATGGGTGAACCGGGACATTGTGGTCTGTACTGAACAACTCACCACGGCTGTTCATCAGGGTGCTCCTACTTTGGATTTGTTGCGGCTTCTTGCCAACATTTCTGTTTCTGCTGCCTTATTTGATGCCATCCTTTTGGTGGCAAGGGTTTGTACTATGTCTGTGGCTGTCAGATGAGCTCTTTGTCTCAAGATCTGGTCTGCTAACAAAGCTTCCAAGAAAGCTTTGCTCTCATTGCCGTTTCAAGGCACCTCTTTGTTTGGGTCGGATCTTAAAGATCTGATTAGTGAGGCCACAGGGTACTCTTCTGCCTATGGTCCCCAGGAAGAAGATGCCTCTCAAGCGTAATTGTCTTTTTCATCCCTTCCAGACTGAGACACGTCCGGCGGACCAGGCGGTTCCCTCCGCTCCGTGTTCCTCCTCCAAGCTCAAATAGCAATGGAAGCCCAAGGTCTCCTCCAAGCCTAAGGCTCCCAAGCCACCTTCGGCATGACTCGCCGAACCCAGGTCCCCATTTGGTTGTGGGTGGCCGTCTGCGTCACTTCCACATCGTCTGGGAGGATTCAGTGGCGGACCCGTGGGTTTTACAGGTGGCGGCGAAAGGGTACAGGATCCCTTCCGCCTCTCTTCCTCCCTTACCATCTGTTCAATGGCACTATCCAGGCCTTTCTGGACAGGGATGTTCTGGAGCCTGTTCCAGTTCGCGACAAAGGTATTGGTTTTT
The DNA here is from genome assembly GCA_037306005.1 of Rhinophrynus dorsalis. Lineage (NCBI taxonomy): Eukaryota > Metazoa > Chordata > Amphibia > Anura > Rhinophrynidae > Rhinophrynus > Rhinophrynus dorsalis. The sequence goes on from CM074722.1 coordinate 190,763,657, forward strand.
ACTCAAACCTCTCTGTGTTCTCCAAGAAGGACTGCAGCTGTCGTCCCATTTTGGATTTGAAGGATCTCCAGTCCTTTGTGATCAAGACTCGTCACCAGGTGTCCCTAAGGACGGTCATTGCTGCTATGTCCCCGGGGGATTTCCTTGCCTCTCTGAATCTTCAGGACGCGTATCTACACATCGCCATTCATCCAGAGAGTCGGCAGTATCTCAGATTTGCCTGCGACCAAGGGCACTTTCAGTTTTCAGCTCTTCCCTTTGGTCTGACTACAGCTCCTCAAGTCTTCAGCCGTGTCCTGGGAGTTTTAGTATCAGTCCTCCATCAGGACAGCATCAGAGTTACTCCATACATGGACGACCTTCTTCTGAAAGCCCCTTCTGCAGAACTTCTTCATCAGCAGGTTCAGGACTGCATTCATGCTCTCACCCATCACATGGGGATCGTCAACATAGTCAAGATCTTGTCCCATACCAGCGTCTGGTCTTCCTGGGCCTTCTCTTCGACACTCCGCAGAGCAAGGTGTTTCTCACGGACGAGGTGGCTCACAAGATTACCCACAGGGTTTCTGCTGTTCTTTCTCACGATCCAGTTCCCGCCAAGAAGCTGTCCTTTCTAGTGGGGAAATTCATTTCCACCATAGAAGTAGTCCTACTTGCCATGGCTCACACCAGGGAACTCCAAAGGTTTGTGATCCAGGTGTGCAGGGGTCAGCCGGACCTTACTAAGAAGTCCGTATTCCTCCTTCTTCATGTAGAACTGAGTTTGTCGTGGTGGCTCGACCTCTCCAATCTACTGAACGGCAAGTCCTTCCTGGTATCCTTCTGGACCACGGTGACCACGGATGCCAGCCTTTCCGGCTGGGGAGCGGTCCTGGGTCGCCTGAGTGCTCAGGGTCGGTGGTTTCTGGAGGAATCTGTCCTTCCCATCAACGTGTTGGCGCTTCAGGTGATATTTCATGCCCTTCGTCATTGGACACCCCAGCTGGAAGAATGCCCAGTACGGGTCCAGTCCGACAACGCCACTGTTGTGGCTTACATCAACAAGTAGGGCGGAACATAAAGTCTCGCCGCTTGGTTAGAGGTCAAGGCTATTTTATCCTGGGAAGAAGAACACATTCCTGCCATATCCGCAGTGCACATTCCTATCGTAGACAGCGTCATTGCAGATTTCTTCAGTCGACACGGTGAACAGCGGAGAGTGGGAACTGCACCCAGTGGTGTTCAGAAGTGGGGTCTTCCTTGCATCAACCTGATGGCGACAAGACACAACCGGAAGGTTCCGAGGTTCTGCTCTTGCTGTAGGAATCTTCTAGCTCTATAGGTGGATGCCATGTCCATTCCTTGGTTATTTCCTCTGGCACACATCTTTCCTCCCCTTCCCATGTTGCACAGGGTGTTACGGAAATTGAGACTGGAGAGCTGTCCAGTCATTCTGATTGCTCTGTGCTGGCCTCGACAGGCTTGGTTTCCACAGCTTCTGGATCTGTCAGTGGCGGAGCCATTCCGGCTCCCTTGCTGCCCAGATCTTGTTCTACAGGGTTACCTGTGGAAGGAGGATGTTCATTGTCTAGCTTTGATGGCTTGGAAATTGAATACTCAATATTGAAGAATAGAGGTTTTTCTTCTGGTGTGGTGGCTACTATGCTCAGTGCCCGCAAGCCGTGTCTGGTCAACCTTTCTATCTTGGTGTGCTTATAGGGACCTTTCTCAGGAATTTGATCTGCCTATGGTCCTGGCTTTCTTGTAGGACGGTGTGGATAAGGGCCTCAGTTTGAGTTCTCTTAAAGGGATAGCCATCTCTTCAGATCTGGAATGCAGTCCATAAACCAGACAGATAACAGGAGGGGACAGTCTTCTTCCTATGAGAACAATGAAAGCCCTGCCCCCCCCCCCCCGACAAGTTTTTCAGGTTTTTCCCCTTATCTTAATTGAAGATTGTCCCTCTACAGTCTACCTGGGCACCTCCCTTCTGCTCTGGTTGAGCAGTGTTACATCCGTAAAAGGGGCAGGAGGGGGGATACTTTTTCATTTAATTACTCTTGAACTACAACTCTGACAGAATTGAAATGACACTCTTCAAAGTCCAAATACTATGATGATTAATTAGAGCTGCTTTTATTATGAAACATTACTATCCCTTTAGGGTTCAGACTTCTGCTCTCTCTGTTTTCTTTCAGAGGCGCATTGCTATTCTTCCTGATGTCAAGGTTTTCTTCCAGGGCATTGCTCATACTCATCCTGCTTTTATGACTCCTGCTCCTCAGTGGGATCTTAACTTTGTTTTGGGCATCCTTCAGCGCCCTCCCTTTGAGTCCTTGGCTACTATTCCTTTATGCCTGCTGAAGTGGAAAATGTGGTGCCTTCTTTCTGCCCTGACCCTACCTCTGACAAGGAGAGGGATCTCCACTTGTTAGAGGAGGTGCGTTGTCTTAAGTTTTATGTACGTCGCACTGAGTCCATTAGACAGTCTGACGTCCTGAGGGTCCCAGGGAAGGGAGTCCTGCGTCCAAAGTGACTTGCGTCTTGGATCAAGTCCATTATTCGTAAGGCTTACGAGCTAAGGAAGAAGGCTGTTCCCTTTCGGGTCACGGCTCATTTTACTAGATCTATTGGGGCTTCTTGGGCTTCCAAGAATCGGGCCTCCTCTGATCAGTGGTGCAAGGCTGCCACTTGGTCGTCTGTGCACACCTTTTCGAAGCACTACCGTGTTGATGTGCTGGCATCGGCTGACACCAGTTTTGGGAGGAAGATCCTGGAGGCAATCTTGTCTGTGTAGTATCCTCTTCAGTTCTTTGGTGCTTTGGTGTAACAGTTCCTGGGGTGGTGTTACGCCTGTTCAGTGTCCGTTGACAATTCATTGTTTTTGTTGGGCTGTCTCTGATCTGATGGTTCATATATGCTATGGTGACTTTGGGGGCCCGGCGCCTGGTCCTTGCCTTACTTTGCACCTCTGGGAAACTCAATTGTTGGACATCCCAGAGTTACCAGTAACCTATATTGGAAGACAGAGAAAAGAGGATTTTAGTCTTACCTGTTAAATCCTTTTCTTTTAGTCCATACAGGTTACTGGTCTCCCACCCTGTCAAGGTACCATGCTTGGCTCTCCTGTGGTAGACCGTGGGGGTCCTTCAGGGTCATGCTCACAGGAGTCTTCTTTCCCTTCTACTATCTAGTCAATAGTTAGTGTCTCAAATCTTACTGGAGCTGATTGGCTAGCTGCAGCCAAGGAGGGAAGGTAGGCTCCATCCCCTTCATTCACTTCTAGAATTGTTCCTGCCTAGTTAAAGGGGTTGATCGCCTACCCAAAGTTACCAGTAATCTGTATGGACTAAGAGAAAAGGATTTGACAAGTAAGACTAAAATCCTATTTTTTAATACCGGGTATGTCTGAATGACTCAAGTACTTTATCACACATGGTGCAGTTGCTTTGCTCCAGAATTATTCCAGCCCCACTTAGTACACCAACCTCACTGTGAAACAAGATGGAGTGGTGGTTATTCAGTAAACCTGTTGCCAAAGAAAATTTCTATCAAACTGCCCTTTATCAAGACTTAATAGGCCTTTTGAGCCTAAACTTCGGCGGGTTTCTATAGCCAGTTTGCCTTTTCTTACATTTGATGCCTCCTATAATTCTTCTATCTGTAACTGCATACTGTGCTATGTGGGGATGTTTTTGTTGTACATTCTTCACTAAAGTTTTGTATACTATTATCTCAATGCACTGGACAATTCTCTAGCAGTAGAGGGAAAAAATTTGACCATACGTAGAGCAATTCTGGCTTGAAACAGTTTGGCTGGCTCCAAAGATTTCAGTTTGTAGCCACATCTCTTTAGCCGTGCCCCTGAGGCTTCACCCTGAGCACTGCAATGTGATTATTTCAGTGTGCCAGGAGATGGTCACATAGCCTGCACAGATGACACTGATAGGGAGCTGATAGGAGTCCTAGTCTTCATTGCCCTAAAAGCATTCCCTGATGTAAACCTTATTTGCTCACAAGGTGAGTCAGTGGGTGATAATATGTGAAGTATGAGGGTTGAGTTATTGCTGGCACTGGGAAGGCTTTAGCTTGCTAACTTTTGGAGGGGGACATCCAGATGTTTATAATTGTGTGAATGTGCAGAGGAGAGGGCCACCATCCAAACAGTGTCTTGGAAGTGTTTGTACAATGATGGTGATTGTGATTGAAGGGGGCAAGCAGAGCCTTGGCTTTCAGCCAGGGGACAGTGGCACTTTTTATTCTCTCTGCACCAACTTACTGTGCCCCTTTTTTTCTATGGAGACTTCGGGGGGGGGGGGATATTGAGTTTCAAATGCATAGTTATGTTTTATAAGCATTGGAAGAACTATAAATAACTTCCTCTTACATCCTAAATGGAACACAGGTACCATGGGGGTTGAGTCCCTCTTTTTGGAGAGCTGGACACATCTTAAAGACAGAGGCTTATGGGTAGAGATTCCCTGCTCTTTGACACCCAACAAGGGAAGGATTTCCTGCCAATTGAAAAAATTCTTCTGGTATTGCAGGAGGTGTCTCAGGCCCTGATCAGGGAGTATATGAGCTCGCTGGGTAAACTAGTGTTGACACTAGAGGCTGTGTCTTACGCTCAGGTGCATACGAGAGAGCTTCAGAGAGATGTCATCCAGAGTTTGTCCAGGAATCTGGCACGCTTGGATCAGCAGGGACCTTCAGCGGTTGTTGTGGCAACGCAAACTGGAACGGGGAAACCCTTTGTGATACCAAAATGGACTATTGTCCTGAACGGATGGGTTGCGGTTCTGGGTCACCAGGGGGGATTCAGGGCAGGTGGACTCTGGAGGAGTCTTTTCAATCCATCATTGTCTTGGAACTCCAGGCAATATGACTGGCCCTCACTCTTGAGGGGGAAGGGAATGAGGGTCCAGTCGGACAATTCCACGGCTGTGGCTTACATAAAAGTTGAAGGGGGCACTCACACTGCCGTCTGGTTCAAAGTGAGGTACATTCTCGGTTGGGCAGAAGCGTACGTTCCGGCCATATCTGCCTTTCACATTCTAGGGATAGAAAACATTTTGGTGGACTTGCTAAGCCTCCAAGATGTTGATCTAGGAGAGTGTGAACTCAATACGGAAGGGTTCTATCTGATTGTGCTTTAGTGGGGTTTGCCAAAGATAGACCATGTGGCCACTAGGGAGAACAGAAAGGTTCTGACTTTCTGCTCCCAGAAGTGGGATCCTCTAGCCTTTGCAATGGACATGATGTCCATTCCGTGGAACTTCCACCTCTCATTTCTCCTCCATTTCCTCTCATTCCCTGGGTGCTCCAGAAGGTCAGGATGGACGGTGCAACCGTAATTCTGTTTGCTCTTTACTGGACCAGGAGAGCGTGGTTTGCGGAACTGGTCAGTCTTTCTATTCAGGACCCGCTGCACCTTCCTCCCAGGGCCCGGTCCTCCTCCTCCAGGGTTACCTGTGGCAGGAGGATGTGGAAAAGATGGCTTTGATGACATGGCTGTTGAAGCCCATATCTTGAGGAGGAAATGGTTCACCACTGAGGTAATATCCACTATGATCCTGGCCTACAAGCCTGTCTGTTCCAAGGCCTACCATAGGGTGCACAGACAAAGCTGCGTCCTCGCATGAGTTTGACCTCCGTTTGGTGTTATCCTTTCTCCAGGATAGTGTTTTTCCAGAGATACATTGCCACCATTCTGGATGTCAAGGTTTTTCCTTCAGGGGTGGCTCACTCCTTCCATGTCTTAAAGGCTCCCACTCCTCCGTGGAACCTTTATTTGGTCTTTGGAGTTTTGCAGAGGCCTCCCTTTCTTCCATCCCTTTGCATCAATTGACATTCAAGATGGGGGTTTTTTGTTTTGACAGTGGTTTCCATCCGCAGAATTGTAGGCTTTGTCTTGTAAGCCACCTTTCCAAAAGGAAAACCTGTCTTGTTGATCTGCCTTTTGTTTTTGTGTGCTTTGTACGTTCAGAGTCCATTGCCACTTACTGTTTGGACTATTCTGATACGGTGAGCTTTGGTATCTGGGACAGGCGTGAGGTCATTTCTCCTTTTTTCCCCCACCTCTGGGAGATTAGTGTTGGTAACTGTGTTCCATATAGAACGTAAGAGTAAAAAAGGATTTTGCTGTTCTTACCTGTTAAATAATTTCCTGTTTAGTCCATATGGAACACCGGTCTCCCACCCAGAGAAATATACCTTTGATATGGACTGATATCTGGGCTGTGGAGATCTTTTTAGAGACTTTCTTCTTTTAGGAGATTTTCTTCTTCTCCTGGTTGCCTTGTTGTTTGGCTTTGGTCACATTCATTGTTGAGAGTGGGGGAAGGGTTGGTCTGGAGGAGGAGTCGGCAGTCTTCACGTACAAGACTGTCTTTGAGGTGTCTTGCACTCCAAAGGAGGGACTCAACCCTCATGGTACCTGTGTTCCATATGGACTAAAGAGAAAAGGATTTAACAGGTAAGAGCACTAAAATCCTATATATAAGAAAAAGATGGGCACTCCAAAATTCTAAATGCTCTGCCTAGGTGCTCTTGCTCGAAATGTTTGCAATATATTGTAGTTGTATCAACAGATGATATCAAAAGCAGGCACTCACAGGTCTTCATAAAATAATTTTATGAAGACCTGTGAGTGCCTGCTTTTGATATCATCTGTTGATACAACTACAATATATATATATATATATATATATATATATATATATATGTATGTGTTTGAACCCTTTATTATGTTAAAATAGGAAAGAGCATAATTTCTTACTTTCTTTTTTTTTTGCTATGCAGAGACTAGTGAAAATACCCAGCCCTGCATATGGTCGGTCATACCTGGTGTTTCCTTACATCTCTACATTCCTTTTCCAGAATGCTTTCAGCTCTTTGAGATATCTAGCAGGGAGGGAAGTTTAGGTTGAAACGCCAAATATTTGTAATCCGCAGGAGCTGTGTTTCTTTTTGTGAAGTGATGAATATTGTTTAAAATAAAGCTATCCAAACAGGTGTAGCTGCCTAGACTGTCAACAAACTGCAAAATAGTGTCTGTTGGAGGAGCGACAATTTCTGCTGTGGTTAAAATTCCACCAAATCCCCTTCTGCAAGGTGGCGATTTAATAAGGTATTATAAAGTGGAGAGGACTTCTCCAGTTTGTAAAAATATCCAGTCCCTTTATTATTTTTGGAGCCTATGCTTCTCCAGCTTGTGAGATGTTCGTGCATATGCTCCATAAAATAACATTGAAACTAGAAAAGGTCTAGCACTGCAGAGGTTTTCTCCTTTTTATCACACCTTGGTGCATTTCACCCATGGAGTTGGCAATATGAGGCCCTCTAGATGTTGCTAAACAACAATGGTTGTTGGAGGATGATGGGATTTGTAATTCATCAACACCTTGAGGCCTCACATTGTACTCCCCTGCCCATCTGGTCCAGTCTGGTGCATTAGTCCATCAGATATTTCCTGTTTTTGCCTTATTTCTTATCAATAATTTTATTTTCAGAATGGCTCCGCTGTTTGAATAATGGCTTTTCTTATTTGTTTAATGGTAAAAGATGCACTTGCATGCCAATTGAACTTGTCTGGCAGTAAGTTCTCTCTCTTTCTTTTGGAGAAGTCTCTCTTGGAAAAGCCATCTGAGCTGATCTCCCAGCCCCCCTCTTTCCTCTCACTCACTGGATTTTCACTAAGCCAGGTAAGGGGGGGGGGGTTATTGGATCTGGATAGGGTGCTTGTGTAAGGGATGGGGGAACTGTGTTGTACGTCAGTTACATTCACTACTAAGATACTCCTAATCTTTTCAGGAAAGGTTCCCAAATAGCAGCATGTTTAACGAGGTGTACAGCAAATCCCCATGCAGCAGCACAAAGGCTGAGGCATTTCCACACATGGGGCAACAGGAGACTTCCCTCTACTCTCTGTTTGAGGGGAAGCCCTGGTCTCCATCCCTTCCAGCAAGCTCAGGTAAGTAGCATGAATGGAATGGTGCACAAGGCCATGTCTAAGAGGAAACTTAAAGTTCATTGGGCGCACACCCAAGGGAAAAACATATATGCACATTTTGACCCTTTCTGCCACATGCAAAAAGTCAAAAGTGTATACATTATGGGTCAAACTAAATGCACCCTAGGTAAGGAAAAAAATGCACATTGATGAAACACATTGAATGCTAGATAGGTCTCCGGTGCACTGCAAAGCAATCACTGGAGAACTCTAGCAGCCAAGGGCTTAAAAGCCCTATTTCACTGTCGTCCAATACAGGTCACTGGTACTCTGGGAGGCGTAAGTCCCCTTTAATAGGCAGGAACAACTATGCAAATGATTTGCAAGGGGCGGAGCCTCCCCTCTTACTTAAGCCACCTTCTGGCCAGAGCCACTTAGATTGATTTGTTCCTGGAGTGCTTTGCACACCAGGTAGTAGAACATCTATGCATCTTAGTGTTTTATTATTTTTATGCAAATATGGAATACCACCATTAGGAGGGTGACCATGGCTGTGAATTGCCCTCTCTAAAGTGGCTGGTGCAGCTTCCAGGGATTTCTGTGGACCTTATGCCCTGAAGAGGGAACAGCTTGTGTTGAGCAGCTTCCCTGTTGAGGAATTTACCTCTGGGTTATTCCTTATTCATCATGGTCACCTGAAGACAGAAGTCCTGCAAGAAAGGTGAGTCACCCATTGAGTGCTGAAGGTCCACTTGTCCCCACAGTGTCCCTTTGATGGGCTTGTATTTGGGAGTTTTCAATACACTCCAGCACTCATAGGGTGTTTTTATTGCATTATTACTCTTTTATGCAATTTCTGTGGTATTCTCTGGGTTTTGGAGCATGGGATATTTGTTTACTTATGTTTCTTATGTGTTTTATTCTTGTTTGAGCACTTTTTGATGTTTTCTTAAACTTTATAAAAAATTGAGTTCCGCGCCTTTAAGCGCGGCTTTTCCCGCTCAGACGCAATGGCTCCTTTACTCTCTATGGGAATTCACAGTGTGGGACATATCTTTGGAACCGCTTGTCACAGCAACTCCAGAGAGGGCTCATTTTACTGCTAGGCTCCTGCTCTATCATCCGGATTGTGTTTTATTTATGTTGGGTGTTCAGGGGGGCTTCGGGCACTGTTTGGGGTACTTGTAGAGGGAAAACTACATTTCCCATGAGCGCCTGGTTCGCGCTCGTTTCTGATTGGCTGTCATGACGACGCCATTTTGTGGTACTTTTCCTATGCGAGTACACTACGCAGGGACCGAGCGTTCTCTCTCCTCTACAGATTAACCCTTCTCTGGCCAGATAAGTCCGAATTTAGACATTTCTGGGGTGAAACTTTAATCCTTTACACTTTTTCTGGGTGATAGTGTTATTAGTGGGGTATATTGACGCTGTGAGCATGTCTACTTCACTGGAGCTAGGGGCTAGACCCAAGTCTAAGGAGGATGGGGGGTCTGCTACCCCCATGGCGTTTTGCTCCTCTTGCCACATTGGGCTGTCTAGCGATACTGTGGGGGATCTATGCCCTAATTGTACTGGTCAAGATAGCAACCCTGGACTTCCCAGCCACGCTATTGAGCCATCTTGGGTGAGGGAGTTTAAAGCTGCCACTAGGGATCTCAGATCCATGCTTCAACTCTTTCCCTCTCAGATACAGGGGGCTCTCCAGGTCTGGCAGACCCCCTCTACCATCAGGACCTCCCTGCCTAAGCCACAGGGGGCTCCTGATGTAACTGATTCTTCTGAAGAAGAACTCTTGCAGGATTCTGATGCTGAGGAACGTACTGTTATTGAATCTAACAGATCCATTGGGGACCCCTATGAGTGTGACCCTGAAGTCTCGGCTGAGGGTCTGATCAGAGCGGTTCTGAATACGCTCAACCTTCCTCTGACTCAGGAATCCACTTATGATCCTACTGATGTTTTTCAGAAAAAGCAATCTAAGCCAGTTGTTTGTTTTCCAACTAATCCTACTCTTGCTCGTCTAGTCTCTGAGGCGTGGAGGAATTCTGATAGATCTTCCTCTGTCTCCAAAAAGTTTGGTAAGCTGTACCCTTTTCCTGAGACTGAGCTGGCTAAATGGGTGCATCCTCCTAAGGTGGATGCACCTGTTTCCAGGCTATCCAAGTCTACCGCTTTGGCTGTCTCTGATGCCTCTGCCCTACAGGATTGGACGGATAAGAAATTGGAACTTTCTCTTAAGTCCATTTTTGCCTCTATTGGCACTGCCATGCGTCCAACCTTTGCAGTGGCATGGGTTAACAGGGCTATCGCGGCCTGGACTGAGCGACTGACTGAAGCAGTTCGCCAGGATGCTCCAGTTTCTGAACAGTTACAGCTTCTTGCTAACATTTCTGAAGCTCAGAACTATGTTGCTGACGCTGCCTTTGATGCTGTGCGCATGATGGCGAGGGCCTCCACTTCTTCTGTGGTGGCTAGACGCGCCCTTTGGCTGAAAATTTGGTCTGCTGATACAGCCTCCAAGAAAGCCTTGCTTTCCTTGCCCTTTCAGGGGAATTTGCTTTTTGGGTCTGAACTCAAAGAAATGATTAGTGAGGCTACTGGCGGTAAAAGTACTCTTCTACCCTCAGTTTTTAAGAAAAAGTTTCCAGCCAAACGCAATCTTTCCTTTCGTTCCTTTCAGACTGAGACACGCTCCTCGGCCCAATCGGGTCCTCCCACTACGCGCTCCTCCTCCAAGCCCAAACAGTCCTGGAAGCCCAAAGTTGCCCCCAAGGCCAAGACCTCCAAGACTGCTTCGGCATGACTCGCCGAACCCGTGTCCGCATCCGGCTGTAGGTGGACGCCTCCGCATCTTTCGCCAGACTTGGGAGGAGTCAGTGGCGGATCCATGGGTTCTTCAGGTGGTGTCAGAGGGATACAGGATCCCTTTCTCCTCCCTTCCTCCTTTTCGGTTCCATTTTACTCGTCCTTCTCAGGAACCCACAAAAAGGCGTCTGTTCGACGACGCTATTCAGGATCTCTTGGACAAAGAGGTCCTGGAGGCGGTTCCTCAGGGGGACACAGGTTCAGGATTCTATTCCAACCTGTTTGTGGTAGCCAAAAAGGACGGAGGGGCTTGTCCCATTTTGGATCGCAAAGATCTCAATGCGTATGTGGTGACTTCCCACTTCCGCCAGGAATCCCTGCGATCTGTGATTGCAGCTTTGTCTCCGGGGGAATTTCTTGCCTCCCTGGACCTTCAGGATGCTTATCTTCACATCCCTATTCATCCAGAGAGCAGGCGGTATCTCAGGATTGCCTGCCACAGGGGACACTTTCAGTTTGCAGCTCTCCCCTTTGGGCTGACTTCAGCCCCTCAGGTCTTCCAGAGGGTGTTAGGTTCCTTGATAGCGGTGCTTCATCAGGATGGGATCAGAGTGACCCCCTACATGGACGATCTCCTACTGAAAGCCTCCTCAGCGGAGCTTCTCCATCAGCAATTACAGAAGTGTATACACACTCTGAACCGTCATGGCTGGATCCTGAATCTGGACAAGTCGGACTTGGTTCCATCTCAGAGGCTTCTATTCCTGGGTCTCCTGTTCAACACTCGCCAATGCATGGTGTTTCTTCCAGAGGATGTGGCTCACCAGATAGCCGTCCGAGTGGCTGGGATTCTGGATATGGACGAAATTCCGGTACCGAAGTTGTCGTCTTTAGTGGGGAAGTTCATTTCCACGATCGAAGCAGTACCATTTGCCATGGCCCACTCCAGGGAACTTCAGAGATTTGTGATCCAGACGTGCAGGAATCATCCAGATCATCAACATCTGGCCGTCTCTCTACCTCCTCATGTCGAGTCGAGTCTGCACTGGTGGTTGGATCTCTCTCATCTCCTGAAAGGGAGATCCTTTCTAGTTCCTCGTTGGACCACAGTCACAACGGATGCCAGCCTTCGGGGCTGGGGTGCAGTCTGGGGTCGCTTCAGTGCTCAGGGGAAATGGGGTCTGGAGGAATCCCTTCTCTCCATCAATGTTCTGGAACTTCGAGCTGTCCGGCTTGCCCTGAGGCACTGGGAGTCTCAACTGACCGGTCGTCCGATCAGAGTGGAGTCCGACAACGCCACGGCGGTGGCTTACATCAACAGGCAAGGCGGCACAAGAAGCGGTTCTGCCTGGTGGGAGGTCAAGGATATTTTGTCTTGGGCAGAAGATCACGTGCAAAGAAAGGATTTTCTCCTTCTGTGGTGTCGACTATGCTTAGTGCTCGTAAGCCTGTGTCCTCCAAGATCTATCATCGCATATGGTCAACCTTCGTTGCATGGTGCACTGATAAGAAATTGTCACTTGATTTTCATCTTCCCACTGTCCTGGCCTTCTTGCAGGACGGTGTTGATAAGGGGCTCAGTCTGAGTTCCCTCAAGGTTCAGACCTCTGCCTTGTCTGTGTTTTTCCAGGAAAGGATTGCTATCCTTCCTGATGTCAGAGTTTTCTTCCAGGGTGTGACTCATGTTCGGCCTGCCTTCAAGAGTCCTACTCCCCAGTGGGACCTCAATTTGGTGCTGGGAGTACTCCAGCGACCACCGTTTGAATCCTTGGCTTCCATTCCTTTACGTCTCTTGACTTGGAAAATGGCCTTTCTCTTGGCTATTGTTTCGGTTCGCCGGGTAGCAGAGTTACAAGCTCTGTCTTGTAAACCTCCTTACCTGGTGTTCCACAAGGATAAGGCTGTGCTTCGCACTACCAAGGAATTCTTACCCAAGGTTGTGTCCGAGTTTCACATCAATCAAGAAATTGTGGTTCCCTCCTTCTGTCCTAATCCTTCATCTGACAAGGAACGTGATCTCCATTTGTTGGATGTGGTGCGTTGCCTCAAGTTTTATGTTCATCGCATCGAGTCTATCAGGAAGTCTGACGCTCTATTCGTCATTCCTGAGGGGCCTAGGGCAGGGAGACCGGCTGCCAAGGTTACTATTGCATCTTGGATTAAAGCTACCATCCGTGAAGCTTATACGTTGCGGAATAAGCATGTTCCCTTCAGGGTGACTGCCCATTCCACCAGATCTATTGGGGCCTCTTGGGCCTACAAGAATCAGGCATCTGCTGATCAACTGTGCAGAGCGGCCACTTGGTCCTCTGTGCACACATTTTCTAAGCACTATCGAGTTGATGTACTGGCTTCGGCTGATGCCAGTTTTGGTAGGAAGGTCCTGGAGGCAGTTTTGCCTGTTTAGGTCTTCCGCTCTGTGATCCTTAGTTCTTCCTTGCTGTTGAGCCCGGTTGGCTCTGGTTCCGTGTGCTGTGTTAGTTCAGGGATTGTTTCCCTTGGTTGGTGTCCGTTGACACTTACTGTTTGGGCTATGTAATTAACTGGTTCATAGCAGTTCTAGTGACTTGGGCCTTGCGCCTGGTCCTTGCCTTACTTCCCGCCTCTGGGTCAGCTCAATGTTTGTACATCCCAGAGTACCAGTGACCTGTATTGGACGACCGTGAAAATAGGATTTTAGTCTTACCTGTTAAATCCTTTTCACTTAGTCCATACAGGTCACTGGTCTCCCACCCTGTCAAGGGACCAGACTTGGCTCTCCTGTGGCATTCAGTGGGAGACCGTTGGGGCATGCTCACAGGAGTCTTTCTTTTTGCTTACCTGAGGTCAGTTTTAGGGTCTCAAATCAATCTAAGTGGCTCTGGCCAGAAGGTGGCTTAAGTAAGAGGGGAGGCTCCGCCCCTTGCAAATCATTTGCATAGTTGTTCCTGCCTATTAAAGGGGACTTACGCCTCCCAGAGTACCAGTGACCTGTATGGACTAAGTGAAAAGGATTTAACAGGTAAGACTAAAATCCTATTTTAAATAAGTGAGAATTAGGGAAATAGTGATTTGTTCCCTATGGTACCATTAGCCTGACCCAGAATTGCTCCAGGTCCCCTCTTTGCAAATGGTATTTAAAGGGATAGTAACACCTAACCCTTTGAGTGCCACAGAGGTAGCTAAAGCATTGCATTACATTTGATTACCATTCGGGTAATTATAAGTGTAATATATATATAAACGTAGTATTTATAAATAAACTAGTGTAAAAGCCCGTGTACACGGGCCAAGATTAGGGTAATGTTAACCCTTTGAGTGCCAGAGGGGATACACAATGCATTGCTTTGCAATGCATCGTGTATCCCTCGGGCGCTCAAAGGGTTAAGAGGTCTCTATCTCACTGCTCCAGGAGATGCAGTCTTGTGTCGCCTCACTCACGCGATGCAATTATGTGCACTAGAGACTGCCCAGAACGCAGACAGTCTCTACTGCGCATGACTGCATCGTCACAAACATTGTAGCTAATTATTATATGAGGTAGCAGGGTTTATCCTCCTGAGTAAAACAAAGTTACTTCCATTGCTGATTAGTTTTATTTAGAAGTTATTGCAGATAGAACTTGAAAAATGTTTTAGGCGCAGTATCTCAGTCAGAATATTACTATCCCATGCTATAGCTATACACATCAGAGATATATTAAATAACAAGAGACTATTAGCCCTGAAGTGTCAATAAGGCACAGCAATAAATCCTTAAATCCTTCAAGTGCCTTACACCGTACTGTTCAACAGTGTCTAGATATAGGGAAGTGCAGAAACACAGATATGTAAAAGTTTTATCTTTATTAAAACACATATCGTAGTAATAATTGCACTTAACACAATTCCAAAGTAAACATAGGCTCATCTGAATCCCAGGTTCTGTGATGCCTCATACTACGTGCCCCAGACATCCGGTGACAATCTGTATGGTCCACTCTGTTTCGATTGAAATATAGTTGTCCTCCATATACTTTATTTTTTTCTTAGAGATGCCTCACAACTGTCCTGTAGCTAGACTAACCCACAAGGGACTATAAGGACAAGGAACTAGAGGCTCAGAACACAAAGATGACTGGAGCAGGAACATGGAATTGACGCCACCACTGAGGCCGCTCTAGCACTTGGCATGGGCAGCCTCACAGGGTCTTGGCCTGGTAGTGAGTCTGACGCTAAGCAACCTGTCTCACCCTACATGTTCTTTGTCATTGAGATACTGCACCTTCAAAATTTAAGTTTGAGCTGCAATATCCTTTGAATGAAACCTTTCAGCAGTAGAAGTACCCTTTATTTTACTCATGAGGGAAAACCGTACAATATATATTTTATACATGTCAAGTGTTGCTATCCCTTTAATTACGTTTGAGCGGTGGGCTTATTTGCTCTATAATGAATTACTGGCTCGGACAGAATTTTATATCGCATCCTTAACCTGTTTTGAATGGCATTAACCCCTTGAGTGCCAGATGGATGTGTTGGACTCCCTTCTGACACTCAGAGGGTTGAATGCTGATTTTGTTTGTTTTGTGGAATGTAACTGTGTTATGTTATACTAAAGCTTTTATATATTTCTAAGCTGCCATAGAGCCAATATTCAAAAGAAAACTGGAATAATTCTGGGGCAGACCAACTCCTCTGTCAGGGACAAATACATACACTCAAAATCCACTTTGATTTTAATTGTGCATCCAACAAATTACTAAGCAATGCATTGTAGACCTCTCTATCACTCAGAGTTAAAAGCCCAATATAAATCCGCTTGAATTTTTTTTTTTTTTTTAATTTCCTTCCAGTGGTGCAGTTGGTTTGCTCCAGAATTACTCCAGTTTTATTTAGATCATTAGTCCCTTAGTATCTGAGAGAGTTATAAAAACCACCAATATAAAATAAACGTCTTTCTCTGTCCTCCAATACAGGTTACTGGTAACTTTCGGTAGGCGATCAGCCCCTTTAATAGGCAGGAACAATTCTGAGAAGTGATTGCTGGGTGGAGCCTACCTCCTCTCCTTAGCTTGCAGCTAGCCAATCCCCAACCAGTAAGATTTGTTCCTTGGTCGAGACACAAGGCAAGAGAACAGTTCTTCTATAGTTTTAGCTTTTTTATTATTTTTCTGTTAGATATGGAATACCACCATTAGGCGGACTACCATCACTGACAATTCCCGTCAGCCAAATGTGGATAGCTCAGTTTACCATGTGCTTTTGTGGACCTAAGCCCTGGAGGGGGGGAATCTTGGCTGGGAATCTTGGCTGCTAGTTCTTTCCCCGGGAGTTGCCCATCAAGGCTTCTTCTTGATATATGGTAATCTGAAGACCGAAGACCTGCTGAAAAAGGTGAGCACCTGGTCCACCTTACAACTCCTTCCATCCACTTTACAGGGGGTCTTCCACTCGTGGCAGACCCCTGCCCCTATCAGAGCTTCCCTGCCCAAACCGCCGGGTGTACTTGATGTGTCTGACTCCTCTGAGGAGGAATTGTTGGTGGACTCTGATGATGATGATGATGATGATGATGATGATGATGATGACTGTTCAGCTGTTCCTTCATCTCAGTTTTTTGGGGACCCCTTTGAGGCGGACCCTATTCCCTCGGCTGAGGGCCTGATCAGGGCTGTATTGTCCATCTTGAACATTCCCTTGGTTCAGGAGGCATCTTTTGACCCCTCTGACGTGTTTCAGGATCCTGTTAGGCCCTATGCTTGTTTTCCACCTAACCCCACTCTTGACCGCTTGGTGTCTGAGGAGTGGAAGCTTCCAGATAAGAAACCATCTGTGTCTAGGAAGTTTCCTAAGCTTTACCCGTTCTCTGAAATGGCCCTCACGCAGTGGGTCCATCCCCCCAAAGTGGATGCCCCAGTTTCCAGGTTTTCTAAGTCCACTGCTTTGCCGGTGGCTGACACCTCTGCTCTCAAAGACTGGACTGATAAGAAGCTTGAGACTTCTCTCAAGGCTATTTTTGCGACTGCAGGCTTTGCCCTCCTCCCTGCCTTTGCTGCAGCGTGGGTGAATAGGGCGGGCTGTGGCTGTTTGGACTGAACAGCTCACTTCTGCAGTCCGTCAGGGGGCCCCTACTTCTTACATATTGCGACTTCTCGCTAACATTGTTGAGGTTCAGCATTATGTCTTCGCTGCCCTGTTTGACACTGTATATATGGTAGCCAGGGCATCTACCATGTCTGTAGTAGCCAGACGTATACTTTGGCTCAAGATCTGGTCTGCTGACACGTTCTCCCTTGGGAGCAGAAAAGCGCTGCCTTTTCGAGGAAGCTATACAGGCCCTTCTGGACAAGGCGGTCCTGGAGCCAGTTCCCCCTCAGGAGAGGGGTTTGGGATTCTACTCCAACCTCTTTGTGGTTTCCACGAACGATAGGGGCTGTCATCCCATTTTGGATCTGAAGGATCTCAACTCCTTTGTGGTCAGGTCCCAATACTGCTAGGAGTCTCTGTACACAGTGATAGAGACCAGGTCTCCTGGAGAATTTCTGGCCTTTCTGGATTTTCAAGATGCCTATCTGCACATCACCATTCATCCAGAGAGTCTGCAGTATCTCCGCTTTGCCTGCGACCAAGGGTATTTCCAGTTTTATGCCCTCCTCTTTGGCCTGACCACTGCTCCTCAAGTCTTCAATGCTGCCAGGACTCTGTTGATCTCTGTCCTACATCGGAACGGCATCAGGGTGACTCCCTATATGGATGACCTCCTTCTGAAGGCATCTTCTCTGGAACTCAGGACTGCATTCATGCTCTCTCCCATCACTGTTGGATCATCAACTTGGACAAGTCAGACCTTGTTCCTTCCCAGAGGATGGTCTTTCTGAGCCTCCTCCTCGACACTCAGAGAGGGATGGTATTTGTCATGGACGAAGTGGCTCATCAGATAGCACTGAAGGTTCAGGCTATCCTGTCCCAGGATCCAGTTCCAGCCAAGAAGTTGAAATCCTTGGTAGGAAAGTTCATTTCCACCATAGAAGCAGTTCCGTTTGCCATGGCTCACACCAGGGAACTTCAGAGGTTTCTAATCCTGGCATGCAGGGGCTGTCCAGATCTCCTGGAAAGATCCCTATCACTCCCTCTTCAAGTGGAGCAGAGCCTCTTGTGGTGGCTCAACAATCTCTTGAAAGGTAGACCCTACCTGGTGCCCTTCTGGACCACAGTGACGACGGATGCCAGCCTCTCCGGATGGGGAGTGGTGCTGGGAGCTTGAGTGTTAAGGGCCGCTGGTCTCAGGAGTAATCTCCCCTTCCCATCAATGTCTTGGAGCTTCGGGTGATATTTCATGCCCTGCAACACTGGACACGGCAGCTGGAGATTTGCCCACTCAGAGTACAGTTGGACAACACCACAGCAGTGGCCTACATCAACAAGCAAGGCGGCACAAGAAGTCTCGCAGCTTGACTAGAGGTCAAGGCCATTTTATCATGGGCAGAGGAGCATGTCCCTGCCATTGCCGCAGTTCATATTCCTGGCGTAGTCAACGTTCTGGCAAACTTCCTCAGTCGGCACACGGTGGACAGCGGAGAGTGGGATCTGCATCCAGAGGTGTTCAACCTCATCATCCAGCAGTGGGGGTCTTCCTTGCATCAACCTGATGGCAACCAGGTACAACAGGAAGGTGCCAACGTTCTGCTCTCACTGGGTGGATCCCCTGGTTCTGGCAGTGGATGCCTTGTCGATCCCGTGGACGTTTCCTCTGGCATACATCTTTCCTCCTGTTCCCCTGTTGACAGAGTACTTTGGAAACTGAGACTGGAGCTCTACCCAGTCATTCTGATTAATCCGTACTGGCCCCGACAGGCTTGGCTTCCGGAGCTTCTGACCTCTCAGTGGCGGAACCTCTTTGACTCACCCCCCCCCCCCACACACAACCCTGGCATGGAGATTGAATTCCTCAATTTTGAAGAACAAAGTGGTGGCTACTATGCTTAGTGCCCGTAACCCTGTTTCCTCTAAGGCCTACCATCGAGTTTGATCTACTTTTCTCTCTTGGTGTGCTGACAAAGACCTGTCTCAGGATTTTGACCTTCCTACAGTTCTTTTCTTCCTCCAGGATGATGTGGATAAGGGTCTCAGTCTGAGTTCTTAAGGTTCAGACTTCTGCGCTCTCTGTCTTCTTTCTGAGGCATCTTACTATCATTCCTGATGTCAAGGTTTTCTTCCAGGGTGTTGCTCATACCTATCCCGTGTTTAAGTCCCCTGCTTCTACGTGGGATCTTAACCTGGTCTTGGGAGTACTTCAGCGTCCTCCTTTTGAGTCTTTGGCTACCATTCCTCTACGTATGCTGACGTGGAAGATGGCCTTTCTCCTGGCGATTGCTTCTGTTCGCCGAGTCGCGGAGTCTTGTAGACCACCCTTTTTGATCTTTCACAAGGACAAGGCGGTGCTTTGCACCTCACAAGAGTTTCTCCTGAAGGTGGTGTCTGAGTTCCACATTAATCAGGAGATTGTGGTCCCTTCCTTCTCTCCTAACCCTACTTCTGACAGAGAGGGATCTTCATCTGTTGGATGTTGTTCATTGTCTCAAGTTCTATATGCATCACACTGAGTCCTTGAGGCAGTCTGACACTCTTTTTGTCATTCCTCAGGGTCCTAGGGCAGGGAAGCCTGCTTTCAAGGTTACCATCTCTTCTTGGATCAAGTCCACAATTCGTAAGGCTTACGAACTTCGGAAGAAGCCTGTTCCCTTCAGGGTCATGGCTCATTCTGCAAGGTCTATTGGGGCTTCTTGGGCATATAAGAACCAGGCCTCAGCTGATCAGTTGTGCAAGGCGGCCACTTGGTCTCTGTGCACACTTTTTCAAAACAGTATTGTGTGGATGTGCTGGCATCGGCTGATGCCAGTTTTGGGAGGAAGATCCTGGAGGCAGCCTTGCCTGTCTAGGATCTCTTTAGTCTCTCAGTACTCTTTTACTTTTGAGCCCTGTTGGCTCTAGTTCAATGTGCTGTGCAACAGTTCATGTGGTTTGTTTTTCGCCTGTTCAGTGTTCGTTGACATTTTGCTGTTAGTGTTGAGCTATTTATGATCTGTAGGTTCATTGGTGCTCTGGTGACTTTGGAGGCCTGCGCCTGGTCCTTGCCTGCCTTCCTGCCCTGGGGAACTTAATGGTTGGACATCCCAAAGTTACCAGTAACCTGTATTGGATGACAGAGAAAATAGGTCTCTAGTCTTACCTGTTAAATCCTTTTCTCTTAGTCCGTACAGGTTACTGGTCTCCCACCCTGTCAAGGGACCATGCTTGGCTCTCCTGCGGCAGTATGAGGGTCCTTTCGGGTTCATGCTCACAGGAGTCTTCTTTTACCTTCTTACTACCTAGTCAGTAGTTAGTCTGCTAATCTTACTGGTTGGGGATTGGCTAGCTGCAAGCTAAGGAGAGGAAGTAGGCTCCACCCAGCAGTCACTTCTCAGAATTGTTCCTGCCTATTAAAGGGGCTGATCACCTACCCAAAGTTACCAGTAACCTGTATGGACTAAGAGAAAAGGATTTAACAGGTAAGACTAAAATATTACTTTATAACTGCTCCTCTAACAGATCACTCTACACCAGCGAGCCAATCACCTCATTCATCCAACCCGAGTAGCCTGCCCAGTTCTCCTCCAACCCAAAACCACACCTCCCAGCCCTTCTCTAATTTTGGTCCCATCGGTACTCCAGACAGCCGAGATCGCCGTAGCGCTGACCGTTGGAAGACTGACAAGCCAGGTGTGTTTTTCTCTTTTTGTTTTTTGTTGTTTTTTTTTTTGTTTGTTTGTTTTTGTTTTTTTAATGTCCTCCTAGAGAAGAGCACCATATTATTGTATATTGTTGTATTTGTTTCCAGCTATGGGTGGCTTTGGTTTGGACTACTTGTCTGTGACAGCATGTTCTGAGAACAGTTGGCGTCAAACAAATAACTCAAGCAGCACTTGGGCTGGTCAAGGCAATGCTCGAGAGGACTCTTCAGCTGCCCTCATGGAAAGTTTGAAGGTAAGTATATGAATCTATCTGACATCAGCACATAATAGGCATATGCATAAGGGGAAGTTAACTGTATAATAGAGAACAAACAAAAAAAATACTATTGGTTTTAAATTGGGCTTCTAATCCCTCTCAGTATTAACAAGGTCTTCAACCTGTTGCTTTAAAATGTGTTGGAAACTTCTTTCACATTCCAGGTGTTAAACACTGCATTCTAATTGACATAATTTTAATTTGTTCCTTATGGTGCATTTGGTTTGTTCCAAAATTACTCCACTTAATCCACTCATGCATATGGCACTTTGATTTTGAGCTTCATTTCTCAGCTCTTTGTCACTTACTCAGTTAAATGGGTTGAGACAGAATTGCCTGGATGTTTTAGCGAAGACCTCCAGTACATACCAGCAGAGGATTTAGTGGTAAAATGTGGTATAGGCCTGTTTCATTATACTGCTGGTGAACTCACTGCCCTCAGAAGGTATCACCTTTTGTTTTTTGTTTTTTTGTTTTTTTTTTTGTTTTCTTCCTCGAAGTGCCTCAGATCTTTTGTACAAAAAGTAAGGATTTTATGTGTTATCATTTGTTGTACATTAGTTTAACCCTTTGACCGTCAGAGAGGTATCCAACACATTGCAACCCAAGGAAAACTTTACCCTAGGGATTAGTGTTTGTTTGACTTGCACAAAGTAACTTACCTATCCCATCATACAACACATGGATATACAGTCTTGTGATAAAGAAAGTACACCCTCTTTCAGTTCTATGGCTTTATATATCAGGACATCATAACAATCATCTGTTCCTTAGCAGGTTTAAAAGTTAAGTAAATACAACCTCAGATGAGCAACACATGACATATTACACAGTGTTGTGATTTATTTAACAAAAAATAAAGCCAAAATGAGGAAGCCATATGTGAAAAACTAAGTACACCTTATGATTCAATAGCTTTTAGAACCATCTTTAGCAGCAGTAACTTGAAGTAATTGTTTTCTGTATGTTCTCTCACATCGTTGTGGAGAAATTTTGGCCCGCTCTTCTTTGCAACGTTGCTTCAGTTAATTGTGGTTTGCAGGCAGATTTTTATGCACAGCTCTCTTAAGGTCCCTCCACAGCATTTCAATCAGTTTGAGGTCTGGACTTTGATTGGGCCATTTCAACACTGTATTCTTTTCTTTTTCAGCTGTTCTGTTTTTGCTGGAGTGCTTGGGATCATTGTCTTGTTGCATGACCCAATTTCGGCCAAGCTTTAGCTGTCAAACAGATGGCTTTACATTAGACTCTAGAATATTTTGGTGTAGAGAGGAGTTCATGGTCGACTCAATGACTGCAAGGTTCCCAGATTCTGTGGCTGCAAAACAAGCCCAAATCATCACCCCTCCACCACCACGCTTAACAGTTGGTATGAGGTGTTTGTGCTGATATGCTGTGTTTTTGTTTTCGCCATACATGGCATTGTGCATTATGGCCAAACACTTCTACTTTGGTCTCGGCTGTCCAAAGGACATTGTTCCAGAAGTCTTGTGGTTTGTTCAGAACAACTTTGCAAACCTAAGCCGTGCAACCATGTTCTTTTGAGGCTTTCTTCTGGTAACCCTTCCAGACAAACCATACTTGTTCAGTCTTTTTCTAATTGTAGTCATGAAGTTTAACATGCTAACTGAGGCCTGTAGAGTCAGAGATGTAACTCTTAGGTTTTTTGCAATTTCTCTGAGCATTGCACTGTCTAACCTTGGGGTGAATTTGCTGGGACGTCCACTCCTGGGAAGATTGGAAACTGTCTTGAATGTTTTCTACTTTTGAATAATCTTTCTCACTCTAGAATGATGGACTTTAAATTGTTTGGAAATGGCCTCATAACCCTTCCCAGATTGATGGGCAGCAACAATTGCTTCTCTTAGATCATTGCTGATGTCTTTCCTCCTTGGCATTGTGTTAACACACACCTGAATGTTCCAGACCAGCTGACTTCTAAAACGTTGGCTTTTATAGCGGTGGTCACACTTGCTGATGATTGATTAATCAAGGGCATTTGACTAGCAGCACCTGTCTGCTACAGCATCATAATTCCTATGGAAGAAGTAAGGGT
This sequence comes from Rhinophrynus dorsalis, assembly GCA_037306005.1. Classification (NCBI taxonomy): domain Eukaryota; kingdom Metazoa; phylum Chordata; class Amphibia; order Anura; family Rhinophrynidae; genus Rhinophrynus; species Rhinophrynus dorsalis. The sequence goes on from CM074722.1 coordinate 190,786,458, forward strand.
GTACTTAGTTTTTCATACATGGCTTCTCCATTTTGGCTTTATTTTTGTTAAATAAATCATGACACGGTGTAATATATCATGTGGTGGTGTTCATCTGAGGTTGTATTTACCTAATTTTTAGACCTGCTAAGAAACAGATGATTGTTATTTCCTGATATGTAAAACCATAGAATTAAGAGGTTGTACTTTTTTCACACGACTGTATATGTCTATTTTTTGCAGGCACAAAAATCAATTACATAGAAGTACCTAACGGCCGTTTGCAGGATACTTGACTACCTAAATCATTCTGCTTAACAAAAGGTTATAATTCCCTTTTGGACCAGAGAGGTGTGCTGCCATTGCTCACTCCCTCTGGTCCATAAATGATTTGCATCCCAATACCCCATATACAGGAAAAATGCTTCTACTGCAAATACATTTTTTTTGTTATAATGGTCTCCTTTTTTGTCAGGACAATGAACAGTTAAATGATCTTTTGCAACATCTTAGGCCCTAAGTTGCTAAAGTTGTCCCCGACATGGCTTCATAATGCTTTGGCAATATCTCTAGCATTCAAGGGGTTAAAATGATTTATCGTGTATCCCCAACTATATTCGCCAGTGTTTCAATTCATGGAATAGAAATATTACTTATTCTTTCTGTATTCCATGAATATTTATATGCATTTTATTTAACCACTTACTTTGCTAATTTGTGATTGACAGCAGCAGATTGGTTAAATGAGGAACTCCTCATTAGGAAAAAGTATTAGTATAGCTTCTTTGTGATGTGTCCCTGAAACCTGTCTTTTCTCCTATAGTCCATCTGGTCAACATCGATGATGCACCCTGGCCCTTCAGCCTTGGAGCAACTCTTGATGCAGCAGAAAGAGAAGCAACAGCGAGGGCAGGGATCATTGAACCCCCCGCACTGAGAAAGAAGGGGAGAAGAACCCAGTGACATATGGCATGATGGTTCAGCAGCACAGGATAGGATCTGTCCTGAGCCCTGAGGAGGGCAGCCCTCTCTCCCCCCCTTACCGATCTGGGGGGGGAGCACATGTGGGGTAGCGTCCAGCGATTCCCACTCAGTCTGAAAACCCCCAGCCACACAGGTGGCAACGTCAATTGACGGACACAGCAGGAACTTCCCATCCAGAGGGAGAGTGGGACTTCTTGAGTCTGAGGGAATGGGGTTCTCATGCCCCCTATATTTCTCATTATTTGTGCATGCCTCTCACAGCACCCCCTCAAACCTCTGCCTAACACAAGGATGGCAAATATCCCCTAGCAGCGCAAGGCAGGCAGGGGAAATGAGAACCTTCCTCTCAGCAACTGAGTTGTTGTAATGAGTTTTAAGGTTCTGTTTGCAGGTGTTAGGTGCACAAGGACACCACCATATCCAATTTGCAGCCGGATGTCAGGAACTCTGTCCACTACAGGAAGCAGAGGAACTGGCTCCCTCATATTCACCAGCTTGTGCTGGAAGAGGGAGGTATGACTGGTGGGGTGTTTTTTTTTGTTTTTTGTTTTTTGTTTTATGTCCCCTCTTTAGAGGGAGCGGGTGAGGGGTTGAGTGTCTGTGTCACAGTTCTGGATGATTGCTTGTTTCTATTGAATGTCCTTAATATACTTTGATGTCTGTCTCTCCCTGCCTGCTATATTGTCATGTGTGTTTGTGTGAGTGTGTTTGTGTGTGTGCGCACTATGCGCTTAAATGTTCCCCTAAGGCTGTGTAGTGCAGGATGGGTGCTAGCATATAAGTCTGGGTTGGGCAAAGGGAGGCTATCCAGCTGTTGCTTGGCTTATAACTCTTATTATCCTCTGGCAACCAGCACCTGCTAGAGGATGATGGGAATTGTAGTCCAGCAGTGGCTAGAGGGCCTCGCATTTTCCAACCCTGATATAAGAGGAGATGCTTTTAAGGCGGGGAAGAAATTAGAACAGGTATAAGCTGACTTGGCAACATTACAGTGATACTGAAGATATTTTGCTCTTTACCTGCCCCTTTTGAAAGACTCTTCCATCTGGCAGAGGGGTATTAAAAGTATTCAATCAAGGGGTAATATAATGCTGGGTAGGGGTGCCAGAGCTCAAAGCACAAATCAAGAACAAGGATTGTTCGGTCCTCCTTTCTTTGCTGGCATCCTGAAATGCATTGCACACAAACTGAGAGATTTGGAATATTTTTGCTTGTTGAGCAGGATGAACACATGATCAGACAGAAGTGTGGTATGTAAGTAGCATAGGAGGCCCTCAATCCTTTTTTTTTTTTTTTTTTTTTTTTTTTCTTTTTTTTGTGAGTCTCCAAATCACAACTCTGTCATAGGCTTCCCTTTAAGTGTGGGTGTGTCTGTGTATGCCAGATTAGTACCCCAGCATGTTCAGCACTTCATACAACAACCATACACACACACACACATTGCACAATGTTTGGGGCCGGACATTTTGTCCATAATGTAGGACTCTCATGGAAGAAGCCAGTTATTGTTGACTGGCAAAGAGTTTGAGGTGCCCTTATGGCAAGCCTTCATTTAGCAGGATCTAGAGTGTGTGAAGACTCCTATTTACTCCCACCTTTCTTTGTGTTCTTGTGTGAGCACTGTCTGCTCAGATCTGCTTTACCATAAATAAACTCATCTTCTCTACAGCCTCTTGACTAAGTTGTTTTTTTTTTTTGTTTGTTTTTTTTATGTTTTTCTATAAACAAGAATAAAGGTGATGAAGTTGTTGTTGTGTATAGCTTTATTATTGATTATTCACAAGCCTCACCCCAATACTCATGGACTTTAAAGCGGAACTACCAGCGCATAACAAGCTTATCTTAAATAACTCCCCATCTGGCGGCTAGCTGCTTAGTAGCGCTAGTCACCAGAGTTATTACCTTATTAAATAGACGGCTCCCAGCAAAGCCTCCTAGAGCCAGCTGGGACTGACAGAGCAGGCGTGTGGATGTCACTATGGCAAGATATCCGCAATCGGTCCTGTCTGTCAGAAAGGAGAAATCTATTTAATAAGGTAACTCGAGGATATTCCTAACTTTGTGAAGGAAAGTCAGGATTTTATTAAAGACACGGAGGCGAGTATTATGCATTTAATCTCCATCTTTACTACTCCAGCAGCAAAAAATAAACTTTTACAGAAAGAAAGTGTATACAACAGAATGATAACCCCACCCCTTAGATAATGCTTATCCAATCACATCACAATAAGCTCTATAACTGTAGGGTCCAATAATCCCACTTCCTCTTCTTTGATGCTGTGAAAAACATCAACTGTAGCAACTTCAGTAAACAGGATTCTGGAACATAAGTGTCTGGAACTCCTTAATGACTCCTAAAGGAGAAAAACATAAAAGTAGAAAAGGGAGGGTTAATTAGGGAGGGATAATACTTGACTCTGTGTCTTTAATAAAATCCTGACTTTCCTTCACGAAGTTAGGAAAAACCTCAAATTTTATGGCAAGACACAGAGGATCCTATTATACAAGTTCAAAGCTGTTGTATAACATTAGCAGTTACATGAGTACTAGGTTTGAAATAAAAGGTGGATTCTCTGGACCAATCAGCCTCTTTGAGAATGTCCTAAAGTCTTCCACCTGCAAGAAGCTATTTGGAAGCCGTTGCTTCTCTAGAGGAGTGTATTTTGTATCAATACCAGATGACTGCATGATCCAGCGAATCCATCTTGCCAAAGTAGCTGTTGAAACTGGAAGGTAAGGTTTCATAAATGAAATCAGTAATTGGTGTGAATTAGTAGCTCTGTAGTAACAGATTCATATGCCTTCAGAGAAAGAACAACACAGAGCTGAGGATCATGAGGGAAGCTTGGATAAAAGATTTCCCTAGACAAAGATTTAGTATGTCTAGAAATCAAAAATCTTCCACCGTCAAAAAATCAGGTAGGAAGATCCAAAGCATGAACATCAGACGCTCGTCTGAATGAAATTAGAAAAAGCAACATGGTGAGTTTGGCCAAAAATTGTTCAAAAGAAAACATCTCATTAGGAGGCCAGGATTCTATGAAATGAAGGACGATATTGACTTCCCAAAGATCAGAATACCTAGGGGTGGTCTAGACAACTTAATACCTTTCATCAATTTACATACTAAAGGATGCTGACCTGAAGCAAAACCTTCAATATGATTGACCTGCTGAAATAGATGATCTATAACAATGTATAGTTCTGTAAGCTTTCCCTTGTTGAAAGCAAGAAGACAAAAAGTTAACATTGGCAGTTAAAATGGAAGAAACAGGATCCAGGTTCCATTCCAGGCACCAACGTACCCAGACATTCCAGCATGATTTGTTCACACAAAAAGGTCTAAATAGCATTTATTTTTCAAGAAAGCCGTCCAATCATTGGAATCTGCTAGGTGCCTGGAATTCCAGTCCACAATGGCATTGGATATTCCAGGTAGATATTCTGGACCGAAATGTTCGTCTAAGCAAAAATGCCAACATTCTTTGGCCATAATTGCCAGTGTTTTGGATTTGGTGCCCTCTTGATGGTTGATGTATTTCACCGCGGATACATTGTCCATCTTCAACTGAATGCAGCAATTTGACTTTTCTTTTGTAAAGCTTTTGACAGCGAACAATCCTGCCAATAACTCCAAGCAATTGATGTGCAGAGTTTTCTGAAAGAGACCATTTCCATCCTGTGTTGAGGTTTCCGCAACAAGATCCCCAAATTGCTGGTGTCGGAGTCGATGACGTCGGGTGACATTCTAAAAATCACTTTCCCGTTCCAAGCCTCTAGAAATTCTATATTTTAGATAGGTAGAATGAGCAATTTTTTCCAGTTTATGATAAATCCAAGATTGATCAAGGCTGTAAATAGTCAGATGGAGATGTTCCTTGAGCATCTGTGTCCTGAGACATGATTAACATGTCGCCCAGATAAATTATCATGCGGGCAGACCTCTCTGCTTCTCAGAAAACAGATTACAGGTTTCATGATTTTGTTGAAACACCAAGGGGCCGATGATAGGCCAAAAGGAGATACATGAACTGAAGGAATTGATGGAGATTTTGTTGATCTTGAGCCATGGGAATAGTTAAATAGGCATCCTTGAGGTCTAGCTTTACCATCCAATTCGATAGCATCAAAATATCTGAAGCAATGAATGCCTTCCATCTTGAAGCGCCTGTAAAGGACAAAAAAAAACAGTTCTTTCAGATTTATGACTGGTTGTACAGCCGAGCCTTTATTGTGTATCAGGAAAATATTGCTTATGCAACCTGGTTCTGAAATTTGGGCTGGAATATTTGCTCCTTTCCTCTGTAAACTCTGAATTTCTTTGTCTATTAACAGAGCTTCCTCTCTGGAGTACAGGAAAGAATTTGGTATTAGGGTCTGATACCCATAGATTTGCTGTTATCTGACCACCAGGCTTAGAAAAAATGGGTGAATCTGCCACCCATTTTTCCCGGAGAAAATAAGAGGGGGGGGGGAACCCTTACCTGAAAAGGGTCATGAACGAGTAAATCCTCTCAAACTCTTGGCTCTCTAGACTCTGCCGCATAGAGGGAAGAAAGGAAGGGGAGCTGTGGTTCCTGGGAGAAATTTCCTCTCCCAAAATAAGAAGGGTCTTGGTAGTTCCTGTTTGTCCTCTAAAGGAACTGACCGACCGGCTGGGAAATGTCCGCTGCTTTTGCTGACCCTAATGAAAATCTTCTTTTTTGAAGTTTGGGCTGTATCCAAAGCTGTTATTGTACTCACAAATTTACCTACATTTTTTATGAAGGTTTCACCAAAAAGAAGCCCATTAGCTTATGGTCCTGCTTCTGTGGAAGCCATGTCAGACAACCTAGAGTCTATTCCAAGTAAAATTACCCTGTGTCTTTCTGTTAAGAGAGCCGTATTGCCATTACTCAACAGACAAAAGGCTCTTTGTATCCAGCCTCTAGGAATATTTAAGTCCACTGGGGTATTATTCGATACCGCTTCCTTAGTCAGAATAAAGATCTTGCTAGTGGGCCAACAATATCTAAAAGTTTGTCCTGACGTTGCTTCAGAGATACTTCAACTCCCTTTCTAGGTTCTCTACCAGATTTTGATATATGTATTGAGCCATCTGAGGGTCCATAAATGGGGTTTCGCAAATCTTACTAATAGATGGCCTCAGGCATTCAGATTTCATTTGTTTCTGGATTTTGCGTCCAGAGCTTTCCTGATCCAAAATTCTATGTATTTGGATACATGATCTTTAGGTATCCATTCAGCTTATCTGGGGTATTTAATACCCTCTGGATTGAAAAGTGTTTGACCCTGTTTATCACGAATGATGATATTTCCTTTTGTAGTACTGTGTATATTATTTTCAATAAAATGTTCATCCTCTGATATTTCATCAGAAAATTGGCCCATATGTTCCTCTGACTCATAATTGGACTCCTCAGTAGAACAGTCCAGACAAAAGGAATCTGGTTTAGACTGATTCCTGTTTCTCTTTCTTGGCAAATCATCCCCCCAAGCTGAGGTTCGTTTGTGTGGGTTTGAACCACAATTTTCCGTCTGGATGCTCTATTTCATCAGAAAATTGACCTATATGTTCCTATGACTCATAATCAGACTCCTCAGTAGAATAGTCCAGACAAAAGGAATCTGGTTTAGACCGATTCATGTTTCTCTTTCTCTGCAAATCATCCTCCCGAGATGGTTTGTTTGTGTGGGTTTGAACCACAATTTTCCATGCTAGATGTTCTAGCTTTTCCATGGCGAGAACAAGAATGTTCTCTTTTCTATGAGGAACAATGTTTAGTTTTCTACTTCATTTAGCCTTTGATATTTTCCTGAGTTTCTCTCTCTCTCTCAGTTGTGGTGTCAGAAATGTTTTATTGCCAATTAATTGAGGTTTTAATAAAGTTTGAGGAGACTTATTCATATTAGTTTGATTAAAGGCATCGGCAATCGCTAAAGTTTTTGTTATCTGATTCTTGCAAGAAGAAATGGCATTCAGGGCCGGCCCTAACATGGGTCCCGGTGGGTCAATGGACCCAGGTGGCACTTTGACTGGGGCGGCAATTTTCCGCCCACTGTATGTCAGCCAGCAGCCAGGTCTGTGTCAACACGGCACCGGACAAAGAGCGGCGCGCCTGCTGTGACAGTAATTAGTGTGGCTCAGCCTCAGTCTGTCAGCCTGACTGAGACTGAGCCAGACTAATCACTGTCACAGCAGGCGAGCTAGGCTGGGTGTCTCCTGGGAAAAAAAAAAAAAAAAAAAAACTTGCTGGCAGAGGCGCTCACCTAACAGCCACTCTGCAGGTGGGCGGCTGTCAGCTTGGGCACAGACATCCTCCCATGCTGCCTCTCTCGCTCCCTGCACTGTACTGAGGTCAGAGCTCAGGGACTCACGTGACCTGCCGGCGCTCAGACATCAGACCGCGCGGGGAGTGCGAGAGACCGCATGGGAGGATCAAGCTGCCTGCCACTAGACACCAGGGAGCTGGACAACTGTGGGTGCTGTCTGGGGTAAGTCCTAGGTGGGCATGTCCTGGGGTAAGTCCTGGGTGGGCAATGGGGCATGTGATGGGGTAAATCCTGGGTGGGCAATGGGGCATGTGCTTGGGTAAGTCCTGGGTGGCCATGTGCTGGGGCATGTTTTAATGGGCATCTGGCAGTGGCATATTTAATGGGAAAACTGGTTGTGGCATATGGAGGGAGAAGAAAGACAGACAGAGGTTGGAAGAGGAGAGAGAGACAGACATGGAGTAGAGAGAAAAAAGAGGAGGAGAAGATATGTAGCAAATAGACACATGGGGAGAGGAGAGACAGATGGGTGGCATGGAGGGGGAGAGGAGAGACAGATGGGTGGCATGGAGGGAGAGAGATAGACAGACATGGGTTGCATGGAGGGAGGGAGAGAGAGAGACAGACATGGGTGGCATGGAGGGAGGGAGAGAGAGAGACAGACATGGGTGGCATGGAGGGGGAGAGAGACATGGGTGGCATGGAGGGAGAGAGAGACATGGGTGACATGGAGGGAGAGAGAGACATGGGTGGCATGGAGGGAGAGAGATGGTATTTTATAACTGTCAATTTTTTTTTACATCTGCAGCAGAGTTAGATAGCAATCTTTCACACAGGACACCACTTAATTTCATAAACAGTGATTTCTGCTCCTGTACGGTTAGATTTTATAACCCTTTGAGTACAGGAGCAGAAAATTCTAACCCTTTGAGCACAGGTGCAGACATCCCTGGTTATGCAAGGGTTAAAGTGGTGTCCTATGTGAAATATTGCTATCTAACACTGCTGCAATTGTAAAAAAAAAAATGGACAGTTTTAAAATATCATCTAAAATGTGCAATTCTTCCATTTGTCTTCACATTATACTAACTGCACAGAGAATGTAACCAGGGGAGTTGGTTGGCTTTGAAAGACCTGGGACTTAACCCTTAGTGTACCTGCAGTCGAAGGGTTAAATTTGCTTAGAGCAGCCATATGGGCGTGTTTTGGTGGGTGTAGTTTGGGGGGGGGGGCAGCATTTCATCCTTGGACCCAGGCAGCACAATGTGTTGGGCCGGCCCTGATGGCATTAGATAAAGATTTATTGACAGATTGATCCATCAAGGCTTGAATATTCTGCTCAGTATCAGGCCTTGATGACATGCCAATTGCCTCTTGAGAATCAGAATTGAAAACATTATCCTCCAACATAAAATGAAGAGAGATCCTACTGCATTTTTGTTGAGTAATGGGTGAAATTAATTTTTTATGAAACATTTTTAATGTCCAAGGGAACAAAAGTCTGAAGACAAAACTGGGATGAAAGATACAAGAAAAACAATCTATCACTTTAAACCAGCAGAATTGTCTTGTAAAAGTAAGTTCCAAAAGGACAGCAATAAAGTATGTCTAAAAAGGGAAATATATACCAGAAAAGTATGAAAACAATGCCAATTATATATAACCAAGTCAGGAAAGGTCTGTTGTCTAGCAAAATACATATGTAGTGATAAAAAAAAGTCACAAAGTGGTGTATACTGTGAAGAAAGGTTTGAACATGCTCAGAAAAGCAGAAAGGGCAAGATGCCCAAATCCAAGATGGCCGCCTCAAGTAGGGATATACAATAGAAAACGGGCACGTAACAAAGAGAAATACCCCATTTCTTGGGTTCAACTTCTTTCCTCAGGAGTTGCCCACCGAGGCTTCTTCTTAATACATTGTAGTCTGAAGACAGAAGATCTGCAGGAAAGGTGAGCAACCCTTTGAGTTCTGTAGGTCTACATGTCCCACAGTGCCCCTCCGCACAGGGGTTTTCCTTTGGAGCTCCTATTGCACACGCCTGCACTCATTGGGTTTATCTGTATGTCTGTTGGGTGTTTTGGAGCAAGTTTCTATGGTAACTTAACCCTTTAGCTGCTGGTTTTGCATCTTTGGGGGGGGGGGGTAATTGGCACTTTCCCTACTAGGTTCAGTGTTTTTTGGGTCTTCTAACATGTTCTAGTGATGTTTCATGTACTTTTAATTCACTGTTTCAACTTTAAAAAAAAACTTGTTTTCCCACGCGCTTTACTGCATAGACTCCATTGCTCCATTCACTTCTATGCAGTTTGGACATATCTCTGAAACCGCTCAACGTAGCGATTTCAGGGATGGTTTCTTTTAATTGTCTGCCCTTGCTCTGTCATCCAGTTAACGTTTTAAGTGTGTTTGGGGGGCTAAGGGGGCTTTGGGCACTGTTGGGGTACTTTTTCTGAGAAAACTAAATTTCCCATGAGCGCTTGCTTCGTGCGCTCGTTTCTGATTGGCTTCCGCCACTGCAGCAATTTTGTGCCTTTTCTAGAATGAGTATCCTATGCAGGCCTTGGACTCTCTGCTCTGCAGATTAAACCCTTTGCCTGCCAGATAAGTGTATTGTAGCGATTTCTGGGGTGAAGTTTTAATCTTACACACACTATTTGGGTGATTCCTTATACTTCGTTTTTGACACTGAGAATGTCTAATCCGTTGGAGGTTGGGGCCAGGCCTAAGACTAAGGATGGTGGGGTCTCTGTGTCCCCTATTGCGCATTGTTCCTCATGTCATTCAGGGTTACCTAGAGAATTCTCAGGTCATTTATGCCCAGCATGTTGTGATGTCGCTGAGTCTCTCCCAGGGACCTCCAGCCATGCATTAGAGCCAGTTTGGGTGCAACAGTTCAAGGCTGCTACTAGAGACCTTCGGTCTACGTTGCAACTCTTTCCTTCCCAGTTACAGGGGGTCTCCCACTCATGGCAGACCCCTTCTTCCATCAGATCTTCCCTACCAAAACCGCAGGGAGTACCTGATATATCAGATTCCTCTGAGGAGGAACTCTTGGTGGATTCAGATGTTGAGGAATATTCTGCTGTGGGCTTCTCTGTTTTTTGGGGACCCCTTTGAGGCTGATCCTGAGCCCTCGGCTGAGGGCCTGATCAGGGCTGTCTTAACCACTCTAAACATTCCCTTAGTCCAAGAGGTTTCTTTAGATCCCTCTTTTTTTTTTTCAGTAGCCTAAGAAGCCCCTTACTTGTTTTCCAGCTGACCCCACTCTTGACCGCCTTGTGTCTCATGAGTGGAAATCTCCAGACAGGAAACCTTCTGTTTACAAGAAATTTGCTAAGCTTTATCCCTTTTCTGAGGCGGCGCTTTCTCAGTGGGTTCATCCCCCCAAAGTGGATGCTCCTATCTCGGCTATCTAAGTCTACTGCCTTGCCAGTTTCTGATGCATCTGCTCTGAAAGACTGGACTGGCAAGAAACTTGAGGTTTCCCTCAAGTCCATTTTTGCCACTACTGGTACTGCCATGCGTCCAGCGTTCACTGTGGCATGGGTTAACCATTCCATTGTGGTCTGGACTGAACATCTCATTCTGGCTGTCCGTCAGGTTCTCCTGTTTCTGATATGTTGCGGCTTCTTGCCAACATTTCTGAGGCCCAGCACTATGTTTCTGCTGCCTTATTTGATGCCATCTGTCTGGTGGCTAGGGTTTCCACCATGTCTGTGGTTGCCAGACGTGCTATTTGGCTCAAGATCTGATCTGTTGACACTGGTTCCAAGAAAGCTTTGCTCTCCTTGCCTTTTCAAGGCACATCATTCTTAGGGCCAGATCTTAAGGATCTGATTAGTGAGGCCGCAGGGGGTAAGAGTACCGTTCTGCCTTATGTCCCCAGGAAGAAAACTCCTCTCAAGTGTAATTGGTTTTTTCGTTCCTTCCAGACTGAGACACGTCCGGCGAACCAGGTGGTTCCCTTAGCTCCACGTGCCTCCTCCAAGCCCAAACAGCAAAGGAAGCCTAAGATCTCCTCCGATCCTAAGGCTTCCAAGCCTTCTTCAGCATGACTCGCCGAACCCAAGTCCCCACTCAGCTGTGGGTGGCCGTCTGGGTCACTACCACAGCGTCTGGGAGGATTCAGTGGCGGATCCGTGCGTTTTACAGGTGGTGGCAGAAGGGTACAGGATCCCTTTTGTCTCTCTTCTTCCTCTTTTGCTTTTTTTCCTTCTTATATGCCCCAGGGCACAGAGAAATGCTATCTGTTCAATGGCGCTATCCAGTCCCTTCTGAACAAGGATGTTCTGGAGCCGGTTCCAGCTCAGGACAGAGGTATGGGTTTTTACTCAAACCTCTTTGTAGTCTCCAAAAAGGACAGCAGTGTGAAGGATCTCAATTCCTTTGTGATTAGGACTCATTATCCCCAGGAGTCCCTAAGGACAGTGATTGCTGCTATGTGTCCAGGGGAATTCCTTGCCTCTCTGGATCTTCAGGACGCGTATCTACACATTGCCATTCATCCAGAGAGCAGGCAGTATCACAGATTTGCCTTTGACCAAGGGCACTTTCAGTTTTCAGCTCTTCCCTTTGGTCTGACTAGAGCTCCTCAAGTCTTCAACCGTGTCCTGGGAGCTTTAGTATCCATCCTCCATCGGTACGGCATCAGAGTTACTCCATACATGGACGACCTGCTTCTGAAAGCCCCTTCTGCGAAACTTCTTCATCAGCAGGTTCAGGACTGCATTCATGCTCTCACCCATCACGGGTGGATCATTAACATGGACAAGTCGGATCTAGTCCCATCCCAGCGTCTGGTCTTCCTGGGCCTTCTCTTCGAAACTCAGCAGAGCATGGTGTTTATCACGGATGAGGTGGCTCACCAGATAGCCCACAGGGTTTCTGCTGTTCTGGCTCACGATCCAGTTCTGGCCAAGAAGCTGTCCTCTCTAGTGGGGAAATTCATCTCCACCATAGAAGCGGTCCCATTTGCCATGGCTCACACCAGGGAACTCCAGAAGTTTGTGATCCAGGTGTGCAAGGGTCAGCCGGACCTTCTGAAGACATCAGTATCCCTCCCTCTTCATGTGGAACTGAGTTTGTCATGGTGGCCCGACCTCTCCGATCTACTGAAGGGCAAGTCCTTCCCGGTATCCTTCTGGACCACTGTGATGACGGATGCCAGCCTCTCTGACTGGGGAGTGGTCCTGGGTCGCCTTAGTGCTCAGGGTCGGTGGTCTCCAGAGGAATCTCTCCTTCCCATCAATGTGTTGGAGTTTGGGTGATATTTCATGCTCTTCATCATTGGACACCCCAGTTGGAAGAATGCCCAGTCCGGGTTCAGTCCGACAACACCACGGCCATTGCTTACATCAACAAGCAGGGCGGAACAAGAAGTCTCGCTGCTTGGTTAGAGGTCAAGGATATTTTGTCCTGGGCAGAACACGTTCCTGTCATATCCGCAGTACACATTCCTGGTGTAGACAATGTCATGGCAGACTTCCTCAGTTGACACTGTGGACAGCGGAGAGTGAGAACTGCACCCAGAGGTGTTCACCCTGATTGTTCAGAAGTGGGATCTTCCTTGCATTGACCTGATGGTGACAAGACACAACCGGAAGGTTCCGAGGTTCTGCTCTCGCTGGAGGGATCCTCTAGCTCTAGAGGTGGATGCCATGTCCATTCCTTGGTTATTTCCTCTGGCCTTACATCTTTCCTCCCTTCCCCATGTTGCACAGTGTGTTATGGAAATTGAGACTGGTGCACTGTCTAGTCTGGGATTTTAACCAGGGCAGGAAGACCTGCATCCAAAGTGACTATTGCGTCCTGGATCAGTTCAACTATTCGTAAGGCTTACGAGCTGAGGGAGAAGCCTGTTCCCTTTCTGATCACTGCTCATTCTTCTAGATCTATTGGGGCTTCTTGGACTTACAAGAATCAGGCCTCTGCTGATCAGTTGTGCAAGGCTGCCACTTGATCGTCTGTGCACACCTTTTCGGATCACTACCGTGTTGATGTGCTGCATCGGCTGACGCTAGTTTTGGGAGGGAGATCCTGGAGGCAGTCTTGCCTGTCTAGGATCTTCTTCTGTTCTTTGGTGCTTCCTTCACTTTTGAGCCCTGTTGGCTCTAGTTCAGTGTGCTGTGTAACAGTTCTTGGGGTATTGTTACCCCTGTTCAATGTCTGATGACACCTCATTTGTATTGGACGACAGAGAAAAGAGGATTTTAGTCTTACCTGTTAAATCCTTTTCTCTTAGTCCATACAGGTTACTGGTCTCCCACCCTGTCAAGGGACCATGCTTGGCTCTCATGTGGCAGATCATGGGGATCCGTCGGGGTCATGGTCACAGGAGTCGTCTTTCCCTTCTATATCTAGTCAATAGTTTGGGTCTCAAATCTTACTGGAACAAAAGAAATGGGAGAGCAAAAACAAAGGGACCCAATCTAAGTGCAGTAATCGATTTAAGAAATTTATTTCACACAATACATATAAAAACCCCCCTTCAGGGTATCTAGTCACAAAAGATCTTTCAATAAATGGCCCATAAAACCATAGGATCTCTCCTCCACTGCCGGGGAATTTCCTTTCACCCAAGTCTCTGGCATCCAGTACGTGCATACACTGTTCGGTCTCTTTGGTGACGTCACTCCTCAGGTCCGTTCAGTAACACCTTCCCAGCCTTGGCTCAGTGCTCTGTGGCTGGGAACGTGAGTATCTAGTTTTCTTTCTAAATCTCTCTGCCACATTGAGCTATGTTACAAGTGCTTACAAGTACTTTTCACTTATTCCGTGTCTTGTCTGTGTTGTCACTATCCTACATATCAGCCTCACTCTGCTACTAATGGAGGTTACTGTCCTATTCAGGGGCTGCCATGATTATGCCTGGTCTTTATTTTCTCCAGTTCCTGTTGACGAGCCATTGTTTCTCTCTTCTTTTTTTTTATTTTTTTTTTTTTATATTAAGTCTTAATGTGGGTATGTGTTTTGTTTTTCATCTTCTGTGTCCCTTACCAATGGTATTACAGTGGGCATTATCTCAGCCCTCCAGCTGGGTAGGACCAATGAAAACTTCAAAAGGCAGTCCTGACGGGAAGTGTCCTCCATGCTTTCCAGCAGTGTAAGGCATGCCAATGATGCACTCTATTTAAGCCAGATGGACACCCTGGAGCCTTGGTTTATACCCGGTTATTATTTTTTTTTTTTTTTTTTTTTTTTTTGCCTTCTATTAGTATATTCTTCTAATACCTTGCTGTTTCCTTCTTGAGGTATATTTTCTTCTCAAAAGCCCTTGTCTAATAAGGAAAAATCTCGGGAGGCTTCAACATCTAAGGAAGAGAAAAGCCCTTAAAGGGGATGTTTCGCCTTATAAAATCTTTTTCTCTGTCGTCCAGTATAGGTTACTGGTAACTGTGGGTAGGCGATCCACCCCTTTATGTAGGCAGGAACAATTCTAGAAGTGAATGCTGGGTGGAGCCTACCTCCTATCCTTAGCTGCATCTAGCCACTTCCTCTCCAGAAAGATTTGTTCCTTGATGAAGGTACAGGCAAGAGAACAGTTCTGCCATAGTTTTAACTTATTTTTTGTTTTCTGTTAGATATGGAATACCACCATTAGGCGGATTACCATTACTGACAATTCCATAGCAGATAGCTCAGTTTCCAGGTGCTATGGTGGATCTTAAGCCCTGGGGGGGAAATCTTGTACTCCAAGTTCTTTCCTCAAGAGTAGCCCACTGAAGCTTCTTTACGAAGGGTAATTTGAAGACAGATGATCTGTTTGAAAAGGTGAGCAACCCTTTGAGTGCTGAGGTCCACTTGTCCCACGTTTCCTCTCTGCACAGAGGTCTCCTTTGGAGTTCCTATTGCATACTCCTGCACTCATTGGGTTTGTCTGTATGTCTGCTGGGGTTTGGAGCAAGTTTCTGTGGTAAATTTAACTTTTTTTTTTTTTTTTTCTGCAGATTTGGCATCTCCTTGGGAGTTTTCACACCTTTCCCTTTAGGGTATAGTGTTTATTTAACTCTTAACATGTTTTGTAGTGTTTTTACAATTTTTTTTTTTTTTTACCTCCGTGTAAAATTGAGTTCTGCACCTTTAAGGCGCATTTTACCACTTAGACGCCATGCTCCATTCACCTCTATGGGACTTTACAGTTTGGGACATATCTCTGCAACCGCTCAACGTAGCGACCTCACAGACGGCTCATTTTGTTTGTCTACCCTTGCTGTATCATCCGGTCAATGTTCTGGGGGGCTCAGGGGACTTTGGGCACTGTTGAGGTACTTTTTTAGGGAAAACTAAGAAAACCGAGACTGATGGCCAGGTTACTGCAGTCTGCGCGCCTGTGCCGTCAGTCCCTTCCGGTGCCTCTCGGGACAGTGCAGTGCTTCTGCTCATCTCTGCAGGCACGCAGAGATGAGTGAGATAATCCAAACAAAGCCTTGGTTCTACTCAAGAAATTTGAAGGTACTTATCCATTTACCAAAGACAAGGTGGACTTTTGGTCTAAACTGCCAGCAGCTGACTCTACAGTATCCAGATTGTCTAAACATGTTACTATACCAATTCAAAATGCAGCAGTCCTGACAAAAAAAATTGATGCATTAGATTGTTTTCAGTACAGGGGGCTATAATTACAGCTTCATTTGCATCAGCATAGACACGCAGAGCAGCAGTGTCAAACACACAAATCGTACAAGGCAAAAAACTCCGTAAGGATGTCCTACCTCTCATGGGTTACCTACAAGAAGCCATCTCTTATATAGGGGAAGTGGCTTTGGAGATGCCAAAATAGCAGCTAAATGTTTAGCTGCACCTTTTAGTGTGGCAGACCCAGTAACTAAACATATGGAAAGCAGATTCTACTTTCAAAAAAGTTTTAGTAGCTTTACCATTTAAAGGATCATTATTGTTTGGCCCAGAAATGGACAAAATTGTTAGCCATGCCACTGAAAGTTAAAAGTAACTTCATTCCTCAAAATAAAGTAAAAAGATTTGATTCCAAGGAGAAATCCCTTGCATATCTAAATAAAAACCTCTTCCAGACTAGATCACTTAACACGTCAGGAGATTTACTTCTGTTATGTTAAAACTAAACCAACCTGGGTACAAAGGAAAATGTGTCCAAGGCAGCTGAGTCCAAACCCATCACCACATGAAGTTCTAGATGGAATCTATCAAATAAGTGGTGGCAGCCATGGAACCAGAGGACTATTTGACATCTTTAGACATCAAAGATGCATACCTACACATTCCAATATGCCCCAACCATTGGCAATAGCTCAGGTTTGCCTACCTAAACCAACACTTTCAATTTGTAGCACTTCCCTTTGGTCTAGCCATAGCACAAGGTTATGGCTCCTCTTATGGCACATCTCTGGTGCAAGGAAGTAAATCTGACTCTGTACCTGGACAATCTATTGCTAAAAGCTATTACAGAAGCTAACTCAATAACATCTTCATCTAACTTTGGAAACAACGAAGAGTCATGGTTGGATTGTCAACCTAAACAAATCTCAATTGGTACGTCTCAACAGATTCTATTCCTAGGACTGATATTGGATACCAAAACACAAAATGTGAAATTACCTCAAGAGAAAATTTTTAATCTTCAGGAGGAAGTCAAGAGTTTTCTCTCCCAATCAGAAATGTCAGCCAGGCATTACATGAAAATTTAAGGAAAAATGTTAGCAACAATAGAGGCAGATCCCTTTGCTCTTCATATAAGACCGCTACAATTAGAATTACTCCGCAATTGGTCCAAAAATCCAAACCATTTTCATCACATGATGACTATATCGTAGACCACCAGACAGTCACTACAGTGCTGGCTCAAGTCCAAACATGTTCACGGGAAGACACTTCTCATAACAGATTGGTAAACACCACTCTATTCGGATGGGGAGCAGTGTACATACAGCACTCCTTTTGGGGTCAATGGACTATTAGACTAGTGTATGTCTTCCCTCCACTAGCTATGATTCCTAGAATCCTCCACAAAATGAAGAGCAAGTACACATCATTCTCATAGCTCCATTTTGGCCAAGGAGATTTTGGTTTCACCACCTGAGAGATGTCATGGACAGAGCCATGGTCCCTTCCCCAGATTACAGATCTCTTATCTCAAGGACCAATTCACCACCACAACTTAATCTCACTTTGTGGAACTTGGAACCCAAATATTTTGCAAACAAGAAATTGAGTTCCGTGTTCATTCTAACCATTCTCAGGGATTGCAAACCTGTGTCTGCCAAAATATATCATCATACTTGGAAAACTTATTTTTCTTTCTGTTCTACCAAAGGAATAGAACCATCCTCTTTCCATCTCCTGTCATTACTAGAGTTCTTGCAAGCATCCCTAGAAAAAGGTATGAGTTATCTCCCTGAAAATTCAAGTTTCAACACTGTCAGTTCTCCTTCAGGAAAAAATTGCCGCTATCTCTGAAATTTAAACATTTCTTCAGGAGGTAAACAGAATAGTATAGAAACCCTATCCCACCATGCTAAAGGCACAGATTAGAGCCATTGTCATCAGCCTCCATCAAAAGATCTGACCTTCAAAACAGTGTTCCTCGTGGCTTGTATCGGCAAGAAGAGTTTCAGAACTCCATGCAATGTCTTATGCTTCACTGCATCTAATCTTTCATTAAGATAAAGTGGATTTCTTCTGTGTCTCTATCCACGGCGATAGAGACAAGTGGGTTACTTCACCTCCCTCCAGCTGGTGTAGGACTAATGAAAATGTTTAAAAGGAAGCCCCAGACTTCCCCAGGCAGTCATTTTTGGTCCTACACAGCTGGAGTAGGTCACAGGCAGTAAGCTATGCATACCGGTGACTCTTAGGAAGTTGGAGACCTCATCCACTTGCCGCCCGATCTATGACTGGGGACACTGAAGCCTTGGCTCTGCTTCTAGCCATCCAAGGAAGTAACGCTGCTGAAATGCCACCTGGATTCCCTCCTTCATGGGGTTAGCATGAGTAAGCAGAGTCGTGTTACATCCGGTGCGTTTCACTGTGGAACGCATGGAGTATCCGGCAACATGTTCAAGCCCTCAGCGCTCAAGGAGCAGACACCAAGCACCGAGGGAAAATAAAGGCCTTGTGGCCACTTGTATTACCTTCCAGGCATGTTATTTCTGGTGGACCTCTGCAATCCAGGGTGGAACGCACGCCAAGGGCCTACTCCTATTTAAAGCCAGCATTGCAAATGAATTGCTTGTTATCTTTTTCCCCTAATTCTGATGGGGTTTTTTTTTTTTTTTTTTTTGGGGTGGGGGGTTAAGTTTTCAAAAGCTTTATTAAGAATACACAATGAGTTACATATGGAATAAAGGAAGCTAAAAGTATGCATAATTAGAAAATTACAAAGAAAAGTGTACAGAGAATCCTGTAACTGGAGGCTAATAAAGTACAGCTACTCAGTCAATATTGATGGGATCATAATTGCTAATCAAGGAGCAGAGGAAATCTGATACGGAACAGAACCGCACCAACATCTTATATGCCTTACTTGGTAGTGTGAATAATATAACATTACCATAAGCAATTATAAAGTACATTTTTTAAAGCTTCATATAAAATGTAGACAGTATTACATCATTAAGGATATCTCATACGTAGGGAATCAACAGCTCCAAGGGGGTTGAAGTGCCAACAGAACGAGATAAAACCACATTAGGTAATTAGAGGATTACGGATATAAAAACAGATACAAAGACTGACAGCAACTTTCCTCCTAGTTCCAGCAGAAAGAGAGGTCAAAGTAGCAGTCCAGATATGGGTCCTCACACATAGGAGTGGAAGTGATAGTAGAGAAAGAGAATAGAAAAGGTAAAGAATAATATTTTGTGGACAAAGTAAAGGGGCAAAATACCTCATACCCTGCCAGAGTATCACGCAGGTACCTCAGAGAGGTCTTGGGGGGAGGGAAAAGACACAGACATAATAGTAAGCTAAAGTCATATGTTAAGCCATACTTAGTAAAGTGTAACAACACAGGGCTATCGTATTAATCATAGTACTTACAAACATAGGGACAATTTAACTATATGTGATAGCTCATACAGAGGGTAAACATCTCAAGAACCTGGGGGGGGGGGTTCAGTGATCCTCACCAGAGGCAAAGTATCTCCCGCAAAGCTCCTGAGAACAACCAATGGTGGGCAAGCAGGTAATAGAACATTAGCCATCAGCGGGGGGAATATAAATAAAGTATAAGTACACAATTGAACTTTTGAATGCTGAACCCATGAACATAATCCCAGTAGTATGCCCAATATAAGAACACTCCTGTAAATACTCCTCCCATCCACTCCCTTAATAATTGCTCAGGGATCTAATATAATTTTAAATGGCTAAACAAGACTCATCCCCCCCGGGCACAAGGGGGATCGTCCAGACAGTCCCCGAGCAGGTAACAAAGCCTTAAGAATGTCTGCCTCAAACAAGGGTTCTAGTAAAAATAAAAACATAGGCTGTCCATTGAAGCATACTTAATAGCTTAATGAACCGCAAACAGTATCCGTAAGCAGGCCAAGATGCACCCAGTAGAGTCCAACACCTGAACTGTAACAGCAAAATGCCTCATCCGAGTCCCCGAGGTCTCCAAAAGGGAGTGGGTTCAGATATTAATGTCCTTTTACGTCTATCCCAGGGTCTCAGGTAGATGTTTCCCATCCAGTCAGCGCTGTCTCCATCCCATAAAACGAGGAAAAATGCCTCAGCAATAACTGCAGAGCATAAGGCCATATTAGCGAAACAGGAATGAAACCCCAGGTGTGGAAACTGGAGATAATCCAGGATAAGCATCTCAATGTCCTCTGGTTCAGCCAGTGAGACATTACTAGTGAGCAAATTAACCTTCTCCATATGACTTTCCAGTTTGGTAGTACCTACCCTGATAGAAGCTGTGGTCATTTCACCTCGACAGTTAGAGGAGTCAGAGCATGTAGAAAGACAAGCGAGGGCATCAAGACCTCACTCCGGATTCTGTAAGTGCTGCCCTTGTTGTTCCGAAACAAGTCGGGCGATTCCCCATTCCTCTTTTATGACGGCTCTAATATCTGCCACTAAAGCTTTGAGGTCCGCCACAGTCAGCAAATGCGCAGTGATCACACTAGGTAAGGGAGCTTCTGTCGCCATTTTGTGCAAGCACGCTATCCAGCTCATACAATTCATAGGCAAAAAACAGCAATTCTTCCAAAGGGACGCCGGTTAAATAGCCAGAAAATTGTCCACTATATAGCTAGGGACAGCTCCTCACAAAAAGCGTAAAAAAAGGAAGCTAAAATAACATCTATGCCATTAAAGACAATATCTCAATCACAGAGCTATGCAGAAAGCGTCCATCTTGCTAGATAGTTCACTCCGCCCCCAATTCTGATGTTTTTACTATATATTTATTAAAAGTTAAATTTTAAATTCCCATTATGACTTTGGTATCTGGGCATATCAAGGATAAGGAGAAAGAGGGGTCTGATTCTAAGGAAGATAAAGCCCCACAAAAGATGAAAACCTGTCTAGGATGTAATGATAAGATCCCTTCCTCTGAGTCAACAAAATTGTGCCCTGACTGTCTGAAAAGAGCTGCTAGAACTGAAGTACCAGCGCAGTTTCAGGCTTTTTTTTTTTTTTTTTTTTTATCCCGGATGAAGACCTATTTTATTCCATACAGGTGTCCTCAAGCAAGAAACATCCCAGGATGGAAGATCCAGAGGAAGGTACATCGGCCAGAGCTTTGGATATAGAAGACAGTAGTAATTTAGATGACCTGTCAGATTATACATCTGAAGAAGGGGAAAGTGTTGAGGAAGATGAAGGAACCTTCAATATTGATAAGGTGGAGCCTTTCCTGAAAAATCTGTGCTAGACCTTAGGACTGACCAAAGAATTTAAAGAGCAAGGTATCCTAGATACTTTTTTTTTTTTTTTTTTTTTTATTACCTAAAAAAGCTGTATCAGTGTTTCCAGTACACACTATTCAGTATCAGAGTTAATTAACGGAGAATGGAAAAAAGGAGACAAGAAGGTGTCTACTAAAAAAAAAAAAAAAATTCAAAGAATGTACCCTTTTAAAGATGAAGAGTCTTCAGCCTGGTTGGTACCGCCAAAGATTGATGCACCTATTGTACAGCTAACCAAGAAGACTACATCTAACATTTTAGATTTCTTGCAGGAGGGCTATGTAGCAGGACTAGGCCCATCTTCATCGGTAATCTCTGCCTTACTATCAAGGCAATTTACTGAAGAGGATATAGTGAAAATAAACCTAAAGGCAGTATCAAAGTCCAGACCTTGATTTAAACATAAAATCAGCATCCTCCAAGTTCGAGCCACTGGATTTAGTCCCTCTTAAATGCCTTACCTTGAAGGTAGTTTTCCTCACAGCCATTACTTCAGCCAGAAGAATTTCAGAACGCCAGGCCCTATCAGCAAAGTCCCCTTACATTTTTCTTGAAGATAAAGTAGTATTAAGAACTAACACGGAACTCAGATTAAAGGTTGTTTCATCTTTTCACCTAAGTCAGGATATCATATTACCATCCTTTTTTCCCCAAACATAAAGGGAAAAAAGAGGAAGAGTTACATAATCTAGACTTGGTTCAATGCATGTCTATTTATCTTGAAAGATCAAAGAAATACAAAAATTCAGATTCCCTGTTTGTAACTTTTACAGGGTAAATGTAAAGGTTCAGCAGCTTCCAAAGCCTCTATCTCTAGGTGGATTATCCAGTGCATATCAAGAGCATACCTGGAAGCAGGAAAAGACCCGCCTAAAAAAAAAACTTAAGGCTCACTCTACTAGAGCAATTTCCAAATCATGGGCATCCATATCTACCTTTATTAAGCACTACCACATCATGGGCAGTGGAAGACATCTCGATAGTTGCAACATGGTCATCCATATCTACCTTCATTAAGCACTACCATTTGGATGTCTAGGCTTCGACAGAGGTGAAATTTGGCAGGAAGGTCCTTCAAGCTGCCTTACATACTGGAAAGGTAACCTTTTTGCATGTCTTTTCACTTATGTCACATGTTTTCTACTTATGTTCTATTTTATGGTTGTGTAGATAGGGCAGCTACACAGCTAGGAAAATGTGTTCTATCACTATCCTTTTTTCCCCACCCTTAAGACACTGCTTTGTTATATCCCACTTGTGTCTCTCACCGTAGACAGGGACACACAAGAAGGGAGACATTTTTCTCTTACCAATATTTCCTTTTCTTCTGTGTCCCTCCACGGTGCTCCTTGCCCTTTAATCTTGTTTATGTTTCTCAGCTATGACAAAAGATGACTGTCCAGGGAAGTCTGGGGCTTCCTTTTAAACATTTTCATTGGTCCTTCAGCAGCTGGAGGCAGGTGACGTAACCCACTTTTCTCAATCACCTCGGAGGGACACAGAAGAAAAGGAAATATCTGTAAGAAAACTTTCTCCCATTACGAAGCTTTCCAGAATTCCAACCGAAAGTGGTTTCAGTTTTCCACAAGTGATTCTATCTTCGCTGTGTCCTAATCCATCTAAAGCACATCCATACATTGGATGTAGTTCTATGTCTAAGACAATATGTCCAAGTCACACAATCCTTTAGGACATCCAATACATTACTTGTTATTACAGAATGCCCTATCAAGGGCAGACCGGCTTATAAGACTGCCATTGCCACATGGCTTAAACAGACTATTAGACAAGCATAAAGAAATCTTCATGAGAACAGTCTACAAAGTGGGCATGGTTTGAGGCAGTACACTGTTGTACCGACTTTGTAGACTGTTGACATGAAGATTTCGTTTGTATGTACTGCTATTTCTGCTCTCCAGATGAGCCATCCAGTCCATAGACCAGAATCCAAGTCTGACAGATAGAGCAGTGGTGTACCTAAAAGGAGTGGGAGGGGTACATTTTATATCGAGATTACTCTTAAACTATAAAAGTTATTGCAAAAAGACATGGATGCTTTGGTTTATTTATTTAATACCTTCAATATTAAAGCCTAAATAGATGAAGTGTTACTATCTTGTTAACTTGCATGGGGATGGTCAGTCCCCTATTTTGTAAGCTTCTATCCCTGACCTCCTTAAAAGATAGGGGTCCGGCTGCAGGATTTCCAGGGACCTGAGTCTGCTAGAGGATAGCTTTCACTCTGTTTTTTGTCTCTTTCTCATGCTTATTAGGAGCCTAAATAGGATTCCAGTTTCAGAGTGCAGAGGTCCTGTGAGTATGCCCTGGTCTGTCTAGCAGCCACATTCTGACATCTGTGGTAAAATGATTACTTCTGCATCCTGTTCTTCATTTCTTTCAGCCCTATAGCCCCTTCCCTTCTCTATTGGAGGTGGCAGTTTTCTTTTGATTTACTAAAATATATATTTGGTTTTTCTGTTAGCAGCTAACACCTCTATTAGGAAACATGTGCTCACGGAGGCCATATTGGATGGGGCATTGGCAGCAACATTACGATTTCTGCCACTCTGGTAAACTCCTGTGGATAAGAGGGGGCTGTCTATCCCTTTCTGTTTATGTGAAGGGATACCCTTAGAGGGAAAACCCCACCACCGGGATCTGTATGGATGTGATGGCTCGAAAGCCACTGCAACTTTCTACTCTTTGGAGGGAAAACTATGATTCCCATGAGACCCCCTCCCTCCCCGGACTTCAGGGAAGTTCTTATGCCTCTCTTCTTTTCTCCTTCAAAGTACTATACACACAAGTGGACTCCCTACACTAGTGAAATGTGGATGTATTGATATAGGGTTTTATGCCCCATATCAATACATCCAAGTAACCAAAACATAAGTGAAATAACCCTTTGAGTGCCAGAGGGGTATGCAATGCAATGCATTGCAGATAATTGCATCCCCCTCTGTCACTCAAAGGTTGAATCCCACCTACGCTAACATTATCCTATGGCCCTTTCCCCACAGCATTAACAATAAATACTTACCTTGAAGTCGGAAGTCCAGCAGGATCTTCTGCATCGTGGTCTTCCTCTGTCTTCCTCTTTAGTTCTTCTTTAAGGTTTCTTTTTTTTTTTTTCTTCTGTAAATATTCTGTCTACTTATATATATTTCTCATAAGTCAGAAAAAAACCCAATAAAGTTAAACCCCTCCCCCCCATTAACGCTTGCTGTTGCCACCAGAAAGCAAAAAACAGCTCCACTGCAGTACCTGCTCAGGTCATTGTGCAAGGCAAAATGAGGGAAATCTGAACAGAAACTGGCTTTTATATGGCTAGTCTCTCTTTAAATTTGCTCCTACTGTCCCATTGGCTGGGATGTGAGGTTACTTAGGGCACGGAAACCCTGCAGTAACCACACCTCCAAGTCAATCCTCTTCTGGCTGGATGGGGTTCATTAATGCATGTTTCTAGCTGGAGGGATGACCCCTCCAGCTAAAAGCGGATTGGCTGGGAGGTGTGGTTAATGCAGGGTACCTTCTATTCCCTGAATAACCCCACATTCCTGCCAATGGGACCAATGGAACAAATTTGAGCAGCGACTGGCCGTATAAAAGCCACTCTCTGTTCAGATTTCCCTCATTGTGGCTCAAGCAACAGCCCAAGCAGGTAATACAAGGGGGTGATTTTTTTTTTTCCTTTCATGGTGGTGGCAACAGTTAATGGGAGGGGGGTGGATTACATTTTATTTGTTTTCTTTTTCATAGACTATATGAGAATATACAGAAGTAGACCGAAGATTTAAAGAACAAGAAAGAAGACTTAAGAATTAAAGAGGAATACCAGGTTGCAGACCTCTGACTTCAAAGTTAGTATTACAGCTGTGGGGAGTGGGTCATGGGATAATGTTAGGGCTAGAATTTGTTAACTTTATTGTTGATGTTAGGTTTAGTGCAGGGCCAGGGGGTACTTTTAGGAGGGTGGGGGAGGGTGACTGTGTTATTAGCTCATCCTCAATGCCTGACACTATGTCAAACATAGAGCATTAGCTAGTTTTCTTTGATGATCTCATTATTCATGCTATTTAGCATGCGTTGTGGGAACAAAGAACTGCGATGAACAATAGAGAGGAGGATGTTTCAGTATGTACATGATATCTGTCTGTATGAAAATAAAACATGTACTTTCAAAACATATCGGCCAGTGTGGAATCCAGTATTCACTGGCAGATGTGAATCAGGGGAAATAAGCTTGTCCCTGTTCTAGCTCCCACTAGTGTGTGTACACAATATACAATAAAACAAAATTAAAAAGTCTGAGCATTTGATTGATTGGACTATTTTTAATTTTTTTTAGAAAGTATACCAGTGGAACCACAAACAGATGCAGGCATATATTCCCAATGCATATTTTCCAGTGAATACGGGATTCTACCCCATCCTACTAACTTTTTGTAAGTATATGTTTTATAATCATACAGACACATACAGTAACTTAGTGACATGTACATAATCTTCAGCCTTCGCCCAAAAATGGCCAGGTATTCTCGGAATTGGCAAGTTATATATCTGGCCAGCATGTTTAGTTCCTTCTGGGCGTCTGTTGCTCGGTAAATATGTGCAGTAGTCCTCCTCATCCTTCATTGTAGTTTTATATATATATATATATATATATATATATATATATATACAGTTTAGATTGTAGCCGTATTAGTCCAGTGATGTAGATGTAAAATAACAAACAAAATTAATATATTGTAATAATCTCCCCCCCACACACACACTCTGCCATACAACAGGGTATTTACTACCCTTTGCAAGAAGCGTGGATTTTCTCATGGTCCCTGTCTTATCAGCAGCCCCCAGCAAACAACACAGCTTTGAATTCAATGTATTAACTGTTTTAACTGTGAATTCTGTGTCCTTGTGCTCAGAAATGCTTTAGACTTGAGAAAGGAAGTTTATACCGAAAGTTTGTCAATCCATTCAATCCATAAATTTGTTAGTCCAATAAAAAAGGTATTACAAGATATTAATTTTGTTTGTTATTTTACATATATAATTTTATTTTATTTACAGAACTAATATTCACATGCTCTGGTATTTGCTTTGGTCCATCAGTACAAGCCATTTGCAGTTAGACTACAACATCTGCATATTACAAATATATGCATATGGACCTGCACAAAGACATAAACCTTCTCAAGTGCAGAACCACAGGTGCATTTCTGAACAGAAAAAGGGACACACTGCAAAGGACTGTGAGTTTGTTATACAAAGTGGATAGAAAGGCCTTTCTTCTAATCGCTATTTCTCATCTCCTCCCCCTTCTAGATCCACTGTGTTTGAGGCTGACCTTAATGAACTTTTATTTTTCCAAATAGCAAACTGAGCAACTATAGTAATTATCATTAAGTAATCAATCCAAACCATTAGACTTGTGCACGGCAAAACTTTCAGTAAAATTCAGGCGGGAAACTTAGGTCCATTTCAGATTCTGATTTTTTTTTTCTTGTGGGTGGACCTTGGCTTTCGGAAGGTCCGAATGATGCTGAATACGCCTTATTCGTCCGATTTCCGAAATTAGCCAAACCGAATCGCACAAGTCTACAAACCATGTAACTGCTTGGATGTTGAAGAGGTCTTCAACATGTTGCTTCACAATTCAATGGAGACCTCTCTACAATGCAAGATTTTAAAACATATAAGGTCTTTAACAGTTGAGAACCTTTGTTTCAGCTATCCAAATTGAAGTCCCAGAGATGCAAGAGAAATGGCTCAGTCTAAATGCCTGAACCAAGATTATGACAGCTGTTCGAAGCCAGGGCTATCTCTAAAACCTGCGCTGTATCAATCCACTAGGAATGTAGATTTCTCTGTCTTCCAATATAACTCACAGGTACTATGGGTAGGCGAGAGCTTCTCCTAGTGGTCTGGAACAATTCTCAAAGAATTGTAGGGGTGGATCCACCCCCTCCTCCATATCGGGCTACCTCACTAAGCCCTGCCCAAATAGATTTGTTCCAGGATCCTGGTTAGAAGGCTGAGAACAGTTCTGCTTAGTTTTTAGTTATTTTATTGTTTTTTTTTTTTTTAATTAGATATGGGGTGTCATAATGCCCCCATTAGGTGGATTACCATTACTGGCTTCCCCTGGAGGATTGCCCAGTTATCATCAGGTGCTGTTGTGGACCCTCGCAGCCCTGAGAGAGCATTATGCAACCCATATCTCTCTCTACTGAAGGGGTCTCTCTGAGGCTTCTTCATTCTCAATGGTAATCTGAAGAAAGAAGACCTGCAAAAAAAAAAGGTGAGCAACCCTTTGAGTGCCATGGTCCACTTGTCCAACACTCCCCCTCCATACAGAGGTCTTTCTGGAATTCATCATAACTCCTGCACTCATGTTGGGTCATTGTGTGTCTGTTCTTTGAGTCCTTGGAGCATTTTGGGTTGTTTTGTGGTATTAACCCCTTCCCTGCCATACTTACTGGGTTGAGGGACTTATTTCTCATTTCCCTTTGGATTAATGAGTTTTTTATTACTTCTATGTGTTCTATATGTGTTTTAGGACTTTTTAGTCCCTTTTAATAATTTTCACTTTATTTGAATTCCGCGCCTTTAACCTTTTGAGTGCCAAGTGGGTACAATGTACGAGACTGGCCAGCTGTACTGGCTGTGCCTAGCTTGTACAATGTACCCACTAAATGCGGTCACTCTGTAAGATGGTATAACCGGCATGCAGTGGCCTCATTTAAAAAAAAATATATATATATAGCCTGGCATCCATGGGGGGGCATGACGATCACTCCTCATGCATCCCAGTTATTGATCTCCCAGCCAATCGCGCTGGGAGATCATTATGCACAAAGTAGAAGTGGAGCTTATGGGTAGGAGTGGGCGGGATCGGGGGAAGTCTCCTAACGTCTTCTGTGACATTCTCACCAATGACGTTGGTAAGCTTTGACCGGTGGTGGGAGAGAATGGAAGGAGATCTCCTGCTCAGTGGCGTCTCCAGTATTCATATTTAGGGGGGGCACATGGTGGCCAGGAACAAAAGTAGGGGGCAATTATAAAACATTTTATTTATATATATATATATATATATATATATATATATATATATATATATATATACATACATACATACACATTCTGTTATTATATTATATATACATTCTGCTAATGTACAGTGATCTGACTGCAGAATCAGCCCACAGGAACGTTTACAGAGTACTGTATAATCTACCTGCATTACTCACCTCACCTGCAGGTAGATTATACAGTACTCTCTGCTCTGTGAATGTTCTGTGGGCTGATTATCATGCTACAGATCACTGTGCATTTGACCAGAAGCAGAATGTCGCTTTGCTTTATTCACACAAAACATTCTATGCAGAGGTACTTAGTATTATTTCCCAGCGTGGTGCATTCCTTTTTAGAGGGTTAAAAAACATAAGATACAGCTTTAGTAAAAGAAACACTCGGGACTTTCTTTAACGTGCAAATTTACTTAGGTGTCCATATATATATCCTATATAATAATTTGCTAAATCGTGTGTAACGCCGCAACATGCGCAGTAGACACTGCTGCGCGTGCTGCAGTCATGCGCAGTAGAGACTGCCTGCGCCGCGGCTGATACAGAGCTGGGCGCTCCGAACACACATTGCACAGAATGCCTCATTACATAATTTATGTCTCATTAGGAGTCATGGAAGGGACCGACGTCAGATTCAGGGGCAGGACGGAGGTGTCGAACACAAGCCCTGTGGGAGTGTCTTATGCACCATACGGTGCACGGCTACAGAGGGAATGAAGCGATTACGTCACTAGGTATTTTTATAGAATAAGAAAAGCTCCGTTTATACGAATTTCATTTACAACATACACACATAAATAGTAACAGGAGACACAATGGAACAGATAGAACCACACTCAAACAGAAGTGAAAGTTCCGCTTTAAGTAAGGAGGAGTTACTGCTCCCATTGGGTGATTCAATAGGGGAGTGATTTAAATCATGCAGGGAGTTGGCCTGCCCCCACTATCCAGCCCGTCCACTCTCACACTCAATCACACACTCTCTCACTCACTCTCTCTCACTCACTCTCATACACCCTCTCACTCACACACTCTCACACTCACATTCACACTCATACATTCTCACACTCAATCACACACACTCACTAACACACTCATGCAATTACTCACACGCAATCACTCACACGCACTTACACTCACTCACACCCTGGAAGCCAGCACAATCCACCTTCCACCATAGTCTCACTCACACCCCGGTAGCCAACACAATCCACCTTCTACCGTAGTATGTGCAATTACCACATGCTTTTCAACTACATGAATGAATGCCACTCACTCACACACACTCACTCACACCCCGGGAGCCAGCACGATCCACCTTCCACCATAGTATGTGCAATTACCACATGCATTTCAACTATATGAATGAATGCCACAGTGGAGGCATAAGTACAAACACACACTCATTACAGTGACACATAAGTCACCCCCTTATGACTCACTTCTGTGTGGTGTGTGTCTCTGTGTGTGCCTGTGTGTTCCTCACTGTGTGTGTTGCATGTCTGTATCACACTCTGTGTCTGCATGTTGTGCATTGCATGTATATGTGCATGACTGTGTCGCTCTTTATGCATCTCAGTGCATGCGTGTGCATTTGCGTGTGTGCCTCTGTGTGTGTTTGTCTTGCATCCATGTATGTGCATTAATTCCCTATATATCCTGACGGGCAGCGCCGTCCCACATTGCTAGTATGTATGTGTATATATCAATATATATAGACAGCTGCACTCATTAAAGCTAACAACCAATGCAAAGTATAACTTGGTGCACGTCCCATAAAATAAGATCAAAAAGTGTACTCAGCCCAGGGTACTCCAAGCATCGTAACGGAACAGCACTCAATAGAGAAGTTAAAGTGAATTTATCAATTTATTGCATCCATCAAGCCAAACGTTTTCGGTCCACACAGGACCTTCCTCAGGGCAAATGGTTTGATTACAGTTAAAATCCACATATATGTACTCAAAATATAACAAGAAAAAAAGACCCTTACCCCATGATCCTCGTAGTCCAAATTGCGCCAAACAGACAGCGGCTGCAATCCGCATCCGAGGATGCAATGACGTAAGCAGGAACCCTCGGGTTGCTAAGCAACCACGCAAGACATGTAAACAAAATAATCCAACACACGAAACCTCCGCTAGTTTCCATTACCGGATGACAGCAAAGGAAACTACATTTAGCCCCAGTGCCTATCGGAGAACGTGGGACTCCTAAACAGGTGTCACACAGATGCCCAGTGTTACCAGCGGAGTTCCATACCCGAATACAAATAATACCTTGTTCTAAGTTCAATATAAAATGTATTCTCTAGGTTCCTAGGATTCCATTGGTATTATTAAATATCCACAAAGAGGTCCATACAGACACATATGTAAATAAGAATGTGGGTGCACGAGACTTGCAATGTCTTATCACTGTGTTAAATATACATCTAAAGGATGTCCGATACATAGTAGCCAACATGTAGAATATCCACAATTGGAAAGTCAATTCGAATGATCCTAGCAGTCACAGATATTAATGAAATTGTAAATACATGAGACTCCTCCATGTCACATCACTGATTTCAATAGACTTCTCCATGATATCCGATACATTGTAACCCAATATGAGTATAAAGATAGTATGTATCATCCACATTGAAAATCATATACAATTCTTACATATGAATCCTGAATCGCCAAATTGTGCACAACTGGTCCAGTAAGTCAACCATCCAAATGGAGCTGCTTCAGGGGTAATCCAATTCAGTCCCCAATATTAATAAATAGCGGACAATGAATGAAGTATCAAGGGGTTTAGGCACTACTCTCCGTGGGGCTCCCCACAGGAGAGGGCCATAGTGTAATACCCCAGGTACTATATACTGCGTCTCGTAGATCCATCCAAGATGTAGGTAGAGAATATTACACCCCAATATTGATAAATCCAGACCGAAATTAAAGGGATAGTAACACTTCGTTTTAACTTTATTTTATTTTGTAGGCATTAAAAAAACATGAAGAATGATATAAGTCTTATCTCTCAAACCTTTATGGTTTATGAGATATTCACAAGCAAAGTTCCCCTCCCCGCCCCTTTTTCCTAGTGTAAGACATCTCTTCTCAGATGTGGATCAGGTTGTATGACAGTACAGATAACAGAAGGGGACAATTTTCTTTGTATGAAAACAATGAAAGCCCTTCCCCCCTTGAAAAGTTTTTCAGCTTTTTCCATTATCTTAATTGAAGATTGTCCCTCTCTGCAGTCTACCTGGGCATCTCCCTTCTTATCTGGTTGAACAGGGGGGGGAAACTTTGCTTGTGAATATCTCTTAAACCATAAAGGTTTCAGAGATAAGACTTATATCATTCTTCATGTTTTTTTAATGCCTACAAAATAAAATAAAGTTAAAATGAAGTATTACTATCCCTTTAATGTAATAAGGGGTTTTAGTACTAGTATCCACGGGGCCCCACAGGAGAGGACCATCTATAAAATTCATAAGACGTTGGGATCTAAGCCACGATCTTCAACAGTTCAGATATATTCTGTGCAAAGATGATGATATCAAATGAGGTAGACAAAATTTTAAAAAGCCAAAACTGGTTTCAAGAACATATCTGGATACATCCTATATATGCCCAATGAAGTATCAGGTGAGGTACCTACAATGAATGGTAGATGGATGCCATAAAAAGACTACATGGCCGTCCACAGCAACACTGGAACATCAAGTTCTCCGATTAGGTAAAATAACAAACCAACAAAACATATAACATCATGTGGCTACTTTAGAGGAAACAGGACAATTGGAATTCATGATTGAGCCCATGGGGAGCCAGGCTTCCATATCCTATATAATAATTCGCTAAATCGTGTGTAACGCCGCGACATGCTCAGTAGACACTGCTGCGCGTGCTGCAGTCATGCGCAGTAGAGACTGCCCGCGCCACGGCTGATACAGAGCTGGACGCTCCTTCGGAGCGTCCAGCTCTGTATCAGCCGTGGTGCGGGCAGTCTCTACTGCGCATGACTGCCCCGTGATCGGGTGGCAGTGGCACTGTGGCCCGTGTAACGGGCTGTTCAACTAGTTCATATATATATATACACAAAGAAGCGACTAGCAGTAACCAGTACAGTTTACTGAGAAGGTAAATGTCAAGGTTGTCTCAAAAACTACTCCTACAAGACCAGAAATTTTGACTTTTCTGCATTGAAGTTTTAAACCATTCCTGATGCGTGTGAGTGACTTCCTTGTATACATCCACATTTGTTGGGTACCCAGGCAAACTGAAGTGCACCTAGCCTATTGTATACATACACATTTATTAAGTAATTATATATGTGATGAAGACATCTAAAATAATAATTCAATTTATTTCCATGTGGAATACATATACACTGCACTCACTGACCTTTCAGATCATGCTGAGACAGGTCATGTCACTTTCTTGCTGAGAGAAAAATGATTGGTTGCAGCTCCATCTTTCTGCAAATGTTAACATAGTTCAGTCCAATGGAGCACATTTGGGCAGAAAAGTAGAGACAGTTTTCAGTACACCTTCTCACTTTTAGAAGTAGTATTAAACATACTATCTCTAAAAGTGAGAAGGTGTATTGAAACCTGCCTCTACTTTTCTGCCCCAATGTGGGCTGAACTGTGTATGCATGTGCAGAAAGATGGAGCTCAAAGTTCAGTGAGTGCAGTGTATATGTATTCCACATGGAATAAATTGAATGGTTATTTTAGATGTCTTCATCACATATCAAAAGCAAATGATGGTGCACTCACCTATATAGGTATAGAGGTGTGAAGTGACACTAAAGTCCCTTTTCATCATTATTAGTGTCGTGATGAAAAATTGCTGTACAATAGAACTGTGTTTGTTATAGACAGTGTATATGCTTAGTGCAACTTGTAGTTCAAAACACGGATAGCTGCCAAGTCACCTGTTATATGTACCAACAGATAACCCTCCTTATAGCCATTATGGTAATGGCAGAAAACGCCAACCTCGTTATAAGTAAGCCTTATTGTTCACTGAAATTATATGCAAACAATAAACGCCTAAATTAACTATTTAGTTAGTCCCAGCTTGTATCTGAGCAGAAGAGGTAACAAAGCCCTCTGTTGCCTTAATTAGGTCTTTATGAGAGATAGTGAAGTAAGCTTAAAGGGATAGTAATACTTCGTTTTAACTTTATTTTATTTTGTAGGCATTAAAAAAACATGAAGAATGATATAAGTCTTATCTCTCAAACCTTTATGGTTTATGAGATATTCACAAGCAAAGTTCCCCTCGCCGCCCCTTTTACCTAGTGTAAGCCATCTCTTCTCAGATGTGAGTCTGGTTGTATGACAGTACAGATAACAGAAGGGGACAATTTTCTTTGTATGAAAACAATGAAAGCCCTTCCCCCCCTTGACAAGTTTTTCTGCTTTTCCCCTTATCTTAATTGAAGATTGTCCCTCTCTGCAGTCTACCTGGGCATCTCCCTTCTGATCTGGTTGAACGGGGGGGATACTTTGTTTGTGAATATCTCTTAAACCATAAAGGTTTCAGAGATAAGACTTATATCATTCTTCATGTTTTTTTAATGCCTACAAAATAAAATAAAGTTAAAATGAAGTATTACTATCCCTTTAACCACTCACACACATAGAAGAGTTACTAATAGAGAGTCTCTTGTGCTGAGGTCAATCTCAATTAGATTGTTCAGCGAGGAGATTCAGCCTTATCTATGATCTCTCTGTTCACGCTGAGGAAACCAGTCTATCATTCAATGTATCTCTTTTTAATACTTCGTTGCTAAGTTCAGCACGAGGATTCAGCGTTATCTAAGATCCCTCTGTGCACGCTGGGGAAACCAGTCTGTCAATCAATGTATCTCTTTTTAATGCTTCGTCTCCCGGTTCCTAATACATAAAACATCAGTCTCCTACTTCTTTCCTACATCGTTATTTCACTATCCCTATAACGAAACCCTAAATAGTAATGACTTCTTTCTTTTGTCTTCTTTGCCTAAACTATTGTGTGTGCAAAGTCGGTTTTCTAGTTTCCTTATTTTTCAATCTATCTCTCTAACTGAGGTTGATTACAACTTAATTTCATTGTGCAGCTAATTTGAATAAAACAAACATTCTATATGTCTGGATTTCTTCTCTTAACAAGCCCTAACGCATGTTTCGCTAAAAATGCACACAGAATAGTTTGTAGGTTGTATTTTACAAATTGAAATTTCCTCCAGAAGAAGTGACGTGTGTGTCACGAAACATGTCGAGGATTTAGTGTGTTTTTTTTAGTGTGTGTTTTTTTTTCTTATTTTTATCAATAAATTTTATATTTTATTTATTTGGTCTGCTGCTATTAGATTGATGTTTGTTTGTTTTTTCAAGTTTGGACACAAGTCTGAAAATCTGATGCACACCTGTGTGGTTCTGTAGCGGGGGGAACCAGCATCTGGATTCCCCGCTAAGCTTTCAACCGGTTGTGGGAGATAAGAGCTGGTGAGAGACTCTATTTGAGTAATATCTTCACCTGTATTTTGGATCTAGTGCATTATTTCAATACAAACAGGATACCTCTCCTTGTACTTTGTGTTTTGTGTTTCCCTTTAAGCCCCACTGTTGAGTGGTGTTTCCTCAAGGATTGAGCGAGAAGGATATAGGATATCTGTGTGGAGGCAGTACAATATCCTCCACAGGTTTTAAGTGTCATTGTGATTTTATATCCATGGCATAGTTACAATGTGAGTACATTTTATATTGTTTACTCATATGATACTAAGTTAGTCATCTACACTATGAGACTCTCCCCTCTCTTTTTTGTGTTTTTTGTTACCTCAGTAAATTGTCCCGGTTCCCGCTAGTCACCTATTTGTGTGTGTGTGTACATAAATATATAACAAATACAAAAGAGAATGGAACTGGTGCCTAAAAAGTCCACGCAAGAAACCTATCCTATATAATAATTCGCTAGAATGTTTGTCAGAAGCAGTCATGCGCAGTAGAGACTGCCCGAACTCACAGAATGCTGGAAGGTGTAGAAATGCTGGGAGTTCTGTGCTAGGAGCATTCTGTGCTTTCGGGCAGTCTCTACAGTGCATGACTGCGTCGGCGGCAGGACACAGAGCAGGACTGGCCTCTTAAACCTTTGAGTGCCAGAGGGGTATGCAACGCATTGCAAAGCAATGCGTTGAGTACCCCTCGGTCACTCAAAGGGTTAACATCACCTGGAAATTACACTAGTATCTAATAAAAAGATTAAAAAATAAAATATCCAAGCACCCTAAATAGTACGTTCTTTAAATGTGTAAATAATTCAAAGAATATGAATCAGATATAGATATTGTGGTGAAAAGGCTACAGGAAGATAGATTTGGATATATATACCTCTTCTTATCAAAAAAGAAAACCTTAATCCAAGATACCAGCTGACAGGTGAGGACGTACTATTAAATAATTAAAATGGAACTCGTAATCATTGTCTCCAATCCATGGGTGTCACAAATACATCTAAAAGTAAAAAAAACATCTATAACTCTACCTGTTAAAGAACTTGTGGATGGACATAACAATAGATGCCTGTGGAAAAGAAAGAGAAGTGCTCAAACGTAATAACCACCTACAGGACCCGTTCAGCTTTCCAATACTATCAGGTGTCCCCGATGGAGAATTAAAGCAGCCGCCCAAGCTACATGACGGCCAACGTAGTGTACAGCTTCTCATCATCGCCATTTTTGTACAGGCAAGTCAGTCTGGGAAAATGTTAGAAAAGAGTTTGTAGTAGGTGTGGTTTTGTACTTCTAGCACTGCCTAATGCATGTCAACGCATACCAATGGGGTGCCATTTCACTTCTAAGAGCACTAACTAATGAATACAGTTGAAAATTCCATGGTTTTCAGAGATTTCAGTACATTTGAAGGGCAGAAATGTAAACAAAAAAAATGCCATTTTTTTTCCTTCAGCACCAGCTTTTGGAAGCATTAGTGCACACCAGTCTTGGGGTAAGAAGGCAAGTGACCCCTCATTAGATGCGGCAGGTTATCTTCTTTCCTGAATGGTATGGTTTCTCTACCTTTCCTGTATATCTCTAACGGTTCTGGCCATTTTCGTGCAGGCAGATAAAACAAAAGTGTCATGTTTAGGTAAGTGTTCCTAGCACCCAAATATTGTATGTTATCCCACACAAATGGGGTACCATTTTTCTCATGTTGGTAGCAGGTACTTTAGTATCTTTGAAGTGGTGGCAATGTAAAAAACATGTATTTATTCCTATAGTGCCATATTTTGGAAATATTTGTGCACTTCAGCCAAAGAGTAGAAAGACAAGTGAGCTCTCATTTGATGTGGGTGTATGTCTACTTTCCAAAATGGAATGTATTTTATAACTTTCCTTCATGTCTCTAAAAGTTATGAACATTTTAGTACAAGCAGCCATTTTCAAAGAAGAAAACAGGTAGTAGGTGTAGTTATGTGCTTCTGGCACCCCTATGTCAACTCTTATCATTTGGGTGCCATTTTTCTCCTAAGAGCACTAGCTAATGCACAGAGTTGGAAATTCAATAGTTTTCACAGATTTCAGTACATCTGAAGGTGTGGAAATGTAAAAAAAAATGTATATTTTTTTCCTATAGCGCCACTTGCTGGAAACATTTATTGATACTGGGATTGGGGTAAGAAGGTAAGTTACCCCTCATTTGATGCGCTAGGTTATCTTCTTTCCAAAATGGTATGGTTTGTCTACCCTTTCTTCACTTCAATAGGTGTTATAACCATTTTCGTACAGGCAAGTCATGTTTAAGAAAATATTAGAAACATTAGAAGTTGTAGTAGGTGTCATTTTGCACTTCTAGTGCCCCCTGAGGTAGGTCAACTCATACTAATGAGGTGCCATTTTTCTCCTAAGAGCACTAGCTATAAACACATTTGGAAATTCCATGGTTTACACAGATTTCAGTACATCTGAAGGGGAGAAATGTAAGAAAATGACAATTTTCTCCTATAGTGCCACTTTCTGGAAACATTTGGGCACACAAGTCTTGGGGCTAGAAGGCAAGTTACCCCTCATTAGTTGCGGCAGGTCATCTTCTTTCCAAAATGGTATGGTTTGTGTACCATTTCTTAATTCATTCAAACCTCTTTGTAGTTCCCAAGAAGGATGGCGGCAGTGGCCCTATCCTGGACCTCAAGGACCTCAATTCTTTTGTGGTTCATACTCACTACAAGATGGAGTCTTTGTGCTTGTCATTGCAGCAATGTGTCAAGGGGAATTCCTGGCCTCTCTGGATCCGCAGCATGCGTAGCTGCATGTTCCAAATCATCCGGACAGTCAGAAGTACCTCAGGTTCGCTTGTGCCTTCAAGTTCACTGTTTTGCCCTTTGGGCTCACCACTGCTCCTCAGGTGTTCACACTGGTCTTAGGGGCATTGATTGCCTTCCTGCACACCAAGGGGAATCAGGTGACTCCATACATGGATGACCTTCTGTTGAAGGCTCCCTCCAGGGATCTTCTGGACCGTTAGGTCCAGGAATGTGCTCAGATCCTCCTCCAGCATGTGTGGATTCTGAACATGGACAAGTCTGCTCCAGTTCTTTCTCAGGACCTGGTTTTCCTGGGTCTCCGGTTTGACACCTGCCAGGGCATGGTCTATCTAACAGAGGAATCTGCAGATCACGAACAAGATGTTCCGAGCTCTGGGGTGGACCTCAGCCCCGGTACGCAAGTTCTCATCCCTTGTGGGCAAGATAATATCCACCATGGAGGCAGTCCCGTACTCCATGGCACACACCAGAGAGCTTCATATAGCTTCACTATCCAGGCTTACAGGGGGAATCCAGAACTCTTGGATAGTCTGGTCTCTCTTCCCCAGGAGGTGAAACAGGACCTCCTATGGTGGTTGAACTGCTCCAACCCGAGGAAGGGGAGGCCCTTTGTTTTAGAGTACTGGACCCTGGTGATGACTAACACCAGCCTTTTAGGCTGGGGAGCTGTCCTGGGTCACCTGGGGGTACAGGGTTGTTAGAATGCAGAGGTGATCCTCTTACCCATCAACATTCTGGAGTTTAGAGCGATTCTCCATGCTCTGGTGTACTGGTCCCCTCCACTGAGGGGCTGTCTAGTCAGACAGTGCCATATCCGTGGCTTACATCAACAAGCAAGGAGGCATAAGAAGCACTTCCACTTGGTTAGAGGTCAAGGCTATTTTGGCCTAGGCAGAAGAACTCGTTCTTGCCATCTCCACTGTGCACATTCCAGGTGAGTGTTCTGGCAGACTTCCTCAGTTGCCAGGCAGTGGACCCCGGGGAGTGGGAGCTCCATCCGGAGGTTTTCAACTTGCTGGTCCAGAAATGGGGGTGTCCTTGGATAGACCTGATGGCTACCAGGGACAACAGGAAGGTTCCGATGTTCTGCTCTCGCTGGGGCGATCCTCTGGTGTTTGCAGCAGACTCTTTGTCCATTCCTTGGCACTTTAATCTAGCCTACATTTTTCCTCCTCTTCATCTCATCCCCAGGTTGTTGAGAAAGATGCAGATGGACAGTGCATCAGTCATACTGATTGCTCTTTACTGAACCAGGCAACCTTAGTTTCCAGAACTGTTACCGTTGTCTGCTCAGGATCCATTTCCTCTGCCACTCAGACTGGACCTCCTCCTCCAGGGTTACCTTTGGAGGGAGGATTTGGACAGTCTGGCTTTGATGGCATTGAAGCCTCCATCTCGAGGAGGAAGGGCTTTTCTCCTGAGGTGGTCTCCACCATGATTCAAGCTAGCAAACCAGTTTCTTCTAAGGCCTACCACAGGGTTTGGTCTACCATTCATTCTTGGTGTGGACAGGGATCTGTCCTCACAGGAGTTTGATCTTCCGTTCATCCTATCCTTTTTGCAGGATGGTGAGAACACGGGTCTTAGCCTTAGTTCCTTGTAGATCCAGACCTCGGCTCTCTCAGTCTTTTACCAGAGAAGCATTGCCATGTTGCTGGATGTCAAAGTCTTCTTTCAGGGCTTCGCTTATGCTTGCCCTGCTTTTAAGGCTCCCACTCCCCAGTGGGAC
The DNA here is from genome assembly GCA_037306005.1 of Rhinophrynus dorsalis. Taxonomy (NCBI): domain Eukaryota; kingdom Metazoa; phylum Chordata; class Amphibia; order Anura; family Rhinophrynidae; genus Rhinophrynus; species Rhinophrynus dorsalis. The sequence continues at coordinate 190,825,712 of CM074722.1, forward strand.
CTTAATCTGGTTTTGGGAGTCTTGCGGTGGCCTCCCTTCGAGTCTTTGGCTTCCATTCCTCTATATCTTCTGACATGGAGAATAGCTTTTCTTTTGGCTGTGGTCTCTGTTCGCAGAGTGGCTGAGTTGCAGGCTTTTCTCTGCATACCGCCTTTCCTAGTGTTTCACAGGGATAAGGCTGTTCTCCATACCTCTCGGGAATTTCTTCCTAAGGTGGTCTCTGAGTTCCATATCAATCAAGAGATTGTTGTGCCTTCCTTCTGTCCTGACCCTAAATTTGACAAGGAAAGGGATCTCTACTTGTTGTATGTGGTGCGCTGCCTAAAGTTCTGTGTGCACCATACTAAGTCTTTCTACAAGAGTGATGCATTATTTGTCATCCCTGAGGGTCCCAGGGCTAGTATAGCTGTGTCCAAGGTCACAATCGCATCCTGGATTAAGTCTACCATTCACAACGTTTATGAGCTCAGCGGGAAACCTGTTCCCTTCCACATTACAGCACACTCTACAAGGTATGTTGAGGACTCCTGAACCTACAAGAATCAGGCCTCTGCTGATCAGCTGTGCAAGGCAGCCACTTGGTTTTCTGTGCACACCTTTGCCAAACACTACCATGTGGATGTCATGGCTTCAGCTTAAGTCAGCTTTGGCAGGAAGGTCCTGGAGGCGTTTTTGCCTGTCTTATAGCTCTTTAACCATTTTAGCCCTGTTGGCTCTTGTTCTTGTGTGCTGTGTTACTGTTATTTCAGTGTCCATTGATACTTACTTTAGTTTGGGCTGTTCTGTGTCCTGGATAGTCCATGGAAACTCTGGTATCATGGGGACCGGCGACTGGGCCTTTCCTTCTTCTCAACAATGGGAGCTCAATGTTGGTACATCCCCATGGTACCTGTGAGTTATATTGGACGACCAAGAAAAGAGGATTTTAATCTTGCCTGTTAAATCCTTTTCTCTTACTCCATATAACTCACAGGTCTCCCACCCAGTGAAAGGGATCATGTGGGTCTCCTGTGTCTGGACATGAGAGTCATTTTGGATTCATCGCTCACAGGAGTTTTTCCTTCTTGCTATCTTACTTGATAGAGTTGAGAAAATAAACCTATCTGGGCAGTGCTTAGTGAGGTAGCCTGATATGGAGGAGGGGGAGGCTCCACCCCTGCACTTCTTTGAGAATTATTCCAGCCCACTGGGAGGAGCTGTCACCTCCCCATAGTACCTGTGAGGTATATGGACTAAGAGAAAATGATTTAACAGGTAAGACTAAAATCCTCTTTTAGACCAGTGAAGTATCATGCTGGAAATGTGAAAGAAGGAAAGCCAGAGGCAATTTGAGAGTAAACTTGCTTGATTCCCTGTAAGATGCATGAAAGTATCAATTAGAGGAGAAGTTGAGCAACAGTGAGTTTAAGAGAGAGGAAAATCATGGGATCATTCTTACATGATTCTGTGATTTCCCCATTTTATCTCTCATTTGCTGCCAAACACTTGGAGGGAGAATGTCAGGCTTATGGTGTGTTAGTGGCATAGAACAGAAATTAATTTCTTTATTATTGTATAGTAGAACTGAAAACTGATCCTGGGTAGTTGAGTGGGCTGATATAGAGCTGTTCATAAATAAATGCAAGGCAGAGGTGGTACTCAATATTTGACACTGGTATATTTTATTATTTGGTCTTCTAGAAAGATAATGAGTATTAAAGGAGATGCATAGATATTTTTACGTTTTCACAAACACTCCTATGCTTCCTAATCAATAATATAATCCTGTTAAAGAGAAATTATTATTTATTCAAAGGGGAAATATGTCCTAGGAATAAAATACTTAATTTAACAAAAGAACAAACCTAAATGTCCTTAAAACAATCAGGCATATTATGTTTTTTTTTTTGTTTTTTTTTTATTGTTTTGTCTTTTTTTGCAATATACTGCGAATTGTTTGTTTACAATCTGCTAAATTGACTGTTGAAGCCCATTACTCTGTGGAGGTGTGAACTACAGGCAGACTTCAAGACAAATCACTATATAAAGGGTTCTACAAATATAATGCAAAAATTATGTGTACATAATATAATATATATTTGACTGCTGCATTAAAAGCCTTTGTTACAGACCTATGGAATATGATGGTGCTGTATAAATATATGAACAAATTATATAATAATCCCTTGGATACATATCCTCATTAACAAACTGATTTGCTAATTGCAAATGTTAGTCTTGTTGTTTAAAGGGATAGTAATACTTCATTTTAACTTTATTTCATTTTGTAGGCATTAAAAAAACATGAAGAATGATATAAGTCTTATCTCTGAAACCTTTATGGTTTAAGAGATATTCACAAACAAAGTATCCCCCCCCTCTTCAACCAGATCAGAAGGGAGATGCCCAGGTAGACTGCAGAGAGGGACAATCTTCAATTAAGATAATGGAAAAAGCTGAAAAACTTGTCAAGGGGGGAAGGGCTTTCATTGTTTTCATACAAAGAAAATTGTCCCCTTCTGTTATCTGTACTGTCATACAACCAGACTCACATCTGAGACGAGATGGCTTACACTAGGTAAAAGGGGCGGGGAGGGGAACTTTCCTTGTGAATATCTCATAAACCATAAAGGTTTAAGAGATAAGACTTATATCATTCTTCATGTTTTTTTAATGCCTACAAAATAAAATAAAGTTAAAACGAAGTATTACTATCCCTTTAAGAGCCAGTTGTTTCTCTAGCGTTAGTTTCCCTTTAAAGGTTTGCTATTAAGTCAAGATATATACTACCACACTTGGAGCACCAGTGCCCCTTTTAAGTGGAACCGTCACTTTGTAACATGTGTGATTTAGAAAAACTTTTCCTAATCGTCTATGATAATGTTAGCCATTTTTTAATTTCAGAAATAGTTTGAAATATTTTGCTCATTTTATGCAAATGAGAGAGCCCTTGCTGGTAGGAAGTGGCAGATGGGATGGAGCAGTGTCAGTAACTGCCAGCTGTACTCTAGCAAAGCTAAATATATCAAAATGTCCAAAATTAAATCTGGGTGGTTTTGGATGCTCTTTCTAAAGTGCCTATTTGTAATAATGTGACAGTTCCACTGGCTCTAATGTTGCCATAGTTATTTTGTATCTTTAAGGGTCCATGGAGTTGCACAACACTCCTAGATGTGAAATGGCTGTTTATTAAAGCGAAGAGACATCCCCCAAAAATTACACTCTGAACTCAGCTGAAATGGAACATCAGAAAGAAATGTCTGGAATACCTAGTCAGGTTATGGGTTATTTTGTAATAATGTACAAACCTTGCAAGGATGTGCCTTCTAAAGACAGGAGCAATCTTAACATGGTTGTGTTAGCTATTATCTACACCACATTACAAATGCATTATGGAACCAAATCCTTTCAAGACCCTTTTTGATTTATCAGGTAGACGTTTTCTGAGCTTTCATACTGCAGGCTCTTTCACATTTTCATCTACAAAGGAACTGGGGAAGATTCCAACCTTTCCCTCACATTCGCCTTCCCACCATTCTTCAGAAACTGCAATACAGTAGTAAAATTGGTTAATCCACTTGGAATAAATGCATTCACTCCATATGTAAGTGCCATATGGCAAACTTCCAAGAGGCCACTTAAAGGAACACAGATGCCTAATAATAAGATTTTCTAGTAAATGGGGATATTATTAATGGCCACTAGTAATTAATACTTTGCAGATTTGAGGTCAAAAATTAATCTTTTGTACTGGGGCAGATGTGATTACTCCATGAACTCAAACTCCTCTTTCTGAAGTCTTCTTAGAAAGGAAAACTTCAGTGGAAGGAGTTTGGATTTCTGCAGCAAAGAATCATGCAGTCCTCCACTGACCTGAGATCCAGTGCTAAAGACAATTTTTTTGTGGAATCCATATAAAATTGAATCCTGGTGGCCATTAGGATTCTCTGCCCAGACTAAGATTCTTGAGAATGTATTATTAGAGATGGTAATGTTCCTTTAAGACACTTGCAAATAAAGCACCAGGCCCTACTATAAATTGCACCTTAAATGCTAACCAGTATGTTGCTGTATCTCATCAGCAGGAAGCATTGTTTGTCCATTGTCTCTTACGGGACATATTTAATAAATATTTGTGCTTGACAATAGATAGTAACATCATAACATAGTTCATGAAAGGGAGGGGGGCTTAGATTAGCAAGAAAAAGTGGCTGCAAGTTTGTGGTGGGGGTTAATTTACCTTTTTGTTTTTCATACCCGCTTTTAACCCATTTTCTAGATCTGTACCAGGAGAGGTCATACACAGGCCTAGAAACAGCTTTGTCCCTTAGCAGTTACATCTAGGGCCTTAATGGGGTGCTACAGGTCAGCTTAGCCCAAGATACCTGCAGCAATCACTAGTCAGGTCATACTGTGATTAAAGGGGGCTTTTCCCACCATAAACTGATGTAAAGGGGAGGTATGGTGTGTAGGCCATGGAGAATTGGTCATGTCCTATTTGGCTTCATGGCTTTGAGGTACAGTTGTAATCAAAATGATTCAATCCCCATTGCAAATCAGGTTAATTGTTAAGTAATACTTGGCATTCTAATTCTAATGAGTCGTATGACTCTCATCCTTCCCAATTCACTGATTTTAGTGATATTCATGATTGACAGTCCCTAGGTTTAGAGAGTAATACACTAGACAGGCTCACTGACTTGACAAATGTACCAGTTAATTGAGTACCAATAATTCTTGTTTATATCCAGTAGCAGCCAGAGGAGGAGTCTTAGACTCCTTTCAAAGTCTGGTTGAAAGAGATCTTACAGAGCTTCATAGAAGCATGAAACGAGCCATATCAAATACGAGTACATTAGAATCTGAGGCATTAAAATCTCTAGCCCGCAATAAAGGGATAGTAGTGAAGGCTGTGGATAAGGAGGGGTCAATTTTTATCTTGAATGCCATGTATTATAAAAATGAAGCCTTAAGACAACTGGGTGATGGAGAGGCATATATATATGTGTTGGTAATAACACATTAGATACATACAGTGTAATACACTATCAGATTTTTAAACCATTTTCTGCCAAGCAGATCTGAAAAGTATTGGTGCTCTTATGTAATTATTGGGTCTTTTTTGCTGAGTAAACTAAGGGTACTTCCACTGCAGGTAACCTTTTTTCATTCAAAAGTTATCACTGCTCATACTTAGGGCCATATGTTGAAAGAGTGTCAGAGTTCTGGGCTAACCAATTGCACTATAGGGGGAACTAAAATGTCCCATTGAATTAAATGGGGATTTTAATGCCTTGAATGCTAGAGAGGTCTCCATCGCTTTGTGAAACAAGGTGTTGGAGATATCTCTACCATTCATGGGGTTAAAATCCCTGTTTAAATCAATGAGAATTTTTAGTTATCCCCTATAGTGCAAATGGTTTGCTCCAGAACACCTCCACTTTTCGTTTGAACAACGGACCCTTGATGTAGAACGGTTGTTTGTGTTATGAGCTTAGTCTGATTACATTCTCAAGTTTTTTTTCCAGTGGGACCTGTTCCTAGTGCATACAGTCTGAACCAAAGAGAGGCCATTTAATCAGCCTGTAGCCTATTGCATGCAAAAAGAAACACTTGCCTTTAGACAATACTTTTATAATATCCCCTTTGTGAAGAGACAAATCTTCTGGCTGTGTAGCTTCATAATCAAATAGAGCCGTGACATGGATTGGACTCTCATCATTTTGATTCTGACTTTTTTTTTCTTTCTCTACTTTCAAAATAGTTTCTTCCACCTAAAATATAAAAATGAATGTCCTTATGGCATCATACAGCTGAAATTATTAAAGGGACAGTAATGTTTCCTAATAACTGAAGCTTTGATCATTCTTTAAAGCTTTTGTAGTATGAAGATCTGTATTACAAGTCTGTATGTGTTTTTAGTTCAAGAGTAATTGAATGATAAAGCAGGGCTTATAATTTTAATTCCTTTGCTACTAGCCAGACCTGAAAAGTTACTCACCACTGCAAGCCATAACATTTCTATTCGCCAGGGCTAAATTTTCACTCGTCATTAGCTAGTGGCGAGTGGAAATTTTGAGCCCTGGATAAAGTATCCCCTCACGCCCTTTTATCTAGTCTAAGCCACCTCCCCTCAGATATGGAATCCAGTCAGCAAACCGGACAGCTCACAGTGAGGGACAATCTTCTCTCTGTGAGCATAAGATAAAACCCTGCCCCCTTGACGAAGGAGGGCAGGTTTTTACATATGCTCAGTGAAGATTATCCCTTGCCACGCTCCATTCGGGCCGGCTTGGAGAGCAGCTTGACATCCGTAAAAGGGGAGGGAGGGGACACTTTATCATTCAATAACTGATGAACTACAAAGCACACACACTTGTAATAAAGCTCTTCATACTACAAAAAAACTTTAAAGAATGATCGGAGTTTCAGTTATTGGGACACATAACTATTGCTTTAAATACTTGCACTGTTCACTGTAATTATCCTACTAGATAGCAATTCTGGGGCAAACCAGCTGCACCTTCGAGAACCATTAAAAATTCTCATTGACTTTAAATAGAGCTTTCATCCCTTTGAATGCTAGAGGGGTCTTCAGTGTATGTTGGATACCTCTCTAACACTCAAGAGGTTAAAGCCCCATTTCATTTAATATGAATATTTGGTTCATGCTGAGGCAGTTTGTTTGCCCCAGAATTGCTCCTCTTCTGTATTTATACATATGGCCCAGTCCTATATAATAATTCGCTAAGGTTTGTCAGAAGCCGTCATGCGCAGTAGAGATGGCTGCGCGCTCTTTAGTCATGCGCAGTACAGACTACCCACGCCATGGCTGTTACAGAGCGGGGCTCTCTAAATTCAGACCGGAGTTGCACAGAGAGAACTCCAGTCTGAAATCAGAGCGCTTCACTCCGTATCAGCCGCGGTGCGGCTACTCTCTACTGCACATACCTACAGAGGTGGAACTGTGGCCCGTGTAAACGGGCCTTTCAACTTGTGGGCTATAATTCCCTTAGAAAGAGAGCTTTCCAAAGCCTTGCTTCACAATGTGATGGAGACCTATCAAAATTCTAGGGGTTAAGAGCCCCACTTTAATCAATGGAAATTTTGTTGTCCCCTTTGCTACAGTTGGTTTGCTCCAGAATTACATATCTGCATCTTTTGAGTAGAAATGAAAATTCTCATTGATTTAACCCCTTAAGGGCCCACGTTGTGCTAGGACTGTCATGGGTAAACTTCCCTTAACCCTTTAAGTGTCATGGTTTCCATAACCCTCCGGCACGCAAAGGGTTAAGGACCAGTGACTGTCCTGGCATGTCATTAAATTCAGGGGTCTCCGTGCGGCTGCACACCACTTGGAGACCCCTGAATCCAATGCAGAACAAAAAAAATGCCCCGTGGGCCTTAAATGCCAACCACGCGGCCAGTCGTTAAGGGCTTAAGTGCTGCTATTAACTCTTTGAGTGCCAGAGGGGTACGCAACGCATTGCAGAGAGCTGTGTACCCCTCTGGCTCTCAAAAGGTTGAATACTACTGAGATCTACTGCACATTGCAGACCTTTCCAGCATTCAATAGGTTAAAAGCAACATTGATTTAAATGAGAATTTGGGAAATCTTTATTTGTCCCCTATGTGCAGTTGTCTTGCTCCATAATTGCTCAACTTTAGATTTTTGAATGTGGCCCAAATGTGGATCAGCAGGACAAATTCTGAATTACCATTATTTAAATGGGTCTTTTAACCCCTGTTTTACTTAGCAGTACCGTGGAGACCTAGCTAGCATTCCAAGGGGTAAACGCCGCATTTAAATCAATGAGAATTTGTATTTCTCCCCTAGGGTAGAGTTGGTTTGCTCCAGAATTGCTCCCTTTAGGTTATTGAATTGCACCTTAAGTTGTTACAGCTGATAAATCATAGACCATTATCTGTGTACTGAAAAACACTTCATTCCCTTTTGTTTTCAGGTTGTTCACAGATTTTATATTTATGTATCTCAGTGAAATACAGTTACCATTACATGTTCTTGTTCTTAGAGCATTGTGTGTGATGAAGATGTACAATTCTAGGCCAAACCAACTACACCACAGGAGACACATGAAAATTTGTCATACATGGGAAATTCTTTCCAGTAAGCCCCGAAGAGGGTTCGTTCTCCCGATGAAGGGATGTCAATGACGAGTTTTCTGTCATAAAGGTGGTGTGGCTTACTTGCCAATATGTCATAAAGTGGACAGGAAGTGGGCTGAACAGTGTGGGAAGGAAGAGAAGTGGGTGGGAAATGGGAGGAACAGGGTAAGAAAAAGGAAAAACTCCCCATCACCAGAGAATCAACTTCTATCCCCGGAGACCCAGTAATTCAGTCTGAAGACTGGAGTCTCTGGAGCAGATCTGGAGAGTTCCCAGGTATCCCCATTTAACCCCTTGAATGCTACAGATATCCAACTCAATGCTGAATATTCTAGCATAATATTGTTTCCTACAGGTCCGGATTTACATCCTAGGTGGCCCTAGGTGCACATTAGGTTCGCTTAGTTCCGCTCATGGCCATGCCCTCACTCCTCACACGAGCACACCCACAGTCCCATCCTCTATTCCCTGGCAATTTAACCCCTTGGTTTCTAGACATCAATACACTGCTTCACAATGCGTTGGATACCTCTCTAGCATCCAAGGGTTTAAATAATACCCAGTAAAAGGGTGTATAAACTGGTGCAGAGACAGATAGATTTACCTGGCCACACCCACAATTCAGAATGTGGGTGTGGCCAGCCAGCTGAGGCTCCCCTCAAAATCTAGCGCTCTAGGCAGTTGTCTACTCTCCCTAATGGGAAATTCAGTCCTGATTTCCTAATTCTAAGCCTTGCACTTCTTACCTCCACTTCCATACACTTTAATTTCAGGCAGTTATCTGTGGTTAGCTCCCATGCTTTGTTCATGTTTTCCTCGTTCAATAATACATCAGCTTGCCCGTCTGTGTAACTACGTGGGTAAAGAGGAGCCATATTACATTATATGCTTTCTATAGGTTATGTTCATATACATCAGACAGACTTGGAATACATTTATATTGTCTACACAGAATTGTACATTACATACATGTGTCTGTATCAACCAACTGTTAAACATAAAGCACACACAAAACGTCTACCATGCTCCCTTGGGAGAATGACCCTGAAGAAATCCTTATTGAAGACTGTTGATTCTGTGAACAGAGATTTTTAGGGTTTTCAAAGCATAGTTATTTGGGAAAACACCTACTAAATGTTTGTTGAAAATGCACCTTAACAAATCTTCAACTCAGCTGTGTTTTCTCTGTGCTTTGAGAACTGCGCCCAAATAGAAAGCATGTTTATACATCATCAACATATCCAATTGTGGTCCACAATCTGCTCTCTTATGTAAGAAGTAACTGTCATTGTCATCTCCCAGTGATGCTCAGAGATGCTTTACTGCATGGCAAAACAGACCATTATACACAGAGGGAGTGGAGAGCCATTTTACAGGTGTTCTTGATTGCAAGTTGTACTATTTGAAGTACCCGAGTTAAACCAGAAATCCCATACATGAAATTATTTTATTTTTTATTAAACTTAATTACATTCACCTCAGTGAAAGCTCTCTACTTATTTTTTTTCCATAGCTTTAGCATTTTTAAATTACATCCTTCCCCTAGTAACCTAGACCTTCTCTCTATTTAAAGATCAAAAATTACCAAATGGGTCCCTTTTAGTATATCTGTTCTCCAGCGAGCAGACCTATAAATTAAGGTGGAGTACAATTTGAGTTTGAAGAGAGACCTCTGATGCTCTGCCAGTGCGTCAATGCTACATCATATAGGACAGTTTCCTGACCAGTGCTATACAGGTCAGGTCAGACAGCTCATGGTCATAGACAAAACATAAGAATATATCCATAATATAGGCAATTTGCACTAGCAGAATATGAAAAGTCAAAAAGTATTTTCCTTTCACTTTCATATCTCTACACTGAAAGCTTCATATGGACCATTGATATGTCTGCTATTGTTGCCTGTAGCTCCAGAAAGACTATATCCCTGCACACCCCTTTTTTCTGGAGTTGTGTCTTACCTCAGTTTGATTCTGGAGGGCAATAGCTGCAGTTTGCTGCTGATCAGTGTCAGAAGATCTGAATATGGAAGCCTGTGTGGGAGCTGTATGGCAACTGTGTATTTATAATAAACCTTAACAAGGTAGGCATTTACAGCAGATACTCCGGTTTCCTATAACCAAGAGACAACAGAGAAGTCACCAGGTAACACATGGCATATCTAGTTCAACACTACTAAATTTATTAACACCTCTATGCTATAATTTAATTAACCCTTTAAGCTCCAATTTCACTGGTGTCAGGATAGAAATAATTAGCATTATGTTTCCCAAGTGTTTCTATGCTACTATTGAGCTCTACAAAATCTACTCTCAAGGTGCAATTGAGAAGAAAACCCACTGCACCTCATATCAGCTCCTAACAATGTCTCCTACCCACATACACACTGTGATACCTGCAGCTTCTCCTTAGAACTCCTGGAGGCATCTTGTTTATCTGCAACAAGGAAATATAAAAGTTTCTTACTCTTGTCACAAATGGATCAAGCAGCTTACATACAATATAAAAACCCCATTGGGTCATTTGTATAGAAATATTTCACAATTTTCTACTTGGGTAGTATCACTGTCAATAAATGACTCTGTACAAAGTTCCAGCCTCTTTTTGAATAATAACAATCCTCCCTTACACAAGCATCAATAGCCATTTACACCAGGCAAAGAAGAATTTACATCTCACAGGCAATGCAAGAGATTCTTGGTTCTCTTAGCCCCAGACATGGCCATATCCCAAACACTCCCATATCCTTGCCCCCATCCCCATCCACTGTTGTCCCTCACACTAAATACAATCATCCTTTGCCTTACCAACAGAAACAAACTGTTCTAGTATATTCACCCATCACCCATGTTTAAAGATTAAAAAAACATTTGTAATGTAAATAGCTTAAATGAGCTGGCCACTACGTGTATATTTTAAGTGGCCAGATTACTAATCAACTGGACATTACAGCTATTTTTCTATAAACTGGTAAACACAGTAATCACCCATTACAGGAGCACTGGGACTCTGTTAGACATACTGCATCTCTACGTGTGTACATACAAATTTGGTTGCAGGAAGCATTATATGCAAAAATAACAAAGGCGTTTAATAGATTGGCTTTTCGGCCAGCCCTAGTGGCCTTTATCAAGATTACCACTGGGGTTGGCCGAAATGTCAATCTATTAAACACCTGTGTTATTTTTGCATATAAAGCTTCCTGTGTGTGCTTTCCTGCAACCAAATTTGTATATGAACATCTGTTTGGATAGCACCCAGGTGATTTAAAGGACAACTAACAGAGAGTGCTACTATCTTTTGTATATAATATATATATATACACATATATAATATACACACACACACACACTCACAGTTCTGCAGTTGTAGAAACGGCACACACAGGATCTTGTTAGTTGCAACTAACAAGATCCTGTGCATGCCTTTTCTACAACTGCAGAACTGTATGCATCTCTTTCCTTTGATTTGAGCACCCAGGCCAAATGTTTCAGTGAGTGCAATCAAGCACTATATATATATATATATATATATATAATATTATAGAGAGAAAGAGAGAGAAAAAGAAAGGAAAGAAATGATCAGGAGCCCCTTAGGCTTTAGTCTGTTGCCAAATGGGAAATCCAGCCCTGATACCATGGATGAGCAACCTAAGGCCCTCTAACTGCATTGGACTACTACTCCCACAACACCATTCCCAGCTAGCTGTTTGCTGGCTGGGGATGATGGGAGTTGTAGTCTATAATAGCTGGAGGGCCTCATGTTGCCCGCCCCTGATTTGTGACATGTGAGTTCTACTAGCCACAAATGATTGTACAACAGTAATAAGAGGATATTTAGACTCTGTTGTATCTAAGGATTAAGTTGGGTGAAAACTCAAATGGAATTTTTTTGACAAATGTTATTACAATAATTATTACGAGGGTGGGTGATCCTTTAAGAACAGTTTTTGCTATTCTGAGACATTTCATCAGGACACAACAGCTCACCTTTAAGGTTTTTAGGAAATTCAGGAGGAGCATTGGTCGGAGGAGCTGGGACATCTAGCTGCTCTGGATAATCTGTTGGTGAGCTTCCCTCTTGTGATGATGCACCCGTCTAAAACACATTCCTTGATCACTAACCAATGTGATAAATGCTAGTGATAACATAGTAACGTAGCTGATGAGACTGAAAGACATGCACCCATTCAGTTCAGCCTATACCACATCACCCCTGTTAATCCACAGGAAGGAAAAAAAAAAATTGAAGCAGTTTCCAGTTAAGCCCCAAGTGTTTAAAAAAATTCCTCCCTGACTCCAAATGGCAGTGAGATATTTCCCTGGATCAATATCCTATCTATTTTGAAACCAACTGTCATAATTCTCAAAAATGTTCTAAGCTAGAAAGGTATCCATTGCTGTCTTTTTTAAAGCAACTACAGTATCTGCAAGCACAGCATCCCAAAGCAAAGAATTGAATACATTTATTGCCATTACGGTAAATAAAAATCCCTGCTCCTGGTACGTCATGGCTGGATTTGCTTTAAGGACCAATGATGTACCAGGACCGACATGGAATTCCGGGCTCCCCGCGCGGCTGCACGCCGTTCGGGGAGTCCGGAATCGGATTCACTTAAAAAAAAAAATGCTCCGTAGTCCATAAATGACCGCGGCGTGCATGCGTGGCCGGTCCTTAAGGGGTTAATGAATGATTTCTTGTTCTTTGCACAGCTCTTTGAGTAAATAGTTCCTTAGAGAGTTGTTTGTATTGACCTTGAATATACTGGTACATTGTAATCATATCACCCCTTAGATGTCTCTTACCTAATGTAAACAAACCGTTTGGATAGTATCTCTTTGTAACTCAGATCCTCCAATCCCTTTATCAAGTTTACATATTTGAAAACTTCATAAAAAATTGCCTATGTGCCATGTTAGCCAAAAGACCACAGTAAAGGAGATATTCATATTCGGTGCTGTATTCTAATGTGTGCTAATTGTGGTACCGTGAGGTACCAGTGACATAACTGGGCTTTTTAGTGACATTTTCTATGCTAATGAAACCCTTTCATTTACTTTACATATACCAACAAGGGTTTTCAGCGATGTTTCATTTTCTAATGAAGCTGTGCTGCACCAGGAGACTTTTACATTTCCCCAGAAATAAAAGTGTGAATATTTCCTAAACTATACATCTTGGACCTCTGGTTAACATGACACATAGTCAGTTTTTAATGACGTTTTCAAATATGTCATAAAAAAATCAATGTGATAGGTCCACTTTAAGGACTGGTGGCCACAACACTACTGCACATTCTAGATGAGGCCTTACCAAGGATTTATATAGAGACAGAATTAGATTCCCATTCCATGTATCTATACCCCTTTTTGTGCAGGATAGTACCCTATTTGCTCTTGCTGCTGCTGAGTGACTCTGCACACTGCTGTGTAGTCTACTGTCTATCAGAACATCTAAGTCTTTCTCTTATGAGGATTCCCCAAGTAGTTCCCTATTAAACATATATGAAGCGTGTCTGTTTCTGTAGCCCCAATGAATCACCTTACATTTAACTACATTAAAGCTCATCTGCCTCTTTTCCACCCTTTTATTTAGTTTATCCAAATCTTCCTGCAGAGATAAAAAAAAAATCCTGATTTGTATGTATTTCCTTACACCGCTTAATGTCGTCAGCAAAGATTGAGACATTACTTTTAATACCCACTTCGAAATCATTAATAAACAAGTTAAAAAGCATTGAACCACGTGGCACCCCATTTACAAAATTAGATCAATTTTAAAAAATTCCATTTACAACTCTGTCATTTATCATTCAACCAGTTCTCTATCCATGCATAGATATCACCTCCCACACTGAAGCCTTTATGCAGAAAACCAAAGCAAACATGGACACTGAATCATATTTCTCATTTCTGTTTAGGGTCCTGGACCCCAGCTATGCCCTTTTATTATTGTCTCCTTATCAGAGATAGGAACATCACTGCAGGAAGTAGAAGACAAAAAGTAGTAACAACAAAAGTTATACTAATTCCACTACAACCTGAATATGAAATTCACAAACCACTGTACCACGGAGAGGAGTTAGGGGTCACCATGGTTCTAGTCTGTGTTAATCTTAGGGGCCAAAAGCCACCCCCAAGTGGAATATGCTACTTCAGTTACTATATTCATCATGTACACTAAAAGAACAGTTTGCATTTTTAAGGAAACCTCCCAGGCTCCTGTCTCTGCTGTTTGTGAAGTCTATGGTAAGAGCATGTTGTGAATTGTGAAGGAGCTTTGGGTGAAAACTCTACACAAGATATAACCATCTTTGACCCACGTAAGACCTATGTGTCTCATCAGCACTGTTCCTGGTGTGTTTGAAGGATCAGCAGTAGGTTAGATGAAAGTGCTTGTCCACACTAAGATCCACATTGTCCAGGGATGTGAGGAGTTCGGGTCAAGAGGGGAACATAAACAACATAGGGGGATATGGAGGGTGGACCACTGAGTATGTCACTGACAGGAACATGGCAGGAGCAACATCTATATAACCCAATTACATTCCATTGAGGTATATGATAACAGGCACAGATACATACCCAGTGTTTCGTTTGGGGTTGATGTTTTTCTATTTTCTTGGGGGAGGGGCTTATAATGTCTCATTGTGCTATAGTATTCTATATATCTACTAATTTAAAAGCCCGTGTACGCGGCCAAACACTGGCGGCGCTTCAGTCATGCACAGTACTGAGTGCCTGAACGAGCTGCGTCTGATCCGGAGCGGGGCGCTCCGAATTCAGACCATAGTCCTCTCTGTTCATCTTCCAGTGTGCAGAGAGAACTACTGTCTGAATTCGGAGTGCCCTGTAACGGCTGCGGCGCAGGCAGTCTGTACTCTGCATGACTGCAGCGCGCAGCCATCTCTACTGCGCATGATGGCTTCTGACAAACATACTTAGCGAATTATAATATAGGATGAAGATACCACTTATGTGTCTCCACTGGTGACATTCATGTCCATGTGCACATACAGATCTGAAGTCCATTTCTCCTTTACAAAAGGTTTTCCTTCTGTTCACTCCCAATAATACCCACAAATCCATAAAGAAAATGATGAGCAATTCTGAATCAAATCAACAGCACCATAGGGGTGAAATATAAATTGTGATTGAGTTAAATATGCCTTGTAACCCCTAGAAGGCTAGGGTGGTCTCCCATCATTACAAAGCAAAGCATTGTAGACCTCTCTAACACTGAATGGGATAAAAGCCTCATTTAAATCAATGGGAATTTTGGAAATGTTTATCTGTCCTCAATGGAGCAGTTGCTATCCACCAGAATTACTCATGATTTGTTTTATGCATAAGGCCAAAATGTGTTGCAACTGTATTGCTCTGTGGTTCTCAGTAGCGAGGAGTAGTCAGTAGTGACTTTCTTTCAGCTGTTAGACTAAAGCTCCAATGCCAACGGCTTGAGGGCCACTTTTGACCACTTTGCTGTAAAAATATTTTACAATAATGTCATTCAAGAATTTCTTCTGCTTGTTTCACTTTGGATTTGACACAATTTTGCAGAGAGCCTATACTACTCCACCTTTTACTTAATCCTTTGCGTGACAGAGGGTTGAGCAAAGCATTGTGTTCCCCTCTCGCATTCAAAGGGTTAATAGTTTCTGCTCAGAAGTGAGCTAAAATGGATCTGCTTGTTTACAATTGGTTACTTTTGCTGTACATACACCCACTTTCTAAATCATCATCTATATTATTATGTCTGTTTATTGTTTTAAACATATAACTGTATTAATATTTATGTTTATCTGATATTGCTCTCTGTCACATATTTAGTTATATTCTGTGTGTGGGAGTATGTCCTGGGAAAATCCCATGTAACCACATAGCGTACCTGCTTTGAGGACTGAAAGCGTAGCTCCACTGGCTCCAGATAATTGCACGGCACAATCCCCTTCTAGGCAGCAGGAGACAAGAAAGGCATTACCAGGGGTAAACACAAGATTTCCACAATAGCAAAACCTAAAATTAGTTCTGTGTCCTGAAGCAGCCTATGTGAACATAGTACACAGGCCAGAGGTGGACAGCTTGCAGCTCTTTTGCAGATATTGTTGGACTACAACATCCATCATCTTCAGCAGGGCAAGGATGATGGGAGTTGAGTTTCAATAACAGAAGGAAGAGGGGAGCAGTTTATCTACCTGAAGATGAACCACTTGATCTACACAGACCATATGACCTTAATCATCGAGATAAAGAGGTCCAATTATGGCGCAAACCAACTGCACTATAGGGACCTGGGTGTAGGCAAAAGGGGGCACATGCTCCCTCCCTGCACTTCCCCACCACCCCCAGGCTGGGCAGGGCAACTGGCCTGGGAGGATTTTAATCTCTAGAATGCTAGGGAAAACTCCAATGAATTGCTTTGACATATGCTGGAGACTGCTCTAGAATTCAAGGGGTGAAACAACTCATTCAAATGAATGGAAATTTATGGACTTTTCCAGGGTGCAGTTGGTTTGCTCCAGGACTACACCTCTTTAGCTTAATTAATAAAATCTTATGATCTGTGTTCATTAAGTGACATATGTGCAATTATGGAGCCAACCAACTATAGAGGACAAATAAAATCAATTGATCTTAAGGGGATTTTTAAGACCTTAAGGGACCATCTGTAGAGCTTCCACAGGAGTATTATTGGAAATTCCAATGCTCATCACAACCTCCACTGAATGGCTGACTCACATGGATGCCAGCCAGTAATATTCGCTGGTGCTCACATGAGTCAGCTGTCAACTCATCCAGATCATCTGTTGAATACAGTAGATGGTAAGTAAAACAATACTGGTGACAGGACATTAGCAGGTGCTGCACATTTTAATGTCCATGTGAAAAAACATTGCAGAGGAGAGTGGGAATCTGAGGTTAGGCAACGGGGAAGGTGTAGGAGAATTAAAATCAATATTAAAAATAAATACAATTAAATCACGATGATTCCAATCAGTCTACCAAACTATTCACTGCTGTGAAAAAAACAAAAAACTAAACCATTATCATGACTTTAATAAGTAAAAGACTAAACTACAACTTTGTTTGTTTTTACGTAAGTTGTCCTTTAATTATAAAAAGAAAGCATAGGCAGCTCTACGTTGTACCCAGGTGGGTTTTCCTTTGTTGTAATGAAAAGAACCTCCAGATGAGGGAGGTGTAGTTTGTCTGGAAGAACTTTTCCCTCTGTAAGTAAAGGATGTTTTCTTGATATCAAATCTTTTTGGTTTATTCTGATGTAAAAAATTACTTTTACTTCCAGTTCAGTGACTGACTTTTGTACAGTTCTGAACCGAATAGAAGAGAGCCTTTAGATGGTAAAGATACTAAGTCTTTCCTAGTCCAGAAAGAAAAAATATTCTCCAAACCTGATGGTATATTTTGGCAGACACCTGTTTGCAAGCCCGGAACATGGTTTGAATTACTGGTGAACTGAATCCCTCGTTCTTCAATATTTTGGTTTCAAGTTCCCCACTGTCAAAGCGAGATTGAGTAAGGTGTGCTGGAGAACTGTTCCTTGAGTTATGAGATCTGGAATCTGAGGTAGACTCCATGGCTCTGTCCATGAAATGTCTCTGAGTTGGCAAAACCAAGATCTCCTGGGCCAAAATGGAGCTATGAGAATGGTGCACACTTTCTCTTCCTTGATTTTGCAGAGTATTCTGGGAATCTTAGCTAGTGGAAGGATCCAACAGAATGTTGGTAGTTTTCTGTTTCTTCTTGATGCCATCATGTATATACACCTCTGGAACACCCCATCAATATGTAATCTGAGGGAATATTTCCTGATTTAATTTTCATTCCTGGGTCTATGGTCTGACAGCTGAGGTAATCTGCCTCCCAATTTTCCACTCTGGGGATGTATATTGCTAACAAAGCTGGAACATTATTCTCTGCCCAGAGAAATAATTTGTCTACTTCCATTCAAGCAGATTTGCTCTTTGTTTTTCCTTGATGATTTATGTAGTCCACTGCTGTTGCATGTCTGAGTGAATCCAAATGGGAAGATTCTTCAGAAGTGATGTCCATGCCAACAGTGTGTTATACGTAGCATGTAACTCCAGACTATTAATGGGTAGATGGGATTCTGATGGAGTCCATTGATCTTGAATGGAGTGATGATTGTACATTGCTCCCCATCCAAACAGACTGGCATCTGTTGTGACTATTTCCCACTCTGTTATAGAGAAATATTTTCCTGTGAAGAGGTTTGAACTTGTCAGTCACCACTGTATTGATTGTTTGGTGGTCTGAGATATTGTCATCACGTGATGAAGATAGTTTGACTTTTTGGACCAATTGTGGAATAGTTCCAATTGTAGAGGTCTGAAGTGAAACTGAGCAAATGGAACTGCTTCTATTGTGGCTACCACCTTTCCCTCAATCTCCATGCAGTGCCTAACTGAAATTTACAGTTAGGAGAGAGAGGTTTGGATTCTGTCCTGTAGAACTGATATTTTCTATTGAGATAATTTCACCTTTTGTGTTTTGATATTGAATATCAGTCCTAGGAACAGAATCTGCTGAGATGATACCAGCAGAGACTTGATTTGTTGATGATCCATATGTGATTCTTCATTGTTAGCAGAGTTAGATGAAGATGTTGTTGAACTGCCTCATGGGATGGAGCCTTCAGCAATAGATTTTCCAGATAAAGGATCAAATCTACTCCTATGGATCTGAGGTCAGCTATGAGAGGAGCCATTGCTTTGGTATGTACTCTCGGTGCTGTGGCTAGGCCGAAAGGTAGTGCCACATATTGAAAGTGTTGGTTTTGGTATGTAAACATGTGATATTTCCAGTGTTTGGCCCATAATGGAATGTGTAAGTATGCATGTTTGATATCTAAAGATGTCAGAAATTCCTCTGGTTTCATGGCTGCTATTACTGATGTGATAGATTCCATCTTAAACTTGGGTACTCTGAGAAACTGGTTCAATTATTTCAGGTCCGGGATAAAACAAAATCCTCAGTCTATTCTGGGTGCCATAAAAATTGGAATAAAAGCCTTTGAACTTTTGCTCTTTTGGTACTGGGATCACCTGATAAAAACTCTTCTGTAACATATTTTCTTTTGGCATCCTGGACATGAAAAAACAAGAAGGAGGTAGTGTTGTGAATGACATTCTGTATCCTTCTTGAATCAGTTGGAATACTCATTTGTCTGAAAATGACATCCTCTTTTGTTGAAAGAAGTGTCAGAGTCTTCCCTGTAGTGGAGGATTTATGGGGAATTCCATACTCCAAACTATGTGGGTTTGGGCTCTGATGCCTTGGGTACATTTTTCTTTTCTACCCAGGTGGGTTTTGCTTTGTTGTAATGAAAGGAACCTCCAGATGAGGGGCAGTGGCGTAACAATAGGGGTCGCAGGGGTCGCACCTGCGACCGGGCCCATCACTCCAAGGGGCCCGGCCGCCCCCTGCGAACCCATCGCCACTCGCCCACAGCCCTGCCCGCAGCAGCTCAGGTAATCTCCCGGCGCTCTAGTAATGCAGAGCGCTGGGAGATGACATCATCTCCCAGCGCTCTGCATAACTGAGAACCGCGCAAGAGATAGAGGTAAGAGATTCACGTGGGGCAACGTGAAGATTGGGGGGGGCCGGGCCTGGTGGCAATTTCTGCACCAGGGCCCGGTGGATGCTAGTTACGCCACTGATGAGGGGGGCGTAGTTTGTCTGGATATACTTTTCCCACTGTAAGTGAAGGATATTTTCTTGATATCAAATCTTTTTGGTTTATTCGGAGTTAAAAAGGTACTTTTACTTCCAGTGGAGTGACTGACTTTTGTACAGTTCTGAACCGAATAGAAGAGATACTTTAAAGGTAAACAATCTAATGTTTTTTTAAGATGCAGAGTCTGTATTCCAAATATTCAACCACATGGCACGTTGTGCTGTAAATATTGTAGATGAACATGTAGATGCTATTTTAGCTACTTCTAAGGCAGCTTCATCAATATAGGAGGCAGTAGCTCATGAGATGAAAAATATCCTCATGTGGCATATTGTCTTGTACGGCTTGAATAATTTATGTTTTCCAAGACTCAGTTGCTCTTCATGCCCATGCTGATGCATATGAAGCTGGGATGATAGTTCCAAGTCCTGAAAACATTAGTTTGTTTAATGTATCAACATTTTTGTCAGAGGGGTCTTTAAGTGCTGCTGCAGTTTAATAGGTATAGTAGTATACCTTGTCTTTAGGAAAAGGATAAGTACATTCACATTGCTTGGGTATAACCAGAGATTTATCTGGGGTCTACCACTCATCTGTTACTATCTGGTCAAGTTCCTCATAGGCAGGAAAAGTGACATGTTTAAAAAGAGATTTTGATGATGGATTAGAGGCTTGGCCATCTGATACCTGAAGGACTTTTAGTGTTGCTTTAATTAGGGAATCCATGGATTCTGTATCAGAGTAATCAGTTGCATACCCCTCTGCTATAGACAAGTGTTTTCACTGATATTACTGGATAATTCTCCATCATCGTCTGATGAATGTAGCGGAGAATATAGTGATTCTTTAGAGGATTTTGGGGTAGAGGTCTTTAACAGGTGCATGTGGTGTTTCTGATAGCTGTCTATCCAATTTAGAATTGAAACAGGAAAAGCCTTAGCCCTCTAGTTCAAGATTTGGGGGTAACTCTATAGATGTGGTAGTTCTGTTAGCCTCAAAGTCCAAATATTTAAAACATTCAGACACATTGTTTGCAACTTTAGTATTACAAGTTTTGCATGTGGCGGAAGGGCCTTTGCTGCCCTTATTTTTCTTTGCCTCTTAAGGCTCTGACATATTGCCAGCAATGAAAAGGGAATAAAGTAAAGAATTAAATGTCAC
Source organism: Rhinophrynus dorsalis (assembly GCA_037306005.1). Taxonomy (NCBI): domain Eukaryota; kingdom Metazoa; phylum Chordata; class Amphibia; order Anura; family Rhinophrynidae; genus Rhinophrynus; species Rhinophrynus dorsalis. The sequence continues at coordinate 190,846,694 of CM074722.1, forward strand.
AAAGGGACTGACAAAAATTACTTTCTCAATATTCACTATAAAGTAATTTGACAAAAAATACTTTCTCAGTATTCACTATAAAGTAAACTGTGCAATGTCTCAAAGGGACTGACAAGGAAAAAAGATTGACAAGTGCAACTTGGCCAAAATCCTGTATAAACGGTGCTAAACAAAAAAAACTAACTGATCCAACAGAGCTAGTGAGAGTATGCACTAGTCTGTACAATAAGCCTGAGCAAGTTAATAACTTCCCCTATGGAGCTATTAATTAGCTTATGCAGCCCCAGACAATGGCTAGTGGAATTGTTCATGCAAGGAGAAATGAACTGCTGCAGAATGGAAGAGCTCCAGTGCCACGGATTGAAGAAACGGCCAGCACTTTATGAGAGGACGTACGTGAGCTTGCACGACACGTGCACATGTTTAAAGCTCCAAAATTAAAAATAACCAGCTGTTGAGAAGAAAAGCTATGTCAGAGAACTACTGTATAGTGCCATCCCTTAGAAAGGCACAGATCACTATACAGAAATAAATAAACAAAACCTGTATATGTCCCACGAGGCATTGCACATTACTAACTAACAAAGATCTTTTCCCTCTCAGCCAGTGGCTGAGCTTGTGCCTCCATAATGCTTAATTATTTAAGAAGGAAGCTGACAGATATGGAGTTTGGTTATGGGGACTCTCCTAATAAAATGAGGGTCCCCAGAAGCTTTTAAAATAGAATTAAAATAAAAAAAGTCTAAGTAGAATTTCTTCAGGAGAAATGTATCCCCTGACCTCCTTGAGGGACACACTTAAAAACCTGAAGGAAGTTAGGCAGGGGGAGGTGTTAGCAGCTAGGAGGAGTTTTTGCTTAGAGCTCCCTGCCTCCTATAGGCATGCTGCTTAACCCAATGGTCCCTGAATCCCTCAATGATGCTAGAGAAATGAAAATTCCCATTCAATGTAGATGGAATGTGTAACCCCCTGAATTCTAGGGAGCTATCCAATGTGCTCAAAAGCAATGCACTGAAGACCACTCAAGGGGTTAAAAGCTCTATTTAAATCAACAGGAATTCTGAGAATTTATATGCATCCCTTACGTTCAGTTGGTTTTCTCCAGAATTGCACCTATTTATCTTTCTGCACACATAACTAGCAGTCTAGCACCACCGGGAAGAGATAATCCTTTGAGTGCTGGAGGGGAAGGGGATGCAAAGGAATGAATTGGTCACCTCTCTGGTACTCAAAGGGTTAAAACAGGGAAGTCAAGTATATTAAAAAATGAGGTAGACCAACTGCACATTAAAGGACAAATATACATTCCTAAAATTCCCATTGATTTAAATGACGCTTCTGACCCAATGAATGCTAGGTGTCTTCAAGCATTGTTTTGCACTGCAACTGTGACTTCTCTGGCATTCAAGGGGTTAAAACACCTATTAAAATCAATGGGCATTTTCATTTGTCCCCTATGGTGCCGTTGGTTTGATCCAGAATTGCATCTTGTTCGCTTCCAGAATTGCTTCTTTTGAGAAACTGTCATGTCTGCCTCCATGGATAAGACATCCAGGGCTAACTGAAGATTATATCTCTTGGACAAAGGCAAAATTAATTGGGGATCATTTTCTGGCCATAGTACTATAAGTAGTATAAGAAGAGTTATTATTAGGAAGTGTTACTTCTCATTTAATGACTAGAAATAATGGAAAATTGAGGGTACTAATGCCATTCCACTACTTTAGATCTTGGGGGTTATGCAGAGGTGATAAAGGACATAACTTCTCCCATGATATCACTTCTCCAATTCCTGTTATTCTATGGAGCCAATATACTAAGATTTCTCCAGCTTTGGAGATCTTAGTGCACAGGCTTCTATAGAATAACATAGAGACTGGAAAAGTGATATCACTGGATAAGTTAGCTTTATGTTATAACCGCTTTATCACATCTTAATGCATCTCCCCCCTTGTCTCTCCTTACAGGTTTGAATAATTAATAGGAAGCAAACAGTGGCACTATAGCTCTGGAAGATGACTATGTAAGCATTCATCAGAAACCATGCTTAACCCTTTGAGTGCCAGATGAATGACAAAACCTTTATAGATGTTAAGCAACAGCACATGATGTATCTTATGAGCCATTATGTATAGGTGTTAGATTAACCTGTAGGCCTAGAAACGACGGGTGGACAAGTCCGTCTCTTCATATTATCTTTACAAGCAATAATACATTAGAGATGCGCTCGGGCAATTATTTTGGCCTGAGGGCCACATCTCTGCTTTTAGAGACATGGAGACATGTAGTTGTATGGCATCTCCAAATAGAACAAAGCACATTAATAATCCCTTTAATGCCACATTAGTAATCCTGTATTCCTTATGTTTCTGATAATACAATACTGTAAAGAAAGCTACAAGTCATATTCTAGCTCTGTATAGCAGCAGCTAGAGGGTAAAGCAGTGTTGCCCAACCATTTTTAATTGTGAGGGTAAACACATTGTTTTGACCTGTGAAGTAATGTATTGCTTACCCTTCTGTCACTCAAAGGGTTAAATAGCCAAATTTCTGTGGCTGGTGTATCAAAAACAATATACAAAATTAAAATATCTGTAAGAATGTGACATTATAATTGGTGCCATATCACGTAAATGTGCTGTGTCATACCTGTTGAGAACCACTGCTTTAGTTGTACAGGCAGCCAGACCCAAGGGCCAGAATAACTCTGCCCATGAGCACTATTTAACTCCTCTGTGCATTATAGCCACAATTACCTTTCCATTAAACACAACAGTAGCCCAGTTGTCGTCTCCTTTCTGTAGCACAAAAACAGTATTTCCTGGCATGACTTGAATCTCTTCCGCTGTCTCCGGGTTAAACTCAAATAGAACACGGTGCGGTTCCCCCTGAAGTGTTCTGAGAGATATAAAAACCCCCAAATAATTGTCATTGATCTGTTGATTTCATCAAACAGTTATCTCCTTCTAGAGGTTAGCTGCTAATCCCTTATAACCCATTATATCTGCTACATGTGAGTTACTATAGACCAGGTTTGATTTATATAAGCCATATGTTTTTATTATTAAAAAATACTGTAAAGCTTTTTTGGACGAGTAAAGCAAAGATACTTTTACTGCTAGGGGATGTTTCATTCAAATGTTATTGCTGCCCATTTGTGAGAGAGCTGGAGTCTTAGATTAAATCTCTCCATAGGAAAGGGATAACACTGCCACTTGCAGATGACAAAAGAAAGTCACAGTTTAATTAAAGAAAAAGTCTGAGTTGTAATAGCATTAGAATAATCATTTGACAGCAGTGGAATATGTACTCAGCAGGAAAAGTCTTGCAATATGGATTATGAAGCATTATTGATCCTTTAAAGGGGCAGAGCCTTATATTTAAAAAATATACTTTTCTTAATATGGCATTGGAGAGCTTACGCTTCACAGTCTTAAGTGGGCCCATAAACCTTAAAATGAACAGTTAGTTACTTATGCATAAAGCAAAAGAGAAACAATCATGCTGCAAACCAACTGCTCCATAGGGGACAAATACAAATTCCCAATATTTGTATGGATTTAACTGTGGCTTTTAACCCATTAAATGCAACACACTGCAAAACCTCCCTATTTCATCCCTATTATTATTATTTATTTATTTATATAGCGCCAACTAATTTTGCAGTGCTGTACAATTGGTAATAGACATACATAAGTATTAAATAGTACAATCAGACACAGAGAACAGAAGGATCAGAGGGCCCTGCTCGTGAGAGCTTACAGTCTAGAGGAAGGTAGGTTTGACACAGAAGGAGTAAGTGCTGTTGGGTGTAAGTGCCTTCAGCCACATGAACTGCCAGTCAGTGGGTGGGAGTGAGAAGTGCTGTTGAGTGCTGTGATCCAGGGAAGGGGTGGTTCTTGGTGATAGTGTTTATGGAGGTAGTTGATAGGCTTCCATGAAGAGGTGAGTCTTCAGGGAGCGTCTGAAGATTTGAAGGCTGGGGGAGAGTCCAATGGGGTGGGGGAGGGAATTCCAAAATCTCCAATAGTTTAAATGTGGCACTTAACATCTTGAATCCTAGAGAGGCTTCCAATGCACTGCAAAACTTCTCTAGGATTCAGGTAACCATTTGATGTCAGTGGGGTGTGCAACACCTTGCTTCACAAAGAGTTGTGTACCTCTAAGGCATTCAAAAGGTTAAGTCAGTGAGTATTTGGTACATTTTCAATGGTGGAATTGAATTGTCCCATAATTTGGCCTCATTAGTTTCTCCTTCTCTGTATTTGCTTATCGTCAATAACTATGCAATCACTTATTATTTTTCTACTGCTATCCTGGTTTTTTTTTTCATGATCAGTGAAAACTGAGCTCACTGTTTTCTCTCAGACATGGAAACACGTGCAGTCTATGAGAAGGACCCAATTATCTAGGAACTCAGAACAGATTAGTCCCAGATCTTTCTTCTGAAATCTTGGAATCCTTCCAGAACGCACAAAGGCTTTTAGTGTAATCTTTTCTAATAAAAATAGGACTAATGCCAATACTGAATGACATTATCAGTACAGTTTACAACCCTTTACTTTCAAGCAACAAGTGTAATCTCTTCAGCTGGCCATACAGCATATAGGCCCACATTTTTAATTAAAGAACCAACACCTCTAATAATAGTATGAGAACACTAAAGGAAAGAAAAAAAGAGACGCCCCTAGTGCAGATCAGATGTTACAGAATCATCCTGTGAGTGGATACTCACAAAGAAGATGGCTTTAGGTCACAGCTACATGCATCTTCTGGGATATCTCACTGCCACAGATGCAGTAAACTTATGGAAAGGATAAAAAGGGCTGCTCCTTGGACGTCTCTTCTCTAATGTAAACAAACCCAGTTAGTTTCTATCCCTTCAGGATGTCATATAACAAAAATATTTCTTCCCCCCACAACCCCTCCTCTCAAATCAAAACACATTCTTCCTCATTTTATGTCCCAAGAATCCCATTCTGTCAGCTCAGAATATCAGGATGTAACTGATATGCCTGATGAACATATTCAGGCATTAATGGATGCCATCTCTGTTTGCATGAATCAAATGTCAGAATTTCTGGTTAGATCATTGGCAAGTTTTTAACTATAAATCTAAAAAAAAAACCTGTATACGACAAAAAAAAAAAATCACACCATCATATTGAGGACCCAGATAACAATTGTAATATTTCTTCTGACAAATTTGTCCATGAGAAACAAACTGGAAAAGGAAAGTTGAAATGGAAACATTGCATTTAGAAACAAGGAGATTTACAAACATCTCTTAATGAACAAACTAAATACTCTAGTTATGAATATTGTGACTCAAAACAACAAAACAAGACCCACTGCTAGAGAGGAAGTGATACAGAGTAAGAGAAATAAGTCATCAAAAACCTGATTCCTATTGCTTATATTCCTTTACTGAGTACAAGCAGTCAGAAGAATTTGATTATGATACATCTGAGGTTGAGTTAATAGAAAGCCCAATGAAAAAGACGCGCATAAGGAACACTATCCTATTTGATAATTATGGACCAGAAAACCACTTGACACTGCTGACACAAATACATTATGAGTGGTATGCCCAAGGCCAACTATAAGTAAGATTTGTGATACCACTGTAATTGATCCCCAAATTGTATAATTCATGACAAAATTGGGGAAGGATCCCAGAAAGGGAATAGACAGATCTCTAAGAAACTGTCAAGATAAATTATTGAATGTGGTTGGCCCCTTAGCTAAAATTGTTAAAATGAACAAAGAATTGGTCACTAATAAGACCCCTATCTGATGGAGATTGCTTCTTGATTCAGAAGCAGAAGGATTGTTGTTTGGAGATTCTTTTGTTAAAGAATTAGTGAAATTCATTACTACGTTCACTGCCCTTGATAAGGCTCAAACATCCATGAAAAAATTTTTTCACAGAAGGTTTTTGGAAAGGCCGGAAAAAGCAGGGGTCATTTTCCTGAGTGTTCAACTCAAAGTTCTCTCAGAGGACAATACAAACTTAATCAAGGCCCCTCATTGTATGGGAAAGGATCTTATCTATCCAAGACCAGCGCTCCCAATCCTTTCTTCCAACAAAGAGGCAGAGTTTGGTTGTTCAAATTTTACAAAGGTCAGAAGATATCATATAGAATTTTATTCGCTTACTATTAAATCAGACTCCTCTTTTTTTCCATCTTTCAAAGGAAGTAAGAAAACTGGTGGATTTAGAACTCCAAGATCTAGAGGAAAAAGGAGCCATTGTGCCAATTCCTCGTACACATGCGATGTACAGACATGTAAAGATGGAGGGCATACACTGCCTCAGAGATCTGTTGATGCCATCAGACTGGATGATAAAACTAGATCTCAGAGATCATTATCTAACAGGTCCTGTGTCTCCCCAATATCAACATTTTCTACAATTGCTATGGGAAGTGCCACTGTTTTTTCTTAGGATGATATCTCAGAGATAACCAGATTTAGAACCTTTACAGATAACTTTTATGCAGGGCTGGTGCAAGGATTTTTGCCACCTTAGGCAAAACCTAATTTTGCCGCCCCTTGGCTCCACCCCTTGTGCCCGACCCATTTATGCCCCACCTCTGTATGTGTTTAAGTGTCAGTGTGTTCCCTATATGTGTCAGTTTGTGTGTGTGTTCTCTATATGTGTATGTGTGTGTTCCCTATATGTATATAAGTGTGTCAGTGTGTGTGAGTCTCTGTAAGGATATCAGTGTGTAAGTATGTGTGTGGGCTTCTCTATATGTGTATCAGTGTGACAGAGTGCATGTTCTCTATATGTGACTCTCACCTCCTTTGACTCTCTCCCCCTCTTGACTGTTGACCCTCCTTTGACTCTCTCTCTCTCCCTTCTGACTCTTGATCCCCCTCTTGACTGCTCATCCCCCCTTTGACTCTCTTGATCCCCCTCTTGACTGCTCATCCCCCCTTTGACTCTCTCTCTCCCCCTTCTGACTCTTGATCCCCCTCTTGACTGCTGATCACCCCTTTGACTCTCTCTCTCTCCCCATCCGACTATTTATCCCCTCTTGACCCCCCTTCCACTTACTCTTCCTGGTGCACGTCTCTATCTCCCAATGAGTATGTTTCGGTGCTCTCCCTTGGCTAGCTATTTTTTTAACCTTTTCAGTGAGAGAGGGGTATACAACACATTGCAAAGCTATGTGTTGTGTACCCCTCTCGCACTGAAAGGGTTAATGTAGCACAGTGATGCCCGTTTCTCTCTCCCCCTCTGCTCCTTCAATCATGGTCCAGGATAGAAGGAGAGGAGGGGGAGAGAGAAACAGGTATCGCTGTGCTGCATTAAAAAAATAGCCAGCCAAGGGAGGGCACCGAAACGTACTTTTTTTTTCTTCTGCAGTAAGAAGTGAGCGGGGGGGGGGCATGAGTCCTCAGAGAATGTGTGCCCTAGGCCGGCGCCTACCTCGCCTACAGGTGGCACTGGCCCTGCTTATACGAATTACATGCGGATTCTAGTTCACGGAATCAGCAACATAGAAAGAGAACGCTAGAATATAAGACCAACAGCTTATAGAGTCTACCAAAAGGGGATTGTGGTGAGTATTCTGAGGGTGAGGTTAAGATGTTTGAACTGTTAACATTTTTTCTCTGTATCTTATATACATTTTCTTTTGCTGCTTTTGTAGTAAAGAGGGACAAAAGCATAATATTCACCTCCGTATCTTTAATAAAATCCTGACTTTCCTTCGGGAAGTTAGGAAAACCCACAAAATGTTCTGTGCATTTCAAAGCTAGTGTTGCATCCTACCTCTCATCCTCATAAGGTTAAGGACATTTTGGAGACGATGGTGCTTGGATACAAGGGGCGATATTTATCAGGTATCCAGAAAACCCTATAGGAAAATGTACTGTACCTTAAAAATAGAGTTTTTCACTTACCTTAAGATTTCAGGAGTCTTTGGACGAGGGGGAGGGTTGTTAGCCTAAATGGATATACAAAAATCAGTTCACATTTACTATTTGTAAGTCAGACATGGAGTGTTGGCGTAAATAAATGGTTTATATTCAAACACAGGAGTACGAGAGGTGTATGTTTCCTACTGAACATGTAAATCAATATTTCCACTAACACTGAAGGCTTAAAGGGACTAGCTCCACAATAAAAGCAGCTCCAAATAAAGCGGAACTTTCACATGATTAAAATAGCTCCGCAAAGCATAGTTACATTAGCGATATAGACAGATTTATGTTTCAATAAAAAACAAATTGCTTTATTAACTAAAAAGTCACCTTATAACCAGACAGGCAGCAGCAGGGATCTTACAGGAAGCTCTCTCTGTGCCTGCGCTGTCAGTCCCTTCCCGTACTATATAGTACAGTGGCAGTCAACCACCAATCCTGGAGCTGAAGGGGACGGACAGCGCAGATGCAGAGATGCCGGCTCTGCAAGATGTCTGTGCTGTTCCCCGGTGCCTGCCAAGTTAAAAGGTGATTTTTTTCGTTATTACAGCAATTCGTTTTATTTTGAAACATAAATCTGTCTATATTGCTAATGTAACTATGCTTTGCGGAGCTATTTTAATCATGTGAAAGTTTCGCTTTACTCATCACAGTATTTGGGACACGAAGACCATTATTTCAATACTGTCAAAGTTGTAGTTCAAGAACAATTGAATGATATAGTATCCCCCTCCCGCCCCTTTTACTGATTTAACACTGGCCGCCTCAGAGCATCAAGACTGCCAGGATGGATTGCAGAGAGGTACAATCTTCAGTGAGTGTAAGGAAAAACCTGTCAAGGGGGGCAGGGTTTTTCTTATGCTCACAGTAAGAACATTAGCCCTTGCTGTGTGCTGTCTAGTCAAGAGACCAGATTCCACTTCTGAGGGGAGGTGGCTTACACTAGATAAAAGGGGCAGGTAGGGGCTACTTTATCATTCAATTACTCTTAAAGCAGAACTTTCAGCTTAAAAATATTGCCCCAATACATTAGTAATATATCGATAGGCAAAGTAATAGTATTATGGTGAATAAATATATGTTATTGAGATAATCCACCTTCTTCGGCAGGCATTCAGCGGACAACAGCACAGACATCTTAAAGGGAAGTTGCCTCTGTATCTGCACTGTCTGTCCCATGCTTTGCCCGGATTGGTGATGAAATTCTTTGGATACCTTAAGGTAACGGAAGTTGCTGCCTGAGCAGGTACACAGAGCTTCTCATGTAAGCTCTGTGCCCTGGATGCCTGCAGAAGAAGGTGGATTCACCATAATACAACTATTAATTTGCTTATCGCTATATTAATAACTAGTTGAAAAGCCCGTTACACGGGCCACAGTGCCATTACCAGCTGGTTGCAGGGCAGTCATACACAGTTAGGGTTGCCACCTTTTCTTCAAAAAAAATACCGGCCATGGCATTCCCTCCATAGACTTATCATTGGACAGGAGCCAATTTTTTACTGGCCTGTCAGTAAAATACCAGATGGGTGGCAACCCTATACACAGTAGAGACTGCCCACGCCGTGGCCGATACAGTGCCAGACGGTCACGGTGCAGTCATGCTCAGTAGAGACTGACCGTGCTGCAACTGATACAGAGCGGTGCGCTCCGGGCAGTTTCTACTGAGCATGACTGCAGCACGTACAGCAGTCTCTACTGCACATGACTGTGTCCTTACAAACTTTCTAGCAAATTATTATATAGGATGTATTGGGGGGCAATACTATAAAGCTGAAAGTTCCGCTTTAAACTGCAACTCTGACAGTATTGAAATAACACTCTCCATGGCCCAAATACTATGAAGAGTAATTGAAGCTGCTGTTTTTGTGAAACATTACTATCCCTTTAACCCCATGACTTCTAAAGAATACATTGTTTGCAATGCTTTGGAGATGTCTCTAGCAGCCAAGGGGTTAAAAGGAATCTTATGAAAACTTAACCCCCACTGCCCTAAATAAGTAACCAATGTAAATGAGTCCTCATTTTATTTATAGGTTGGGGGTGGTAACAGCTTTCTTGTACTGTCATATGTATTTTAATGGAAAACTATGCGCTAAGAATAATTGCCTCTTAATTTATTTAGCAGTTTATTTTAAATATGTAGAAATCGTTTATATAGCAGGTTTATCCATCTATATGTCTGTCTGTCAGTCTATCTATCTTTGCATTATGTCTGCAAATTTTTGTATATAGTGATCTCTACTGATGTCTGCCTGCAGGTTACACATCCTCACAACAGGCTTCAATAGAACTGAATCATTTGTAAGGGATACTTATCTTTATCAGATTATAAACTGAAACAATTAGCAATGGATCAAAAGCAACTATAACTATTATATAAATATGACCAACTATAGTAGGAAAGACACCTACCTAGGTAAGTCCTTCTGTTAAAACCAAACTGGCAGCCACATATCCCAAGGGTACAGTTCCCCTTTAATAGAGATAACTCTTGGAGTGTACAGTAAACTATGAAATGTCCCTGAATATGTATTGCTGGAAGCTTGTTTGTGCTTTGAAGCTCACCAGGAACCCTCACCCTACAGATATTGCAGACACAGTTACGTTGCATAAAGAATGAGCCTGTAACTCTTTGAGTAGGGTTTTAATTAGTGTTAGATTTCCTTTCATGATTGGGATTTTTAAAGATCACTGTATTAAATAAGAACTAACACCTCCTAATAATAGGTCATCATTTACAATCTGATTTGAAGAAAATCCTAATGACCACATTGAATTTTGCATTTGCTCCTTAGCTCAAGAGATGACATTTTCAATCAGTCCTGGATGTCATGTCCATGGAGGTAGATATGACAGTTACTTGAAGGATCATAGGACCTAAAATTATGCTCACTGTACATGGTAATCTTAACCGTTTAAGGACCAGAAGCAAATCACTCCATGTGTAGCACACGCTACTCTGATCGTAAAAGGATTTTTTATGAAAAAATATACATTGTAGTGTGTTGCCTGTTGAGTAAAGTTAGGGTACTCCCACTGCTGCAAGATGCATATTTCCAGAGTTATTAGAGTTTAAACCCATCTTTTTACATTAGCAATGCCCTCTAGTGGTCAAATTCCAATTAGACATCCTGTTACATTCTAATGGAGAGGAAAGTCAGTAACTTACACTTCTTTATAGAATGTGATAGAAACTGCCTGTCACTTCCTGTCAGTTAGATCTATCAGGAAGTAAACACAGTAAATTCACTTCCTGACTATTTGAACTTTTATAGCTTGTGAATAAAACAACTGACAGCAGTGGGGGTGACCATGTTTTACTCAGCAGGAAAAGCTCTATAACCTATATGTTTTCATAAAAAAATATTTACTGCTCCTTTAAACATTTACATGGGTTCATTCAGGCAGCTTCTTCCATGCCTATTGATTGAAGATGTTATCTCTTTAACAAAGGACAAAATTCATAGGGACATTAGAATTTTCTGGTCTTCATAAGGTAAAAGGAGGTTATTATTAAGAGAGGTTATTTCTCCTTTACACCTTTGAGTGCCAGAGGGATACGAAACGCATTGCAAGACAATGTGTTCAGTACCCATCTGGCACTCAAAGGGTTAAAGGCTGATATGTTCACATCATCAGCTCTGAGCTTTGAACAACATGTATTATGGTATGGCTGTTACCCCCAATGTAAATCTTTGCCACACTAATGGATACAAGCCACTCCTAGCAAAAGAAGGAAGGAAGGGCCATGGGCAGACTGGATAGGCCAGTTGGTTCTTATTTGCAATAGAAATCTATGGGCTTTATGTATAAATGTAAAGTGCACCAGAGGACAGAAATAAATGTTCCCACTAAGTTTGCAATGCGTTGTGTTAAGGGTTAACAAAAGAGTGAGAAAGAACTCTATAGCATTCAAGAGATTAAAAGCACCATTTAACTCATAAGCATTTGGGGCATACTTTTTGTGCTGCTATAATGCAGTTGGATTGCCCCAGAATTGATGCATTTTGCATCTACACATGAAGCCTCATCTTCCTATCAAAACATCAGTATTCTGAGGCACGCTGGTGGTTGTATTCAGTCAATTGTGTGATCAGTTCAGAGATAGGTTAAGCATAAGGACATCCAGCTACTGTACCAGGCTGTCCTACCTGGGGCTGCAGAGGGGCAAAACCAGAGAAACTGTCTTTATCCACCACGGAGGCCACAACCTGTACAGTAAAAAGATAAGATAAATCACTGAAGATAGGTGCTTCCCACAGTAATATGAAACAGGCATCTCCCATTAACATTTTTACCTACAGACAGAACACATTTTTACAATTTTTATTTAAAATGACAGTAGCATTAATTATGTATATTTTTTGGACATTTTTTTTTTTTTTTTTTTTTTAGTTGAAAAAGGCCCAGAGGGGCGAGCTGCAAATTGCAATGCATTGGATACCCAGTGACACTTAAAGGGTTACAGTATTAATTGTTGATGAATTTTCATCCATTCTAACGCTGGCTTGAGTTACATTGCAGTTGATAACTTTATAACTGGTTTTAGGAACAAATTTCCCATAGTTTTCAAAAGGAACCTGTGAGATAAAAGCAAACATAAAACTTAGGACCTGCAATGTAATCTAGGAAATGTAGATTCTCTCCACAATACAACACTCTCCAGAGTACCCATAGTACCCATGTTTACTATACTATGCCATGTGAGATACATAAGGGAAAGATTGCACTGTCAAAGTCAATGCAAGAAAACCAATAACCCCCTCTTATATACACACACACATTTATACTTGTAACACTATTACCAACAAGGAGTCATGAAACCTCTCCAAATCAGTGGCCTCTGGTGTTTGGGTACCCTGTACCCTCAGGTGTACATCAAGTGTACATAACTCTTGTGAGTCTTCCATGATCAGCCGTTTCATGTACCTCCAGGCTCACTGTATCTGGGCCATTGTGATATCCCAGAAGGCATTTGTAGCTGGGACCTACATAAGAAGGATTGCATCCGCATTCATTGTGAGTTTTCACTCACTGGGATGCTTGTGTTGGAGGCATTTTTATAATAACCAAGCTGCACGAGGGGCGCCTCTGTTTCTGTCTCTTTGTATGTCTCCTGCTCTGGCTCTTTCACTCTCCAAAGCATAGATCCTGATGGACTTGTGTGTGCAGTGAACAGTTGAGTTCTAGGGGTACAACTTTCCTTTGCACTCATTACATTCTTGCCAACAGATTACATTCCACAGAGAACACAACAGAAAGTAAGGAGTACAGAGGTAACTTGCTTCCCTCAGCATGCAGATGACTTATACAGCTTAACCTCTCAAGGACCAGAGGAGTGTACATTGGACACCCCACTGATCCTTAAGGGGCTACATTGTATTGAAGCATAGAAACATATACATGCTGATCAACATTACATTAAGTAGTATTTAGCATTAGTTCCCCTTTTATGATTGCTCTTGAAAGCAAAAGTACCAGAGCTTTGCCCAAGTAATCCTTCTTCTCCAATTGTTCCACCAGCCTCTGATTAGGTTGGAATATTCTTCCACGGGGAATCTCCACAGGAGCAAATTCCTTCTGTTTCTAGAAAACAGCACAGCAGAATTAATAAAACCTACAATTGTCCTGAAATAATACTTATTTTGCAGACAGTTTTTCACCTTAAAACATCCTGACATAACAGTTCCCACTCTGATTCTGGCCTTCATTATTTAAAACAGGACTATGCAGCCTAGGGCTCACCAGCTTTTGTTGGACTACAGTTACCATGATATTGAACTAGCCAATCTCTAGCTAATGTTGGTGGTATTTGTAACAACAGTTAGGTAGCCACAGGTTCCTATTTCTGGTTTTTATGGCTGGGTGCCGAACCCCCCCCCCCCCCCCCCCACACACACACACACTGTTCTCACAGCTCTCAGTGTCACTATCTTACTTTAAAGTGGAGCTGGTACCTGAAAAAGGGGAATTTTACTTACAGATATTTTTCTTTGATATCCCTCCACCGCATTATAATGATGGGTTGGACCAATGAATACTTTAAAAGGAAGCAACTTTGGACCTACTCAGCTGGCAGTCAGTTTGTTGTCTGTCCTCAAGTTACTGGATTCTGTTTTTTTCTCTTGGCCTCTTAATGCTGCCTGGTCAGAGGACTTTGCCCCTGAAGTCCCTAGATCTGCACTAAAGGTTGCTTGCCATGGGATTTGTGAAGGAGTGTCTCTGGAGGCCGAAACAATCTGCTCAGTCTCCTCCTTGTCCCATCTATTTCAGAGTACATGTGGCCTTGCATTCCATGTGTGGAACCTGTTTAGAATATTTGAAGACCATGGGCTCCTGGGAAGAAACTTTTATGCAGCTTTTATCAAAGGCGATGATATCAGCATTTAGGGTGAGGTCTTTCGGTCTCTTCTGGATTTGCTGTATGAAATTACAGTGCCCCCCCCCCCCCGTATGTTCCAATGGTGGAAAGCATACCAGCTCAGCACTTCCCGTTTAAAACATCAGATATCTTTTTTTTCCCTGGTTTGATCCCAGGGTACATATTTTCTATTAATATAATCTGAGTATAATGCCATGGTAGGGACACAGAAGAAAAAATGCTGTTTATTAATTCAAGTGACAGGACCACATCAATTGTATTAATCATCAAATGTATTGTTAGCATAATAAACTTGGAATATACATTTTATTTTATTATAGTACTAAAAATCACACAAGCACTTATAGCAGATGTGGACAACCTGTAGCCTTCAGTCAGCTATTGGCTCAGAGGGAACACTGACTCAAGCTCTCCTATAGAGAGCATTAGAGGAATTTGCCTTCTAAAAAATATTTGGTGCCTTGTTTTACTCAACAGAAAAAGCTCTACAATATTTACATTTTTCAAAATACAAATTTACTCATCCTTTAAAATCAAGTTGCATTTCCAGTGCTGAAATTCTTTTTTTTAATTAAACTGTTTTATTGATCTTCCAACAATAGAGAACAAACAAACAGGGGTAGATAAGAAAAGAGAAATAAAAAAAACATAATAAAGAGGTTAGGTATCATCATGAGCAAGAGTAACCATGACCATTCATGGAAATATCCAGCAGCAACATCATTAAGACACAGGATTGAGCATCCTATTCACCGATGTGAAAAAGAGTTATTTGTGAAGTATGTCACATACGAGGAAAGCATGGGCATTGCTGACTTATGGAAGACAGTAAAAAAGGCACCGTCTCCATCTTCTGGGAGGTTCATAAGGTATAGTGGCATAGTGTGGGGAAAAAAAACAGGGAAAAACTGTTAGCAAACAGACGTCTCTCTTAAAGGGATAGTAATACTTCGATTCAACTTTATTTTATTTTGTAGGCATTAAAAAAACATGAAGAATGATATAAGTCTTATCTCTCAAACCTTTATGGTTTAAGAGATATTCACAAGCAAAGTATCCCCCTCCCGCCCCTTTTACTGATGTAACACTTTTCAGCCAGGGCAGAAGGGAGCTGCCCAGGTAGACTGCAGAGAGGGACAATCTTCAATTAAGATAAGGGAAAAACCTGAAAAGCTTGTCAAGAGGGGGCAGGGATTT
Source organism: Rhinophrynus dorsalis (assembly GCA_037306005.1). NCBI lineage: Eukaryota > Metazoa > Chordata > Amphibia > Anura > Rhinophrynidae > Rhinophrynus > Rhinophrynus dorsalis. The sequence continues at coordinate 190,862,211 of CM074722.1, forward strand.
CATTGTTTTCATAGGAATAAGAGTGTCCCCTTCTGTTATCTGTCCAGTCTATAGACTGCATTCCACATCTGAGAAGAGATTGTTTATAGTAGGTAAAAGGGGCGGGAGGGGGAAACTTTGCTTGTGAATATCTCATAAACCATAAAGGTTTGAGAGATAAGACTTATATCATTCTTCATGTTTTTTTAATGCGTACAAAATAAAATAAAGTTAAAACGAAGTATTACTATCCCTTTAAGTTAAGCAAAGAGTAGCAAGGGATCTTTATTGTGGATCCACCTCCAGGGAAGAATGAAAGGGGGGAGTGTAGTACAGAGCAGTAGGGATGGTGAACTCTGTCTGGGTTTAGTTGTTAAATGGAGGGGTAGGGGAGGGGTGTAATGGCTCGCGGAGCTCTCTCATACAACCACTTAGTGTAGAGGAAACAGCAATAGATAGAGTTTTGTTGGACATGCATGGACTTTGATACTTGCAGCAGTGATGGGATAGAGAAAGTCCTATGTTATAGGCAAGAATAGGAGGCAGATATGCCCAATGTAAAAGGAGGTAGGACAGTTCATGAAATTAGGTGGATGACTAGATTTTCAGGTGCCTAGTTAAGTTGGTAAGAAGTACGTCAGTGGTAAGATCAGAAATATCAGTAGTCCTTTTCTGGAATAGTGAGAGATTGTTAGAAAAAGTTCGAGGCAGTGGTATCAGGAGTCTATATACGGGAGATCTTGAAGATAGAGGGAACAGGGGATTTTAAATTACCATCTATTGGGTTTTTCTCCAGTTGCGGCCAGATGAGAGGGAGATGGGATTGTATGTAGTGTTTTGCTTGAAGTCAAGCAAAAAGGTGCTTTGAGGGGAGATCACACTGAGCTTTGAGATGATCAAAGGTGTAGATGTCTCCAGTATGTGGGTCCAGGAGGTTGTCAATGTATCCAATGCCCCTGGCTGCCCATGCCTGAATCTGAGATTCAGAAGACCCACCCTGGAAGTTGGGATTACAAGAAGTCAAAAAGAAGTCAGCACATATATTGCCCATCTTGAATGGTGGGCAAGATCAGAGAGTTGCGCAAGCAGTATGCCGGAACTAAGTGTGTTGGGGCATGTAATAAATAGGTCAGCTGGGTGTATGGTGCAAATTTCTGTTCTCTGCAAGGGTCCATGTATGTTGGGGTCAGATTAATCCAGTCCTTTGAAATTCTAAGAAGACGGGCAACATTTTACAGGCCATGGTTAGGAAAATGGAAAATCCCCTTTGATTTAGGTTACTGTAATTTGGCAGGGCCTATTTTTGGTCACTTGCCATTCCAGATAAATCCCTGGAACTTCCTGTGGAGGAATTTGACATCTGCATGCAGAAGGTAGATCGGAAGGGTTTGGAGAATGTACAATAATCTAGGGAATGGGACCATTTTTATTAGATCGATCTGAACAATACATGAGATGGGGGATTGCTTCCAGAGCTGGAAATCGGAGATGATTTGGGAAGTCAAAGGGAAAATATTACGCTTGTAAAGGGTGGAAATATTTCTTGAAAGGTGAAGGTCTAAAAATTCAAGGGAGTGCTTAGCCCAACGGAGGGGGACCCCCAGGGTTAGGCAGTGAGGGGGTATGTGTCTTAAACCACAGGCCTTCTGATTTAGTAAGGTTGATCTTAAAACCCGCTATAGTCTGGAAGATCTGGAATATTTGTGAAATGCTAGGAAGAGCCAATTGGGGGTTGACCAGAAAGAGGAGAAAGTAATTTTCAAAAGCTGAAAGGTTAATCTGTGTATCTCCAATAAGGTTACCATTATAGGTGGGTTCCAAGTTGAGTTTGAGCATGAGAGGGTAAAGGAGTAGATTGAGAAGTAAAGGTGACAGGGGGCAGCCCTACCTAGTGTCACAGTACCTTGTAGTGCCGCCACTTCTGGCGATGCTTACAATGAAGCTCCAGCGTCATTTCCACGAGTGATTGGACGCATCAATACTAGATGCATCATCTGCAGACGTGAGTCTTCAGCATGCTGCAGGCCTCTGTTTTATGTGTTTGAGGCCTGTAGTCTCCTCCTACCTACTTCCTTCCTCTGAGCTGCTCCTTCTACCTTCTTCCTGAGGAGGGGTTTAAAGGGCAGACTGATTCCTGACTCAGTTACCCTTACGTTGTTGTTCTGAGCAGTTCATTATCTTGTATTCTGGCTTGTCTGTCCATCCATTCTGGTGTTGACCTGTGGCTCTGTCTGACTATTCTCCTTGTGCACTCCGATTTGGCTCAGATATCCTTTCTGGTGCAAACCTGTGGCTCTGGCTGACTACCACTCCGTGTATGACCTAGGCTTGTCTGACTACCCACTCTGTTGTTGACCTGGGGTTCTATACACTGAAGCATACCATCGCTTCAGTGGATATCCTATCTGGTGCAAACCTGCGGCTCTGGCTGACTACCCACTCCATGTATGACCTAGGCTTGTCTGACTACCAACTCTGGTGTTGACCTAGGGCTCTGTCCACTGCGCATCCAGCATTCTATCGCTTCAGTGGATATCTTATCTTGTGCAAACCTATGGCTCTGGCTGACTACCCGCTCCGTATATGACCTTGGCTCATCTGACTATCCTATCTGGTACTTAATAGAAGGCCCTGTCTGTTCACTCCATGTGTTGGTTCCATTCCTAAGACATCCTTCCTAGTACTGACCTGGGGCTCTAGCAGACTCCTAGCTACTGACTGCAGCCTTCAGTCAATAGCCTTCGTGTTGCATACGATATAGACTCGGCTCCTAGACTGACTGCAGGTTGAGTCAGTTCTAGATCTGGGCGTTACCGTACCTCAAGACTCCAATAGGCTGAGGCCTTGTCTCGAACAGTGTGGTGGAGATATTGGGAGACTGCTATTCCTGATGCAGTACTTGCCTCTTTTCTTTGATCACTCACTGTGTGTGTGTGTGTGTGTATATATATATATATATATATATATATATATATATATATATATATATATATATACATATATATTTCATTACTGTTATTATTCTCAAAATAAAGGTTATCTTAACTATACCGTCTGACTCCTGGTTTTGCTTGCCAACCGTAACACCTAGTACCTTTAAACAGTTTTAAAAAGAGGGGAGTTGTAGTTATTGGTGTTTAAAATTGTTTTGTTTGAGGAATAGATCAAGTCTACATATGTTCTAAATGTATCTCCAAATCCCTGGATCAGTAAAAGGTAGTAGATCATAAAGACACTGTTGATGTTTAGAGTGTCAATGTTGGATGGGAGTCATTTATAACCTGAATAGTGTGATGGTGTTTAGGAGGTGTGGTGCATTGGGCAAACAGTCTACCATGTTTGTTGGCATGCTGGAAGTACCTGGTAGAGATTTTTGATGAGTGTAGTTGGGCAGCATTGTGAAATATTGTCTCTTAGTCTGTTTTTACTTGAAGGTACTTTGAGCTATTAACTGGTAGGTCTGTCCTTGCTGAAATTCTCTTTAACTGTGTTTGGATATTCTTCTGCTGTTTGATGTATCATGGGGAAGAGAGCTCAGAGCTGTGGTACAGATCAAAATATTTGCAACCTTATAACTCCTTTCACAGGGGTGACACCAACACAGTCACTGCTTTGGTTTTGTCATCCATGGTGAAAAGTAACATGCTAGACTATGGTGTTTTTTTATGTGGGTGACAATAACCTCATGTTATCGCACCAAAGTCTAACATGTTGTAACTTTGCTGCATTCCTTTACAAATGCAGAAAAGTTGCAGTAAGAAAGGACTCCCATGAAGCCTGTGGTGCCACCAGCAGACCTTTCTCACAAGCGTAATGGTATTTTTGCAATGTTCTTTTTAACCTTCAATGAATGGAAGACTTGTGTGGACTCCAGACAGTAATATTGGCTGGAGTTTATTTGGGCCAGCCAGAAAACACACCTCCTGCATATAGATCAGAGGTGAAGCACAGGAGAGAGAGAGAGAAAAAGTACAGGAGTTTAGCTGATTATGACTCTTATATACTACCTAACCTTCAATTTACATTTGGATATCAGGGGCATATTAATACACTTGAATTCCCACAGGGCTGCTTTAAGACTCTGGTGGGCCCTGGGAAAGCTCATGCTAGTAAACTCCACTACAATCCATTGTAAGAAAAATAATTATAAAAAATAACACAAAACACCACTGACATCCTAGACTTGTTCCACTGGACAAGGAGACCAATTTAACATAGGCCTGTGGTGCTCAGGATCGTGGCTGCTTGGAAAGTCCTCATTGGGTGGTTGTCTAGTAACTGCCTGACAGTCCCCCTCCAGTAAGCTCTGGGTCAGAAGGAAGCTCTGAACTAAGGGGCTGCTTCCTGTGTTTGATGGCTGACTTACACAGCCTCATGTATGTGGTGTCCTGGAAGCCTGACAGTCCAATAAAGATTATTATTTATTATTATTATTCTTTATTTATATAGCGCCAACTAATTCCGCAGCGCTGTACAATTGGGGAATAGACATACAGAGGTATTAAATAGTACAATCAGATGTGTAGAACAGGAGGATCAGAGGGCCCTGCTCATGAGAGCTTACAGTCTAGATATGTGGTGGCTTGTAGGTTGCCAAACCACCATGCAGGTATCTTCTATTTTCCCCCTTCATCTGCTGCTTCATAGGGAACTTAAGACTTTTTGAAAGGAGAACCCACCAAGTATCCCTGCTCCTCTGCATGATCCCACAGTTCAGTGAGTTAGAAGAAACTTGCAGTTTGGAGGCTTATGTTATTCCACTGCCTGTTCCTACCCTGGTTCCTACCCCCACGTATAACAGATTATCTGTTGGCTGGCCCATTTTTGATGGTTGGCCCTGGACAAATGCCCGCTTTGCTCACTGGCTAAAAAGGTCCTGCATACCCGACATTCACAAGGGCCTCAACTTACACCCAACACAAACTGAGACCCCACAACAGTCACAGTTTTACACAAAATAAACAATTTGATCCTGTTGTTCGATGATCAGGGAGGAGTGAGGCTTCTGTTGGTGCACACCATATATATGTGCCTGTTTTTCTACAAATAAATAGCTGGAAAATCAAATTCAGAACTAAATGTAATAAGATTTTAAATGTTTCCCTATATTTGGGGGCCTCCATTCACAATTCTGCCATGGGCCTCAGGAGTTCTTAAAACTGCCATTCTGGATTCCATTGCAGGTGATAACATCATCACTGGTTTTACCTAAAAATGTCCCCAGTGATAACATTTATCCCCTGCAATGGAATCCATCCATCCTACGTTTTTATGATGAATTGAAAAGTTATAATGGCAAAGTAATTCTTCTTTCTGGATTTTAATATTTTTAAATACCAAACCAATGTGCACCAAAAGTGCAGGATTAGTTGGATAGGAAAATGACATCTAAACTGCCAAATGTCAGACACATAAGTACATGTTTTCAAAAGTTAGAAGCATTTGTCCATAGAAGCACTATTCAAACTTTGACCCTTTGATTGCCAGAAGGGTATGCAAAGCATCACTCCGTAATATGTTTAGTACTCCTCTGGTACTAAAATGGTTGACTATGGCTGATCTAGTGTGCATATATAATGATTTTTCATATGAAAATATAGAACACATGACATAACAAGAATAATCTGTTTTGTGTGCCATCAAACCAAACAGGTGATCCTGCTATACTGGGGTGGTAACTGTAACAAGGATTAACAATCTAATATAGAATTAGAAGAACAAAGTCCATAAACCTGCTGGGTACACATTATAAACTACTTACAAGGATGTCCTGTGTGGCTCTGTCCAGCTTGGTATTGTGCCTTGGTTCTGCCTTTTGATTCTGGGCAAGAATGAGACTCTTTTCAGCTTCTGCCCAATTTCCCAGTTTGGCATGCACTAGAGCAATATTATGTAGGATCTGGTAAAGAAATGTTAGTCACAAAGGGGAATGTATACATAGATTTCCATTCTAACAATTTGCAGACTAGTGTTTTGTGCCCTACACCTGCATAATGCCTATGTATAAAGCTTTTTAAAGAAAAAACAGCAATTTTGCATTCCTTGTGCGAAGTTGTTGGTAGTCATATGGGCCTGTAGAGGTATTTTGGGGTATGCCATTCCTGGCACTCACTGTGGACTATATGTTCATAAGAAACCTGGAATAATTGGGGGGCAAACCAAATGGGAAGTACAACATTTCCACAGTTTTCTTTTGAATATACAGCCCTATGTGCTAACAGTGCACAGCAGAATTCAAGAAATTCTTCCTTTCCCTTACGCCAGCTACTTTGGTTATTTGCAATGAAATTATGCTGTAGAGGAGCTGAACTCCAAAATGTACTAATTGTGTCTGTAAATAAGAACAGGTTCAGGTGTGTGCATGGCCCTTACAAAGTCTACCAACAATAGAACTTCCCTTACTAGCACTTCCCTAAACCTACATAGAAACACAGAATTCGACAGCAGATAAAAACTAACTGGTCCATCTTTTTTTGCCCATTTCCCTATCTATTTAAAACCTCAGACTTGTTTAACCCTTAGTTATATATATTCCAACAGTTTTTAATTCATGTGTTTGTGTCTGAGTTTATAAATATGTTTATACTTTTTATAGCTTAAATTGGACTTGTCACCTTGATTTCAAGTATTCATGTGTGAAAACTTAAATAAAAACTTTATATAGAAAAGCAAAAAAGGAGGAAATGGCGCCACAGTCCCCATAGAACTAAATAACAGTAAAAAGACTATACAAATACCTACCGCTACTATCCTCTAACCTGGTAGTGAACAGGTTATTATAGCCAAAAAGAACCATAGAAATAGAGAATAGAGGTAATACCGTTATTATACACAGTTTCATATGCCACAAAGTAGCACTCTATTTTCCTCTGCCCCCTTGATACATCTAAGGGGAGGACTGGCAACTTGTGGCCTGGAGGGCAACTACAATCAAGTCGCCCGATTTTAATGTCTTTCCAGCCCACTGTCCCAGCCCAACCCCTTTTGTTAATTTTAAAATTGTCATTAACCCTTTGAGTGCCAGAGAGGTATGCCACGCATTGCTTCGCAATGTGTGGCATACCACTCTGTCACTCAAAGGGTTATTGTTGTGAAGTAAGGCAAGCAATACCACAAAGCTTACAATTGAAATGGGGTTACACTGGGGCAACTACAGAGCTTACAATTTAAGTAAAGCTGCACTAGTGATACTATAGACCTTACAAGAGAAATGGGTTATGCTACTAGGATTGTAGCTCCATTTCAGTTGTAAGCTCTGTGGTATCACTAGTATTTGCAGCAACAAGTGGGAGTGGCCCACCAGCCCAGACATAAGAGTGGCCCAGGGGGCAATTGCCCCCCTGCCCCCCAGGCCAGCCCTCCCCTGTACATCTACTTGGGACTGTTTCCAAGAGGAGTATATACCTGCCCGCATTACTACAACTGAGAAAGGAAGCTTTTGCATATTATACACTTTGTATTTGTTCCCCATATATTTTGGACTGTGTATCAAGGATTGAATGTTCTCTAGTTTTATATACATTACAGCTCATATATGGTTTTTGCACATTTTTATGCTAGATACAGGTGTTTAGTGGTGTACATCATACGCTATATGTGTGTCCCCAGGTTTGCAAAAGACAATGTATAGTAAGGTGTTATCCGCAATGTGGCAATATGTTTTAGTATGTTGCTATTTGTGTTCGTGTATTTTTTATGCTTTTATTAGAAATATATGCATTATTTACATTATCTAGCGCTCTCCTTGTATTTCTATTGTTCTTAAAAACTTTCTGTATGCTATGGTAGCCAAAGGACCTGCAGATGCATAGTTTACAAGATATTTATATTATAATTCTGTATGATGAGCTCTCTGAGTGCAGCACTGTATGATAATTTATGCTAATGAAGGAGTTCAGTGAGGTTTCATATGCTAATTAAGCTTTATGCTGCACAGAAAGAACCACATTTTCAGAAATATCTCCAAAACTATTCATCTATTGGACATTTGGCTAACATAAAAAATAGGCAGTTTTGAATGGTGTTTTCAAACATCCAAACCTAAATTCAAGCTGACAAGTTCCCTTTCACTTAGTATATTGGATTCTAAAGATGTCCTAAAGGAACAGTAAACCCAAGAAGTAAATCTAACTAAAGCTTGGCAATGTACCGTAAGTGCTCCAGTAGTTCAGGCATAATACACACCTAGCTGCTCACCTGATCCTGCTCTGATTCTTGCACTGTAGGGTGAAGGCTGCTCCACTTCTACTCTGATTGGCTGCTGGCTGATATGGTGGCTGAGACATCTGAACTTCTCAAACCCCCTAGCGCGACTAAGCAGACCTGAACTTCTCAAGCCCCCTAACACTAGTGCGATAGCACAGAGTTCAGATTTTAGCTCTCAAATCTGCCAAACCACCCTTCTGCAGACACATCAACTATAAAAACATATTTTCTTACACTGAAATAGCCTAATAAATGATAAGATTCTAAGCAGTAATGCTGCATGATCATTATGGAGCCCTCTGTGAGTCCGTGCTGTTTTTGATTAGCTACTCACCTCACAGCTGTACAGTTTGAATGTTAGACCCAGGATTTTGTAGTCAATCAGTTGATTCCCACGCATCTCTGTGTAACAGCGAGTCCAGTCCTGCAGTGCGGAACTATACCTGCATTTAAATAAATAATAACATATACAGATAATGAAAGATACACATACAAAATCACATCCTTATTCTCTTTATTTCTTAATTTGCATTTTCCCTTTTGCAGCCAAAAAGACAGGAACTGAAGAAAAGAAATTACCACTGACACTAAGATAAGGGTCGGCAAATATTTGTCTCTCCATCTGATGGTGAGTACAACTCCCACCATCCCCAGTCAGCAAATGTTTGTGTATGATGAGAGTTGTAGCCATCAACAACTGGAATGCCCAAGGTCACCTTATCCTGCACTAAAAGAATGCTGGTGTTCTCTCATTGGTGCATTCTCCACATACATTCATCAAGCTCTGGATGTTGATTCACATTTAAAAGGTCTCACGCAAAAGATGGCTACATTTGACTGCTGTATGAAGGGCTCCTACCAATGTATATGAATCTGTCAACCCTTTGAGTGGCAAAGCATTACTCCTCAATGTGTTGCACACCACTCTGCACTCGAAGGGTTAAACAAACTGAGGGCCACTTATTCCTATGACCTAGCTCCTCATGTATACTATATATGTCAAAGCATTGCTTCATATACATTTGGGAATTCTCATGCATTCAGTGGGTTAAAAGTCCCATATAAATGTGAATGTGTGTCCTCTGTGGTGCATTTGGTTTGCTTCTGAAACTCTCCTGTTCTTCTTAGTACATCTTCTCTTTGTGTACAAAATATTTCTCTATATTTGAAGCAGGAGTCTTTGGTAAAATATAACATAAGTATTGGGTCAATAAAATACCCTTGTAACCTCTGTGTGTACCTTCAGAGCTAGCTCATAACTCACCATTCGCTCCCGATTTGCCGTGCAGATCAGAGAGATCTGCACAGTTGGGTGACATCAGCTCCTTACTCACTCATAAGGACATCTCCCCGCCACATAGAAGCCAAATAAAAGCTCAGTGTAGGCACATCCAATGTCACCCAGCTCAGCGAGTTATGAGCCAAGGTATTAAAATGGTCTTTTATTGAATGTGTTCTGCCCCTTTAAATATAGAGTAGGCATTTTCTAAATATTAAAACACTTTTAAAACATCATGTCCCTAGATATGAGTAGATATTTGGGCTCATTACTTAAATCTGCTACAAATCAGTGAGACAAAATATTCAGTATTGTCTATTTTTTAAGTCCCAGCTTCAGTTGTTACCTGTGATCTTTCACTCATTTCACCTGAGTTCCACAGACCGGATGCATGAGGGGGGTGCTAGCCAATTAATGGAGGGTGTCCATGTTGGTCACCCAGTTGTTGGAGGCTGCAATGAGCATCGTAACCTCCAAGAACTCTTGTGCGAATATTTTGCAGGTCACCAAACAGACTGCCATGCAGACCTTCCTTACTGCACTACTTTGTGAAAGCTGTAAAGATGCAGTATGCTGGACTTTGGTGTTTCACAAGATGCGATAGTTGTGTTTCGCAGTGGAAGACATCACCAGTGCAGCATCGCCACTTTGTGTGAAAGTGGCATTAACTGAGAAGCCTGGACACCTTAGTAATGTCTGAGATACAAAATTGTTAATCTTCTTTTTTAGCATTTATCACCAGTATGTATTTTATGCAGCATCTAGTTTTGTCACAGCTTACCTATATCCAGCACCGTCGCTTCAGCTGGCGCTGGAATTGTATCGCTGCAAATGATGCTTCAGAGTCATCCCACGCATCACTTCTGGGACTGGGTCTGGGCGCACTTGGTGTCAGTAGCAGCCGCCCGTGTCCTCTGGCAAGGCGATTTGGAAGCTCCAGATGACGCAGCTGAGGTACAGGCGTTTGACGCATCTTGGAGAGATGCGTCAGTTACGGGCGCAAAGCTGCATATTGACTCAAGCCTCAACCTTATACAGGGAGTTCTGGTCTGTCTCCTCCTATCTACTTCCTGGCTCTTAGTATTTAAGGGAACTGGATTCCTATCCAGTTACCCTTACGTTGTTATCCTGTGCAGCTGTATTGCTTGTATCCTGATATCCTGTGTATGACCCTGGCTTGTCTGACCATCCATCCTGGTGCTGACCTGTGGCTCTGTCTGACTATCCTCTCCGTGTATGACCTTGGCTTGTCTGACTGTCCAACCTGGTGCTGAACTGGGGCTCTGTCCAGCTACCCTCTCTGTGTTGCCTCCTGACTAGTGGACATCCTATCTGGTGCAGACCTGTGGCTCTGGCTGACTACCCGCTTCGTGTATGACCTTGGCTTGTCTGACTATCCAACCTGGTGCTGACCTGGGTCGCTGTCCAGCTACCCTCTCTGTGTTGCCTCCTGACTAGTGGACATCCTAACTGGTGCAAACTTGTGGCTCTGGTGGACTCCAGCCATACTGACTGCAGGTGTGAGTCAGTAGTCTCCCTTGTCGCCATATTATTGGGAGACAGTTGGGTTGATTCAGTGTTCCTCTCAGGGAGATTGAGACTACCAGTTGGCTCTGGACTAGTCTCTAGCAGTTGTGATGGACCTGTTGGCAGCTCCTATTGCTGACAGAGTCTCTATCCTCTCTTGTCACCCTTTGCTTGTTATTCTTTACCATTATCATTCTAATAAAGGTGATTTTACTATACTGTCTGACTCCTTGTCTTTGCTCGCCAACTGTGACAAGTTTGTTTATTTTATTCAGCGTGGGTGTTAAAAAAAAAACTTTGTATATTTAATTTTCAATCCAAGCAATTAATACAGTGGTTCTCAATCTTCTTTTGCTTATGGCACCCCTAATATGCAATTCAGAATTTTATGGGTCTCAAGGCACCATTAACACACAATCTGGAATTTTATGGCTTTCAAGTGGCTGTGCTGGACACCAATTTTAATACAAGATACTTTTAAATTTTAAATTCTGCAGAAAAACCATTTATTTTTTCATTATTAGAATGTGCTAACACTTCAACCTACATTTACATGAATAAGTAAGATGAGCATTCATCCTCTTTGTCACCGTGGATATTCTTTTATTTTGTAGCCATAGCTTCAGTCCAGTACCGCTGGGTGAGTGCTAAATTGGCCCAGTTGGTCTATAGCAAGTTCCCCTTCATTTGGGATCTACATTATTTGCCGTTCAGACGTTTGTTGCACAGGAACCAGTGTGAATTTATAGTGTGTTTTACAAGAATCCTAATTACTATGGAGGTCTGGTCACATTGGGGTTTATGCGCTAAAGCATGTTAAAGAGGTGATAAAGCAGAGATGACTTCTACATTTCCTATGTTGTTTTATAGAGCATTTGCACTAAGATTTCCAAAAGCTTAGTGCATTGGCTCCATAGAATAACACAGGAATTGGAGAAGTGATATCAATGGAGAAGTCATTTCCACGTTATCATCTCTTTATCACGTGTTAGTGCACCCCCCCCCCCCTTATGTTATTGATATTTGTCAAGTTTATGAAGAGGAGAAAGGGCAAATGGTCACTGTAATCACAAATAGTATCTCTAATGGGATTAATATGGAGATTGGCAATTATTTTATGCAGGGAGTACACTGGAACTGATGGCTTAATTTAAGATGAAAAAATATCCCTATAACGCTGGATGCTTATGAATACAGACTGTAGGCTTGCACTGGTTCCTGTTCATCCCTGTCCATCCCTGCAAACTTACATGAGCAAGGGCATCCAGTATTAAAAAAAGAGGTTGCATCATGGTCACCTTGGTTACATCTCAGTAGTACATTTGAATTATGAAAAAAATGCATTGTGTAAGGCTTTTCCTATTGAGAAAAGCAAGGATACCCCTACTGCTGTTAGATGCTTCATTCAAATGGTATTACAATGAGCATACGTCTGATAATTTGCATTTCACCATATTTTTAGCCAGCTGGCCCTGTTATTGTGCCTATGGATAGCTTAAGTGGCTCTCCTTATACATAAACATATACTACCCCATCATGACAAATTACTCAGTCTTCATCACCTTTACTATGGGCTACACACTAACTTATATGGTTCCATACCAAAAACCTCAAACTTCATTGCCTTTACTGTGGGATACACACTAACCTAAATGGTTCAGTACCAAACACCTCAAACTTCATCACCTTTACTGTGGGATACACACTAACCTATATGGTTCCATACCAAACACCTCAAACTTCATTGTCTTTACTGTGGGATACACACTAACCTAAATGGTTCATTACCAAACACTTCAAACTTCATCACCTTTACTGTGGGATACACACTAACCTATATGGTTCCATACAAAACACCTCAAACGTCATCACCTTTACTGTGGGATACGCATTAATGTATATGGTTCAGTACCAAACACCTCAAACTTCATTGCCTTTACTGTGGGATACACACTAACCTAAATGGTTCAGTACCAAACACTTCAAACTTCATTGCCTTTACTGTGGGATACACACTAACCTATATGGTTCCATACCAAACACCTCAAACATCATCATCTTTACTGTGGGATACACACTAGCCTATATGGTTCAATACCAAACACCTCAAACTTCATCATCTTTACTGTGGGATACACACTAGCCTATATGGTTCAATACCAAACACCTCAAATTTCATCACCTTTACTGTGGGATACACACTGACTTATATTGTTCCATACCAAAGACCTCAAGCTTCATAATCTTTACTGTGGGATACACACTAACCTATATGGTTCAATACCAAACACCTTAAATTTCATCACCTTTACTGTGGGGTACACACTAAATTATATTGTTCCATACCAAACACCTCAAGCTTCATCATCTTTATTGTGGGATACATACTAACCTATATGGTTCCATACCAAACACCTCAAATGTCATCACCTTTACTGTGGGATACACACTAACTTATATTGTTCCATACCAAACACCTCAAACATCATCACCTTTACTGTGGGATAAACACTAAATATATGGTCCCATACCAAATGTCTCATATGTGGTCATACATCAAATATCTCAGTTTTCATCATCCTTTTTGTGAGCTACACACAAACCTATATGGTCCCATTCCAAATATTAACATATATAGATCAACCTTTTAAAATGATATAGCTCTAGATATGTATAACTTGAATGCGAGCATAAATATTTTACCATTTAAGTGTTATAATTCAGTATGTAATCATTTATTTTCTTAACATTGTGAACCTAATATTAGAGATACCTTCTAAATTTACTCTGTAATAACTTTTGATTGAAGCATTTTTCAGTAGTAACATTATTTTATACTCAGCACAACCATTTCTTTTTTCATTATTAGAATGTACTAACACTTTTATGTACATTTGTCTCAGTATGCACAAAGGAAGATTTGCTTTTTAACTCATTTAGCCTAAGGTTCTTATCATGTTTTTTCTAAGTCTATTCTATGGAAGCAGAATTGGTAAAAACAACTTGAGGCTCTGCTGTACAGACATAAAACAGCTCCAGTCAGCCAGTTGGGGTAGCAGTATTGTCAGAAAACTGACCCCCTTGGCTGGTGAATGGTTTGAAGCCATTTTTGACTCTCAGCCAGTGATTTCTCAAGCTTTATGCAGAGCCTCCATATACCCTTTGTGTCAGACCTGAAAGCTTTTCATAAGGGTCTGTTGGAGCAGCATGTGTAGAACAGAGAGAGTGAAGTGTGGGACTTCAGAGTCTTACAGGTCAGTATCTCTTGCTGGACTTACTATGGTGCACCAGGGGACTCTTCTCAGACCCCTGTTCTGCTCTCAAGTTGCTCCTCCAGGGTTCACTGTGCAACCCTGGCTTCATAGGCAACTCTGCTCCCATGGGATAGAGTGCTCTCTTTGTGATAGTTGCGCAAAGTCCAAAGTGGAGCAATTTTTGGGGAAACCAAGCACAATTTGTGGGAGAACTAGCATTCAAGGGATTAAAAGCAACATTTAAATCAACAGGGCATGTTATTTGTTCCCTATGGTACAGTGGGTTTTCTCCAAAACTGGTGCACTTTTGGTTTGTGCATATGACTCTTATGATTAGTATTGCACAAACAGTTTTAAAACCAGCCTTACAGAGATTAGCAGGGCAATCCACACCCATAGCCTATGTTGTGAGGGTGGCCAGAGCAATTTCAGTGTCCCTGCACCAGTTTTATACCCATAACAGGCTTGTTATTTAAAACCTTGTAGCTAGCGAGATCTCCAGCGCATAGTGGAGCAATGCTTTGGATATCTCTCTAGCAACTAAGGTGTTAAAGTTTTTTTGCTTCTTGTTTGTTATAGGTGAGGGGTACTTTCTAGCCAGCAAACTGTGGATGGGAAAAGGGGGCGGTATCATGTGAAGTGTGGAGGTGTGGTCATATATACAATACAATATGCTCCTAACCAGAAAACTGCTTCTTACTCGTTCTTCTTGAAGAAGACAAATCCACGCTGGAAATATCCCACAGCCAAGTGCTTGTCTCGTTCTATGGTGAATGTGAAGGCCTGGAGGAGAGTGAAAAAATATATACAAATCCATGAAGAATGCAACCATACAGTTTTTTCAAAATTAACTGTTACATTGACATAAAATTTTGAAAAACACTGAGTGAGCAGTCTCCTTTATACGACCAGAGTGGTCTGCTACAATGCAATGCAGACTAATCTAGAAAAGAAAATGACCCAACATATTTTTTTCTTTAAAAAATGACAGTTTTTAACCCCTTAATGACCCTTGACGGTCATAGTACTTCAAGGGTCAATCTGACTGAACGACCCATGACGTACTATGACCATCATGGAATTCCAGGCTCCCCCCGCGGCTGCACGCCGTTCGGGGAGTGCGGAAGCGGAAAAGATAAAAAAAAAAAAAAAAATGCTCCGTGGTCCTTAACTGACCGTGCCGATCGGCCGGTCGTTAAGGGGTTAAAGACATTATGAGGACCACCTTCAAAAGAAAAGTGGATTTGTTAAGGAGCAAACCAACTGAACCACAGAGAACAAATATAAATTCCCACATGTACCTTTGAGTTAAGTGGGGATTTTGACCCTTTGAATGCTAGAGAGGTCTTTGCCATGCATTGGAGACTTTTCTAGCATTCAAGGGATTAGAATCCCAATTAAAATCAATGGAACATTTTATTTGCCCTTTATGGTACCGCTGTATTGCCCCAGAATAAATATACCTGGCAACTTTCACAACAAAGTGTCCCTGAGATCTTTGCTAAGCTCCCCAGAACATTGATTCTAGGCAGTATGTCTGTGATTGCTCTAAGTCTCAGGTGCCCGAATCAGGTACTCAAGGATCCCTTAATATGCTATACCTTAGAGGTCTGACTGCTTGAACACACAAAAGGTGAGCTGGAGAGAGATGCAGTAAGGTCTGGGAAAAGATGTGATAAAGTGTATATCACTTCTCCAGTGTGATAAACTCTCCAAGTCCTATGTTATTTTATGGAGCCAATGCACTAAGATTTCTGCAACTGGAAACATGTTTGTGCATAGGCCCCATAGAATAACATAGGACTTCAAAAGTTTATAACACTGTAACAGTTCTCTCCATGTTATCAATACAATAATGCTTTATTGGTATGACTAATAGATACAAGCATTGTCAAAGCTGGTTCATTCTTAGCACCTCACCCAGCTATTGCTGTAGTCACCTCAGCATTTTTAAGTCCCTCTCATGTTAGAGCCTGCTGTCACCTTATCGTAATGCATTTTTATAAGTATCCCTAATTTAAATGGATATGTGGTCACCTTAAGTACAGAGGGGAAGGTTATCAATGAAAGACATCTCCACTTCATCAGAAAATAAAAAGAAGACAGACAGCTAAGGACACCATGCAGAGCACTAAACATTATAGTGAAGTGGCCATCAGAGCAGCAAGTTGCAGTGCAAAAACTCAGGGAATTGCTCTCCGATTCTGAACAGATAGAAGCTCAGGGTGAGAATAGGGAGGCTGTTACTTTACTCATTGACAAGTTTACATTGAACGAGAAAATATCACAGGATGATAATGCAGACAAGGTTAATGCTCATCTCGGCCTACTGCTAAGAATATTGGAGAGGCAATTGAGCTGAAATGTGGGAAAGAGGAAGCTGAGTTAGGGAGAAAATTCAAGAGAAATGAAGCACATGAGACAAGTCCTAACTGCACAGACAAAACTATTGCAGCAAGTTTCACACAGACTAAAGCCACTGAGCAGCCTGGAACTATAGCAGATCTCACACAGACTACAGTCGCGGAGCAGCCTGGAACTATAGCAGATCTCACACAGACTACAGTCGCGGAGCAGCCTGAAACTATAGCAGATCTCACACAGACTACAGTCGCGGAGCAGCCTGGAACTATAGCAGATCTCACACAGACTACAGTCATGGGGCAGCCTGGAAAAACAGCAAATCTCAAGCAAAATACTGCTACTGGGCTGTCTAAAACTGCAATAGGTTTCGCACAGACTACAGCCACAAAACAGCCTGGAACTGCATCCGGTCTTAAAGAGACTACAGCCGCTAAGCAGCCTGTAGCTGCAGTAGATCTCAAACATTCTACAGCCACTAAACATCCTAGAACTGCAGCAGATCTCATACAAGCTACAGCCACTGAACAGACTGGAACTGCAGCAGATCATACATAGACTACAGCCACTGAACAGACTGGAACTGCAGCAGATCATACATAGACTACAGCCACTGAACAGACTGGAACTGCAGCAGATCATACATAGACTACAGCCACTGAACAGACTGGAACTGCAGCAGATCATACATAGACTACAGCCACTGAACAGACTGGAACTGCAGCAGATCATACACAGACTACAGCCACTGAACAGACTGGAACTGCAGCAGATCATACATAGACTACAGCCACTGAACAGACTGGAACTGCAGCAGATCATACATAGACTACAGCCACTGAACAGACTGGAACTGCAGCAGATCATACATAGACTACAGCCACTGAACAGACTGGAACTGCAGCAGATCATACACAGACTACAGCCACTGAACAGACTGGAACTGCAGCAGATCATACATAGACTACAGCCACTGAACAGACTGGAACTGCAGCAGATCATACATAGACTACAGCCACTGAACAGACTGGAACTGCAGCAGATCATACACAGACTACAGCCACTGAACAGACTGGAACTGCAGCAGATCATACATAGACTACAGCCACTAAACATCCTAGAACTGCAGCAGATCATACATAGACTACAGCCACTGAACAGACTGGAACTGCAGCAGATCATACATAGACTACAGCCACTGAACAGACTGGAACTGCAGCAGATCATACATAGACTACAGCCACTGAACAGACTGGAACTGCAGCAGATCATACACAGACTACAGCCACTGAACAGACTGGAACTGCAGCAGATCATACATAGACTACAGCCACTGAACAGACTGGAACTGCAGCAGATCATACATAGACTACAGCCACTGAACAGACTGGAACTGCAGCAGATCATACATAGACTACAGCCACTGAACAGACTGGAACTGCAGCAGATCATACATAGACTACAGCCACTGAACAGACTGGAACTGCAGCAGATCATACATAGACTACAGCCACTGAACAGACTGGAACTGCAGCAGATCATACATAGACTACAGCCACTGAGCATCCTGAAACTGCAATGGATTTCTTACAGACTACAGCCACTGAGGAGCCTGGAACAACAGCAGATCTCACAAAGACTGTGTAACCAGAAGTTTCATTTCACAATGTGTCAGAAATCCCCAACTGGTAAAGATGATTATTTGCATTCATGCCTTTAAAATAACCTATACAAAAAAACAAAAAAAAAACCCACAATATTTTAGCCCACATTTGATAAGATGCAATTTTTGTACAGAAGCTGGCCATCACTGTAGTGTTTGCAACAACACCATCCTGTGCAGTTTGTTCTCTAAGTCCAGACACTCATATACTAGTCAAGCCATTGAACCTGAAGTAAATATAAATTCATTGCAATAATGTGATTAACCAAATAATTTGGGAAGAGAAGACTGTGTGGCCAAAGACTTTGGAAGGAGATGCAAATCCAATTGAAATGCAAGAACCATAGATCACTTTATGCCTGCACTCCTCAGGTTCATAGACGCACTGTGGGTCTATTGTCTCTGAAACAGACCCAGCAAGGAATATGGCAACCTTGATCAAAAAAGGGGATACAGGAGATACTATATGGCAAGTACAAGGTACAAGGAGAGGAAAAACCCTATTTCCTAATCACAAAGCGTGCAATAGCTTGCCAGTCAGCAACTGAAAATAATCCATCTTTATTATTTTCTTTAACCCTTTGAATGCCAGAGGGGTATGCAACGCATTGCAAAGCAATGCATTGCTTAACCCTCTGGCATTCAAAGGGTTAAAATCAACAAATGGAATAGAGGAAACAAAGGAGAAGTGAAGGAGATTGTGTTTGCTCTCCTCCTCCTTCACTTCCATGCTTTTTTTCCATTCTTATTGTTGCTTTTAAAGAAGCAGTAAACTTTTGTTATGAAAAAGATATATATTGTAGGGCTTTTCCTGTTGAGTAAAATAAGAGTATTCCAATGCTGAGAGATACATATTTCCAGTGCTATTACAGTTTAAAACTGTGTTTTTTTACATTAGCAATGCCCTCTAGTGGTCAAATTCCAAATTCAAATGAAGAGGAAAGTCAGTGACTTACAGTTCTCCATAGAATGTGATAGAAACTGCTTAGTCATGCTGCCAGTTAAAACTTCCAGGAAGTAAATATACAGTAAATTCACTTTCTGATTATTAGAACTTTTTTAAATGTTGAAAAAAACAACTGACAGCAGTTATGGTGCCCTTGTTTTACGCCGCAGAAAAAAGCTCTATAACATAAATGTTTTCATTAAAAAAAAGTTTAGTGCTCCTTTAAAGAAAATAATAAAGATTGATTATTTTCAGTTGCTGGCTCACAAGCTATTCCTAGCAATTTCCTTTGAGCGTTCCCTTCCTGTACCATCTGGTTTGATGATTTCTTACTGAGTTTTTTGGGAGCTGCCACTGCTATTGAGTGAGTATGTTTCTGGTTTTTGCAGTAGTAACAATCACATATTTTTGTTAACTAGAGCAAAATAGAAGAGGAATAGATTCATATTGAAAGACCATCAATGTTAAACCACATCAGTGCTAAAACATTGGTACTCAAAACCATTCCTCTTTAAAATGCAGAATGTTTCAAAAGAGACTTCATTACCTCTTATACCTTCTTTATCTGAGGATGTGATAGCATCTAAAGTGAATACGGAAGTTCAAAATGACCCACCTGCAGGACTATATAGACAAGAGATGGAAGTCACTGAACAAACAGGACAGAAGAAAGTAAAAGTCAAGCTAGCATGGGCTGGCCACTTCTTAAAAAGTGAGAGGCCTTTCACCTGCAAAAGGGAGGTAAGTAAAGGACATGAAGAAACACAGATGACATCCATGATATATAGTCCACTGCTAGTTCCTCATTCACCACATCCTTTAGAGGTGACTGCATTCAAAGTGAACAGTGTACATTAGCCAGAAGGGAGACCTTTTCTTACCTCAAAAACCTACATTGTGCTGTAATATTTCTATAGAAAACCAAAATAAATATCAATTACATTTTTGCTTACAGAAAATGATGGCTTTGAGGACCCTCCTTTAGGTCCGCTGGAGAAGAAAGAAGTGGAGGCGTAGCCATACTGTTTACAAAGACACAATGTTGTATGCCATAAGGCATTAGATGTAATGACAGGGAGATGTCTGCTGTTGGATGTAAGTATTGGAGAATGTAATTCTCAACAAAGGCGAGGATTATTAAGATCTTCTTGCTACCAATCTTTATTTATTTAAATGTTGGTTTCCCCCAATCAGTGAATATGCTTGTTTCACTTTACAGTCAGTTTTTTTTTTTTGTGGAGAATCCTCCTTAATATCCTTAAAATAAATGTGACATAATGTGCCATGCCTCCAAGTGGTAGCTACTTAACCCCATGGTTCCCGTGTTCCACAATGGATGAAAGAGAAAATGGAATTTTAGTCCTCCACAGCTGGAGGGCCTCAGCTTGCCCACACTGTGAGATGTGATAAACTCTCCAGTGTGGTATTGACGCTGATGAACTAAGAAAATGGAGTAATTATGAAGCAAACCAACTGCATCATAGGGACAAACAAAAACTCCCCAAATTAAGTAATTTAAATGGGCCTTTAAATCCATGAATAATACTAGAACGTTCAAAATGCATGCTTCACAATGCATTCCAGACCTTTCTCTTATTCATGGGGATAAAAGCTCCATGTAAATTAAAAGGATTTTTTATTTCTGTCCTGTGGTGCAGTTGGTTTGATCCAGCAGTACTCTGGCTCTTCATAGTACTTCTGTATCAATAGTGCTGATTCCTATGTTAGTCTATAGATTCTATGCAATGACATCTCTCAAGTCAGAGAGATCTTAGTGCATAGGTTCCATATAAAAACATAAGAACCGGATAGGTTACCGCTTTGGAGAATTTAGCTCAACTTTATCATACGTTAGTGCATAACCCCTCAAGACTTGGGGATCTCCCTGCATGAGTACAGATAAGTCAGTCAGATGCTCAGTCATTTTGATTATTTCATGTGCTCAAGCAGAGGAATCCTCATGCCCTGGCCTGTTAATGGTGCCTGAGGACAGGCTTGAAAACCACTGCTTTAGTAAATAGAACTTCATTTTTTTTATTCTGCACATGAGTATTGTGCTTGTCCTATGTGCTCCCATGATGTGCTCACCTCTTCCGCCTTCTGCAAGTCTCCCATTACAAGGTGGCAGCAGCCAATATTGAAGTAGATCTTGGATCGAGGATCAGCGATGGAAGTGAAAGATTTGAGAGCTCTGCTCCAATCTCCTTTATCAGCAGCAGCCACCCCTTCACTCCAGAGGCGCATAATCTCCACAAGAGCCATGTCCAAAAAGTGCACTGCAGTTACCCTGTGTATATCTGACTTTGTGCCACTACACAGTGACTGTTGCTCTTGTTAGGTTTAATTGGATCTGTTCTGTGCCCCACCTGTCACCAAGTCTGTATCTGCTTGTGAATAAGACTACCTGTGTCCCTATGCTACGTGTGTATAACGGAGTAGCCTGGGTTCAAGTTAAGTGTTGTCAGAGTCTCTGTGACACAAGAGGAAGCAGTGACACACCTCACAACTGTTAGCAAGAGATTCTGAAACCAGTTCTGTGTTACATGGGGCTACTTCCCCTATTCAGTTATTTTACCTCATGATTACTGAATACACAGTGCCTTACACTGAAATTAGAGGATGAGCAGTTCTGAATGATAACAATTTAAATGGGGGTTTTAAACCCTTGTATGATACAGCGGTCTCCAACACATCGCTTTGCAATGCGGTGGAGAAATCTCTAGAGACATCTCTAGAATGTAAGAGGCTAACATCCCCTTTTAAATCAATAGGGATTTTATCCACTCCCCCCCCAATTGCTTCTGTTTTGTTTTCTGTTTAAACACCATGTTTTCTTTTCCTTGTAAACTAACCAATCCCCACAGTGAGCAGTTTTATGAAATTTTCTTTTTTTAAAATGTTTTTTTGGTGGGGGGTTCTCAGCAGAAAGAAATAGAGCTTGTCCAAACACTTCTATGCATTAGAACATCTGTAGCGTCTAACCTCAAGGCCTTATGTTTAATAGAAAAGTGGAGTTATTCTGAGGTAAGCCAACTATGCTATGGGGAGAAACAGAAATTTACTTCAGCAACAATACCTCTATAAAGGATCACCCTTATAATCAGAAATAAAACTAGGCACAATATCACTCACTGCTTATATGTAATGCAGATACAGGCAGCCAGAGATGTTTCAGTTAGACAACAAAGAACCTTTAATATGCTACAATTTAGCGATCTCCCTGCCTATACACAAACAAGACAAGCAGGACATATCCCTCTGTCTTTCTGGTACAAATGACATAAATTTAGAGGCCAAAGAAACATTAAATTAGGGCAAATCATATAGTAGGTAACAGAACTCTCTCATCCTGAGATTTTGTCCCTTCACCTTCACATATGGGTCAAAACTCTTGAGTCTCGGGGTCAAACCCTGAGAGTTCTCATGTATATGGATATCTCTCAGGTACTAATAGAGTTACACTGTGGCCTTACAGAGGTTTCTCCAAATCCTCCATGTAATCCAAGCAAATCAAAGACTATCCACAACGTTGACAAATATAGGCCTATTCCATATAAAATTCAATTTTTTTGTTACACATTAAAAGGAACAGGATGGAGGGAAACAAAGGTTGCAGTCAGGTGCTGCAAGGCAACCTTACATGTTTTGCCCTAGAAAGGGCATAATCATAGCCTTTAATTAAGCCTTTTAACTAGCACAATGCTTAATTCTGTCTTGTTGCACCTAATTGCAACCAGTGTTCCATCCTGTTGCTTTTAAGGCTACTTTCATATGGATGACTTGAATAGGCTGCAGTGTACTGCTATAGAACTGCCAATGTCAGACTTCCCTCCACAGACCCTGGAGGTGGGATTATGTAGATGTATAGGTGGAGCTAATGTGGCTGTCCCTCAGGGATGTTAGCCAAATGTTATTATCCAACAAGCAAGTGGACCAGGCACTTACTGGGCGATTGCAGAGAGCATAATATTGACCCAGTCCTCAGTGTGAACTCTACACAGTAGCCCTATACGGCTGCTAAAACATTCATGCTTTCTGAATTGAGCACAGGAAAGTTTTGGCAAGCTGTGCTCAGGGTGTGTGTAGCATGCAATGGCGTAACAACAGGGGTCGCACCTGCGACTGAACCCGTCACTCCAGGGCCCGACCGCTCCCTGTGACCCCCTTGCCCACAGCAGTCGCTTAGCTCATCTCTCACTCGGCGCAACGCTCTTGTAATACAGAGTGCTGGGAGATTACATCATATCCCAGCCTCTGCATTACTAGAGCGGCGCACGGGAGCTTCAGTTCTAGAGATCTGTGCCAAAAGGAGGCACAGATCTGTCAAGCCACGCCGCTAGACCACCAGGTACTGGAGGTAGGGCCAGGGGTATTGTGGAAGGGGCAATGTGGAGATGAAGGGGAAATGTGGAGATGAATTGGAGATGGGGGCATTGTGGAGATGAAATAGGCATTGTGGAAGGGGCAATGTGGAGATGAAGTGGAAATGGGGGCATTGTGGAAGGGGCAATGTGGAGATGAAGGGGGGGCATTGTGGTGATGAAGAGGGCATTGTGGAAAGGGCAATGTGGAGATGAAGGGGCAATGTGGAGATTGGGGGGCAATGTGGAGGTGGCCAATGTGGATGAGGGGACCAATGTGGTCAGGGGGGCACATGCCAATTCTTGCACCAGGGCCCGGTGGCTTCTAGTTACGCTTCTGGTAGCATGGCCAAGTTGCTCATGTAAATGACCAGATCTGCAGCAATGGGAAGCAACTTGGTGCATTTAACACAGCATAGAATACATTATGTTAAAAGCACTTGTGTGAACTCGGCCTAATTTAGTAATAAAAATTGTATTATTTCTCTGCTATGGTGCAGTAGTTTTGTCGTAGAATTACTTCACTTTTCTTATGAATATAATGCCTTAAGAAACACAGGAAAGCAACTTTTTGATATTTTATTGTTCTGTTTTAGTTCAATTTAAAGGAATGTTAACATCAAAAATTATCTGGGGTTATATACAAACATAAATACCCTGTACTGTATGCTGGCATCTGTTAAAACTGTCTGTTTACTGAGGCCTAAAATCTGCTCTTATATAAGCTCCTTGAAGCAGGTGTTCCCATGCTTTCCAGGTCTCTCTGACTGTCAAATAATCTTGACATGTGACTCTGAAGTGTTAATCCAGGGTTATCTGTGAATAGACTGAGATAAGGTAACATACTTTCTGACTAGAAGAGCAGTGGGTACTAATCTCAATAAATAACAGCCTTATTGTTCATGTTGTAAAATCTGGGCTCAGCTGGCTCAGGGCTGTCTGTCACTGAAGAATGGTCAGACCAGTCAGGTTGATGGAGGCAGTGAAGTATCACACATACTGTGTTGATGGAAAGGATTGTGTTGGGTGTGTGCATGATTGGTCACTCCTACTATAACAGTTTGATCTAGATGTTCATCTTGTCCTCTCTCAGGACATGACAATACACATAGCAGGACAGAATTTTGTATTCATCAAACTGGTAACAGATACCGCATCTTTATCGGGGGTCTTAGAAGAGGTAAATCTATGTTTTAAAACAAACATTTCCATATGTGTTTGTAAGAAATACCAGCACTCAAAGCCACCCAAATAGACTTCTTGGGACAGGGAATCAAATAACTCTCTTATTAACTATGATAATCACCTATAATAGTGCAATGGTCAGAATCTGTAGATCTAAAAGTCACTAAATGTTGTCTGACAATCAGTCAGCCCCCCAGGAGCCCACACAAACGATGCTCAGTCATAGTAGTGCAGCTAGTCTTTCTGTCTCAGATCCTCCTATACATAATGGAAAAGGGAAGGGGACAGAGTAACATACATAAAACAAAAAATAACGGTCATATTAAGATGAGAGATCAGTCAAATATAGAAAGGTGTTACTCCACTTAGTAAATAAATATGTATACTGTATATACATATCTAAGTAGAGAAAAGATGAGTGATGAGAACTTTCAGATCAATAATAGTCAAAAGACCTCAAATCGTAAGTGCCAACTCAAAAAAAGGTTAAAAGTCAGGTATGGTAGAGTAAGGAATCAATATGTACCTTCACAGCAGCATGTGATCTCCAGACCCAAGTGATGTATGGTAACATACCCAAGACCAATAGCTAGTAAAATGCAGATTAAATGTATAATAGGTAAATCCTCCACCACTAAGCTGGGCTATAAAAATACAGATGGACGCATGCATCATAAACATATACAGTGCACTCATCAGATGCACAAAAACCTTTCAAGTACAAAGGTGGATCTCATAAGTGTGTTAAATGGTACCACTAGATAAGGGGTTATGAGATAAACACTTATCAGAATAAGTGCAAATGTATTATATAAAGAATGGAACGCTACAAGCCTAAATAAAATACATGAATAAAATGTGTATAACACTCACCAAATAGTGTTCTGTTTGCGGGTCCGGAGCACCTCACACAGCTCCAGCCATGAAACTTCCGACAAACAAGACGACACAGGTGTGAAGCGCTTCAACAGACCCACGGATCATCAAGCAGCCATATGTTTCAATGAAAAATTTCGCTCTTTATTATAATATTTAGTTTAAAAACATTCGAGGACAAAACCTCATGTATTATACACAACACTTAGACACGGCACAAATATAGCTCCATATAGCCAACCGCCTAACGCGTTTCGTACCGAAGGTACTTAATCATAGGACTGATTAAGTACCTTCGGTACGAAACGCGTTAGGCGGTTGGCTATATGGAGCTATATTTGTGCCGTGTCTAAGTGTTGTGTATAATACATGAGGTTTTGTCCTCGAATGTTTTTAAACTAAATATTATAATAAAGAGCGAAATTTTTCATTGAAACATATGGCTGCTTGATGATCCGTGGGTCTGTTGAAGCGCTTCACACCTGTGTCGTCTTAAGTGCAAATGTATATGTCTTTGAGAATATCTGAACAATACTTCCAAGAGAGGAATGTTAGGGCGATAGGGTAATAATTGGACCCTTACACTATGATACAGTAAAGCATGTTCATCTAATGTGAATGAGACATCCAAATACAATAGGCCATGTACAGATGTAACCTTACTTCAGATAAATGTTCAGAGGCCCACTATACAAGGTATGATTCACTGCGTGCAACTCTTAGAATATGGCTGCTGCTGGAAAAAAGTCAGTCTCAGAACTACTGCTTCTGTGGTCCTGCTTTTCTTTAATACTGCGCCCCTTGAGCACCAGATAAATCCAATTAACTATTATCTTTCAGACAGGTATGATATTATTTGGGCATCTAAATGCTAGAGGCATCTTGACACCCTAGGTGACCCTGGCCCTGCCCATGCTTCACATAAACCCAGTTTCTACAAAAAAATACCCTTTAAAGGGACACTGTCACATATAAACAAAGCTGCTTTGAGTGTAAAAACCCTAATAGGAAACATGTGGTAACATTCAATAAATACCAATATAAAGTAAGTCCTTAGTTCTGTTGAAGTGGTTACTTTATAAGGGTACCAGGATAACAGCCCCTAATCCGGTATATTGTTGAGATACTTACAAAATGTTGGATCCATTGTGCGTTAGGTAGGCAATATTGTTACCATTATAAAGTCACTTCCCCTATACAATTTGGGCCTTACTTGAAATTGGTATATATTAAGGGGTACCCCATGTGTTTCTTATTAGGTTCTGGATTTGACCATTAAAAATGTTTTGTGTTATGTATGTTTTAGTAGCTAACAGGAACAGAGACATTTCTATTTTCATACATACAGTGGTCCTGTGGTCAAAACACACACACACACACACACACACACACACACACACACACACACACACACACACACACACACACACACACACGTGTTCTCTCTGCCATATAAATTTAAATAGAGGCTGATCCTAGTAGTCTTACACTTTTCATACTCAAAAGGAGCACTTAATTATAGTGTATGATGAGTGTCACTCTTTGAGTAAATGTCTGTTTGAGCATGAATCTCTAAAGTTTACAAGTATGTAAGCCCAAATAAAAGACTGGTTTTATATAGCAGTAGTAATATCTTCTGAATTTTTCAGAAGGTGGTGGTCACATCCATGTTCATTCAGAGGTTTTCAGGGTGAGACTCCCTGACATAAGCACCAGCTATAACATCGAACAGTGCAGTGAAGACCATAACAGTAGACATTTTAGGTTAAAGGGATAGTAATACTTAAAATGTAAAAAAAAATATGTTGTAGAGTTTATCCCCCTGAGTAAAACAAGGGCACTCCCACTGCTGAAAGGTGTTTCATTCAAAAGTTATTAATTTTCAAAGTTTAATTTTTTAGGTGCAATATCACAGTGGCCTGAAATTGTACAGTGGCGCTGTTGCTACACCATCCTATGGAGATTTATGGTCAACTGACCAGAGCTGGCCATAGGATCGTGTAGCAACAGCGCCACTGTACAATTTCAGGCCACTGTGATATTGCACCTAAAAAATTCAGCTTTGAAAATTAATAACTTTAGAATGAAACACCTTTCAGCAGTGGGAGTACCCTTGTTGTACTCAGGGGGGTAAACCCTACAACATATATTTTTTTACATTCTAAGTATTACTATCCCTTTAATGGGCAAATACACTGAATTATTTACATACATTGTCTATACATGGATATGAATTACAATTATTTGTTTTATTTCAGTACTAAACACTGTCTCTTTGTCACTTAATGTAGATAATCCATGACTAATGTTTGTGGATAACTGACTGTTGTTATAAGACCTCAGGATATAGGGATTTTCTATATATGTATAATTAAGTAAAGCTATGAACTCAAAGGCATTTTTGGGTTTCCTTTGTCTCACCAGAGTGAGATGTTAACAGTTTACAACTGAACACCAGAGCAGATTCAATTCAGTGGGTTAAAGCAACGTGTTTTAACCCCAAAACTCAGACATACATTGTCACTGCTAAAAATCCTATTTCCAGGCAGAGACATACATGTTAAAATCACCCCACTGAGGCTAATGTACAAAAAAGTGGCGTATTTCTGGAGCAAGTCAACTGCATCACAGGGAACAAGCAAGCATTCCTATTGGTTTAAATGGTAACCCTTTAAATGCTAGAGATCTCCAATGCTGCGTGAAGCAAGGTGTTAGAAACATGCGTTTAAAGGGTTAAAAGCACCATTTAAACATAAAGGAATGTATATTGATTGGCTCCAGATTTGCCTCACTTTTCTTAACCCTTTGAGTACCAGAGGGGTAGACAATACATTACTTTGCAGTATGTTGCGTACCCGTCTGGCACTCAAAGGGTTAAGTCCATCAGCCTCAGTGTCACATTGTAATGTTCATTCATTGTAAACCTTTGAGTGCCAGAGGGGTATCGGGTATCCAACGCATTGCTGTGCAATGTGTTGAATACCCCTCTGGCATTCAAAGGGTTAAGGATCGGGGGGGGGGGGTGCAGGGAATTACTTTGCAATGTGTTTCAAACCATTCTGCACCATAAATGGTTAACATGAATAACAATACTCTATAACATGGCATAGAAATTCCAGCTGAGATAGTGCACACAAATATACCCACAGTCCACTGTTTTGGGCCATTCCAAACTGATGTAATACCTCCCCTGGCCTACCCTGCCACCATTATAGTTAAACACCCCGTAATTTCCACTTTTTCATTTAGCATTGTTTTTTCCCTTGGAAAGTGGATATTCCTCACAATGTGTTGTAAATCTCTGTAGCATCTAAAGAGCCAATCTCCTTAGTATGGTGCCTTCAATTTGTAAGCCCACACATTCAGTTTACAGGAAAGGGGAAGATAATCTGGTTTCTTTAGAAAGAAGCAATCTACTCAGGGTGAGGAAACATTTCCTTCCCCTTCTAGGGAACAAAAAATAAAGGGAGCAATGTCCTAAGAGACCAGGCAAAGTGTGTATAGGCTTTTACAGTGAGAAGTGGCGTAACACAGAATGAAGACATAACTCCCATTGCACACCATCATCTCTCAGCATACTATTACAAAGCCATTTTGGCTGTAATTTCCGGTACTTTTATCCAAATTAGGAGTCAGATACAGGGTGGGGGGTATTTTATTCAGTGCAAACCTCTTATTTTATTATCTAAATGTTTCCTAAAAGGACAATTTATGGAACACTAAAATCTCCTAATAAGCCCATACTTACCTTAACCTGGGGTAGGAAATCCTAATGGATACTAATGAATCAATTTTGTGTGGACTGCTTCTCCAAAATGAATCTTGAATTGCTACTTGATATCATGTCCATAGAAGCAACCATCTCTTTTTTTTCAGGGCTCCTGGACTCAACTTCTCCTACTGACATCTCCTTAAGAAGCCTTCAGTGGGCAGAGTTTACACTCCAGGAATCCTAAACCAAAGAATCATGTCTGTCTCCATGGACATGATTTACAGCACTAATAAAAAAAATTATCTTGGCAATCCAATCCACAAATAATTGAGTCATAGTTTCAATTAGGATTCAGTTTTTGGGGGTTTTGGCAGGGAAAGCATGGGCAACCCCTGAAAGAAGACCTTGACATCTGGCAAACTGGCAATGAGTCTCTGAAAACACAAAAAAACAGAGAGAGCTGAGGTCTGCACCTTCAAAGAGCTAAGGCTTGTTCACACCATCCTGCACAAAGGAAAGGATAGCCAGGAGATCAAACTCCTGAGAGGACAGATCCCTGTCCACACACCAAGAATGGAAAATGGACCAAACACTGTGGTAGGCCTTAGAGGAGACCGGTTTCCTAGGCTGGCTCATAGTGGAGACCACTTCCAAAGAATAGCCCTTCTTTCTCAAGATGGAGGTTTCAACCGCCATGCCATCAAAACTAGCTGGTTCACATCCTCCTTCCATAGGTAACCCTGAAGTAGACGATCCAGTCTGGGTGGTAGAGGAAATGGTTCTTGAGCAGACAGTGCCAGTGTCAAGGTTTGCTTGAGCTGCTCTAACTCTGCTGCTTGATTCTACTTTCTGAGCTTATCCAGTGCTCTGCTATCCATTACTGTTGCCTTCCCTTTGCTGAATCAGGCTGAATCACCTGACCTCTCTGTGCTTGCTCACCTGACTGCTATCAGCCAACCCTCCCAGGGTATTTAAAGCAGCTTGGCTCACTACCTGATGGCCCCTTTGTTTGCTTATGGCTGCAAGAGTGTTCTACTGCATTACTGATTTCCTGTGCATGACCTGGCTTCCTCTTGACGTCCCTTCTGGTTCCTGACTCCTGGCTTGTTCCTGACATCGATGATCTCCATATTCCTGACCCCGGCTGGCTGAGTACCTGTTTTGGTTCCTGACCCCGGCTTGTCTTTTGGTTTACGCTTCTGGATCACAATTTTGCTTTATTTGCTTTTGTAATTTTAATAAACGTGTTTTGTATTTTACATCTTTGTGTCTGTCTGGTTCCTGTTCACTAACAGTACACAAAGTCCATGAATTTAGAAGGTGCAGGCAATCCACCGAATATCTTTTTCGGCTGGAACCCATGAGTGATCTTCTGGACCGAACCCCTTCCACTGGACCAAATATTGAAGCCTCCCTCGGAACCTCCGAGAGTCGACTATGGAGCGGACCTCGAACTCCTCATGGCCTTCAACGGGCATCAAATGGGGTTGAGGAGTGACCGTAGTAAAACAATTGCATACCAGGAGGTTCAGCAGCGAGACATGGAACACATTGTGTATCCACATATTAGGAGGGAGGTCTAGGGCATAGGCCACAGGGTTCACAAGTCGGAGGATATGGAAAGGCCCCACAAAGCGATGAGCCAGTTTCTGAGAGGGCACTCGGAGGTGGAGATTTCTGGAGGAAAACCAGACCCTCTCCCCAATCTGGTAGGAGGGTGAGGGTAAGCGTTTATGATTGGCCTGGAGCTCCTGGGATTGTTGTGAGCGTTGCAATGACACTTGGACCTGCACCCATGTGGAACGGAATCATGAAGGGTTGATAACCATAATTCACCATGAAGGGGGAGAGCAGGGTAGAAGCAGAGACAACACTGTTATGAGCAAACTGTGCCCAAGGTAGCAGGTCCGACCAATTATTCTGATGGTCTGAGATGTAGCACCGCAGAAATTGCTCCAACGCCTGATTAGCCCTTTCCACAGCCCCATTTGATTGCAGGTGATAGGCAGGGGAGAAAGAGAATTGGATACCTAGTTGCGCACAGAAGTGTCACGGTTTATTATGACTCTCAGACACAAGTTTTAGGTAAAAATCAATTTTATTGAAATAATAAATTGAAAACGTAGGATGGCATACACATACATACAGATATATACAGAATATAATAAGACAGAAGACAGACTCTACCGGTCCTGTCAATATACCGGACAGGACAGTCTGAAGTAGCAGAATGTTAGGCTCTACCGGCCTTGCCAATACCGGGTAAGGCAACCTGCAGATGGAATAGCATAACGGTTCTACCGGCCTTACCAAATTACCGGGCAAGGCAGCCTCAAAAGATTCAATGTAGGCTCTACCGGTCCTGCCAATACCAGGTAAGGCAACCTCAGATGGAATGTGGCAAAAGGTTCTACCGGCCTTACCAATACCGGGCAGGACAGCCCAAAGATAGTAGCAACAGTCAGATGGTAATGGCAAATTGACAGGATCGTAAGCAACCCAGTGTACACACTGAGACCAACAGGGGAATCGTAAAGCCGCAAGACTTTGGAGCAAACCAGCGTCCGCACGCTGGGACCAATACTGACTTGTATAGCCGATAGACTTTGGAGCAAACCAGTGACCGCACACTGGTGTAACAAGCAAGTTTTGTATAGCCGCAAAGCTTAGGAGCAAACCAGCGTCCGCACGCTAGGACCAACACAGGATTGTATAGCCGATGGGCTTTGGAGCAAACCAGTGACCGCACACTGGTGAAACAAGCGAGTTTGAATAACTGCAAGGCTTTGGAGCAAACCAGCGTCCGCACGCTGGGACCAACACAGTATTGTATAGCCGATAGGCTTTGGAGCAAACCAGTGACCACACACTGGTATAACAAGCAAGTTTGTATAGCTGCAAGGCTTAGGAGCAAACCAGCGTCCGCACGCTGGGACCAACACAGGATTGTATAGCCGATAGGCTTTGGAGCAAACCAGTGACCGCACACTGGTGTAACAAGCGAGTTTGTCTAGCCGCAAGGCTTTGGAGCAAACCAGCGTCCGCACGCTGGGACCAACACAGAATTGTATAGCCGATAGGCTTTGGAGCAAACCAGTGACCGCACACTGGTGTAACAAGCGAGTTTGTCTAGCCACAAGGCTTTGGAGCAAACCAGCGTCCGCACGCTGGGACCAACACAGAATTGTATAGCCGATAGGCTGTGGAGCAAACCAGTGACCACACACTGGAGTAACAAGCAATGTCGCCGATGCGACCAGGCAGGAGGTCGCCAGGATACAGGAGACAGGCGATGCGATGACAGGAACCAGCAACGATCAGTCAGGTCAGGAAACCGCAGAGAAGAAGTTCAGCAGGAACTGCAACACCAGAGACTAGGCTGGAACCAGGACTGGAATTACTCAGCAAGCAGGAAACACTGGAACAGTAGAGATCAGGAACTCAGGAACACATGAGAACAGGAACTCAGGAACACTGGAACAGAGGCCCAGCTATCACTGGCATAGTGATAGCAAGAAGGTCAGAAACAACACGAAAGGGCACTCAAAGGGTGCCCAATCCAGGTTTAAATAGGCAATAAGAGGCGGGCTATCTGCAGACAACCAATAGAAGCCCCCTACTGGTGACAGACAAGGAACTGCAGCAATCACAGGCACCGTGATAAGAAGGCCCTCCAGAATCTCAAGACAAACTGGCTACCCTGGTTGGAAACTATGACTTTGGGAACCCCCTGTAGCCGATAGACCTCTTTGGAAAAGACCATAGCCAGGTCTGTAGC
Organism: Rhinophrynus dorsalis; assembly: GCA_037306005.1. Taxonomy (NCBI): domain Eukaryota; kingdom Metazoa; phylum Chordata; class Amphibia; order Anura; family Rhinophrynidae; genus Rhinophrynus; species Rhinophrynus dorsalis. The sequence goes on from CM074722.1 coordinate 190,895,337, forward strand.
GGATGGGAGTTTTTTTTTTTAAAGGTATGCAATGAATCATTTTAGATAATCGGTCAACGACCATGAGGATGACTGTGTTACCGTTAGACAAAGGGAGGTCAACTATGAAGTCCATGGCAAGGTGTGACCATGGCTTCTCGCCATTGGTGACACTGACTTTCTGGGTGAATTGGGATGTGCAGGTAAGCATCCTGTAGATCCAGAGATGCCAGAAATTCCCCCGGACACATCGCTGCGATGACAGAGTGCAAGGACTCCATTCTGTAGCGAGTTTTGACCACAAACAAATTGAGATCCTTTAGGTCCAGGATAGGACGGGAGCCACCGTCCTTCTTGGGAACAACAAAGAGATTGGAATAAAAGCCAGAACCTATATCTGGCTGGGGAACCAGAGCCAGAACTGTCTTGTCCAATAGAGCCTGAACCGCCCCATTGAAAAATCAGAGCTTTTTTTGTCCCTGATGGGAGCGAGAAGGGAAGAACCTGAAGGGAGGCAGGGATTGAAAGGGTAACCTTCGGAAACCACCTGTAATACCCACTGATCTGCAACAGAGCCAGTCCAAGTACATAAAAAATTATGCAGGCAACCCCCCACAGGGGTGTGCAGACCAGGGTTCAGTGAGTAATGCTGAACAAGGTTTAGAGGGTGTGGGCTTGGTGGAGGTTTGTTTAGACCTCCACCGTGGTTTGAGCTTGGGGGTAGATCGCAGGGCCTGAGGCTCTACCGGGTTCACCCTATGAGCTTCGCTTTGGCGGAAACAAAAAAGGCGATGCCTCTTGGCCTGAGGGTTGCGCTTAGGAACCTGAGGCAACAAGGTGCTCTTGCCACCAGTGGCTTCATTGATAAGGTTCTTCAGTTCTGGGCCAAAAAGAGAGATACCCTGAAAGGGAAGAAAAATTAGTGACTTCTTAGAAATCAAATCAGCCGGCCAGATTTTAAGTCACAGCATACATCAAGCAGCCACTGAGAAGGCAAAGGCCTTAGCTTCTAGCCTAATAGCATCAAGGGGAGCATCAGTAACATAGTGATGTGCCTCAGTAATGTTGGCCAAAAGGGACAAAAGGTCAGCCTTAGGGCCCCCCTTTTGAAATGCGTCCGTTAGCTGTTCAGTCCAAACAGCAATAGCCCTATTAACCCAAGTAGAAGATAAGGTGGGCCCCAGGGACACACCAATGAGTGAAAGTGGCTTTCAAGATGGCTTCAAGCTTTCTGTCTGTTAAATCCTTAAGTGCTGAAGCGTCCGAAACAGGCAAGGCGGTGGTTTTAGAAAGCCTGGAAACAGGGGAATCAACCTGAGGAGGTATAGCCCACTGAGCCAAAGCTGCATCAGAAAAGGGGTACAGTTTATAAAACCTCTTGGAAAGATTAAGACGCTTGTCTGGATTCTTCCACTCATCCAATATGATCCAGAGTGGGATTAGGCGGAAAGACAGTACAGGACTTATTATGACCTTTGAAAGATGACAGAAGTAGACTGAGGCTCTACAGGAGTAGCGGGAATGTTTAAAGTATTTAAAACCGCCTTAATGAGACCCTCAGCAGAGGGTTCAGGGTCAGCCTCAAAGGGGTCACCATAAAATTGGGGAGAATCCCCTTCTGAACGCACACCATCAGGAATTCCAGGGGCCTTAGGGGCCACATGCCTGAAAGAAGTGGGTAACTTCCAGGATTGGCTCTTGTTCACGGCTGGAGGGCCCTGACAGCAAAGCAAGGGCCATAGCACATGAGGGGCATAAGTGACCTTAGTACTCTCTGGGAAGCCCTGTTTCGCATGAGGAACAGTAAGTAAGGGGGGTGAAAGACACCCCTGAGTCCTTGGCCTTAGACCTAGCCCCATGTCCTATTGGTTCTGACATCCTTACAGGAAAAAAGTGTCTTACAGTAGAGGAAAAAACTGCCTGCCCCATAGAGATCAATGGAGCATTGCGGCTATGTGGTAAAGCACCCTTAAAGGCGCAGAATTCAAATAAATGCTTAACAATGAAAAATCCCCAAAAAGTGCTAAAACCACCTTTAGAACCCAAATAAAGCATAAAGAACACATAAACCCAAAGGGAAAGTGTGGAAAAAGGTCCCAACCCAGCCAAATAAGGCATGGAATGGGTTAAATACTACCAAACAGCCAAAATGCTCTATGAACTGAGAATAGACAACATAGAAATACCCAACATGAGTGCAGGAGTTATGAGGAACACTTCAGAAACACCCCTATGGGAAGGGGAACTGTGGGACAAGTGGACCATCATACTCAAAGGGTTTCTCACCTTTTTTGCAGGTCTTCTTACTTCAGATTACCATTGAATGGAAGAAGCCTCAAGAAGAGACTCCTTCTGGAGAGAGAGACATGGATTGCATGGTTCTCTCCCAGGGCTGGAAAGGTCCACAAACAGCACCTGTTAACTGGGCAATCCACCAGGGGAAATCAGTAATCGTAATCAGCCTAATGGGAGAATTTTGACACCCCATATCTAAAGAAAAATAATAAAATAACTAAAAACTAAGCAGAACTGTTCACAGTCGTCCTACCAGGATGATGGAACAAATCTTATCTGGAGGGGAGTGGCTAGGTAGCCTGCTATGGAGGAGGGGGAGGCTCCACCCTGTACTACTTGAAGAATTGTTCCAGCCTACTGGGAGGAGCTGTCACCTCCCCATGGTACCTGTAAGCTATATTGGACGATAGAGAAAACTCGATATCTATCTGTTTTATTTAACCTGGTATGGATGTGTGGCAGTCATGAACTTGACCTAGGGCAGAGATAGTAAATCTTTGAACCTCCAGCTGTTGGGTACTAAAATACCTCTCATACCAAACCAGCCAATTGTTCTATTGTTTCTATGAATGTGACATTTATTTTATCCCCTTTTTATTTATTGTAACATATGTGTGTAAGGCACTGCGTACACTGTGTGGCACCATATAAATATTATATATATATATATATATATATATATATATATATATATATATATATATATACACATACATACATACATACATGCGAGTTATAGTCTTCAACAGCTGGAGGTCCCAAGATTGTCAATTCCTTTCCTGGGGGTTTACCTAATAAAATAGACATACTATTGTAGGAAACTTTTAAACCCTATGCGGGGCGATGATAAAGGTACAGAGTTGGGACAAGAAACTGACAAAATAAAATGTCCAGTTTTCTGCAATTATAAGTCCTATGAGGACATCTCTCTTCCAGGGGGAATAAGCCAAATGACAAATGATTTAGGTAGATTAGAAGAATGGACAAGAGTGTGGCAGATGCAGTTTAATGTTGATAAATGTAAAATAATGCACTTGGGACATACAAATCCAAAGGAAAAATATACTATTATGGGTACTGTGTTGTCAGAGACAACAGAGGAAAGGGATTTGGGAGTAATTATTTCTATTGACTTAAAGGTAGGCAGGCAATGTAATAAAGCAGTGGGGAATGCAAGCAGGGTACTGGGTTGTATAGCTAGGGGCATTAGTAGCAGAAAAAGGGAAGTGGTTATGCTCTACAGATCTCTAGTTAGACCTCACCTAGAATATTGTGTGCAGTACTGGAGACCCCATCTCCAGAAGGATACAGATACTCTAGAGAAAAATCAAAGAATGGCTACTAAAATTGTGACTGGTTTACAGGAAAAGAAATATCAGTGTAGACTAAAAGATCTGAACATGTATAGCTTGGAGGAGAGAAGAGAGAGAAAGGATATGATTGAAACATTCAAATACATGAAGGGATTCAACAAAGTGTAGGATGGAAGTATATTTCAAAGGAGTAAAAAATGTTAGGACAAGAGGCCATAGTCTAAAACTAGAGGGACACAGGTTTAGATGTAATGTAAAAGTTTTACTTCACTGAGAGGGTACTTGATAAGTGGAATAGCCTGCCAGCAGAAGTGGTAAAAGTTAATACTGTGACATAATTTAAGCATGCATGGGATAGGCATAAGGCTGTCCTTAACATAAAAAAGACCAAGTCCCAAAAATGTTTGAGGTTTTTACAGTAGGAAAATGGGCAGACTAGATGGGCCGAATGGTTCTTATCTGCCGTCAAACTCTATGTTTCTATGTACCCTTAATTTTCCATTATGAATGTTTTGTGATGAAAAACCATTGTCCTAGGACTTTCTAAAAATAGATTTTACACAAATACATTTATAAGTGCAGTTTCAACAAGGGCCTAACTATAACTTATTGGGCCCTGGACACCACACATACTCATGGTCTGGAGCAAGTCTGAATAACGTGCCAACACGGAAATTTGCAATGCATTGGACACCTCTCCGGTGCTCAGAGGGTTATTGAATAAAGGGAAGGAGCTCACCACTTTATCCTTATCGTACTGTTTGGCAGAAGCCATTTGAGATGATGTTAGAGATTGCTATTCAAGATAGGAATCTGGTCTGTTGTAGAACAGCACATAGCCAAGCTGGGTCCTGTTATCCTATGTAGTTATGCCTCTGGCTGCATGTCTCGTACAAAAGGTACCCCCTTGAATAAACACATTTACACAAATTATGGGTGAAAGAGCAGGCACAGTTTTATTAAAAACTAGTTGAACAGCCTGTGTACACGGGCCACAGTGCCAGGCAGCAACAGCCACGATGCAGTCATGCGCAGCAGAGACTGCCCGCGCTGTGGCTGATAATGGAGCAGGGCACTCCGAATTCACACCCTAGTCTTCTCTGAGCACCGAGCAGTCTGTACTGCACATGACTGCAGCATGTGCAGCCAACTGTACTGTGCATGACAGCTTCTGACAAACATACATCAGCAAATTATTATATAGGATATGTGATATCAGTAAAACTGTACCTTAAACCCCTTTTTACCCCCTGCCAAGGTCTGCCTCTGGATGAGTCCAAGAGCCAGCTTACAGTACACTATTAGCTGGGGCCCTTGTAGCTCAATGGTATGACCTTAATCCTAGAACTGTAGTGCAGGGTCCCATTTTCCTAGGCCAGAACCAGTATAACCAGTAATTAAACCCTCTTGTTTTGGCAAGCTGTGAGATTACTTTTTACGTAAATAACCTGAACATAGTAACATAGTTGATGAGGCTGAAAAAAAGACATGCATCAGTCAAGTCCAGCCCATGCCATATCACCACTGTTGATCCAGAGGAAGGCAAAAAAAAAAATATTGAAGCCATTTACAACTAACCCCCAAATGGGTAAAAAATTCCTTCTTGACTCCAAATGGCAGTCAGACAGTTCCCTGGATCACCAAACTATTTGCTTTGAAGCCAAATGTCATAATTTTCAATATTTTTCTGTGCTAGATAGATATCCATTACTTTTTAGAAAGCAGTTACAGTATCTGCAAGCACTGCATTCCGAGGCAAAGAATTCCATAGCTTTACCACGCTTATTGTATAAAATCCTTGCCTTTGTTTTATTCTAATGTACCTTTAGTCTAATCTTAATGGATGACCTCTCATTCTTAGCTCAGCTCTTTGAGTAAATGCATTATTGGAGTTCTTTGTATTGACCTCAAATATATCTGTAAATGGTAACCATATCACCCCTTAGACGTCTCTTCTCTATTGTAAACCCAGTTTGGCTAATATCTCTTTATAACAGATCCTCCAATCCCTTTATCAGTTTTGCTGAACGTCTCTGCAATTTTTCCAGTTCAGTAATGTCTTTTTTAAGTACTGGTACATAAAATTCTACTGCATAATCTAGATGAGGCCTTAACAATGATTTACATAGAAGTAGAATAATATTAGCATCCCATGCCTCTATACCTCTTATTATGCAGGCTAGTACCCTGCATACAACTGTGAAGTCTGTCAGTACTCCTAATTTTTTTTTTAATGAGGTGTCCCAAGTTTTTTCCCATTTAGTGTATATGTATCATGTTTGTTTCTACAGCACAAATGCATAACTTTAAACTTATCTACATTAAATGTCATCTGCCACTTTTCTGACCATTCACTCAGCAGATTCTTCTGCTTCTGCAGAGAACATTCAGCCTTTTATGTATTTCCTTACACGGCTTAGAGTCATCAGCAAAGATTGAGATGCTACTTTCAATTCCGACATCGAGATCATTAATAAACAAATTAAAAAGCATTGGGCTCAGGACTGAACCCTATGGTACCCCACTTACAACTTTAGACCAACTTGAAAAGGTTCCATTTACAACAACTCTCTGCAGTCTGCAGTCATTAAACCAGTTCTCAATCCATGTGCAGAGATCACCTGCCAAACCAAAGCCTTTTAATGTATGCAGTAATCTACATCAACAGCAATTCCCTTGTCCAAATTACTATTTACCCTTTTGTAAAATGCATGTAAATTAGTGTGACATGATCTATTCTTCATAAAACCATACTAGTTCCTACAAATAATATTGTTTGTCTTCACGTAGTTCTGTATACGGTCAGATAGTATTCCTTCTACTCTCTTAGCCACTATGGAAGTCAAGCTCACAGGTCTATAGTTTCCTGGTTTGTCTTTTGGCCCCTTTTTGGACAAAGGTACTACATCGGCGTTCCTCCAATCACAGGGCACTATGCCTGAAAATGAATTAATAAATATTAAGTATTATGGTCTTGTCATTACTCCACTAAGTTTCTTAAGTACCCTTGGGTGTATACCATCAGGCCCTAGTGCTTTATTCACCATAACCTTTTCCAGTCTCTTGATTTTGTCCTCAGTAAACCAAGTACATCATGGAGGAAATTCTGTGGTTTTGTCTGTTTGCCCATAGCCTATCATTGTGGCTTTTACTACCAGTAAAACTATAAAAGTAAACACAACTTTAAAAAAAAATTATTTTTTTCTTTTTTTTGGTCATTTTGTTTAAAACATATACAGGGAGTGAGAGGGTGATGTGCTGTAACTCATAATGTAAAATGGCCCCTTCCCCCCCCCATATAGTCTTCCTATAACCCAAAACCCCTTTCACCTAATTTTTCTTTTCTCCATATCCCAGGCCCCCTGATTTGACTTACTTCTGCTTACTAGTTCCCTGATTCTCATGGCCCCAGAGAAGGTGAGGAGAAAATGTCACTCTATATAGTAAAAACTTCAAAAAAACTTTAGCAGAATTCTAGCAGGACTGTCAACAAATCCTGTAATAATTGAAATGATACAGGCCGCTGTTCATCTTTCTTCACCCCCCTCACCCATAAACTTTGTACAGCTATTCACATGACAGACTCCTTGGTATAATCCCAATATCCTAGCATTTTAAACCAAAAAGCTAATCCCACCAATTTTCCTGACACCGCTTAAAGAGACAAGCCCCTACCCTCCCACAGCCACACCATTAACAACAGTCCCTCCACTCTTTCTGCCTCACTAATCCAGCCTCCAGCTCTTTTCTTCCAGACATTACTCCTCCCAAACAGCCTTACACCATGCCCAAGTGGCTGATGATAATGTGTTCCTCAACCATCTTGACACGTTTTCTGTCCAAGCTCCCAAAGTGAAGTTGGACACTGAACACCTTCCAGATCTGCTGCTGGCCACACATTCTGGAATTTCTCCATCTGGAATTGAGAAAGCGCATCAGTAGCAATGTTCAATACCCCAGGCATGTGTTGTGCCCGAAAGGTGACATTCAGCCATAAACAGTTCAACATCAGGGTACGCATCAGTCGCAAAACTTCCTATGATAATGTCGTCATATTATTTGCTGCCCACACAACTCCCATATTCTCAGTATGAAAGACAATCTTTTTGTCTTTCATCTTCTTTCCCTACACTTACAATGCCACCACAATTGGAAACATTTACAAGAAGACCAAGTTATTTGGCAAACCTCGATCCTCCCACCAAACTTGCCAACAATCACACACCAATGCTGACCAAATATGGCTCTGAATCCCACTGACCTGGGCACATCATAATAAAGCTCCAGCTCAAAGTCTGACACCTCCAGTTCCTGCCACAAGGTTCTGACAATAAATTCCTGCAGAAATGCCTCCTATACACTCAAATCCTCATGGATCACCACTGTAACTCAGATGTGATAATTTGTCTGCACAACTCTGAATGTAACCAGTGGCAGTTACTTATTGAACACCCTACCCGTAGGAATGATCTGACAGGCGAAGTTCAACTTACCCATGAGTGACTGAAGCTGCCTCAGGGTAATCTTCGTAGCTCTGAGGACCAATTCCACTGTCTCTGTCAGGTCAAAAACCTTCTCTGGCAGCAACCTACATTCCATCCTCTCCTATTCAATGTAAATTCCCAAAAATAGGCCCCTCTGTTTTGTTCCAATGGAACCCCAAATTCCCGAGACACCCATTGCAAGGAATCATATAATATTGTGCATATATCCATATCTGCTGGACCTATGCACTAGAAATCATCAAGGTAGTGTAAAAGATGGAGTCAAAACCCGATACCCTTCTCGCTACTCACTCCAGGAAAGTGCTGAATGTTTCAAACAATGAACATGAAATAGAGCATCCCATTGGTAAACAGAGGTCCACTTAATAATTGTTCTGTACTTTACACCCTAGCAGGTGGTGACCCTCCTCGTGAACTGGTAACAGTTGAAATGCGGGACTTCATGTCCCCCTTTGCCATTAATGCTCCTTTTCCCGCACAGAATACCAGCTGAATGGCTTTGTCAAATGAAGCATAAGACATTCTGCACAATTCTTTTTCAATTCCATCCGAGCTTACTTGGGAGTATGATAGCTGATGTATAAGCCAGAATTTTACCAGCTTCCGTTGTGGAATCACCCCCAGAGGGAACGGACACAACTTGTTGAGAGGAGGGGCAGGAAAAGGGCCAGCCATTCTACCCACATCAACTTCTTTGGCAATTTCTTTCACACAGGACCTGTGGCTCATGAACCATTGATTTAAAAATGCCTGCTTCTCATATACCCACTCGCTCCAGATACGGTATCCTAAAGCCTTGTGTACAAATCTTCCTCAAGAAGTCAAGCTACTGCTGCATCCTTAGAATCCCTTAGCCAAAGGAGTATATATAAGAGGATTTTAGTCTTACCTGTTAAATCCTTTTCTCTTAGTCCATACAGGTTACTGGTAACTTTGGGTAGATGATCTGCCCCTTTAAGTAGGCAGGAACAATTCAAGAATTAATTGCAGGGGGTGGAGCCTACCTTCCCTCCTTGGCTGCAGCTAGCCAACCAGCTCCAGAAAGATCTGAGACACTAACTATGACTAGATAGTGGAAGGGAAAGAAGACTCCTGTAAGCATGACCCTGAAGGACCCCCACAATCTGCCACAGGAGAGCCAAGCATGGTCCCTTGTCAGGGTGGGAGACCAGTAACCTGTATGGACTAAGAGAAAAGGATTTAAAGGGTAAGGCTAAAGTCCTCTTTTCTCTGTCATTCAATACAGGTTACTGATAACCTTGGGATGACCAACCATTGAGTTTCCCAGAGGCGGGAAGTAAGGCAAGGACCAGGAGCAAGGCCCCCAAAGTCACCAGAGAAGATATGAACCATCAGATCAGAGATAGTCCAACAAAAACAATGAAGTGCCAACAGACACTAAACATGGGTAGCAACACCCCAGGAACTGTTACACAGCACACTGAACTAGATTCAACAGGGCTCAAAAGTGAAGGAAGCGCCAAAGAACTAAAGAAGATTCTACACAGGCAAGACTGCCTCCAGGATCTTCCTCCCAAAACTGGCATTAGCCGATGCCAGCACAGCAACAGGGTAGTGATTCAAAAAGGTGTGCACAGACGACCAAGTGGCAGCCTTGCACAACTGATCAGCGGAGGCCTGATTCTTGTAAGCCCAAGAAACCCCAATAGGTCTGGTAGAATGAGCCGTAACCCAAAAGGGAACGGGCTTCTTCCTCAGCTCGTAAGCCTTGCGAACAGTGGACTTGATCCAAGATGCAATAGTCCCTTTGGATGCAGGTCTTCCTGCCCTGGGATCCTCAGGAATGACGAACAGCGCATCAGATTGTCTAATGGGCTCGGTGCAATGTACATAAAACTTGGAGATCCCTCTCCTTGTCAGAGGAAGGGTCAGGGCAGAAAGAAGGCACCACAATCTCCTGATTAATGTGGACATCAGAGACCACCTTCGGGAGAAAATCCTGAGAAGTGCGAAGCACCGCCTTATCTTTGTGAAACACCAAAAAGGGTGGTTTACAAGACAGAGCATGTAACTCCGTGACACAGCGAACAGACATGATCACCAGGAGAAAGGCCATTTTCCACGTCAGCAGGCATTGAGGAATAGTAGCCAAGGACTCAAAGGGAGGGTGCTGAAGGACACCCAAGACCAAATTAAGATCCCACTGAGGAGTGGGATTCTTAAAGACGAGTATGAGCAATGCCCTGGAAGAAAACCTTGACATCAGGAAGAATAGCAATGGGCCCTTATCCACACCGACAGTAGGCAGATCAAAATCCTGAGAGTGATCCCTATCAGAACACCAAGATAGGAAGGTTGACCAAACACAATGGTAGGCCTTAGAAGGAACCGGCTCGCTGGCACTAATCATAATAGCCACCACACTAGAAGAAAAACCCTTCTTCAGTATTGAGGATTCAATTTTCAAGCTGTCAAAGCTAGACGATAAGCATCCTCCTACCACAGGTAACCCTTAAGAAGATCCGGACGGCAAGGGAGCCGGAATGGCTCCTCCACTGACAGATCCAGAAGCTCAGGAACCAAGCTTGCCGAGGCCAGTATGGAGCAATCAGAATGACTGGACAACGCTCCAGTCTCAATTTCCGTAACAACCTGTGCAAAATGGGAAGGGGAGGAAAGATATAAGCCAGAGGAAATAACCAAGGAATGGACATAGCATCCACTGCAAGAGCATCCCTCCAGAACCTCGGCACCTTCCGGTTGTGTCTTGTCGCCATCAGGTCGATGCAAAGAAGACCCCACTTCTGAACAACAAGGAAGAAAACATCTGGGTGCAGTTCCCACTCTCCGCTGTCCACCTTGTGTCGACTGAGGAAATCTGCATTGACATTGTCAATTGCCAGGAATGTGTACTGCGGATATGGCAGGAACGTGGTGTTCTGCACAGGACAAAATAGCCTTGGCCTCTAACCAATCAGCGAGACTTCTTGTTCCACCCTGCTTGTTGATGTAGGCCACGGCCATGGCGTTGTCGGACTGTACCCGGACTGGGCATTCTTTCGGCTGGGAAGTCCAATGACGAAGGGCATGGAATATCACCCGAAGCTCCAACACGTTGATGGGAAGGAGAGATTCCTCCGGAGACCACCGTCCTTGTGCACTCAGGAGACCCAGGACTGCTCCCCATCCCGAGAATGGGTGGCATCCGTTGTCACCTTGGTCCAGAAGGATACTAGGAAGGACTTGCCCTTTAGCAGATTGGAGAGGTTGTGCCACCAGGACAAACTCACTTCCATGTGAAGAGGTAGTGACACTGACATCTTCAGAAGGTCCGGCTGACCCCTGCACACCTGGATTACGAACCTCTGGAGTTCCCTGGTATGAGCCATTGCAAATGGGACCACTTGTATGGTGCAGATGAATTTCCCCACTAGAGAGGACGGCTTCTTGGTTGGAACTGGATCGAGAGCCAGAACAGCAGATACGCTTTGGGCGATCTGGTGAGCTACTTCCTCCGTGAGAAACACCATGCTCTGCTGAGTGTCGAAGAGAAGGCCCAGGAAGACCAGACGCTGAGATGGGACAAGATCCAACTTGTCCATGTTGATGATCCACCCATGATGGGTGAGAGTATGAATGCAGTCCTGAACTTGCTGATGAAGAAGTTCCACAGGGGGGCTTTCAGAAGCAGGTTGTCCATGTATGGAGTAACTCTGATGCTGTCCCGGTGGAGGATGGATACTAAGGCTCCCAGGACATGGTTGAAAACTTGAGTAGCTGTAGTCAGACCAAAGGGAAGAGCTGAAAACTGAAAGTGTCCTCGGTCACAGGCAAATCTAAGGTACTGCCGGCTCTCTGGATGTATGGCGATGTGTAGATACGCGTCCTGAAGATACAGAGAAGCAAGGAATTCCCCCGGAGACATAGCAACAATCACCGTCCTTAGGGACTCCTGGTGATAATGAGTCCTGATCACAAAGGAATTGAGATCTTTCAAATCCAGAATGGGACGACAACCGCTGTCCTTCTTGGAGACCACAAAGAGGTTTGAGTAAAAGCCCATACCTCTGTCCTGAACTGGAACAGGCTCCAGAACATCCTTGTCCAGAAGGGCCTGGATAGCGCCACTGAACAGACAGCGTTTCTCTGTGCCCTGGGGCGTATGAGAGGGAAAAAAGCGAAAGGGAGACGAAAGGGATCCTGTATCCTTCCGCCACCACCTGTAAAACCCATGGGTCTGCCACTGAATCCTCCCAGACGCTGTGGTAGTGACGCAGATGGCCACCCACAGCAGAGTGGGGACCTGGGTTTGGTGAGTCATGCCGAAGAATGTTTGAAAGCCTTGGGCTTGGAGGAGACCTAGGGCTTCCATTGCTGTTTGGGCTTGGAGGAGGCAAGTGGAGCTGAGAGAACCGCCTGGTTCGCTGGATGTGTCTCAGTCTGAAAGGAACGAAAAAAACAATTACTCGAGAGGCGTTTTCTTCCTGGGGACCAAAGGTAGAAGAGTACTTTGACCCCCTGTGGCCTCACTAATCAGATCCTTAAGATCTGGCCCAAACAATGATGTGCCTTGAAAAGGCATGGAGAGCAAGGCTTTCTTGGAAGCGGTGTCAGCCGACTAGATCTTGAGCCAAAGAGCTCTTCTGGCAACCACAGACATGGTAGAAACCCTAGCCACCAAATGGATGGCATCAAATAAGGCAGCAGAAACATAGTGCTGGGCCTCAGAGATGTTGGCAAGAAGCCGCAACATATCCGAAGAAGGAGCACCCTGATGTACAGCCTGGGTGAGCGGTTCAGTCCAGACAGCAATGGACAGCAGCGGACACTGGACGCATGGCAGTGCCAGCAGTGCCAAAAATGGACATGAGGGAAGCCTCAAGCTTCTTGTCAGCCCACTCTTTCAGAGAGGACGCATCAGAAACTGGCAATGCAGTGGACTTAGATAGCCTAGATATAGAAGCATCCACTTTAGGGGGATGAACCCACTGAGCAAATGCAGCCTCAGAAAAGGGGTAAAGCTTAGAAAACTTCTTGGAAACAGAAGGCTTTCCACTCAACATACACAAGGTGGTCAAGAGTGGGGTTAGGTTGAAAACAAGTAAGGGGCTTTTTTTAGGCTCCTGGAAAACATCAGAGGGATCTAAAGGAACCTCCTGAACTAGGGGAATGTTTAGGGTGGTCAAGACAGCCCTGATCAGGCACTCAGCCGAAGGCTCAGGATCAGCCTCAAAGGGGTCCCCAAAAACTGAGAGGAGCCCACAGCATTACATTCCTCAACATCTGAATCCACCAACAGTTCCTCAGAGGAATCTGACACGTCAGATACTCCCTGCGGTTTTGGCAGGGAAGATTTGACTGAAGAAGGGGTCTGCCATGAGTGAAAGACCCCCCGTAACTGGGATGGAAAGAGTTGTAATGTAGACCGAAGGTCTCTGGTAGCAGCCTTGAACTCTTGCACCCAAACTGGCTCTATTGCATGGCTGGAGGTCCCTGTGAGAGACTTAGGGACCTCAGAACATGCTGGGCATAAATGATCTGAGAATTCTCTAGGTAAACCTGAATGACATGAGGAATAGTGCACAATAGGGGACACCAGCATCCTTTGTCTAAGGCCTGGCCCCAAGCTTCCAACGGATTAGACATTCTCACAGTGTCAAAAAAACATTTAATATAATGAATCACCCAATTACAGTGTGAAAGATTAAAATTTCACTCCAGATACTTGTTCTAGAAAAGGCACAAAATGGCTGCCGCGGCGGGAGCCAATCAGAAACTATTGCGCGAAGAAATCGCTCTTGGGAAATGTAGTTTTCCCAGAATGAGTACCCCAACAGTGCCAGAAGCCCCCTGAGCCCTCCAACACACTTGCAATGGTAACCGGATAAAAGAGCAAGGTCAGACAAGTAAAATGAGCCCTCTCTGAAGTCTCTACGTTGAGCGGTTGCAGAGATATGTCCCAAACTGTACAGTCCCATAGGAGTAAATGGAGCAATGGAGTCTATGCGGTAAAGTGCGTCTTTAACTCAAATTTTGTCAAAGTAAAAACTGTGAAATAAAATTACATAAACATCACTAGAACAAGTTAGGATACCCAAAAAACACTGAACCCAGTACAGAAAGTGACAATAACCCCCCCCCCCCAAATGATGCAAACCAGAAGCTAAAGGGTTAAGTTACCGCATAAACCTGCTCCAAAACACCCTACAGACATACAGATAGACCCAATAAGTGCAGGAGTGTGCTATAAGAACTCCCAAGGAAAAAAACCCTGTGCAGAGGGGCACTGTGGAACATGTGGACCTGCAGCACAGTGTTGCTCACCTTTCCTGCAGATCTTCTGTCTTCAGATTACCATGTATCAAGAAGAAGCCTTGGTAGGCAACTCCTAAGGAAAGAACTTGTACCAAAGATTTTCCCCCCAGGGCTTAAGGTCCACCAAAAGCACCTGTATACTTTGCTAGCCACATCTAAGGGCATTGTCAGTTATGGTAATCTGCCTAATGGTGGTATTCCATATCTAACAAAAAAATAAAAAAAAATGTCTAAAACTATAGCAGAACTGTTCTCTTGCCTGTGTCTTCACCAAGGAACAAATCTTTCTGGAGCTGGTTGGCTAGCTGAAGCCAAGGATGGAAGGTAGGCTCCACCCCCAGCAATCAATTCTAGAATTGTTCCTGCCTACTTAAAGGGGCGGATCGCCTACCCAAAGTTACCAGTAACCTGTACTGGACGACAGAGAAATATTATATTATATATATAAAAATTAAATAAATACAATATATATATATATATATAATGTATTTATTTAATTTTTTTTTTTTTTTTTTACAAGAACTGGATTCCTCCCCTTTTTCACTCAAATCTCATCTCCTATCTCCTACTTTGTCCCTGGATGTGCTCTGTTGCAATTTGTGCATTCATGCTGGAACTTCAAAACACTGCCCCACTTGCAATGCCCTTCACTAAATTGCAAATAGTATCCCAATTTTTTGTTGTTGAGGACTGCACACTAAGAAGCCCCAACCCCCTGGCACATCCATGAAACAATGAAATACCTCCCTGGAAATTTGCAGATTATGTCATGATGGACAGCCCTAGCCCAATGTCCATCTGGTCCCAAGAGATGTTAAGTCTAACCTCCATTCTTTGGAGGAATTGTTCATCATACCTTCACCATGCTGACCCTCTGTATATCCGACAGGTGTTCCATATCATGTCTTCATGACAGAATAAGGCAGAGCACTTTTGTGGGTAACATTCACCTATCACGCATGCCAAAATAGTAAATACCCGCAACCAATCTTCCAAATACCTTTCCGCTCCTTTTCTTTTTTTCCCTCACAATCTTTTTCCTCCTTCTCACCCGGGACATATTCTAACAAGGAATAAATCTCCAGGAATTCATTTCTCCAGTTTTGTTCCCTTAACCTCTGCATTTTAATGTAGCCCCACAGGCCCCTTCCAGCACATATACCCCACTCCATATGCCTCACGTCGTACCCTTGACCTCCCTACCAAAGCCGCACTTCCTGCTGAGATTGCTCACCCCACTTTCTGTCCAGTACTTTCAGCCTTCCCATCCATCGTATGCATCACTGAACCACAACTACCTACCACTCCAATGCAGTCCCTGGATCTAACCAATACACTGCTAGTAATTTGGTTATTCCTGGTCTGTTAGGGACCAGGAACCAGACAGACACAAAAATGTGAAGGGACCCTAGCTGCTTTAAATAGCCTGGAAGGGACTGGCTGATAAGTCAGGGGAGTAACCATAGAAACAGAAGTAAAGGCAGTTTGGTAATCATCAGCTGTCAGCCTGACCAAGGGAAGGAAAGGTAGCTAGTATACAACAGCAGAGTGTAAAGCAGATCATCCAAACAGTGACACTATCCCACCCACATCAACACTCCTAACTATGGGTGATGCCAATTATTCTGTTGACAAGTTGATGCTTGATGCCAAACCATTCCCTGCCTTGTATCCACCCAATTCCTAGTGCTCCTTGACCCACACTAGCCAACATTGAGGATGCTCCAAGTCCTCCTTCACAACTCATCCATGACACCACCTTCCCTTGCAAGTCCCCCATATTGATTAAGACCAGCCCTTCAGTCCTCCCTGCTTGCCCCATTATTCCACTTTGTTCACCCCTGCCCCCAGACTGTGGGTGCCCTTTGCCCATAGTAGGGTTTGCCAACACCCTGTCTTGCCATAGTTTAATCGAGTGCTTCATAATTCAGCAATTGTCCCCCCCACACACAAACCTTGTGACCCCTGCTTTCCCATACCTGATGCTTGCATCAATCCCATAGTAGGTACAGACTGTGTAGCTATTGCTATTTCATCTTCTGAACTTCCAGTCTCTTCTTCCCGGTCCTCCAGCCATCTTTCACTTCCTAAGTGAACCTGAAATTAATATCCAACAACCACAGTGTGACCTTAATGGTGTATTTTTGAATCCCAGGGTAAGAGTACACCAAATCTATGTCTTTGCCCTATTACCTCCTCCAATTGCTTTGTAACAGCCACCCTTAGTCCTTCATTTCTATCTCCTTTCCAGCATCTCACTCCCTGCAGTGTAGTTGGTAACACAGCCACTCTCTCTCATCCACATAGCTGTGCTGCTAGCCCTTGGGGACTTATTCCTTGATATTCTTGAAGAGTGCCTGCCTCCATGACTTCTACTCTTCTCACTTCTACCTTCAGTCATCTCTCTCCGGCTCTCAATCTCCTTCCTCCTGACACCTTAATGTGTTTTGTTCATGGAGTCACTACCTCCTGGACAATGAACTCTACTTCCCTACTCCTCATGGCTCCTGCTCCTTCATTCAGGGCTGCAGCACTCAGGCAGCTGCTCTTTTGCCTTGTACACTGTACGCCTCTGTAGCCTTTCTTCCTCCAACACAACAGCCCACCACTCCACTTCAAGCACGCTGCCTGCAATCCCTGATGTCCCCCGTAAGGTGAAATGTCACCTTTTTCCAGCCAATCATCCCCTTATATAGTTTTCCTATTACCCATAAACCCCTTCACCCAATTTTTCTTTTCTCCCAATCACGGCCTGTGGCACTGACATGATTTTACTTCTTTTAGGCTTCGCGTCTGGGGAATTCTTATGAGTTTTTATCTCAGAGTGTACATGTTTGAAATGCTTAATATCATCAGGTCAGATGAACATATGAATTTCTATCCCAAATCTCTGTCTTTATCACTGTCATTTTCCTTGGCCCCTTCCCAGTACAATGTACTGTGACAGAAGTTCTCAATTACAGTTTTAACGACCCAACTGTACACAAAGAAGAATATCCTTGTGTGTGTACAACACAAACAGAGGTCATTGACTAGTGTATCAAAAGAAAGTAAATATTGCAAAATAGAAATTATGCACCAGGAATTCTATACGCAGTAATAGGTTAGGCTATGGATATTAGTGTCTAAATATGAGGCTCCAAATAAAAATGGAATTAGAGAGATCTCTCTTACTACAGTTCTCAACTCAAGGGGGAGGTGATAATGTGGAGATCACTTCTCCAGTTCCTATGTTATTCTATTGAGGTTATACCTTAAGGTCTCCAATTTTGGAGAAATCTTAGTGTATTGGATCCATAGAATGTAATAGGAATCAGAGAAGTGATCCCACTCCATCACCACTTTATCACCCATTATTGCATCTCCCCCAAGGTGTCGGGCCTTGCAACACTTTAACACTTATATCCTTGACACCCGACATGAACCCCTTAGCTACAGGTGACGTGCCAGGACCATCACCGTTTTTTCCCCCTTAAGAACCGGTGACAGTCCTAGCATGTCACATACTTTGAGCTTAGAGTGCTCCTGCAGAATCGCTGTAGGCACAAACAGGGTTTGAAACTGACAGCTCCAAGACCTGAGCAGTCTCTCTCAGACCCCAGTTTGTGCTCCCTGGAACCCATCAGTGGTCATGTGTGCCAGCACGCTGACAACTATCAAAATGGACCTTAAGGGAAGGTCACATCCCCAGGCCACTGGTTGTTAAGGGATTAATCTACCTAGAAGCATTTCCAGAAAGCTTCCTCTCCAAAAATGTCAAAGCAGAAAGAGTGTAAAAAAATGTAAAGAAGATAAAATGTAAAGAAAACAGTGCAACAATGTAAAAAAAACCTGACTCTTCAGCACTGCTGCAGGGACACTGCAACACTGTATACAAAGAAACTGAAAGGTCCCGGGAAACAGCAACATAAGTGTAAAAAATAGATGAAGAGGAAAAGAAAATGTATGGGCAATTTGACTTATCCTATAATATAAAAGGCCAAATGTATATTTGTCCAATGCAGTCATGCGCAGTAGAGACTGCCCGAACGTGCAGAATGCTGGCCCGTGTACATGGGCTTTTACACCATTAACGTATAAAGCACTTACAGAATATGCAAAGTCAAAAAGAAGGGTGACTGTCTCTTTAACAAGATAGTTAAAATTTGAAATCAAATATATGCTATTTCCTCCACCCTCTTACTGATGTCAGTAACTGGTACCTAGCAGTTGCACCCTCTATGGGATCTCTAGTTAAAATTACCACCATGATTATGCCCTAGTTGTGAGTGGATTCACCTAATGCACCAGATAGGGAGACAAACTTTGACCTATATGGAGAGTGTAGGAAGGTAAAATGAAAATTGCAAATTTATGAAAGTAACTGTTGCAAGGTTACAGTCCTTTCAAATAATGCTGAACTTACAACCATAAGAGAATTTGAATATGTAAAACTTAACAGCTTCTTTGAAACTTTGGCTTACGATGCAAGTGCTAAACATTTCAAAGGGGAACTTTACCTATAAAATTAGTTGATCATTTAATAGAAGTCCTTCATCATGCCTTAGGACATCTCCCAACTAGCGTCTTGAAAGCTTGAATCCTAAAGCCACCCATTATGCCAAGAAAGATATAATGTCTACTCTACCAGTCTACTGCATTTTCTATATCTAACACTGTACCACACATTGCCAGTATTGGGCTATGCATTATGTTCATATGTGATATTACAGGAACACAGATTAAATTAATTCAACTACAATGTAGTTGTCTTGCATTTTCAAAAGATACTAGATATTGAAGCAACTTAAAATAAATTTAAAGGTGTACAAAAATCACTATCACCACCACATTAAAACAGATTAAAAAAAAAGCACATTGCAAGGTTGGACTAAAATGTTTGTCTGTTTTATAAAAATTCCTGATTAATATGGTGACCTTTAATAAACTGTCAAGTTTTTTCAGTCTCCCCAAATACAGATTTCACTCCCCCCCCCCCCCCCGTCACCTTGCAGAATGCAATAAGTTGCAACTTGGATACACTCATGCACTGGGTACATCCAGCTTGTGGGCTGCTACAGACTGCATATGCAATGTCACTCCTATCTTCCAGCGATTGGCTGACCCACATGGACAATGGCCAATAATATATGGGTAACATACCTCCTTCACTCCAACCATAAATGTGAATGACTGGGGAACACAGGACACAGGAGGTTATAAGGCACGGGAGGCTAAAACAGAACTCAGCCAAGTTGCTTGTGTGGGCACAGCCTTAGTCTACAATACAGTTACAAATCTAAAAAGTAGGAGTGGCTCAGTGTGTTAACTGAATGACTCTGAAGCCATCTCAATTACCATGTCAGTACCTTGGGACCTTAGGCAAGCTAATTTACTGCCTTTTGACTCAGGTATCAAAATTAAGATTGTTATTTCAATTGGGCTCTCTCTACCACAAAATGCTGTGTGTAAAAGTTGGTAGCACTATATAATAAAATATATGTGTATATATATCTATGTGTGTGTGTGTGTGTGTGTGTGTGTATATAATATATATATAAATAAAATGGAATATTATTAATATAAACAACAGCATACAGAAATATCTGACTACGTATGAAGGACACCTACCTAGGAAAGGCCTTCTGATAAACATTTTTCTTTGTATAGTTCCCCTTTAACTTTACACTCTAGTTTAAGCTCTTAAAATTAAGATATCTGATCCGATTTCATGTTTACAACTTACAGAAATATCTGTATAATTTTCCAAAAAACGGAATGACATTTTAAATTGATTTGTGCCAAGACAGTATGCAAACCATGTGTAAAATTACCTCCTCATTTAAGCCACTGAAATGACTTACCCCAGTTTCTCAGTAAAAAAGAAAACAGTCAATAAAAACAAACTAAAATCCCAAATCAACATTTTATTTAATCTGTAAAAAAACATAGCAAAGTTTAACGGCATCAGTGCTACAGGCCCTGTAATGCATGTCTAAGAGTTAAAGGGCGCTCTAGCACAGAGGGGGCAAAGGCCTCACCCCTATCAGTATATGGCTGCAGGGTGCGTTCCAGCTTGGAAAACCCTACCTATCCATGACAGAAGTTGGGTAAGACCTGTTCTGTAATCTGCTCTGCAGAGGACACAGGACATGTGCAACCTCAGTGTACCTAAACGGATCTATGGTGCTGGATCCTATACCTAATCAACCATCAGCACTTCACAGTAACTGACCAGTGGCCATTAGCCAATCATGATGCGTCAAACATCTGGATTGTCATGTAATCAAAAATGTACAACTTCAGAATTAAAATAGTTGTATGCTGCAATAACAAGATTATTGCTTGAGCTACTGACATTATAACTCTTATGCTATCCATCAGAGTACCTGAGGAGTGTCCAGTGCATTGCAAAGCAATGCAATGGCACCTCTGGAGCTGGAAGTGATAGATCTGCAAGTAGCTGTACTAGGTATAAAGTACGAGTGCTATGATGGTTAAAGTAGGTTCTCTAAATACTTTATTCAATGAGCCTAGGAGGTCAGCCAATTAAGATATTCCTGCTTGAATAAAACTAGCAGGGATTTCAATAAAGCATATTCTTGAAACTTTGTCAACAGCAGTCCAGAGTACTCCTAACAGTGCATGATTTCTGGATCTCCATGCCTCAGCACACCTGTACGGAGGCATTAATATCTAGAATCCTGCAATGTTAGGGGTACTTGAAGACCATTGTTGAAAAACGTTGTCCTAGAAGACCAAAAATAAGAACTGCAGACTTGATGCTGCATATACAGTAAATGGCTGCACCACTAGCAGTCACTACTACTGAGCAAAATGGGGGTTGGCAAACAGAGATTTGAATCTAACAAAAAAATCTAGAAGTAAGTCTTCTAGTCAGTTCCTAGATACAGGCTACTCTTATAATTAACGGACACGTTGGGAAAAGCAGACTCTGCTCTTGTTGGATTAGGAAAACACGTTACTACAGCTGCAAAGCACCGCCTGAGCTACCGTGCATGAGATATCCCTTTAAACACTTAGGCCCTGAGGGAGTTAAATACAATGAAATCCTGGTTCTCCCAGAAATGGTTAAACCGAGATATGTCTCTGTGACTTTTCAATGATATAAAAGCCTTAGATTGCAAAATGCCACTCCTGAGAGTATATTCCTAATAGAGTGGGACACTTTATGGCAGAGGGAATTATAAAGAAGCTGAGTCACTTTTATGACCAAGCTGGCCCTTGTCCTGACAAGAATGAGGTTATAAGGTGCAATGAGATTCATGTAGGTGGAGGGAGCAGCGCAAAGTGCTTTCATTCCCTAATTTTATATATCACGTGAGAAAGGGGGATTATTCCAAAGAGCCCAGCTCATTGAGGGCACGTACTGAAATGCAGATAACTTAACACTCTTGTCAACAGAGCACTGCACTCACAGCACACACTCACATGTACTGCTTTTTCAAAAAAGTATCAAAAACGAAAGCTAAAAAGAAACGGAAGGAAGAATAGAAATGTGGCAGCGTTAAAGAAAGGGTTTGCTGGCCACAGCCTGGC
Source organism: Rhinophrynus dorsalis (assembly GCA_037306005.1). Classification (NCBI taxonomy): domain Eukaryota; kingdom Metazoa; phylum Chordata; class Amphibia; order Anura; family Rhinophrynidae; genus Rhinophrynus; species Rhinophrynus dorsalis. Next base: position 190,917,244 of record CM074722.1, read on the forward strand.
TGTGGCACAGGGTTTTGGTCTTGGCACCAGCTCTTCCATATCCCGACCAGCTGAACATTCAAACCGTCTTCCTGGCAGTCAGGACTCTGACTATGGAGCCTACTCCTCCCACTGCCAAAGCCTGTAGAGAAGGTAAAAGGTTAAATCAGTAAAACTACTTATACTTGATATTCAGTCACTGCCACTATCATGTAATAACAGCGTATACACCTATAGCTTTTAATATGAGCCACCAGTAGACTATTCAGACAGATCAGACAAAGTTCAGTTTTTAACTCTGAGTATGCTAGAGAGGGATCCAACACATTGTGTTGCATGGTAAAAAGCTTATTCTGTAGTTAAATATGTATTGTTATATAACAGGTATTTAAAAAAAAAAAAAGAAAAAAAAAAATATTCCATTTTAGAGTGGGATACATAAGCACCCCCATCCCCAGCTGCTGCTAGCCACTTGAGACTAAAGAATGATAGTGTAGCAATAGCCAATGGATGCCGACCCCCTGATCCAGTCTTACCAAACATGGAAGACATTATTAAAGAAACACTAACCAATTATAATAATAACCCTCCACTCACCTTAATCTGGACAGAAAATCCTAAACCACTATGAACAAGTTCTATGTGGATTGCCCTTCCAAAATGCATTTTAATTAGCCCTATATCAAGTTCACAGGTCTGTACACTTTTCTTGGTTGCAAGACTCCAGGCCATGAAACCCCTCCCCCTGAAGCATTCCCTCCTATGAAGTCTTCAGCTGGAGTATTTTGAAATCCTGGAATACATCAACCAAGAATCATGTCCAGGTCCTTAGGCATACTATCCATTTCTGGTTATTGCGTCACAGTTGCCATTAGGATTTTGGGCCCAGATTAAGTGGGGGATTATTACTGGGAGGTGTTCGCATTCCTTTAACCCTTGATTGTCAGAGCAGTGTGCAACACATTGCTTTGCAATGCACTGTGTACCCCTCTGGCACTCAAAGAGTTAAGCCCTAAACAAGGATGGAGAGATCTGCAGCATGTACACAATATTGTATAAGAGAATTGCAGGAATGGAGGCTTGTGTGCTGTTACTTCTATGTAAAAGTTACATTTGACAGCACGTATGGAGGAGTTTTGTGGCTACGGACTATAAAAAGCCATATAGAAGGGGCTCAGAGAATGGCGGCTCCAAAGTAATCTTACAGAGGACGTGGGAGGAAACACAGATTTCTATATACAGCAGCTAGGGAGACAAAAGCAGCTTTGTAACTTCACTCTTTCACACAGCTTTAATCGTAAGCACTTTAACTACCCACCTACTCAGAGAACACTGCCCACTGTTCTTCACTGAGGCACGGATAAACATGCTATTAATATATAAATACATCCTTGCCAATTAACCATTTGAGTGCCAGAGAGGTACACAACTGTCCTGTGTAATAAAGTACAGATACAGGAGAGGATCATGGGGGGTTTCTTTTAGTAACTCGTTCTGCTTCTGCGCTTTTCTGCCGAGGCTTACAGTGCAGTCCAGGCTTAATTGGCAGTGCTGCTCCCAGGAGAATGGATCTACTGATAGGACAGCTATGAGATGATAACTTCCCTTTAAACGCTACAGCCTTCAACTGATTGTATTTTTACATTGCATGGTGCCACCTCTACTCTTTATATGCCCCTGCCCCAAGACCCCACTGTTTCCTGGCACAGAACAGAAAATACCTGTGCTGGAGTATGTAAACCGATAACATTTTTAATATGTTAGCTTGGAGCATATGATATTGTAGGTGTTAGTGCTTTTATAACCCTTTCACTGTCAGAAGGGTAACCATCCAATGCATTACCAAACATTGTGTTGATTACACTATGACACAGAAAGGGTTAATAAAAAAATAAAAAAAAACAGTTGCATACCCCTCTGGCACTCAAAGGGTTAAACCCAGTTCACAGTGTGTGAAAGCTTACACAGATACAACAGGGAGCTCTGTCTATCCTTTATCTGGACTTCACACTATTCACCACTGAGGGAAGTGAAGCGTATGATTTAATATTTTACACATAGACTTTGATGTAGTGTGTGTTTTTTCATTAACCCTTTCTGTGTCATAGTGTAATCAACACAATGTTTGGTAATGCATTGGATGGTTACCCTTCTGACAGTGAAAGGCTTATAAAAGCACTAACACCTACAATATCATATGCTCCAAGCTAACATATTAAAAAATGTTATCGGTTTACATACTCCAGCACAGGTATTTTCTGTTCTGTGCCAGGAAACAGTGGGGTCTTGGGGCAGGGGCATATAAAGAGTAGAGATGACACCATGCAATGTAAAAATACAATCAGTTGAAGGCTGTAGCGTTTAAAGGGAAGTTATCATCTGATAGCTGTCCTATCAGTAGATCCATTCCCCTGGGAGCAGCACTGCCAATTAAGCCTGGACTGCATTGTGAGCATCGGCAGAAAAATGCAGGAGCAGAACGAGTTACTAAAAGAAACCCCCCCATGATCCTCTCCTGTATCTATACTTTATTACACAGGACAGTTTCCTGTCCTCAAAGATGAAGATCCCCATAGATAGATTAACAGCCAGACACAGCAGGTTTATGGGCAATGTGCACACATACTGGAAGTTAACTTTAAAGTGTTAGTAATGTCCAAAAAAAGAGCTTAAAAAGCTGAGCTATATGCAAAAAAAAAAAAAACCGCTATGGTTTAAGAGATACAGGCTTTAAAGTTCGCTGTCTCCTACTGACAGCTGTAAAGCTGTCAGCAGGAGATTCGTGTCGGTCGACATGGTGGCGCTTGAGAAGTGCCGAGATCTCGTTACTTACAAGGAATCCCATCATTAGAATGGTCTAAAACGTGTACCTGGTGTTCAAGCACATGTTTTATACCATTCCAATGATGGGATTCCTTGTAAATAACAAGATTGCAGCACTTCTCAAGCGCCACCGCGTCGACCGATACGAATCTCCTGCTGACAGCTTTACAGCTGTCAGTAGGAGACAGCGAACTTTAAACACCTGTATCTCAAACCATAGAGGTTTGAGAGATACGGTTTTTTGCATATAGCTCAGCTTTTTAAGTTCTTTTATATGCAAAAAAACTTTTTTTGGACATTACTAACACTTTAAGGCTGTGAGAGACAGAGGTCTGATTTGCATAGCAGGCAATACCAGAAGGCTGTCAGGAGCTGTAGTGTGGTTGATCAGAGCAGCCCCAGACTTTTTGTTACTAAATCTGCTCCCATTGGAACACACTTCATAAAACTTGATAAATAAACCTGCTGGGGAATTTCTGACCTGACATCACTTCCTCATTGAAATTCAGTCATCAAGCACTGTAGTACTTATGATCTGTACTGAAAAACAGAATAGTTCCACGAGACTTATAGGGCCTTATGCACAAAAGAAAAGAGGAGCAAGTCTGGGGCAAACAAACTGTGCCAAAGGGGAGAACTAAAATGTTCTATTCATTTAAATGGGGCTTTAATCCCTTGAATGTTATGCAGGTCTCCAACATATTGCTTTGCATGCACATGAAAATCAATGGGAATTTTGGAAACTTATTTTAGTCCCCTATGATGGTGGGTGGTTTGCCCCAGAATTGTGCATAAGGCCCATACAATAGTCCATATAGGATTCATCAGGCCTCACACTATAACTTTAAAGGGATTGTAATGTTTCACAAAAAAAGCAGCTCTGATTAATCTTCATAGTATTTGGGGCCGTGGAAAGTGTTATTTCAATACTGTCCAAGTTGTAGTTCAAGAGCAATTGAATGATAAAATATCCCCCACCCCTTTTACTGATGTAATACTGCTCACCTCTGAGCAGCAAGACTTTCCTGATGAATGGCAGAGAAGGACAATCTTCATTCAGCATAAGGAAAAACCTGAAAAACCTGTCCAAGGGGCAGGGTTTTCCTTATGCTCATCGTAAGAAGACTGTCTCTTGCTGTGAACTGTCCGGTCAAGACACTAGATTCCACATCTGAGGGGAGGCGGTTTACACTAAGGGGCATAATTTATCATTTAATTAATGTTGAACAACAACTTTGACAGTATTGAAAATAACACTCTCCATGGCCCAAATACTATGAAGATTTATCGGAGCTGCTCTTTTTGTGAAACATTACTATCACTTTAACACAGATGACAGAATTATATTTTATAGAGCAAACTCACCAACTGAAAGGGCTTATTTTTATGCATATACAGCACAAGTTTACCTCCATAATATGGTCATGACAGTCTTATGGAGTCATTCAGGAGAGAAATAATAAACTTGAGCCTTTCAGCACATCAGGGAATGTAAAATGGAAAACAACTGGAAACTAAAAGCAAAGCAGTCATAAATTCCAATCTACATCACTTGACTGCCCTTGAAAGATTGCAGTTATAAACTATAACACCTTCCTAACTTCAAGAGCATTTCAAAAAGCAATGGAGTAAACTCCATGGTGCAATGGCATGCTGGGGCACATGAAGAAAGAGGAAAGCAAAGCTCTTTTGTGACAACCCGGGCAGCTTCTTCAGAGGAAACAATTTAACAATCATATTGATTTAAAAGATGCTTTTAACCCATTAGTTGCTAGGTCTCAATCGCACAACATGGCCAGTATATTTTAATCTTAAAATAAAGACAAATATAACTACTGCAACTAACCTGAATTATGTTCCCTTTCCCACTATGGAAAGATCAATGTATAAGAAGACATGTTTAGGCCTAGGGTCACAGACTGACAGGGACATCAAGATGTCAGGAGACAAAACATCATGAATATGTCCCTCTTAGTTATGGGATTCTGGAATAATGATGGAAGAGGCAGCTGCACCCAGTCTCATGGTAGTTACCGTTTGAGAGGCTGAGCACTGTGTCATTGGCAAGTGTGTGAATATTACTTTTTGTCTTTATGGAAAAGGAGCAGGATGTGTGGCAAAGTGTATTTAGGAGGTACATGCATTTTGTTGGTACTGGGACAGCAGAAAGCCTAAATACTTTGTTGGGTGTAAAGCAATCTCACACAGCAATATGATTTTTCCAGTTAGTGATGTAATTCCATGCTCACCTTCTCGTGCCATTGCAAAAGGACAGCACTGCTGTTGTCGGATGGGCACTCAAAGCCCTTATAGATGTATTTCATTAACAGGTCCACATCATTTTTGTCCAGTGACTGAACAGCCTTCTCTATTTCGCTGGCTTTGAAAGATATCAGAACTTTCAGTACCAGACTCTCAGCTCTATCCTGTAACAAAAGCAAACTCCATGATCAGACAAGTATTACATCAATTAAATTATCTGTATGGTATAAGGGTTTATATTCAGGAAGATTACAAGGATCTATTGGAGAGCATCAACTGCACCACTGGGAAGAAAAAAAATCCCCAGTTTCCCTTGATTTAAATGGGGCTTTGATCTTATTGAATACTGTAGAGATCTCCAAGCACTGCAAAGCAATAAGTTGAAGACAGCTTTAGCCCCATCTAAACCAATCAGTATTCTCAACTCTCCCCTATGGTGAATCTAGTTTGCCCTAAAATGTATCCTCTTTGAAGGCTATTCTTGCAATATTACTGCAAAATAGTTTTTAAAATATAGTGCAACAGAACTGATCCTTAACCCCCAGAGTGCCAAAATGTCTGTTACATTCTCTCCCATCTCCAATCTCCATGAATCCCTGGGGGCTTTAGTGGGTGCATGTGTGGCGATATCTCAAGATTGTGATGGAAGCTCCAGTGTGGGACATGGAGGCCTGCAGCACTAGTCCAGTGCGTGCCATGGTGTGTTAGGAGACATCATCCACACCTAACAATCACTTTAAAAAGTTCTGCCTATTAATTAAAAATGAAAAGTCTACTTATATATTTATTTATTTATTTATTTTAATAGAAGTGGTCAGCTATCAAAATCCTTTCCTCAGTGGGAGCTTCCATTTTGAAAGGATCACATGATTATTTCTCCTTATCAGTTTTTTTCAGCACTCTGGTGGTAACGGATAGGTTGTAGCAGCCTAAGAAGGTGGAGAGAGGTGATTTTCTGGACATGTGAATAACTCATTATGCAGCTTTATATGACTAAGTCAGAGACCAAAGCTCTGCTGATGGTAGATTCTCCAACTTTTAAGTAATTATTTGGTAGCAATAATTAGAAATATTAACCTGCTTGAAGAACAAAAAACACAAGGTATATATCAGTGGTTCTCAGCCAGGGTGCAATGGCACTATGGTGTGCCAAAGGCACCAGCTTAAGGTGACACTTTTTCCCATAAAGACTTTAAGAAAAATGTAGAATATTGACTTAAAAAGTATATTTATCGATATTACCAAGCACAAGATGTTTATTTTTGTTATCAGAGTAGTGAGGCCCAAGAATAACTATGTTTTTATGTATTTGTCCAGACTGCATTTTAGGGGTGCCTTGAGCCAAAAAAGACTGAGAACAATTGGTATAACAATTGTTTAAATAGATCCATTTAAGGATACTAAAACATGTGTAGGCATGATGTCTCCCAAGAAGTCATTAGCACTCAAAGGGTTATTTATTCACTTAACATTATATTTAATATTTACCTTTGCATCCTAGCCAGTATTTTACAGGAAAGTCTGTTAAACAGATATTCTTGCTTTATCTAAAGGTATTCTTTAAGGATGTAATATCCCCCCCTCCCTTTTCTCTGTCATCAGCTGCTTCTACAAGTGAGGGGGCACATCCTCTTGATTGACTGGTTGCCATGGAAACTAGACCAGGCGCTCTATCACATGGGATGAAATTTGTGTCAGCATTTTTAATGAACCCAGAGTACTGACTGCATTTTAGTTAGTGCTCATGATGCATTAAATCTATTCAACAAGTGAACGAGATCAGGTTGCCATAGTGAATAAGTTATTTTGGTTGACCGATTGAGGCAGCCCTTTTACTGGAGAAGGGGCTGACGTCAGAGAAATGTGTGCAAGGGGGAAATATTAAATTGTTAAACTATGGAGAAATAGAGTGATTGACGGTCATGCATCAATACTTTATAATGCAACACAAAATAAAAACATGAATATCCTTTTAAAATTCAAATTTGAATCACTAGAAATAATATAACAGCAATAGGAGTGCTGATGCATTTTTAGCAGTGGTTTCAATGCTAATCACCTAAAAAAGCAATGAATGGTTACAGGGCCCACCTTCATAACTGAAACATTATAGCGTTCAAATTAAGGCTCTCAAAAGGCTTCATATCAATTACCTTCTTTTAATCTTTTAATACAAGTTCGAGTAAACATATTAACAGATATAACTGACACCTGTAACAAGGAAACTTGTCTAGGTACAGTCTTCCATTAAGCAGATTAAGAGACACTTATTTCTTTGGCTAGAAGACATAGTGACAGTGCTTCCTAGTTCAGAAATTACTTTTCATAATACATTGCACATTTTGAGGCCACTTAGGAGTAGTCAGTTTTTCACAATTATCTGAATTTCACGGGGGCCTTTAACTTCAGCTGATTTACTTTTTCTTATGCCCACTTCCTCCTTTAAACCTCTAATTGATAAACAAAAGCCAGCCATTTGCAGACCTGGAACTTTTAGTGAGTGTTCACTATGAGATACAGAGCCAATGGTAGTATCGATCCATAGCAGGGCAGAGCCTAGAGCCATCCACTCCATGCAGCCATCTTTGCTGCCTTTTTCCAGAAGCCTCATGAGACTAATTTCTGGTATGTCGCAAACTCTTCTGGAATTAAGCATTTAGTATTCCTCTGTTGTATGCTTAAACCTTGATTACCAATGGGGTGTGTAATGGATTGCAGAGCAAACCTCTGGTACTCAAGAGGTTAATAGCTATGCTACTACAGGTGTCAATAAAACATGTTGGAATAATGATGTGTAGGCCTTTGTGGCAGTACAGAGTATTTTAAAATTATGGTCACGTGACAGCGGCATAAAACTGGGGTACGCTCTTTCCATACTAATTCAGTCACGTGACTTCTGAAATTAAGGTTTCAGAGATGGGACTGGGGGCATTTAGTGTAATTTTTTAATGCCTACAAGATTTGCTTTTTTAAAAGCTTGGCAATACTATTCCTTTCACTCTTCTGAAACACTGGCACCAATGGAGAAAAAGTTATTGGCACTAAAAAGGTCAGCATGTCACGAAGCAATGTAGGCAACGCTAGCATCCAAGGGGTTAAAGGGATAGTAATGTTAGCAATAAAGTATATCTCTGAGTCTTCTTTATAGTAAATTTAACACACTGTGCTAGGTTTAGCAACTTACTTTTCTGTAAGTCAAAAGATATTAAATGTAGAAAGATCCCCCTCCCTCCCCTTCTGGCCACGTCGCGTTGCATCTCTGTCTGGTCCGGATGGATGCAGCAAGGGACAAACTTCAGTAAGCAAAGGAAAATCCTGCCCTCCTCCAGCAAGGGGGAAGTGTTTTCCTCATAATCACTGAAGTTTGTCCCTTGCTGCATCCGTCTGATCCCGGAACCAGATTGAAGATTCAGTGGGAGATGTCCAGGAGGGGGATCTCTCTATATTGAATACCTTTTGAACTATAGAAAAGTAAGTTGGTAAACATAGAGCAATCTGTTACATTACAAGGAAGACTTGGCTATCTACTTTATTGCTAACATCAGGGTGGATTTAAAAATCTGAATTTTTTTAAATTTAAATCGGATTTTTTTTTTTTTATTTAAATCAAATTTATTTTAATGAAATGCTTTTGGAGGAAAAAAAACAAAGATAGTTTTCTATTTAAGATACATTATAGTTAAAAGGTTATTCAGCATGAAAAAGAGCTTAGTTATGTACCTGAGGCTGTATAGTCATGCAATTATATTTTATGTTATATTTTGTTATATGTTCCAAATATGATTGATTAATCTATTGAACTAAAATCAGTTCTGATATTGTTGTTTTACTAATCTGACAGGTTATATTTTAAATATGATTCCTTCACCTGGTTGCAAATATTGATGGTTTTAACTACCAGCAAGAATGACTTTTTGCATTTAAAAATCATGATTTAAATCAAAGCCTACTGACTAGTGATTTATATCCACTTGATTTAAATCAAACCCACCCTGGCTAACATTACTATCCCTTTAAGGCAGTGGTTCTCAACTCCTGTCTTCAGGACCCACTAACAGGCCAGGACTTAAGGATTTCTTTGCTAGAGCACAGGTGTGGTGATCAGAGGCGCATTCACACTGAATAACTCACCTGTGCTCTAACAAGGAAATCATCAAATCCTGGCCTGTTAGTGGGTCCGGAGGACAGGAGTTGAGAACTACTGCTTTAAAGGAGCAGTAAACTTTTTTCATGAAAAAATATATATTGTAGGAATTTTCCTACTGAGTAAAATAAGGGTACTCCCACTGCCTAGAGATTTATATTTCCAGAGTTATTACAGTTTAAACCATGATTTTTTTACATTAGCAGTGCCCTCTAGTGGTCAAATTCTAATTAGATTTACTGTTAGATTCTAATGGAGAGGAAAGTCAGAAAAGTCAGTAACATACAATTCTCCATAGAATGTGATAGAAACTGCTTGTCACTTCCTGTCAGTTAAAACTATCAGGAAGTAAACACAGTAAATTCACTTCCTGATTATTTAAACTGCTATACAATTTGAATAAGACATCTGACAGAGATGGGATTGACTTTGTTTTATTCAGCAGGAAATGCTCTGTAAAATATGTGCTTTCATAAGAAACAGCTTACTGCTCCTTTAAGGAATATGTAACTATGAATTACTAGCCAGTAAGGAATCTGTATCAAAAATTATGTTGGCAATGTTGGAATTATTGGCAAAGAACTTTTGACCATTAAATAAGTGTTTGTACAGTGATCAATAATAAAGAACTACCACACAATTGATTAAAGAGGAACTACCACCCCAACACAATGTACTCTCTAAGTATTTGTCTTCCTAGCATTACTAGCAATCCATATACTAGCTAATAACGCTAGGAAGACAAAGACGTAGAGAGTACATTGTGTTGGGGTGGTAGTTCCCCTTTAAAAAGCTTGCACATTAAGGAATCAATGACCACAAATGTTTAAACATCAAAGTGATCCTATCATTTCTAATATCCTAATACACTGTTCCAATTTACTGGGGATAGTACAGAAAGTCTAATAAAACCATTAGCTGTGCAATTTCTTCCACTATAAATAAAACCAGAACATAAGTACCACCCTTGCTTGTTTCCCTTTTTTTGTCTGTAGAAGTAGACATTTTGGTCTGAGCTTCCTCCCTCACCACATCCAGGTTTTTTCCCTCCCAGCCAGTCTTGCAAAGTTATTCACTACTCCATGCCTGGAGGATTTTACTCCTGAAACACTTTGTTAAAACAAACATTTGTGATTTTATATACCATGGTTTTTCTTCCCCCCACCTCCATATACACATACTTGTGTGTAGTGGAGGGACACTTTCAGATGGCTGTGCCCAGGTCACGGAGATGAATTTTGGAAGTGGAGCAATGGATTATGGAAGAGAATGTGACTGGTCTGATCTAAAAGTATAAGTGAATGAGTGGATACAAAGAACTGCAATACTACCCAACCGTAATGCAGCTAGGAAAATGTAAATGTTATGCCTAAGGAATATTGAAATTAAGGACTGATGTCACCAGAAAAGGGGGTGATCTTTAACAAAATACTTAATCTCCATATTCCAGAAGCAAAATACCAGAAAGTACTGTATTTGCAAAACATAATTATCTTCTGGTGATGGAAAATGTATTCTCCATAACAGGCTCTCTATAAGGTAACAGATCCACCTTAAAAGTGCAGGAAACTAAGGTACTCTACTAAGTAATAACACAGCTGGAAGACCATCTTCTTCTACAGTGTAAAATACTATGAGGAAGTGTAAAGTTATGTCATTCATACTGCTGGATACCATTAAAGTGGAAGTTAACCTCTTATTAATTGCAAATTCAGCAAGTGCTTAACAATTCAAACTGCCTATACATTTTTTATTATTCTTTATTTTTGAATTATATTTTTATATCCTTGACAGTAAGCTCCTCAAATTTCTTTTTCTAGAGAGCTTTCTGTCAGGGACTGTGAAAGCAGGGACAGTGATACAATGTAAACACAACCCCTGCAGAAAAAATATTGCCTGAAGTCTATTAATTACAGAACACTCAGTGACGCAGAGATAGAGTTACGCTGTATCACTACCATTGCTTTCACAGTCTGACAGAAAGCTCACTGCCAGGGACATAAGCTTAAAAAAAATGTAAATATATCATACACACACACACACACACACACACACACTAATGAATGCTGTACAGCATTGCCAGTTGGATTCAGCGTGCCATGCATGTTAGGAAACTGCTGCAGTGCTTTTCACAGGGGTGGCTGGGGGACTGGAGGAAAAATCAACTTCCCAGAGAATCTCGCTGCATTCATTTTGACACGAGCGGTCAACACGACTTCACCCTCCCCAACCACTCATGTCAAAATTACTGCCCCATCGGTGGATGCGGGTGCATGCCGACCCCCACGAAAGGGAAGGACGGAGAACCAGAAACAGATTTTTTTATTATATACCAGTTGAACAGCCCGTTACACGGGCCACAGTGCCACTGCCACCCGGTCGCGGGGCAGTCACGTGCAGTAGAGACTGCCCGCGCCACGGCCGCGGCGCGGGCAGTCTCTACTGCGCATGACTGCACCACGCGTAGAAGTGTCTACTGCGCATGGCGCGGCGTTACACACGATTTAGCGAATTATTATATAGGATAAGTTATTTAAGGCAATTTAACTTTACATATCGTTCACTTGCAGAATATGTAAAGCCAAAAAAGAAAGGTAGACTGTCAGTTTAACCAGGTTGAGGAAGTAGAGACAGCATGTTCCTCTCTGTTTAGTATATGACTAACAGCAATACCTTCACCACAAAAACCAGCCAAAGCATGAGATGGGGGATGAATCAAAATACGCAAAATGTTCATAGATAGTTTCAAAAGTTTAACAGCCTTGTATGTTAGATCTACAGTTCATGTTCTGAACCCTATTTCTATTAAAACAATCTATTATGTTTTACAGAACTAGGCAAGAAATAATTTTGAAAGAAAGAAAGAAAGAACATGATCTCCTCTATTCTCAATAACTAAAATCCACTGGCTGTGCTGAAAAAAAATAGATGCTGTATGCAGGAAAATAAGTTACTGATACAAGTAAAAGATGTTTCAGTCTAACCAGAGTTCCACAACTTCAGTCCCCTTAAAGGGATAGTAATGTTTTGTTTCAGCTCAGGTTAATCCTTATAGTATTTGGGCCGTGGAGATAGTTATTTCACTACTGTCCGAGTTGTAGTTAAAGAGTAATCGAATGGTAAAGTATCCCCTTCCCGTCCCTTTTACTGATGTAACACTGCTCACCTCAGAGCAGCAAGACTGCCCGGATGGATCGCAGAAAGGCACAATCTTCAGTGAGCATAAAGAAAACCTGAAAAACCTGTCCAGGGGGGAAGGGTTTTCCTTATGCTCACAGTAAGAAGATTAGCCCTTGCTGTAAGCTGTCTGGTCAAGTGACCAGATTCCACATTTGAGGGGAGGTGGCTTACACTAGGTAAAAGGGGCGGGAGAGGGATACTTTATCATTCAATTACTCCTGAACTACAACTCTGACAGTACTGAAATAACACTCTCCATGGCCCAAAATACTATGAAGATTAATCTGAGCTGCTTTTTTTGTGAAACATTATCATCACTTTAACAGAACAGGGTTTGAAAATATCTTCATCTGAATACTGATGTTTGGTGACATTTAACCCTTTGAGTGCCAGACAGGGGTGTAATATTTTGCTTTGCAATGTATTGCTCACCCCTCTGGTCCTCAAGAAGCTAATCCTTTAGAACAAATCAGCTATGACCATGAAGGCATATTCCTTAAAATATTCATAGGGACTAGTGTTGAGAAAACCTAGTCTAAATCACATTTAGCAACATGTGGGTTATGCACTACTAAGACAATGATGGACATGGGAAGACAAGATAATGTCTCTAGCATAACACAAATACACTATTTTCACCTCAAAAAACACACAGCGTTTTTTTGTGTCAGAGCATACCCACCTTTACACTTTTCCACCTTAACCCCTTCAGTGCTAGGAGTCACAAGATCCACCCTAGCAATCTACTTTTTTCAACCACTATTCAGACTTTTTAAAGTGGAACTAACAGCAGTCCACATGCATCATAAAAGTAAACGCATTAATGCCAGGTTATATGAATTAGTTAGTAATTGGTGGCAGGTGGAAGTATCTGGTTGACATGCCAGTCTGCACAGTCTAAACTGTAATAACTGACTAACAAATAAAGGTAAATATCTCATAAACTACTGTTTTAAATAAATATGGCTAACAAATATAGATTTTGAAAGCGCTTTCAAAAATGACCTATTTGTTTGGTCATGTTGTGGAGCATTAGTCTCACCGTAGTGCATCACAGTCCTGATGTGCAAGATTATATATGTGACATTGTGTTGGCATGAAGTCCAAACAAGCTATGGTTCACACTTTGGGTCAAAGGTGAACAAAAATATACATACAAAATCTTTGGTACCAGTTAGGAAGTTTGCGAGAAATCGAATAGATGGGTTTATATATATGCATGTATGTAAAATCACTCCAAAATGTAGGAGCCAGAAATATGATTTGATTAACCCCAGCTCCCAGACCCCTGGGGCTTCCCACATCTCACCTTAGAAGATTGGTTCTTGGTATTAATTGGTGGGTTCTTCAGAGCAGCCTGCAGAGCCCCCATCATGTTACCTGTAATGTAGTGTTAAGGAAAACACATATTGGCCTGAGTCAGGGGCTACTATACCAAAGGGAGACATCCAATTACCCTTTTAAAGGGCAACTATCACTCCAATTATGCACAATCAGCAGACCTACTTACTTGAAAGCACCTTCTAGAATTCATGTGGTTGAAACCCCCATTTAAGTCAATGACATTTTTTTATGAAAGAATACCTCCACTCTTCTTTGTTCCTATAACCCACTAATATGATAGATAGATAGATAGATAGATAGATAGATAGATAGATAGATAGATAGATAGATACATACATACATACATACATACACACACATTGCCATTGGTTATCGATGGGGTTTTTAACCACTTTAATACTGTAGAGTTCTTCAGCTCACTGAGAAGCAGTGAGTTGGTGACCTCTAACATTCAGTGGGTTATTTTAGAAATACTGTGCGCTCTAACAGACACCAGCACCACACACTTTGTAGTCATCTACAGAAAGTATATATGGGAACTGCTACAAGGAACTAAGCAATGCAGTTACCATAATGTAGGGGCCAGCTGAGCACCACTTACGTGTTTATGCATATAATCTACCAGTAAAATTTATGAGCCAGAGGAAAAATTTTAGGAGACCTGGCTCCCAGGATTTCTCCACTGCTACTATAGAGAGATATTAAATTCTGCATGGCCTGCATTGTTAACCCTTTCTGTGCCAGAGGGCTTTGTAATATGTTGCTTTGTAAATAAAACAAAATAAATAAATCACATTTTGATCATCAAAAAGACAACTCTCAGCACAAAAACAACTCTTCAATCCACAATATCTACTGCTACTGATAAATATCTGTATATGTTTCGTCCTGAAATTGTGATTCTACACAACAAGAAAATGAAAGTTAGAGCTGTTTTGAATCTGGCTGACACTTATTGATCCCAAACTAAAGGGGAGATTATCTGTCACTGCCCACATACTAAGGGAGAAGGGACACAGTTTATATTTACTGATGATACCAATGGGAATGAGCCAAGTGTAAAATGCTAAACATGCAAAGCTTCCATTCTCTCCAAGTCTGAGACACCCACTTCCTGCATTCCTAAATCCCAAGCAAGACGAAGCATGCCTCAGCCAAGCAGAACACTGTGTAGGTATCGATAACAGTCTATGCCAGAGGTTATCAACCAAGGTATATAAGTGTACAAAAATGCTAGTGGTGAGTAAACTGGCTCAAAGTACAAAACACTGTATTGTATCCACCCAAGATAGCCTGTACAGAAGGCACATGGAAAATTTTTATAGTCTGGAGCTTTGTTAACCCTTTGGCTGCCAGAGGATGTGTAACACATTATGAAGCAATACATTGCGTAACCCTCTGGCATTCAAAGGGATAAAATGAAACATGTCTGCTAAAGCAAAATAGATGTGCATACAGAAGCAATAATACAGAGCTAGGCAAACTCTTACTTCCCTTAAATACACCCTTTATATTTAGCAGGTTCCTCTTTGAGATGACACTCAATAATGTGTCTTACACACAAACAGGCCTATCTGACAATACAGCACACTATTATATGCAGTAGACTTGTCTTTATAACAAGGTATTCTCATTATTTCTAGCACTGCATGTTTACAAAACAGACTCCTTTCACACCATGAGGCATATTATACTAACAGTAACTGGAGGTTAGGCACTAAGTTGTGATAAAGAGGAGATAATATAGGAACTAAATAGTTGCTCAATGGAGAAGTTATTCTATGGAGCCTATGCACTAACATCTCAAGCTGGAGAAATTGTGTTACATAGGTTCCTACAGAATAGCACAGGAATTGCAGTATTTTCCCAAAAGAGAAGAAAGAACGAGGGACTGCCTGGGAGCGAGTGACCTTAAGGTGCTCGCCCGCAGGCACGTCCAAAATAGGGGCAGTGGGGCCCCAGCGTCTCATGAAGGAGAGAGAACAAGGGAATGTGGGATGCTGGGCCTCCACTGCCGGCAGGAAAAGGTGGGGGCGTGGTTTGACACTTAGGCAGGTAAGGAAGGTATAAAAGGTGAAGCCAGCCAGGCTGGCCTCAATATTACTAACCTTTCTCAGCTTTGTTTCCCACCCACCCTACCCAAGCAGTTTGCAAAGAGGCTGGAGGACCACCAGGAAAGAAAAATGTCAGGGAAGTCGAAAGGAGAAGATAAAAGACAAAGGGGGTGGCAATGCGGCATTCCCTAGCCAAGGGTTAGGTTAAACACCCTAGAAGGCTCCGGTGGTGCGGGCCTAACTGGGAATGGACTCTGTGGTCAGGCACGTTGATGGCTAACAGACAGGGCCGGACTGGGAATAAAAACCAGCCCTGGAAAAAATTGCTGACCAGCCCCATAGCATTGCGTCATTATACTAGTCCCATAGCATAATGGCATTTTTTTCTTGTTTATAAAAGGGGAAAACACGCATTTTAAAAGACATCTGAATGCCACCAGAACAATAGAGATTTATATATATATATATATATATATATATATATATATATATATATGTGTGTGTATATGGTTGACAGTGGCACACACTGAAATTTAAAATAAATCATATAACACTTTATAGTATGGCAGTGCACGTCCCATAAAGGTAAATATAAAAATGTACTCAGCCTAGGGTATCCCCAACAGCAGTTGGTATCCCCAACAGCTGTTCCTCTCTGCTGTTGGGGATACCCTAGGCTGAGTACATTTTTATATATATATATATATATATATATATATATATATATATATATATATATATATATAGATATATATATATATATATATATATATATAGATATACACATACACACCACCTCTTGACTCTCGATTCCCCTCTTTTTCCTCTTTCTCCCACTCTTCATTCCCACCTTTTGCTTCGTTCTCCCCTCTTGACTCTAGCCCCCACCTTTTGCCTTTTTCTCTTCCTTTTGATCCCCCTTTCACCCCTTCCTTGACTCTTGATCCCACATTTTGCCTCGCTCCCCTTCTTGCCTCTTTCTCCCCCTCCTGATCCCCCCTTCTTTTGCCTCTTGGTCCCTCCCTCCTTTTGCCTCTTGATTGCCCCTCATTTCACCTCATGATCCCCCCTCCATTTGCCTCTTTTTTCCCCACTCTTGACCCCCCTCTGCCTCTTTCCTCCTCTTGTCAAGTTGCCTCTCTTTACCCCTCTTGATTTTTCTTTCGCCATTCTCCTCCTCTTGATCCCTCTCTTGCCTTAATCCAGCCTTGACTCTTGTCTTCATCCCCCTTTTGCCATTTTCTCTCCCTCTTGCCTCTCTCCCCCTTTCCTGATTCACCCCTTTTGCCTCTCTCTCCCCCTTTTGCCTCTCTCCCCCATGTACTTCTCTCTCTCCCCTTTTGCCTCTCTCCCCCATGTACTTCTCTCTCTCCCCTTTTGCCTCTCTCCCCCATGTACTTCTCTCTCTCCCCCTTTTGCCTCTCTCCCCCATGTACTTCTCTCTCTCCCCCTTTTGCCTCTCTCCCCCATGTACTTCTCTCTCTCCCCCTTTTGCCTCTCTCCCCCATGTACTTCTCTCTCTCCCCCTTTTGCCTCTCTCCCCCATGTACTTCTCTCTCTCCCCCTTTTGCCTCTCTCCCCCATGTACTTCTCTCTCTCCCCCTTTTGCCTCTCTCCCCCATGTACTTCTCTCTCTCCCCCTTTTGCCTCTTTCTCCCCCATGTACTTCTCTCTCTCTCTCCCTTTTGCCTCTTTCACCCCCATGTACTTCACTCTCGCTCCCCCTTGTGCCTCTTTCACCCCCATGTACTTCACTCTACCCCTTGTGCCTCTTTCACCCCATGTACTTCACTCTACCCCTTGTGCCTCTTTCACCCCATGTACTTCACTCTACCCCTTGTGCCTCTTTCACCCCCATGTACTTCACTCTCTCCCCTTGTGCCTCTTTCACCCCCATGTACTTCTCTCTCCCCTTGTGCCTCTCTCCCCCATGTACTTCTCTCTCTCCCCCTTTTGCCTCTCTCCCCCATGTACTTCTCTCTCTCCCCCTTTTGCCTCTCTCCCCCATGTACTTCTCTCTCTCCCCCTTTTGCCTCTCTCCCCCATGTACTTCTCTCTCTCCCCCTTTTGCCTCTCTCCCCCATGTACTTCTCTCTCTCCCCCTTTTGCCTCTCTCCCCCATGTACTTCTCTCTCTCCCCCTTTTGCCTCTCTCCCCCATGTACTTCTCTCTCTCCCCCTTTTGCCTCTCTCCCCCATGTACTTCTCTCTCTCCCCCTTTTGCCTCTCTCCCCCATGTACTTCTCTCTCTCCCCCTTTTGCCTCTCTCCCCCATGTACTTCTCTCTCTCCCCCTTTTGCCTCTCTCCCCCATGTACTTCTCTCTCTCCCCCTTTTGCCTCTCTCCCCCATGTACTTCTCTCTCTCCCCCTTTTGCCTCTCTCCCCCATGTACTTCTCTCTCTCCCCCTTTTGCCTCTCTCCCCCATGTACTTCTCTCTCTCCCCCTTTTGCCTCTCTCCCCCATGTACTTCTCTCTCTCCCCCTTTTGCCTCTCTCCCCCATGTACTTCTCTCTCTCCCCCTTTTGCCTCTCTCCCCCATGTACTTCTCTCTCTCCCCCTTTTGCCTCTCTCCCCCATGTACTTCTCTCTCTCCCCCTTTTGCCTCTCTCCCCCATGTACTTCTCTCTCTCCCCCTTTTGCCTCTCTCCCCCATGTACTTCTCTCTCTCCCCCTTTTGCCTCTCTCCCCCATGTACTTCTCTCTCTCCCCCTTTTGCCTCTCTCCCCCATGTACTTCTCTCTCTCCCCCTTTTGCCTCTTTCTCCCCCATGTACTTCTCTCTCTCCCCCGTGTACTTCTCTCTCTCTCTCCCTTTTGCCTCTTTCACCCCCATGTACTTCACTCTCGCTCCCCCTTGTGCCTCTTTCACCCCCATGTACTTCACTCTACCCCTTGTGCCTCTTTCACCCCATGTACTTCACTCTCTCTCCCCTTGTGCCTCTTTCACCCCCATGTACTTATCTCTCCCCCATGTACTTCTCTCTCCCCTTGTGCCTCTCTCCCCCATGTACTTCTCTCTTTCTCTCCCCCTTGTGCCTCTCTCTCTCCCGTACCTCTTTTTCACTTTCCTGCACTGCCGACATCCGGAGCGCAACCACTCCAAACGCAGAGGCGCAGCATGGAGTGTGCAGGGGTTTTCTTCCTCTGTCTGGGCGCCAGTTTTAAACTGGCCTCAGAACAGAGGAAGAAAATACCTGCACGCTCCACGCGGCGTCTCCGCATTTGGAGTGGTTGCGCTCCGGATGTCGGCAGTGCAGGAAAGTGAAAAAGAGGTACGGGAGAGAGGCACAAGGGGGAGAGAGAGAGAGAAGTACATGGGGGAGAGAGGCACAAGGGGAGAGAGAATAATTATAGAAGAAGCCCTCGGCCGGCCCCTGGGAAGCCCAGTGCTGGCGGCCTACCGGGATTTTTCCCGGTATCCCGGCAGGCCAGTCCGGCCCTGCTAACAGAGAACTGACTCTGGTCAGGTCCGGTGATGGCAGGAAGCCACCTGGTTGGTTGGGGTACTACAGCAGACACTGACTTTGTGGTCTGGCATACTGGAGTGTCAGAAGAGAGAGGGCTAGCACCAGGAGGGGCATGGGGACCAAAGACGTTTGGATGATGCTCCTTGGACCCCCTCGCAATAGCAGCTGGGTTTGGGGGTTGCTCAGCTGCTATCAGTGGGGGGAGAGTGGAAGGTCAGAGACGTCCGGCCTGCCCTCCCCAGATATGGACGGCTGGGGTGGAGCAGAGGGATTCACCAGTGAGGACAGCCAGATGCAAGCGGGATCCGGCTGCGTTGGTGGTCAAATGCAGGCATGGCTTGGCCACCAACCCTTGTTTGGGAAAGTGAATGTCGCATTTGGGGTCTGTGCTGTGCACTGGTGTGTTTAGTCTGTTAAAGTGAGGAAAATAAAATACTTCAATTTTGCCAAATACTGTTGTAAGTGTTGTTGTTCAATTATGTGGTAAAGAGTAACTATAGGGCTGAGCACCTTAGTTATCTCCCCTTTATCACAACTCAATGCATCTGGAGTAATTCTGACATGACCTTAATGCACTATAGGGACACATAAAAATCCTGTTTGCTTTGAAGGGGGATTTTAGTAATTTGTATGGTATTCAATATACCACACTATAGTTACAGCCCAATTGAAGTCAATATGAATTGCATTTGTCCCCTATGATGCACTTTGTTTATTCCATAATTACTCCAGTTCTACTTAGTACATCCACCTCAGCAGCAACCGATTGTAATATACAGACTGTGTACTGTACTCCTCTCTGACACAAAAACAGGTACTCTGGAGCCCCCACGATCTCAGAGTCAAGCTCCTATCACACAGGAGAGTTTATACAATGGATTCACACACCTTTGCCCCAAAGAACCCTAGCAGCCCCAATAATTCTCCTAGGAGCACACATTAGTGCTTGTGAACAAAATAAATTCACTCTATATCATAAACAAAAATGTCATTAACGTAAATGTTGCTCTTTAAATCTTTATATGCTAGCCAGGTCTCCAACGCATTGCGAAGCCACGCCTGCTTTTATCCTTATATCCAATTGTTTATAAACTGCATATACACATACATCATTCCCCTACCAATGGTCAGCAATCTCACAATTATTACAATACAAGCTATTTACTGAACATCATATGTATGAATATCACTTTGTATGCATCTTTAACCCTTTGAGTGTCAGAGGCGTGTGCACGTTTCTTGACACTAACACTGAAAGGATTAACCCTGGCTGTCAATACACAGAAGGATATCCCCGAATAGCACAGTCCACCTCCCCTTCATCCGGTCCTTGCTGTCCTTCTCCCGCTTCTTCCTCATCTACGAACTTATTCTCATCATATTCGTCCACGTCCACCTTCCGAAACCGGGCAGATACCGTATTCTTCGCCATCCTGGACCAGAAGCACCGTGCGGCAGGCAGGGAGCGGTCAGACTCAATGCGCAGGCGCAGCGGCTTCCGCTTTCACTAACCCGGCTTCCGGAGGCTGTCAGTACACACTGTCACAGAGCTGAATGTGGCTGAGATCTACCTGGGCGGGGAGATGTGTCTCAGAGCAGTGAATTGGAGGATACTGTCATTCTGCTGCTCAATTCTTTTGGCAACCTACGGCCTCTAAATTACAGTTTGAGTACAGATGAGGATAATAGTAACCCAACAACAGCTGACGGGCCACTTGTAGCTCAGCTTGAGTGATCCATTCATTGATAGATTGGGCTGCAGAGCGTTATAGTCTTCTGCTTATCATTAAGTGTCTTTTATTGCGCACGAAACACGTTAGGCTTACGTGTCCGGTACTTTGTATCCCTGTGAGGGGAACATTGTTTCTTGTTTGATGATATTACGGTATTATTTGTAATACATTATCAAACTTTACCATTTGGAATTGGTGTTATTGAGCCTGGGTGGTCCCGTGAGCGCTCCCGTCCTGTGGTCCTCTAGTCTTCTGTCGCTGTAGAACAGGGCTGTCCAAGTTCAGTCCTGAAGGGCCACCAAGAGGCCTGGATTTAAGGATTTCCCTGATTATGCACAGGTGAATCAGTCATAATGAATGAGACAATGAATAACTCACCAGTGCGTAATCAGGGAAATCCTTAAAACCTGGCCTGTTGGTGGCCCTTGCCTGAGCTTGGACAGCCTTGTATTATCTAATACAGACTGGTTCAACATATTATCTGATACAGACCTATGCAACCTACCATCTGTTACAGAATAGTGCACCATATTATGTTATATAGACCAATGTGCCATATTACCTGATACAGACTAGTGTGCCATATTATCTGATACTGACCAGTTCTCTATAATATCTGAAACAGACCAGTGCACAGTTTTATCTCATACAGACCAGTGTGTCACATTAGCTGACACAGAACTGTGCACTCTATTTCTGATAGAGACCAATGCACCATATTATCTGATACAATCCAACGCACCAAATTATCTAATATAAACCAGTGCCCCATGTTTTTCTTATACAGATCAGTATGTTGTATTATCACCATATTATCTAATATAGACAAGTGCACTAAGTTATCTGATACTAATCAATGTCCTGTATTATTTGATACAGATCAGTGCCCCATATTATCTGGTTCAGACCAGTGAATTATTATCGGATAGAGATGTGTGTACAGTATTATCAGATACAGACTAGTGAACCATATTATCAGATACAGACCAATACACTATATTATATGATACAAACCAGTCTGCCATATTATCTGATACAGAACAGTACACCATATTATCTTATACAGACCAGTTTACAGTATTATCTGTGCCACAGTGCGTCATACCATCTGATACATAATAGTACACATAATGGCCTCGATTCAGTTATGGCCAGTAAACCAACTGGTAGATCAATATTGTCTAATGGCCCGTTAGCAAAAAGTGTTAGTGGAGCAATTTTATTTCCCTACCAGCTGAAACCACAACGGACATTAGGCCACAGAAAAGTACTTGTGGCCAAATGTCCGTTTTGTGTGTTACAGCTTTGCTCTGCCTAAACTTCTAAAAGTTAATTCTAAGTTCTCTCTTATTCTCTCCCTGTGATCCCCATTGATCTATTGCTACCATGCTTCATGCTATAACCTCTTCTTCCATCATCAAAACTTCTTCTTAGAAGTACTCTCTTTTTGTAACCCACTACCATTTTTACAACTATTAAAGGGTCCTTTAATACTCATCTTTTTAGGGGAGCAGTTGTACAACTAATCTACCCTGTCTAAATCCACACTCAGTCCTAACTGAACAAATTTTGTTGTCATAAATGTGAAGTTTCCAAAATGCACACTAAATAGCATGAATAATGAGAACATCAAAAGAAAAAAGCCAACGATCAGTGCCTGACACACTGTCAAGCGCCAGTCGTTCACTCAAACACAGAGTCACCCTCCCAAACACTAACCCTGTACTACCCCCAAACCGTAAAGTACAACAATACTTCTCCAACACTAGCCTAAAACCCAGATCTGTGTTACAATTACCTTTTATCCACTGTCTGTCGTCTCCTTCAACTTTTCTTCTGTTCTCTGTAATCTTCATTCTTATCTTCTTTTTCTTCTTTCCTATAAAATAAAATGTCAATGCAAGTTAAAAAAAATGCCCCCAAGATATGACAGTTAACCTTTTGAGAGATACTCTGGGTGCAGATTTTCACATGTTAAAGTCGGTCCCTTAATAGACTTTAGTGCATAACACATGGAATTGCATAATTTGGTGGGGTTTTTTCAGTAGTCAAAAACACACGCACATTTATCGTCTGATGTGTTTTTGGGGTTTTTTTTGGTCTGGTATTTTTTCACAGCACAAGTAATTGAATAGCTTGCTGTGCTGGAAAAAATACCATTTGCTGTTTTTTGTGGGGGGAATTGAATCGAGACCAATATCTGATATATATTTGTGTGCCATGTTATCTTATACAGACCAGCGTGCCATTAACTGATACAGACCTGTGCGCTATATTGTGATACAGACCTGGGCGCTATAATATTTGATACAGACCAATGCCCCGTGATTTTTATCTGATATATACAATTGAACTATATTATCTGATTCAGAATAGTGTATAATATTATCTGCTACAGACTAGTGTACCAGATTATCTAATACAGACCAATGCATTATGTAATGATAATATGGTGTATCTGTGCCAGGAAATATTATCTTATACAGATCTGAGAGCCATATTATCTGATACAGACATGTGAAACATTATCTAACACAGATCAAAACACAATATTATCTGACCTATACAGACCTATGCTCCATAATATCTGATACAGAACACTGCCTCATATTATCAGATACAGACCAGTATGCCATATTATCAAATATAAACCAGTACACCATATTATCTGGTAGAGAACAATGCCCCATATTATCAGGCAGAAACCAGTCCCCCATATTATCAGATACAAACCAGTTCCACATATTATCTAATTCATGACAAATATGCCATATTATCTGAGACAGACCAGTGCACAATATTAGCAGATCCACATTTATGCACCATATTATCTGCTACAAGCCATTCTACCATTTTATCTGATACAGACCTGTGCACCATATTATCAGATACAGAACAATACACCATATTATCTTTACAGACCAGCTTACAATATTATCTGTGCCACATTATCTGATAAACACCAGTGTGTCATATCATCTGATACATAATAGTTCATATAATATCTGATACAGACCTGTGTGCCATATTATTTGATACAGACCAGTGCCCCATTATCTGATACAGACCTGTGCGCTATATTGTTTTATAAAGACCAGTCTACTATATCATCTTATTTAGATCGTGTGCCATATTATTGATGAAGACCTGTGCACAATATTATGATATAGACCTGGGCACTATAATATTTGATACAGACCAATGCCCCATATTGTTTATCTGATACATACAATTGAACTATAGTACTGTGCAAAGTCTTAGGCAGGTGTGAAAAAATGCTGTAAAGTAAGAATGCTTTCAAAAATAGACATGTTACTAGTTTATATTTATCAAGTAACACCTTAACAACTGCCCAATCTGGCAAAGGACAGCTGTTAATGACCATGGCACTTTTTTTTTTCGCAAATAATTCTAGGCTGGCAGAGCAGAGTGCAGCCGCACTTCTGCGCTGCCATCTCAGAATTCCATGATGTGCCAGGACCATCACCAGTCATTAATGCACATCCATCAGTGATGATTGCGGCATGTCACTGGTCCTTAAAGGGATAGAAATGTTTCAGAAAAACAGCAGCTCTAATTAATCTTCATAGTATTTCGGCCATGGAGAGTGTTATTTTAATACAGTCAGAGTTATAGTCCAAGAGTAATTAAATGATAAAGTGTCCCCCTCCCGCCCCTTTTACCTAGTGTAAGCAGCCTCCCCTCAGATGTGGAATCTGGTCTCTTGACCAGATAGCTCACAGCAAGGGACAATCTTCTAAATGTGAGCATAAGGAAAACCTTGCCCCCCTTGACAGTTTTTTTTCAGGTTTTTCCCTTATGCTAATTGACGATTGTCCCTCTCTGCGATCCACCTGGACACCACCTTGCTGCTCTGAGGTGAGCAGTGGTACATCAGTAAAAGGGGCAGGAGTAGGATACTTTATCATTCAATTACTCTTCTGAAATACAACTCTGACAGTATTAAAATAACACTCTCCATGCCCCAAATACTATGAAGATGATAGTGAGTGAACATAAAAAAACTCTAAATCAGATTACTGTTTGGTGTGACAAGCCTTTGGTTTCAAAACAGCATCAATTCTTCTAGGTACACTACCGTTCAAAAGTTTAAGGTACCTTAGAAATATCTTTTGTTTTCCATCAAATGAGTTGCAAAATGAATAGGAAATACAGTCAAGATGTTGACAAAATTTGAATTAATGATTTTTAATTTAAATAATAATTGTGTCCTTCAAACTTTGCTTTCATCGATGAATCCTCCATTTGCAGCAATTACAGCCTTGCAGACCTTTGGCATATTCGTTATCATTCTGTTGAGGTAGTGTGAAGAGATATCACCCCATGCTCCCTGAAGCACTTCCCACAATTTGGATTGGCTTGATGGGCACGTCTTACATACCATATGGTCAAGCTGCTACCATAACAGAAACAAGGACATTTCTAAGTGACCCCAAAGTTTTGAATGGTAGCATATACTTGCACAAAGTCAGGGATTTTGTAGGCATATAGTCAGGTGTATGATTAAACAATTATACCATACAGGTGCTAATGATCACCATTTTAGTATGTGGGTTGAAACACAATAATTAACTGAAACAGAAACAACTGTGTAGGAGGAATAAAACTGGGTGAGGAACTGCCAGTCTCCGCTAACAAGGTGATGTCATGCCAAGGCACAAGTTGGGCCTTGCAGGGCCCTGGAATGCATAATTTGTTTATTTTGTGTATTTTATTGTACCTTTTAAACTGTTAGGTAAATTAGTTGAGTAGATAACATCACCAGAAACTGAATGAGCATCACTAGAGCAGAACAGAGTGTCATAAACTATATTGGACCCTCTGCTCTGATGGAGGTCATCCAGGGGAAACCCAAATATTAGGAAATAGGGAGAACATGGATATATAGTGGAAAGTGGTTCAATGAAACTATATATTCAGAATGCCCAGGTTTTACCCTTGTGGTGGGTACCAAACATTCCAGGGGGAGGTGTTCCTGCTATGAGTTACAAGAATAGCCACTTTGCAACCAGTTAGACCCAGCATGTTTGGTGTCCAGATATTCACACAGATATGAGGAATATGATTATTATAACAATATAGATGTGTGCTGTGGGTTGCATGTTTTGGGAAGAATTATGATTTTTCAGGTACAACTCAGCAGTAACATCTCTGATAGGTCTGATTGAGTGGGCTGTAAACGGTCAAGCCAAACCCCTGACCGTCCCAGGTAACACCCCAAAGGGTTTGGCCTCTTAGAAGGAACTGTGGAAACTATTTAATATGTGTTTTTTTGGATAAAACAGCGAATTTCTTTGTAACAACTGAAGGGGGATATACCATCTGAAGTTCCCAAGGATTCTTAAAATACCATTAATTGTATTTAAGGATTTCTTGTGCTTCTCCCATTTTATTTTATGGAGTGTTTTGTTTATGTGTAATCTTTATTTGCGTGTGTCCTTTATTTCTGTGTTTTTGTAACCAGCACTGTGAAGCCTTTTTTTCAGATTAAATGTTCAATTAATCAGCTCTTGTCTCTGTTCTCTAATATGAACTCACTACTCTGAAGGAAGCTCAGCTAGAACATGCAACTAAAGGGTTAATTCTATATGTCTGATTAATAAGGTGATTTTATACTGTAATTCTGTTGTGTTTGGGGTAACTGAAGACGCCCAGATATAAAGTGTTGGTGGTGGCAGCAAATTGTAGTACTGGGGATTTCAGGGGTTAATGTGGTGGTTGCTAGGAATAGTAACAGGTAACCAGGGGTACCTGGTATTGTTAACCCTTTCACTCCCACACTCTCCCCACTGTCTCAGCAGTGACAGTCAAAAGTCATACACCGGCAAGACTGAGCACAGCAGCAAGACACAACGTAGTTATACTGCATCAGCAAGGTCTCTCCCAGGCAGAAATTTCAAGGCAGACAGGGGTTTCCAGATGTGCTGTCCAATCTCTTTTAAAGAAGCACAAAGAAACGGGCATTGTGAGGACCATAGATGCAGTGGTCGGCCAAGGAAACTTAGTGCAGCAGATGTAAGACACATCATGCATACTTCCCTTCGCAATCGGAAAATGCCCAGTAGTGCCATCAGCTCAGAATTGGCAGAAAACAGTGGGATCTGGTAAACTCTTCTACTGTCTGGAGAAGTCTGGTCAGAAGTGGTCTTAATGGAAGACTTGCAGCTAAATGGAAAGGAAACTAAACTATGCACAAAAACACATGAACTGGGGTGCAAAAAAATGACAACAGGTGCTCTGGACTGATGAGTCAAAATTTGAAATATTTGGCTGTAGCAGAAGGCAGTTTTTTGCCGAAGGGCTAGAGAGTGTACAAGAATGAGGGTCTGCAGGAAACTGTGAAAGATGGTGGATGCTCCTTGCAAGTTTGGGGCTGCATTTCTGCAAATGGAGTTGGGGATTTGATCAGAATGAATGGTCTCCTCAATGCTGAGAAATACAAGCAGATACTTATCCCTCATGCAATACCATCAGGGTTGATCCCAAATTTATTCTGCAGCATGACAACGACCCCAAACATACAGTCAAAGTCATTAAGAACAATCTTCAGCTTAAAGAAGAACATGGAGTCCTGGAAGTGATGGTATGGCCCCCATAGAGCCCTGATCTCAACATCATTTAGACTGTCTGGGATTACATGAAGAGAGAGAAGCAACTGAGGTTGCCTAAATCCACAGAAAAACTGTGGTTAGTTCTCCAAGATGTTTGGAAAAACCTACCAAGTTCCTTAACAAACTGTGTGCGAGTGTACCTAGAAGAATGATGCTGTTTTGAAGGCAAAGGGTGGTCACTCCAAATATTGATTTGATTTAGATTATTCTTCTGTTCACTCAGTATCATTTTGTTAATTGATAAATCTATTAACATGTCTATTTTTGAAATATTCTTACTTTACAGCATTTTTTTTCACACCTGCCTAAGACCTTTGCACAGTACTGTATACTATCTGATTCAGAACAGTGTACAATATTATCTGCTGCAGTGTTAAATATTTTCTAATACAGGCCAGTAGCCATATAATCTTCATATTACCTGATACAGAACAATGCGCCAATTCCCTTTAGACTGTAAGCTCTTATGAGCAGGGCCCTCTGGTCCTTTTATTTTCCATGTTCCATTTGTACTATTTACTATTTAATATGTCTGTATGTCTATTCCCTATTGTATAGTGCCGCAGAATAAGTTGGCGCTATAAAAATAAACAATAATAATTCTTGGCACAGATACACCATATTATCTCATACAGGCATGTGTGCCATGCTATCTGATACAGATGTGAATATATTATCTGACACAGATCAAAGTACAATATTATCTGATAAACACCTGTGTCCCATATGACCAGTGTAACATATTAACAGCATATTTTTTGATATGGACAAGTGTGCCATATTATCTGATACAGACCAGTGACCCATGCTATCTGATACAGACCTATGCTCCATAATATCTAATACAGAACAGTGCCCCCATATCCACAATTGCTCTGGTTCCCAAAAAGTGCTGGTTAAAATCCCCATGGTAATTGCTAAGACCTTGGACAATGGACCTTGATGCAGTAAATAAATATTTTGTGCAAACTCGATTGTGTTCTAGAAAATATCCTGCCTGAATATGTTGTTGCACCAGTGCATGTGAAATAGTGGTGGCTCAGGTTTTCCTGAACATCTTCATGTTCCCATGTATATGGCACCTGAGTCGGCACACCATCATGACCAAGTGAGGGCTTTTAAGGCTGCTGATCCTGATAAGTTCTTGGCTTTGGGCCCTTGAAAGAGGTTGAATTGGCCTCATTTTCGTCTCTTGATTAGTGATTTCATCAAATCTCTACACAAAGTGCACAGGTCTGTATCAGATAATATGACATACTTGTTTGGAGTGCCATGTGAGTCTCTTTATGTGAATCAGCTGATTAGCAGATAGTCTACTATGGACTACAAACAGCTAATCAGTCTGCTCATGTAAAGACAGAACAGCTAGAGAAGCTGAGCGTCTGTACAAGATTTGTGAAGCAGGGCAGGGGATTATTTAGGTTTTAAGTGTGGGCTAGTGGTGCCATTGCTGCTGAAGTTCAAGCACATCCTCTTCTCCCCCCACTTGCCCTCCCTTACACATCTTCAGCATTGAGCCAACCCTGTATCCTAATGATTGTCACAGTCCATAAACTTTCCTGTCCGTAACTGCTTCTTTTTCCTATTGGCCGCAAGTCCTTTAAATTACCCATTACCAGTGAGTTCCTTGCCCGTTCTCTGAGTCTCTCTGAGTTAGTAGTTGTTGCCTCTTGTTTGCTGTTCCCATTCATTTCTGTGCTCCTGACTTCGCCTTTGCCTACTCTTCTGGTACATTGCTTGGTTGGATTGATTCCTAGCTTCGACCTCCACTGCAGCATTCATGACTTTGCCTTTGCCTACTTCTCTGGTACCTGCCTCGGTTTGAAAGATTCCTGGGTTTTGACCTATTGGCTTGTCTTTTGACTATGCGCAATTTCCTGCGAATGCTGTCTGCCTTCCGCTGCCTCCCAGTGGATCGCCAAAGAGTGATGAACACTGTTCACCTTCCACTGCCTTATTGTGGATCGCCAACTAGAGACAGTAGTTGCTGGCAAACACTGTCTGCCTTCCACTGCCTCCTCATGGATACCAGCAAGGGACCATTTGCCATTGTTGGTAAACAATGTCCATCTTCCACTGCCTCCTTGTAGATCTGCAGCAAGAAATTGTCCATCTAGTCTGTCAATTTCTGTTCATCTACTGTTCTCAGTCCAAATTGGCATTGTTCTGAATAGTGGGTTCTAGTCACCTTCAGTAGCCAACAAGCCCAGATACTGCACTACTCAGAGTGCACATACTGGTCTGCCCCTAGCTCAACTGGGGATGGACAATCTGGCTTCTTGACCAGCACCTTTAACTCAAGGTTATGACCACAGCAAGGGCACACTAGAGAGTGGAGAGTGGTTCACTCCCAAATTGTTCCAGTTACTCTTTGTTTATAGAAACTGTTATGCAGAATATGCTAATTTTGATTATACAGATTGATACAAATTGTGAGACCCATGAATAAATTATCATATACTTATGCTTTTGTCTCCTTCATTACACCCTTGCCAAATACCTTGTAAAATGTTAGGTGTGCTCTGAAAATTGTAGACTGCATGTTTGGGGGTGCATTTAGCAAAAAGAAAAAAGATTGACAATTATGGGTCAGGGCTGAATAGTGTGTGTGGTGTGTGTGTGTGTCTGTGTGTGGTGTGTGTGGTCCCTCAACCATCCTTCCACTTCCATAACTCCGTCTTATTTCTCCATCCATCCTTTCATCTTATCCCCCTCTTCCTTCTGTCCTTCTATCTTCTTTCTTCCATCTTCAGCCTTTCTGCCATCCTTCCCTGTTCTTCCTCCCTAGCTCCCTCACTTTCTTATTCCTTCCTCTCTTCTGCATCCCTGCTTCTCTTCTTCCTCTTTCATCTTCCTAAAATCCTTCTTTCTCTTCTTTCTCCTGCCAATTTTTTTCTCACTCTGTCCTCATTCTTCCTACCACCACTGTTCTATCTTCTTCCTCCCTCCATTTCCCTTCTTCTTTCTCTCTCCACTCCCCCATCATCTTCCTCCAATTAGGGAATGCCCTTCCCTCCAAAGTATTTCTCCCTCTGTCCCTACAACTTCTTTCTTTCCTCCCTCTTCAACCTCGCTCCCTCCCTGCAGGTGAATATTTTACTACAGATAGTTATCGGTTGCTGAGGAATGATCAGTTTTATTACATGGTTGTTAGTGGTCATTGTGTGCTGCTGTTGAATTTTTTTTAATATAGGTGGTTGTGTGGCTCTATAGAATGATATGTTTTATAATTTTATTGTTATTAGTATTTTGGTAAGAAAGGGCATAATTACAGAGGAGGGGTAGAGGGGCCCCCTCATCAGTTTGCTGGTGGGCCACAGCATTTTGGGTAACACCAGTGCCCTCAATAACATACCTTGATATTGAGATGTTTTTTCAAGCTGGATCTTTTAGTGTGTAAATTACATAAAAATCATAGTGATTGGAGTGTTTTTCACACTGAACAGTTTATCTCGCCTGTCTCGTATTATATTGCAAGTCTCAGACTCTTGGGAAAACTGTGTATAACTTGCACAATATTCCCACTAGATGGCAATCACAGTCCTGTTTAAGTATCCAGTAGTGGCTATAATATAAACTAAAGCAATTGGCAGGATTTAATTGCAGCCAATAGACTTATCACTAGATTTTATCTCACAAATTAACTAAACTAAGGGGGATTTGGATGTAAAATAATTCATAAATGTACTAACTTCAGTTTATACAGTCCACTTAAGGAAATATTCATGAATGCCTTTATTTGGTTATTAATTTGCTACAGGAGTCTTAAAGGGATAGTAATACTTCGTTTTAACTTTATTTTATTTTGTAGGCATTAAAAAAACATGAATAATGATATAAGTAATCTCCCAAACCTTTATGGTTTAAGAGATATTCACAAGCAAAGTGTCCCCCTCCCGTCCCTTTTACTGTTGTAACACTTTTCAGCCAGGGCAGAAGGGAGCTGCCCAGGTAGACTGCAGAGAGGGACAATCTTCAAATAAGATAACGGAAAAACCTGAAAAGCTTGTCAAGGGGGGCAGGGATTTCATTGTTTTCAAAGGAATAAGAGTGTCCCCTTCTGTTATCTGTCCAGTCTATGGACTGCATTCCACATCTGAGAAGAGATTGTTTACAGTAGGTAAAAGGGGCGGGAGGGGGAAACTTTGCTTGTGAATATCTCATAAACCATAAAGGTTTGAGAGATAAGACTTATATCATTCTTCATGTTTTTTTAATGCCTACAAAATAAAATAAAGTTAAAACGAATATTACTATCCCTTTAAATGCATTGCATAGCAATGTTTTGGAGACTTCTCTGTCGCCTAAAGGGTTAAATAATAATATGTGGGACAAAGCCATAATTTTAAAACTAATCTTTCTGAATGATGCATTGAGAAATATTTGACAGATTCTTCAGTATAATATTGGAGACCTTTTATCAAAAACAATAATTTTGATTAAAAAAAATCAAGATTTTACCCGCACATTTTTATAATTATTTTTCCTTAGAAAAATATGATGTCCCCTATAGGGCAATTGGTTTGGATCAGAATGACTCTAGTCCTTCATAGTAAATCAGTGTCATGTTTCCACTCACAGACTAATGTGTAAAAATACCCATTATTTAGTAGAATAGTGAGTCATAGCAAGCTCAATCCAAACATAAAAAAATTGTGGTGTTTGTTTAACCCGTTAAAGATCAGAGGGGTGTGCAATTCGTTGCACATCCCTTTGGTCCTTAATGTGTTAAAATACATTATCAGACTTCATCAACATCAAGAGCAATATTGTGTTAGTAAAATGTAAATATTTTAGATCAAAATCACTGTACAGATCACTAATATTATACTGATAACTAAAGCCAAAGCAATACTATTAAAATGCTGGCTTTGTCCCCCAGATATCGTCTTATTATTTAACCCCTGAATGATACAGAAATCTCCAACACATTGCTCTGCAATGCATTTGAGACCTCTTTCACTTTCTAAGCACTTAACCGTTTGAATGCCAGAGGGGTATGCAATGCACTACATTGCGTACCTCTCTGGCACTCAGTGGGTTAACAAATCATTCCTGTACATTTCCTACATTGGACTGGATGCAATGCAGTTGATACTTTTATGAATGATTTTATAACCAAACGTCCCTTCATACTAAAATCTGTAATTTGTGAAAGAAAATTCTGTGATAAATTTATCAACTTCAATTAACCCTTTGAGTACCAGAGGCGTACGGAATGCATTGGTTTGTAATGCGTTCCTTACCCCTCTGGCACACAAATGATTAAATCCAGCGCATTACTTCAGGTTATATCCATCACTGTGCTAATGCCTACTGTTTTAAATGGGTCTTTATCCTTTTAAATGGTAAAAAGGTCATCAAAGAATTGCATGTCTAGCAAACAAGGATTTAATTCTTTGAGTGACAGAGGGGTGTGCAATGCATCGTGAACCCCTGAATAAATCAGTGGGATTGAGGGACGGGGGTATTTATGTGTTCTCTGTGAATCATCTGGTTTCCCTATAATTGGTCTATCCCTCCTTAGTACATCATCCTCACTCTTTCATATATCCATCTGCATTTGAGAGTTAGTGTTCCTTTAGTTTCTGAGTGCTGTGGTGACTCATAGGTCTCCAATTATTTGCCTAGAGGTACAATTCCAGTTGCCAAATATAGCAGTGTTTACATTGAAGAGTGAACAAAGTATTCTGAAGAGAGAGTAAAACCTGCACCAAGAAGAGATAGGAAAAATAAAGAAATATGTGCTAATCTTGGTACTCAGTTACCCTTACAAAAATGAATAACAATGGCCTACATAATATATAAGCTGGCTACTGTCCTATCTGTCTGAGTGTGCTGACTCAGTGGAAACAAACAATATAGAAAAATAAAAGTAACATAGAAGAGTGCTGACTGTAACTAAATAATAAAATGCGCTAAAACCCTACAGTTAAATATGCGGTGAGGTGGTAATAAAATATGCAATAATTTATTCTAAAACATAAAAATAGATGATATACAATCCTACGTAGGAAAAACAATAACACAAAATGTACAGTGATATATCACATATAATAGAAATGTAAAATAGCTGTAAAGTACTCAAATCCTAATGTCCAATGAGGCGTAAATAATACAATAACCTTGAGAGTGTGGAGTAACCACTCATGTGAAAACCTGGGAACAAACCTGTTCATGATCTTGATTTGATGTAGGAATGTTCTTGCTTAAAGGGGAACTTTCACCTGATAAAAAATTTTTACCATATGTTCAAACACATAAGCAGCAGTATTAGGAAACGTTATGCTTATATTTTATTTTTACATACTATTAACCCCTTCGCGTCCTATGACGTACCCGGACCGTCACGCTGGTCCGGCACTTAAGGACCAGTGACGGTCCTGGTACGTCACGTACTTTTACTCACCGCGCTCCTGCAGGAGCACGGTGAGTAATACCGTGGACTGAAATTGATCGCTCCAAGACCGGAGCGATCTCTTTCAGTCCTCCTTTCGATGTGCCGCCCCACGTGATCAGTCACGTGGGACGGAACGTCGAACGCGTCTATCTGGTCCTTAAAGGACCAGACACCGCGGGATCGGACCCTAAGGGGTTAAAGATATTTGATGTCCAAGACGAGCACTTCCGCATTCAGCGGCACAGTGCATCTTCAGCACAGCTCTCATTATACCTCAGTATAATGCTAATTTAGCTTGCTGTAACGGTAGGAGCCGTTCATTTATACCACACCGAAGTGAAACGTGAACGTGCTCGCTGGGGCAGCTGGGACGGAGGTGGGAGGAGGCTTTAATAGTGCTGGAAAGTCCTGAGAGCTGTGCCGAAGATGCACTGTGCCGCTGAATGCGGAAGTGCTCGTCTTGGACATCAAATATCTTTAATAGTACGTAAAAATAAAATATAAGCATAACATTTCCTAATACTGCTTATGTATTTGAACATACAGTAAAAAATTTTTATCACATGAAAGTTCCTCTTTAAATATGGACTAGTATAAACAATTAAATGTAACATGTATGTCATGCAGAGTTATCGGCAAATAAATATATGTGGACAGGACTCTGACCTTTAGATATTGTCGTCCTTCCGTCTTTAAATTGTAATACTGGTATAAGATGCTAAATTTCTTCAATATACAATGTAGATCTAATACATGCAATATGATAGAAAATAAAATGAAGACCCTCTCAGCAAGCCTCCAAAAACTCCAGTCCTGTGTCTTTTGTTGCTGCTGTGTACCAACAAATTTGGTAATTTAATTTACCCATCTTGTAAGAAATGGTAAACCTATTAAAATAATAATGACCCTAAATGGAATGAACTGCTTGACATAGATGCCAATCACTAAAGGAAATCAATTAGCAGGATAGACAGTGGTAAACCTAAGCTAATAATTATCCTAATGATCAAAAGAAATCTGGTGTATAGCTAGCCAAAAGCACCACAAACAAAAATCATTATAAAACTCAAAAAGAGAGCTGGGTGGTTAGATGAATGCAAAAAAGTGTGGAATGAATTGTGGCTAGTGCATCTTAAGTGTAACAATGTGTGACAACCATTGACATGAAGCAAAAATAAAATAGCCAAAAATTACCCCTTAAAATAGCCCTTATTAAAGCAGCATCATAAGAGCTAAACAAAAGCAAAAAGCCTAATTCGAGATGGCACAAATGCTCAAAACAAAATCGAGTGAAGAGAAAAGATAAAAAAAGTTATTAAGAGGAACAAACTCTCCCCAAACCACCTTACTTGTGTTTCTCACCCTATTTCTTCAAGAGGCAAAACCAAATGAAAGCACTAACCATGCAGAATTTAAACCAGAAAGACCTTCCAAGGAGGTCGGTCGTGAGCAAGACATGGGCCAATCAATTGTAAAAAGACAATTAAGCAGTCTGGAAGACTGACACATCCAGATAGATACATATTATTAGAAGATATGAATGAAATGCTGTAGATGCTGACACCGCAAGCAATAAAATATAAAAAAAATAGTACCTAAAAGACCTAAAGGATCATACGGTAAAAAAAAAAAAAAAAATGCTCAGTTGAGGCACTAAAGCCAAGTTACGTCAAACATCACACTCCGTAAAGTATAGAGTGATATAAGGATCAGAATTAAAGACCAACACATCCAAATAAATGTGTGTCACTTGATCAAATAAATAAAGTGCCGTTAGCATTATGATGGCCAACCAGCGGAATATACTCAAAACACCATGCCACATAGCAAATGACATCCAAAAGACCACCCACTCAGGCACCATGAGAAGAAAGATGTACAAAATAATGGCACAGTAAGCCCAGTGATATTACACATCACAGTAAGCACTGTATAGAATGATCCAAGTAATCACTTAAAATAAAAAAAGACACTCAGGACTCGATTCTATTACCAGCGCTAAAATTAAAACAGGCGTTTTTTTTTAAGTCAGTTTTTGCTATCCTATTACCCGACTTGTGAAAACAAAACCAGCTGTAATTATACTTACCGCCAGTCTAAAAAAAGTCCATAGGAAACAACTAAAAACAATGTGCAATTAGTATCCTATTACCCACACTCAGTATTACCGCCTGTTTTGTGGTTATATTTAAGTCAGAAATTCTGCCCCTCAGAGGTTGAGGCGTAGAAGCCATAATGACAGTTTCAAAACCATCGTTGTTCGAACAAAAGCAGTGTATAATACAGTATACAGCATAGAAATCCAACATAAAGTGCCCCCCTTCAACATATTAACCCCCCCTTTTAAAAGTTGACTTACAGTGCTTTCTTTCACCACATTAATCCAACAATATTGTTCATAGTCGACAATTAACCCTTCCCCTTCCAAATCCGACTTACAGTGCTTTCTTTCACCACATTAATCCGACAAATATTGTTCAGTCGACAATTAACCCTTCCCCTTCCAAATCCGACTTACAGTGCTTTTTTTCACCACATTAATCCAACAAATATTGTTCATAGTCGACAATTAACCCTTCCCCTTCCAAATCCGACTTAGTGCTTTCTTTCACCATATTAATTCAACGAATATTGTACATCTGACATTTTAACCCCCTTCCCCCTTGAAAATTCGACTACAGTGATCCCATGACTTTCTTTCACCATTTTTATCCTACATTTTTCTTCTCCTATTATATTCGACATGCCCTCATATTTTGTATTGCAAGGTTAACCCTATGAGTACCAGAGAGGTATTGTGTTTTCTACCCCTCTGGTACTCATTGGGTTAATAGGCAACCTGTATATGTATAAAAAAAGGTGTTTGTTTTTATTATATATGTAATTTGTGTGAAAATTTAATTAAATATTTAATTGATGTGTAACAATGATTTTCTTTTTTTAAATGATATATGTAATTTGTATTTAAAAAGTACTTCAGACCTCAAGAGGGGTATCATGACCCCTCATGACACCCCCTAGCATGGTGGTGACAATTGCCCCCTTTATTAATTAAAGAGCATATAACCTATGTGAAACTGTCCACACTTGTGAATCAGTGTGTTGGCAATATAATGGGTTAATTTAACTCTGTCATTCTCACTTTTAAATCACATCTCTTGCTCATACCTAAGCATTTTCTCATGCATCTATCTCGTACCCATATGCAAGCACACACACTCACATCACACAAAACAGTGTTTTCAATACAGGGATAGTTATCAGAGCAGCTGAGGCTACATGATAAAATGTTTCTACCCAAAGCCAGATTTTCATCTCAGGTACCTACTAGGCAAAGCATCCTTATTTCTGCCCATGTTCACACCCTCACACCCTATCCACTATTTAGTCCCTTATGCTAGAGAGGTCTCTACCACGTTGCTTCACAATGCATTAGAGACCTCTCTAGCATCCAAGAGGTTAAAGAATAGTCATTAATGGCATATGTAAACTAGTAAATAAACCAGAAGCCAGGCGTGGATGGGTCTGGTACAGGGACATCGCCATTGCACTGACCACAACTCAGAATGTGGGAGAGGCCAGCAAACCTGAAGCTCCCCGGAAATGTGGAGCTCTAGAAAGATACCTACTGCCCGTTGCTCTTTGCAGGGAAGAATTACCAGTACCTACAAGGTGTTAATCACTCCTTGCAAGTCATGTAGCTTACTCTTCAGTGATAAATCAGTCTGTGGCTAGGCATCCAGTGACAGAACCACTGGTCCCACTATTTGCTTGAGAAGTGACTCAACATTTCATGAGTCTTTCAGAGACTTTGTCCTGGTGGAGAATAGAGAGTTAATTTTAAAAGTAAAATTCTCTGAAAGTCTGTTTTAAGATGTGTGTAAATGATCTCATGTTAAAACAAGGGCTCTTTAATTCAATATGAGGGCGAAATATTTGAGCGACTTTTATGATTATTGATAGCCAGTTGTAGACGCAGTATCTAGAGAAAACACCTCTAATCTTATGTGAAATCTCAGACATAGGATTATAGGGTGGCATGTTTACATGAAATATGTTGACCTGGTGAACCCTCTTACAGGGGATAGAATCCAGACCCAGGTGTCATAGGGAAAATTTTAATGTGGAGTAAGAACGCCTTCTTCAGAGTGCATAGCGTTATTACTCGTGTTTGGAATTTTATCATAATATATTCATGACATCATAGTAAAATTTGGAATTAGAATGTCCATTTAGATACTACTGATGATGTCACGGCATAATGAGATTGCTCTCTATCCAATCAGAGGGGATTGGCGGAGTCTGCTGATAATTTGTCTTAATCGGACTGGCCACCCAATTGGGGCCAATTATAATAAGCTATATTGGCTGTAGTAATTCTGAATTAAGCAGAATTCATTCATTAAAGTGTTAGTAATATCCACAAAAAAGTTGTATGCATTTAGAAGACCTTAAAAAGCTGAGCTAAATGCAAAAAACCGTATGTCTCAAACCGCTATGGTTTAAGAGATTCAGGCGTTTAAAGTTTGATCTCTACTACTGACAGATGTAAAGCTGTCAGCAGGAGATCCGTGTCAGTCGACACGGAGGCACTTGAGAAGTGCCGCAATCCCTTCATTGAAATGGTCTAAAACATGTGCCTGGTTTTCAAGCACTCGGCCAACACGGATCTCCTGCTGACAGCTTTACAGCTGTCAGTAGCAGAGATCAAACTTTAAACGCCTGTATCTCTTAAACCATAGCGGTTTGAGAGATACGTTTTTTTGCATTTAGCTCAACTTTTTAAGCTCTTCTAAATGCAAAAAAACTTTTTTGTGGACATTACTAACACTTTAATTGGTAAATTGTCATATTATCCCAGATAAATGTAAAATAGTAAGAATAATATATTGTGTTTGTGGAAAGGTTATAATAGCTAATATTTGATCAGGGGAATTTTTTGAATTAATTTATTAACCCTTCAACTGCTATTTGTCTATTTATTTTGAGGGATTTCTTTGGATTTCTTTGTGTATGTTTTTGGGTCTAAACTTTTGTACAGTGGGACGTTTATTTAAACCTCTCACTAGACAAAAGAAGCTACCATCTTGGGTGTGGCATACTATAGTAATAAGTGATTAACCTTTGGAGTACCCTATAGGTTTTATATAGGATTGCTATGGTCATGTTTATGATATATGTTGCATGAAGTTTGGTATACTGTCTAGACATATATTACTGGATTTGATTCTAAGTATATTCTTGGTATAATCTATTATTGACTATATTAATTGCAATTTATATGTTTTATTCAGAAGGTATACAATATTTGAAATTGGTAGATAATTACATTATAGTGATCTAATCTGGGATTTTATTCTAGTTAGTTTCTCTAAATTTTGCTATAACATATGGTACAAGGAGAATTGTCAGAGGACCTGGCTTAATATTAAAGCTTACTCACCTGACACCCTACCTTAAACCTCAATTAGCATAGTTTATACAGTTTCTGGGGTAGAGGTAGTTATATGCTATTGCCAACTGTATTTTAATTAATTATAGGATCAATTATCCTTTTCTGTGCTGCTGAGTTCAAGTATTGTTATCTTATACCTCTGAATACCTCCAAACAGCATGGGTTTACAGCAGGGAGATCTTGTCAAACTAACCTCATAGATTTTTTTGACTGGGTAACTAAAATAATAGATCAAGGGGGAGCAGTAGATATAGCTTATCTAGATTTCAGTAAAGCATTTGACACTGTCCCTCATAGAAGACTCATAAA
The DNA here is from genome assembly GCA_037306005.1 of Rhinophrynus dorsalis. Taxonomy (NCBI): domain Eukaryota; kingdom Metazoa; phylum Chordata; class Amphibia; order Anura; family Rhinophrynidae; genus Rhinophrynus; species Rhinophrynus dorsalis. Next base: position 190,957,026 of record CM074722.1, read on the forward strand.
TAAATTGCAGTGTTTGGGTCTAGATGTAAAAATAGTGAAATGGATAAGGCAATGGCTGAGTGACAGGAGACAGAAGGTGGTAGTCAATGGAGAATATTCGGACGAAAGGAGTGTTACTAGTGGAGTACCGCAGGGATCTGTACTGGGGCCCATTCTTTTTAATATTTTTATTAGTGATATTGCAAAAGGTCTTCAAGGAAAGGTATGCCTTTTTGCAGATGATGCAAAGATCTGCAATAGGGTAGACATTCCAGGGGGGAAAAGCCAAATGGCGAATGATTTAGGTAAATTAGAAGAATGGTCAAGAGTGTGGCAGATGCACTTTAACGTTGATAAATGTAAAATAATGCACTTGGGACATAAAAATCCAAAGGAAAAATATACCATTAAGGGTACTGTGCTGTCAGAGACAACAGAGGAAAGGGATTTGGGAGTAATTATTTCAAATGACTTAAAGGTAAGCAGGCAATGTAATAAAGCGATGGGGAATGCAAGCAGGGCACTGGGTTGTATAGCTAGGGGCATTAGTAGCAGAAAAAGGGAAGTAGTCATGCCACTGTACAGATCTCTAGTTAGACCTCACCTAGAATATTGTGTACAGTACTGGAGACCCCATCTCCAGAAGGATATTGATACTCTAGAGAAAATTCAAAGAAGGGCTACTAAAATGGTGACTGGTCTACAGGAAAAGAAATATCAGGATAGACTAAAGGATCTGAATATGTATAGCTTGGAGGAGAGAAGAGAGAGAGGGGATATGATAGAAACATTCAAATACATGAAGGGATTCAACAAAGTACAGGATGGAAGTATATTTCAAAAGAGTAAAAACGTTAGGACAAGAGGCCATAGTCTAAAACTAGAAGGACACAGGTTTAAATGTAATGTAAGAAAGTTTTACTTCACTGAGAGGGTAGTAGATAAGTGGAATAGCCTACCAGCAGAAGTGGTAGATGTCAATACAGTGACAGAATTTAAGCATGCATGGGATAGGCATAAGGCGGTCCTTAACATAAGAAAAGACCAAGGACCAAAAAAGGTTTGAGGTTGTGTGTTTTTTACACAGTAGGAAATTGGGCAGACTAGATGGGCCGAATGTTCTTATCTGCCATCAAATTCTATGTTTCTATGTTTCAAATTCTATATACCTATGTGTGGTTAACCCTTTAATTGCTGGTAATGCTAATTGTGATCATTGTGGTTTAAGTTACTGTATATCAATTGTAATTGCTGGTCACTCATTTATATCATTGATGTTTACACTTTATATATAGTATTGGACAATAAATTAATTTTATATATTTTTACACAAATATGCGGGATTGATTATTTTAATCAGTTTGTTACTGAGAAGTAGCGTGTCAATACCTAGTAAAGTTCTCAGATTTAAAGTGGATGTGTCACCTATGCACAACATGCCATAAATAGTTAGGTGACACATCCAATACCATCAAAACATTATTTATTTTTTATTTTCAAGTTCCATTTCATTTAAATCTGGTCTGCAACCACTTCAGCATAGACTGCAGCCCAACGCTCTGCCTCTGCTATCCTCCCTCCTCCGATGATGGAGGCTTCAGTCTGGAAGTTGGAACGGTCACATTGGCTAGATATCAATCTCTGCCAATGAGACCGCTCCAGCTTACTGACAGAAGCCTCTGTCATGGGAGGAGAGCCGAGGCAGAGCTCTGTAACCGCAGAGAACTGCAGTCACCTGGAAGTGGCTGCAGTACAGACTTTTAAAAGTTAAAGGGATAGTAATGTTTCATAATAAAAGCAGCTCTAATTAATCATCATAGTATTTGGACTTTGGAGAGTGTTATTTCAATTCTGTCAGAGTTGTAATTCCAGAGTAATTCAATGACAAAATGTCCCCCTCCCGCCCCTTTTACTGATGTCACACTGTTCAGCCACACCAGAAGGGAGTTGCCTAGGGAGACTGCAGAGAGGGACAATCTTCAATTAAGATAAGGGAAAAACCTGAAAAGCTTGTCAAGGGGGGCAGGGCTTTCATTGTTCTCATAGGAATAAGAGTGTCCCCTTCTGTTATCTGTCTGGTCTATGGACTGCATTCCACATCTGAGAAGAGATGTCTTACACTAGGTAAAAGGGGCGGGAGGGGGAAACTTTGCTTGTGAATATCTCTTAAACCATAAAGGTTTGAGAGATAAGACTTATATCATTCTTCATGTTTTTTTAATGCCTACAAAATAAAATAAAGTTAAAACAAAATATTACTATCCCTTTCATTTTAAACGAAATGGAACTTGAAAATAAAAAATAAATAATGTTTTGATGGTATTGGATGTGTCACCTATTTATGACATATTGTGCATAGGTGACACATCCACTTTAATTTTATCTATTTACGTGACGATATCGAACCTAGTAGGTTCTACTGTTAACCCTATTATATCTGAATATCTTCGACAAGGCAAAAAAATATTTTCAATAAATATGCCCAAGGTGCTTTGTCCTGTACTTGTTTGGAAATGTCATACAACAAGGGCCTTCCAAAATATTTGAACTGAGATGTGGACATCCAAGGGGGTTAATACAGTATCAATACCAGGCGCATTTAAACACCAGTTGATACTGCAAACAGATTAAATTGTTAGGCTAAACTTTTGCAGGTAACTGTTGCCCAGTAATTGTATCTGATTTATTTTAAAAATATTTTTGAGGGGGGCTAAGTTATAGTGCTAATTACAACAAAAATCTAAACGACACTGTATAAAATATATTAGTCTTGCACAAGTTCACTGGTAGTCACAGAAACACTATGTCACGTTAGTCGTGCTCACCTGTCCGCTACATTTGTTCTGTGCTACCCCTTGTGGTTCTTCAGGGAACTCTGGGATTCAAATGGACCCTCTAAGGGAACCACTGATCCATACTAAAATATATGGTAGTTCCATATTAACCTTGTGAATGCCAGAAGGGTGCAACACACATCACATCTCAATGCACTGCACACCCATTTGGTGCACAGAGAGTTAAGAGTGTTCATAATGGAATTTTAAAACCCCTTCTACCCAGGATGTGGGCATCAATGTGTTTCTTTGCACTTTGTTGCTGGCATCTGTGGCAGACCAGAAGTTCAATTTGGCAGACAAAGAGTTATCTAGGTAAGCAAATCTATTCTTACCACCTGTTAAAAGTTGTGCTTGTACTGTATTGTATTGAGACATGCTTTTCTTTCTTTGGTGCTAAATTGAACATCATGTTAAGATTCATTCAGCATTCAATCACTCAAAGATAATAACAGTGTATGGTGTAGATCTGGGTGGGTGCACACAGCAGAACCTCTATTTATCACACTAGGTTTTCAAGGCCAAATTGATCCATCAGTCAAATAACATTATTATTTATATCGGGTCTGTGACTTTTTTTTTTTTTTATAATTAAATTTTTTTGAACCAGGAGCAAAGTCAAGGCACACAGTACAATACATCAAAGAAGAAAAAAAAATAAGACAATACGATTTGAAAGAAAATACAAATGACATAAAACGCTTTAAGTAAAGGGAAAAACAAACTCAGTTGCTCAGTCAGAGGTAAATATTAGATAATTCAACTGCTCCCATTTTGTGTTATGAAAAGCAACCTGGTGAGGCCAAAAATGTAGAGAAAGACCTAAGAAAGGAGGAAGAAGAAATGAGAGGAAGGAATGTAGCAAGAGGAAAAGCAGAAGAAAGAAGGGGGGTAGGAAAAGAGAATGGGAGGAGATAGGGACCGAGTGCAGTGAACAGCGCCACCTTCCAGAGGGAAGAAAGCCAAATCATGGTGTCGATACCATGTCCTCGCCATCAGCCCTGACCGCAACCGAGTCCCACTTGGAGATCAGCAACGAATGGGAGGCAGGATCATGACCTCTACGTAGAAGAGTCATCCTGTAATACAACAAAAGTTCACCGGCTTTAGAGTGCCATTCTCGTATAGTTTGGGGACAAGGGTCCTTCCAATATACGGGAATCAGACATTTAGCGGCTGATAACAACAACAAAGCCAGAGATCTCTTGGAGGCTGGAAGGGAGGATAACTTAAGAAAGAAAAGGGTCAAGAGGGGGTTAGATCCTATACTTACAAGGAGAAAATCATTAATGGTGTCAATGCACCCAGTCCAAAAGGTGGTCAGAAGAGCACAGGACCACCAGAGATGGAGGTATGTGCCCCTCTCTTTCTTGCATCTCCAACACAGTCATTCGATGGGGAGATCGCACAAAGTCTCACCGGCGTATAGTACCAGCGATATAAAAATTTATAATTGACTTCTAAGATGCGTGCCGATGAGGATGACATTGCATGAGACTTTCAAATGTCCATCCAGTTATCAGAGGTAAGCGAGACACCAAGTTCACTGTCCCAAGTCCGAGTATAAGGAGGGATTTGGCTCGATAATGCCTCCAAAAGAATGGAATACACCCGTCCTAGGACACCTCGGGTCTGGGAGTTGTCCGAACAAAGTTGTTCGAACCGAGTGAGTTGTCTACAGGCTGCCCTCTTCATTTGCGTTTGAGAGACGAAGTGTGTGATCCTAAGATAGCGCCAGATCTCCCCGGGCGGTAGAACCAGTTTCTCCTGAAAAAAGGAAAAGTCACGGATAGAGGTAGTGTCAAAGAAGCCACGTAGTTGAAGCGTAGTATGAGCTGACCATCTAGGGAAGGAAGCGGCAGGGAGAGATTGAGAAGTATCTCATGAATAAAAAACTCTGGCTAACGGAGAAGGGAAAGTAATCAGGTTATGTGATTGTACCCACCAAGTCCATGTTCTGAACACCGCCGAGAGATTAGGATGCGATTTAAGGGAGGTGAGCCTTTCCGAGGGGGGTAGAAAAGCTTCAGCTGCAGCGTCTCCGACATTGGAGAGCGAGCACTCGATCTGCACCCAGCTTTTATTGTCTGTGTGTCTGTGCCAATCAGGTATCGAAGATAATAGGACAGCCGAATGATACAATTTTAGGTCAGGGACTCCCAGGCCCCCTCGAAGTTTAGTGTGTCGAAGAGTCTCAAATTTGATGCACGGACAGTGGAAGTGCCATAGAAAGGAGTTGATGCTGCGATTCAAGGCAGTAAAAAATCCAGAAGGTAAAAATATAGGAAGCGTTTGAAAGTAGTAAAGGACGCGTGGAAGGACGTTCATCTTCACGACCCCAATGCGCCCCATCCAGGACAGAAAAAGGGGGTCCCACGCTTTGAGCTTGCGTTTAACGGAAGATAGTAGCGGCAAGAAATTTGCTGCGTAAAGTCCTTCAAGCTTGGGCGTCAGTTGTATCCCCAAATATTTTAAGGATGAGCTAACCCATTTAAAAGGAAACAACGATGTTAACGAAGCAAGGGTGTTGGGAGGGACACCGATTGTCATTGCATCCAACTTGAAGAAGTTAATTTTAAAATCTGAAAGGGAGGAAAAGTCTGGAATTCCGACATCAGAGCTGACATGGACGTTAGCGGGTGAGTAATGGACACCAGGGCATCATCTGAGTACACTGATAGTTTGTAATCTCTGCCCCCAAGAGGGACACCCTGAACATTTTGGTTCAGACGGATGTGTTGGGCTAGGGACTCCATAGTTAACACAAATAGGAGTGGTGAAAGAGGGCAGCCTTGACGTGTCCCATTCGTGATATGGAAAGGAGACGACAGATGCCCGTTAGTCTTCACTTTGGCAGTAGGGCACGCATAAAGAGCCATTACATTCATGATACATTTTTGACCAAAGCCAAAAGCGTACAAAGTTTTCTCAAGGAAGGACCAATTAACTCGGTGAAACGCCTTCTCGGCATCAGTGGATAAAAAGACCGTCTGCATCTTGGAGAGTAAAGCAGCGTGGATCAAACTCAGTAGCTTCCTAGTATTGTCTCTAGCCTCTCTACGGCTAGACTCTTCAACCTATCCGCTAGAATCCTAGCATATAGTTTTATACCTACATTTAGAAGCGAAATTGGCCTGTGGCTAGCACACGAGAGCTTGTCCTTTCCCGGTTTGGGAAGACAGTTATGTGTGCCGACAGAGTATCGGGATGAGAAGTAACGAGTTCAGGTAGAGAATTGAAGGAGTCAGCCAAAAGAGGAGCTAATTCAGAGCAAAAGACTTTGTAATAACCCTGAGAGAAGCCATCGGGGCCCGGACCCTTACCAGCAGGAAGGGCACCAATGGCTCTCTTGACTTCATCAACCGAGATCGGTGCGTCCAACTCCTCCCTGTCCAAGTCGGTAATGCGAGGCAATGCGGCTTCTTCAAGATAATCAATAATGCGACCATCAAGGCCAGAAATCTGGTCCGTCGTCCCCCGAATGTTATATATTCATAGAATTCACGAAAGGCAGCGAATATGCCGCTGTCAGTATGACAAAGTTGACCTCAGGATGTTCTAATTGTCGGAATGTATGTGGAAGGTGCCTGCAGTCTCAGTTGATGCGCTAGCAGGCGTCCAGGTTTATTTCCCTGTTCATAGTGGGCATGCTTCGTTCTCAGAAATAATTTTTCCACTTTCTCGTGCAGAAAGGTTGTAAGCTGTTTTTTAAGGAAGGACAGGCACGGAAGTACCATGGTCGATTTAGAAAGTTTGTGTTGATGTTCCAAGACCCAGATGTCTCCCAACAGACCCTCAATGTGCACGTTGCGTGCCTTATTCTGCCAGGACGCCATTTTAATCAATTCCCCCAGAACCACACATTTGTGCGCTTCCCACAACATCAGTGGAGATGAAACAGAGGAAGTGTACTCATCGATGTAGTCAGTGATCTTCTGCCGCAGATTTTGTATATGCTACTTTTAATAAATGTTACAGACCAAAACTGCATTGCTATGAGATTTGAGGGCCAGAGGGGTTATGCAATGCATTACTTTTGTAATGCATTGGATACCTCTCTAGCACTCAAAAGGGTTAATCCTTTGACTGGCAGAGAGGAATCCAGCGCATTGCATTGCAAAGAACTGGATGCCTCTCTGACACTCAAAAGGTTAAAGGTGGCACTATTGCTATTTAGGAACAGTTAAGTTTTAGCAGGAAAAATTATATGACAGGGCTTTTTCTGTTGAGTAAATAAAACTGTTAGCATCTGTGCCAACTGGTGACCAGAGCATACATTATTTACTTCTCGTGTAATCTTGAGCATGAGCTTTTTGTAAGTAATAGGAACAGCACCACCTAGTGATCACAAAAGATAAGGCGGCGATAACTTCTGCAAGTCCTGTGTTAGTCTATGAAGTTAATGAACTAAGATTTCTCCAGCTTTGGAGATCTTAGTGCATAGTCTCTATAGAATAACATAGGAACTGGAGAAGTGATATCACTGTAGAAGTCATCTCCTCTTTATCGCCTCTTTATCACGACTTAGGCCGGGATTCATCAAACTGCGGGATGAGCAGCATATCAAATACGCTGCTCTTCACCGCGATCATTGATGGATACCTTCGGGTATTCATCATTGATTTTGCTTGTTTTCCTGCTTTGCATATGCAAAGCGGGTAAACTAGCGTAAATTGGTCAGTCATGGTGAAAACGCACATATACGCATAAGCGAAAATGTGAATGCGTGTGTTCGCCCCATGTATTCAAATGGGTTACGCCAGCTTGAAGCTAGTGTATCACATTTGCGGATCTATCTGGCCATCGCTTATTGAAGAATAAGTGATGGTCAAGTACAATCCGAAAGTTGCTGAATGGGCGAATGGTTAATACGCAGAGAGATCCTCTGATTTTCCTGTGTATTAATCCATTCGCACCTTGATGAATCCAGGCCTTAAAAAACAGATCCCATTATCATCTACAAAACATTGCACAAAATTCAGTGTCTTTACAACATACAGATACAAAGTGTGTAGATTGTACAAAATCAGAATGCAATCAGTATTGAGAGTATTTGGAATGTTTTCATTTTTCTTTAATATTGTTCCCCATTGTAAATCTGATCTCAACAGGCAATTTATGCAAAATCAATACAGTTTCTTTAATTAGGTGTGTTTTGTACACCCCAAATGTCCCTGGAGCTAGTTTAATTTGCAGTCACATGCACACGAACACCTGTTGCTATAATAACAGCTCTCTTTTCGCTTGATGGGATGGATTTTTTTTAACAGCTGGTAAATGTTATCACTGGATTATATAATATCACCTTCCTTTTCTAGTCTTTGAATTAAAACCCTTTCAGTGCCAGAAACGTATCCGACGCACTGCATTGCAATGTATTGGAAAACTCTCTGGCACTCAGAAGGTTAATTTTGGAGATCCATTCAGGGATAAATTAATTGGAACAATCGCCTGCAAAAACAATCCAGACCATTCTGTCACCACTTCCTGAACGCACATCCATAATGTTCATTAAATCTTGGTGCATCAGAGAGGTGTTCACTACTTAACCATTTTATAATGTTGTCTAAACACTGCTTGTGCCATTGGAAGGGTAGTGAGAAGTGTATGGGGGTTTTGAGGTGTTCCTTGTTTTATATTGTGTATGAAACATGTCATGGAGGAAATTGTATAACTTTACGCCATTTTCCTGTGCACACTACTGGGGAGGCGCTACAGACATGTTAGCTTTAAAGGGATAGTAATACTTAATTATTACTAATCCCTACATTAAAGTAATATTAAAAATAAATGTATTGCCCCCAGTGTCATCTCTCAAACCTTTATGGCTTGAGAGATGATCGCTCCTAAAGTTGCCCTCTCCCTCCCCCTTGCCCGAAGTCAGCATTGTAACTGACTGAAGGGAAATCCGGTTTTACGATCATCAGGAGGCTCTGCAGCAGAGCCGCGATCACGTTAATAAAAAAAAAATATTTCACTAAAACGTCTTCTATGTGTGCTTGCGAACCAAGCACACGTAGAAGACTGTTTTAGTGAAAGATTTCTTTTTTATTAACGCAATCTTGGCTGTGCTGCAGGAGATTCTGGTCATTTGACTGGCTGGCGGGTCTTCAGCAGAGCTGAAATAGCGTTATCTAGAGAGAAATACTTCACTGGAATAGTCTACAAAGTGTGCCTGCAAGCCAATGAAGTATTTCTTTCTAGGTAGTGCTATTTCAGCTCTGCTGAAGAGCCGCCAGCTCTTGCCGCGACCAGGATCTCCCTCTGTCAGCTAGAGCACTGACATCTATGAAAGGTGTGGGACGGGGGAATTCTATAAGCTTATATCTCTCAAATGCAACATGTTTGAGAGACGGGACGTAAGTCATTGTATTAATATTTTTAATACCTACAATATTAAGCTTTTTTATAAACAACCATAACAACAAATGACAGAGGACTGTGCACTCTAGGATGCACTAAAGCTTTGGTTCTCAAATTGTTCCCTCATGAAGTACAAGGAGTTACACAGATCAGATTTGTATAATGGTGAAAAGCAGAACAAGGCTGAGTTGTTCTGTGACTACCGGTGGATGTGTGGAAGATCAAAAGAGATTTATTGATTCAAATGGGAGAGCATCTAGAAACTGAACAAAGCATGTGTTAGTAATATAGATAGTCATCTCTGAGCAGTAAATGTTATTTGCTTTAGCATATTGAAAATGCCATTACCATATTTACAATGCAAGTACATCCTATTCATATGCTTCAAATGCACTGCGAATGAAAAGGGGGGATTGGGAGGGGGTTAATAGAGGAATGAGTAGGGATAGGTGCAGAAAGGAAAGGTAAATGAAAAGAAATGAGAATGGAGGGACTTTGAGGTGGACAAGTGTTACTGTGTTGGGTGTAGGTAGAGGAAGGGAAATATAGCGCACTGACAGGATGAGAACGTTATGAAAATGAGAAGCCATGACAATTGAGTTTGGGCATATGGGATGCAGGATTGAGGGAACAGGCCCCAACTTCATCAACACTTCCTCAGAAGCAGATAGAGAAACAGGTTCCCCAGAATTCCAGGAAAGTGAGGACTACAGTGTGTTAACAGTAGAGGCATGCATTTCTGCACTTTCTTTAACTTAAGTCTCCAGTCACATCTGGTGGGAGGCCACAGACTTACACATTAAGGGGATGCTGGATTATTATTATTATTGCCAAAATCAGTTGCTTGGCTTTGGATGTGTATAGCACTGCCAATGACATATAATTATTTTAAAGTGTCTATTTAAGTGAAAGGTTAACTGGAATAGCCAAAAAGAGCATTCATTTCCATTGAGATAGAAGTCCAGTAGGGTGTAATCTGTGGACACATCCATCATATGTGGAACACAGTGCCAGCTGCTTTATTGCATCTCCAACATAGCTCGAGGCAGGAACAGAAGATTTTTGATATATCACTTTATTTTTTTATAGTTTATCACACTTAGAGAATGATGGGCTGTCCAAGTTCATGCTTCCATGCTAAATGAAATGAGAATGTAGAATCATTGGAAGGAGTACTTATCAGGGAGTTTAGCTCTGAGATCTCTTTATGCTTGAGATTAGAAAGAACAATTTCAAAGTGTTCTAAGGAGTAACCTCTGCCCTGCAAATTGTGCATAAAGTGGGATACCTGCCAGAAGCTCTAAATCAAAACTAGTGTAAGGCCAAATGGTTGTGCTTTCTGCATAAATCAACAAAAGAAATTACGTTATTTCCATGGATGACTTTGTTTATTCCAGCAATCTTATGATTAATCCAGTTCTGAAACTGTGCTTTATATACTCCAGGAGGGAAGTCAGGGTAAGGCCCATAGACCGAAAACAACGTGAGCATCTTACACCTTAACTCAGCTTTTGATTCTATGTTTTATTAAAAACTATATATTTTAGGGTTCCCCTGATGAGTGAGCAAGGATACTCCCACTGCTAACAGTAGTTTTATTCAAAAGTTATAACTGAAACTGTCAGGAATTGAGTCAGGAAGTAATTAACTTCCTGAACGTTTTATCATGTTGACAGTTTGATCAGATTCTAAGGAGAACTCGGGGGAGATGCACTAAGGAGAGATAAGGGGCAATATGGTGGCAAATTGGTGTCAACGGCATATCGGCAGCATGTTCTTAGCTGTCTTTACCATCTCATATCCGTGTGTATCTGCCAAAAATCCATGAATCCACCATGCATTTGACAGATATATGATTTTGCTCTAGTTACTATGGCTTGTTTGCATATAGAAATGCAGGTTAATGAGCCATACTTTAATGTTGGGATAATTTGTTGCATCTCGTGACTTGAAGTTAGAATGTAACTGATCCTTCTGTGTTGCAATTGTTATGCTTTTTTACGTGCTGATCACATCCCTCACTTTGTACTTAGCTATATTTATAATGGTGATCATTCAACATAACATTTTATAAATTAGGTTTTCCATGACCTATGTATAGGATACTTTGTAAATCATTACTAGTGTGGATAACTTTTATATTCCTTTCGGTGCCACATTGGTATGCAATGCACATCCAAGTGAAAGTGTAACAGGAGAGCATCTACTGTCTCTGCTCTTTTGCAGAGACAGGAAACTGTCCTCTTGCTCCATAGAGAGCTACAGGGAAATCCCAACATCGCCAACCTCAGGTTGGCAATGTTGAGACTGTGAACTCCTTCAGAAGAGATTGCTATTGGAGTTTAATGCATGTGGCAAAGTGCCACATTAACATTTAAACACACCAGCATGAATACAACAATGAAAATGAGCCATTGTCAATGTACTTAGTGCAAAACTGTAAACCTGTCTAAAACATGGCAAATTGATGGTGATGAAGGGAAATTGGTGGTGGATCAAAGGGAATATAACGGCAAAGCCATGTTAGTGCATATTGGTGATGTGTCTTTGACACAGATCCAACAAAATATTGCTATCTTCAGCCCTTATTGAACTTTAGTGCATCTCGGTCCAGGGAGGAGATGCACTAAGGTGTGATAAAGAGGTGATACAGTGGAGATCTCTTCTCCAGTAATATCACTTTTCCAATTCCTTTGTTATACTGTGTAGCCAATGCACTATGATTTCTCTAACTGTAAGTGGAGTGATCTCCACTTTATCCCCTCTTTATCACTTCTTAGTGCATAACCCCTAGGTGAACTATAGCTTACCTTTGTGGCCACTAGAAGGAAATGTTAAAGTTACAAACAACAGTTTAAATTGTAATAACTCTTGAAAGACACACCTCCCAGTTTTGGACATTTCCTTGTTTTACTCAACAGAAATGTTTTTCATACAAAAAAGGTTTACTACTCTGCTAAGCAACTTTGACCCTTCACATTGTGTTGCACACCCCTCTGGTCCTTAAAAGGTTAATAAAACACTTTTTTTAATTTGCTGATTAATGTTCAAAATTATGAATACATATGCAGGTGTTTAACTCATTGTATGCTGGAGAGGTCTCCAGAATATTACTCTGCAGTTTATCAGAGGCCTTAGTAGCATCCGTATGGTAAAAAGGGGATCTACTGATTACCACAAAATGTATAATTTTACTAAGACAATGACATGTTCCTGTTTTTCTAGAAAGATGCAGACTGGAGAGAATGAATTCTGCATCTCTACTGCATTGTACAGGGGAAGGCAGGGATATAACAACCATATAAGGAGAAAACAGGGGACCGCAGTTACAGCATTATACCACAGGAAAACATACTGGGCCTTAAGTACAAAAGAAAAAGACAAATGCAGAGAAAACCAAAATTCACCATGGGGACAAGTAGTATTTCCTGTTTCTTTAAAAGATACCTTTTAACCCCTTGATTAATCAATAGACCCATTTAAATCAATGGGAATTTTTATATGTCCCCTATAGTGCAGTTGGATTGCCCCACAATTGCTCCGGTTTTTCACAGCACATCACCAGGGGCGATCCCAAGATTTTGAGAAAGGGATTTCCATAAATAAAATAAGTATGTTATAAAAATATCTAGAATTTGCATTGTATAGTGCTGAATCTGCAATCTGTAGCTCTCCTCCAGCTGTTACTGGACTACATGAGATCAGCCGATGATGATGACAGGACTTGTACTACAACAGCTGCAGTTTGATCACCCCTGGCATAGACATACACACAATTGCAATAAACACTCCTATTCTCTTAGTACATGTGGAAGACAGGAACCACAGGGTTAAGTCCCATCAGCAGGAGGGCAGGACATTTGAAAAAAGAGCAGAAAAGAGGAACAAGAGAGGGAATCCCCTGAACAGGGAACCCAAGAGGATCCCCCTACCCAGGACACAAACCTGTGTTTTTTCTCCTCAAGGGAGGTCCTGTGTTCCACATGGATTAAGAGAAAAGGATTTATTGATATGCACACAAAAATCTCCTTTTCTTTTTCGTCCTATGTGGAACACAGAAACCATGGGTATATACCAAGATATCTACCAAGATTCCAGGGAGGGAAGGAGGAAAATCCCTCAGAACACAGACCACACACAATGCAAAATAAACCGGTACAATATGAACCTCAGGTGTCAACAGACATCAAAACTACAAACCAAAGAACAGAAACAAACATGGTTCTGGTCCAACAGGAATCAGGAAGGATACCAACACAGTCTATAGAATCTTCTGTCCAAAGCTAGCTTCAACTGAAGCCAACACATTAACAAGGGAGAGTTTGACAAATGTGTAAAGGAACTACCACATCACCACCTTACAAAATTGCTTTTCAGGGGCCTGATTTTTAAAGGCCTAAGATGTGCCCACCTCCCTGGTGGAACGTGCCTAACCCGGGACACAGGCTTCTTCCATAGATCATGTGATTGATGAATGGTTACTTTGATCCAAGAAGCCACCATCACCACAGATGCAGCCAGGCTTGCACGTGGGTCCTCAGGGATGAAAAACAGCAAATTGGATTTCCAGAAAGGCTGTGTGCGATGAACATAGTACTTCAAGCACCTAACCACAACCAAGCTGTGAAGTTCCAGCTCCTGCCTATTTGATGGAGCTGGCCAGAGGAAAGGAAGAACAATTTCCTGGTTGATGTGAAACTCAGAAACAACTTTAGGGAGAAATGTCTACAACTACTAAGTCAGGGTGGAAGACCAAAAAGAGGTTTACAAGTCAAAGCTTGCAGTTTATCCAGGTAAACAAATAATGAGGGAATAATATACCAAAAAGCTATAAGATACCCTCCATACTAGGTGTGCTACCAACAGACCCCTCTATGGACCAGGAGAGGAATAAAACTGTCCCAAGAAATAGACAGTGCTTTTTTGAAGTAGCCTTATTTGGACTCACCACTCTCAGTGTCGTCTGCTGCTTTTACAGTAGCAGGTGACACTGAGAGTGTGGAGTCAGGATAAGGCTACTTCAAAACAGAACTGCCTGGTCACATGACCACTGCCGATTATTCAGCTACATACAATAAAAATAGAAAAGAAAAAAGCGTAACAGTGTCTCTAAGGGCAGAGTTTTGGACGCAATCTCCACTTCCCAGTATAAATCCAAAATCACCCCTTCAGGGTGAGTACTCACAAGACATTGAGGTTAAACCAGACCCTTCAAATATCAAACTTTACACAACACGCCAGCATCAGTATTCTTTCCAATAACTCTCTCTGCTCTGAGACAAAAGCACGGAAGACTAGATATTAAGCTGGTTTAATATCTCCATTTATTGGAGTATCATATATAAGGTGAAATTTACTTACAGATATTTCGGTTTCCTCTGTGTTCTTCCACGGCAATGTAGTGTGGGTGTTAGCTCCTCCCTCTAGCTGGGTGGACCAAATCAAAATCATATATATCTGGTTTCCTCCAACTCCCTCCAGTTATACTATTGTCCATTTGCAAGATACAACAGGTTAGTAGCCAGCATTTAAAAAAAAAAAAAAAAACAACACTGGTACAGACTAAGACAGGAACGAAGGACACAGAGGAAAACAAAATATTGGTGAGTAAATTTAATCTTTTCCTCTATGTCCGATCCATGGCAATGAACTGTCGGACTTACCAAAGCAGTGCCCCAGAACATTGGGAAGGAACCATAGGTACCCTTCCAGCACCTTCCTGCCAAATCTGGCATCGATAGAGGCCTAAAGATCCAATTTGTAGTGCTTAATAAATGTGGAAACCAACAACTAGGTAGCAGCTTTCCAGATTTCATCAGTCGCAGCTACTGCTTTTTGTGCCCAGGTCATAGAAACAGCTCTAGTAGAGTGTGCCTTGATTTTTACAGGAGGGGATAGCTGATGTATAAGTCAAATTAATGCAGTCCCTAATCTATCTAGCGATGGATGGCTTGGATGCTGCGTTTCCTTTAAAATGTCCAGAGAATTGCACAAACAAGGCATTTGTTTTACGTATTGCCTTAGTTCTGTCGAAATAAATCTTTAGGCATCTGACTAAATCAAGATGATGGAAGGAACTTTCTTTTCCATTAGTTGGGTTAGCGCAAAATGAAGGGATAATGATGTGTTGGCTGAGATGGAACTCAGATACCACCTTGGAGCAAAAGGATGGTTTGGGTCTGAGCACAATCTTGTCTTGGGGAAACATCATTTGTTGTGGAGTACAAAGTAGAGCCTGTAACTCTCCCACTCTTCAAGCAGATGTAACAAGTGCTAGAAGAACGGTTTTGAGTGTTAGATGCTTCAGAGAGACTTCTTCCAAGGGCTCAAATAAGCTGTATGAACATAGTTGGTTTAACATCAAATTGAGGTCCCATGGGGGGGAATTAATTCCCTGATGGTGGGCTTAATTTTTGTGTTTGCAGAAACATATCTTTTGATGACACAGAATTCAGAAAATGGAGTAGAGAGTACAGCTGATAAAGCTGAGAGTTGAACCTTCAGAGATGTAGGTTTCAATCTTGTAATGGTTTTTAGGACACTCAGACACAGAAGGTTTGGGTAAAAACACAGTTTTATTGAAAATGCAGAAATTAGAGTAAACCACACGGGTCCAGTATATACAGACAGAAATAATACTGACACAGGTCAGGTTACAGGTATACTTGGTAACCCACATGGTGTCACGGTTTTTTGATGAACACTCAGACCGGATTGGTAAGGTTAAAATGACTTTATTGAGATAAAGATCACACACGTAGTTAGGCCCCTGGGCCCATACAAACAGAGCATAAACATATACAGGTATATACAGTAATAGCAAGCCAATAAATGAAACGTATGCTTGGGTGAAAACAATCACTGGCAACAGAGGTTCTGGCTTGAACTGGAAAGGCAGCAGGCAATGCAGTCCGAGAGCTGACCACAGGACCTTGGTGACAGATGGTCCAGGAGGAGATGACTGGCACAACCCAGATGCCTGGGAGGCACAGAACCCCGAAGAGCGAGGCAAAACTACTGGCACAACCCAGACACCTGGGAGGCACAGAACCCAGAGAGGCGAGGCAACACTAATGGCACAGCCCAGATGCCTGGGAGGCACAGAACCCAGAGGAGCGAGGCAACACTGACCCTGGCACTGGATACCGACAGACCGAGGCAACTCTCATATGCAAACCCTAGAACACTAGGGGTGGATCGTAATACAAGTGGATATATATAGGGAGGCAACCAGTGTCCCCTCACACTGAGGATGGTAATGACACACGCTGGCTCTTGAGCTCAAGGCTACTGCAGAGTGGAATATGCACAACCCTACCTGGAAGATCCAGGCACGCAAAGGGTCAATAGGTAACGCCCAGTGATATACTGCAACTCCCAAAGGGTGTGAGCCCAGCACTGTAAGAGAGGTGGACACAGAGAGATCAGAGTAACACAGTCAGATCTATGAACACTGTACCGGTACTTCGCGTGTGCACACCGCCAGAGGTGGTTGAGAGAGTAGCTAAAGCACGAATGCTTAGCCAATGGTTGATAGAATAATAGCGCCACGCGGCACACACCGACTAGTGTAATGGCAAGCCACAGCAAGGATAGCTGGACAAACGGAGGCAACCAAGCGGTAAGCTAATCACGGATGGCAACAGAGTATAAACATGCTAGACTCAGGCTGTAACGGAATAGGTACACAGCCAGGTATGGTCAGTAACGGAGAGGGTTCTCAGCCAGATACGGTCAGTAATGGAGCGGGTTCTCAGCCAGATAAGTCAGTAACGGAGTGGGTTCTCAGGCAGGAGTAGTCAGCAACGGAGCGGGTTCTCAGCCAGATACAGTCAGCAACGGAGCAGGTCCTCAACCAGATACGGTCAGTAGCGGAGCAGGTCCTCAGCCAGATACCGTCAGTAACGGAGCGGGTCCTCAGCCAGATACGGTCAGCAATGGAGCAATTTCTCAGCCAGAAACGGTCAGCAACGGAGCAGCAGTAATTCAGTAGACTCAGGAACGTCGTCAGACAGGCCAGGTCATACACGATCAGCAATAACGGAGCAAAAGTCAGGAACTAGAACACCACGAAAGGGCACCATAGTGTAGACATGACAGAGGTTATAAAGGCTATCACAGGGAGGTGACAAGATACTTGGCCAATCAGAATGAGATATGGAAATAAGAGAATCAGAATGTCGTCGCCTGCAGCCAGGAGCACGGGCACCGTGATACACGGGTCCAGTGAAACACAAAGGTACCATACTGCCACAGGTCAGGTTACAGTTCATGTGAATCCTCGAAGAGACCATGGAGAGAGTCTATATATGATTGCCCTTCCTAATCTGAACAACCAAGAAAGCCAAAAAAAATCAACATATTCCAGTTTTGGCACTTTGAAATGCATGCACTAATGAGCTGCATATCTCTGAAGAAAAACAAATACCAGGAACTAAAAATCCAAGCTAGAACATCAGCCATGGGTTCCAAATCAGCCATATTAAAATAACTCTATAACAGAATGCAAACCAATGCTCCAGATGGAAAATGAACAAAGGAAATGTAGTAAAAAGTGGGAGTTCAACATAAAGCCAAGTGTGCAATAGATATATGAGGAATTCAATATAAATAACCAATAGCATTTGTAGGAAATTAAGTGAATCCATGTGGCATATACCCAAATCTAAAGCAAAAACTCCTATACTCAAAACAGGCTAAGAATCTTAAACAGTGATTTTTGGACAGGGGTTATCACCTGTAGGTTTTCAACAGAGCTTATATACTAGCCTTGGGAACCCACAGATATTACTTTCAGGCCAAAAGAGATTAAAAAAAACAGCTTGATATATTTGCCTGTCCTCTTGTGTGATGAAAAACTGGTTAGCTTAGTGGGCGGGAGCATAAAATTTATTGCCAAAAAAGCACCAATTTTAGGTGCCAAATTAACTTCCAGCCTATACAGAAAGTGACCCAAGTACTTGTTTACCTCCTGATTACTTTGTTTTTAATATCCAAAATAAAGATTGCATCATTGGACTCAAACAAAGAGTTCTAGATTTTCTGTTTCTGCACATTTGGATGATCAACCTATTTACAGCTTCAGCATGTCCTATGATCTAGGTGAGGCCTATGATTTTATTTTTTTTATTTATGCTGTGTATGCTATGTATGTATCATTTAAAAGAAGACATGCCTGCACTAAAATTATTGTGAAAACAGTAAACTTGAAGAAAGGACAAACATCACACCATTCTGAAAAGAAGACAGCCAGATACATGATGATAATGAGTTGTTTCCAGTCTTCTTTTCTTCAAAAAAATACCGGCCAAGGCATTCCCTCCATAGACTTAACATTGGAAAGAAGCCAATTTTTTACTGGCCTGCCGGTAAAATACCGGCTGGGTGGCAACCCTAATAACAGAAGGCTGGAGGACACAACTGTTTCCAAAATTTGGAGCTATAGGGACTGTTTTTACACTACCACTATACTAAAATCTAAGAAATGTTCTACTGTATTCAGTAGCTATTGTCCTTCCCAGAAAAATGGTATTCCATTAACATGAGATGACATAATGTGGGGGTACCAGAAGCACTAAACTGCACCTAAATTTTTTTTCTGTTTTCTAACATTATTTGAAATTGGATATCTGCACAACAAAAGACAAAAAAGTGACAAGTCATAATAACATAGTTGATGAGGCTGAAAAAAAGAAATGTGTCCTTCACGTACAACCCATGCCATATCACCTCTGTTGATCCAGAGGAAGGGAAAAAACCCATTGAAGTAATTTCCAATTAAGCCCCAAGTGGGTAAAACAATTCTACTGCTTTGATGTTGAATAGCACATGCTCCTAAATTAACGGCAAAGTTAGCCAGATGTATGAAAATGTGTGCTAACTGCTTTGCTGAATAAAGCACAGTCATGAATCCTCTCACAAAGTGGTGGGCCCACTTTTTGGAATGCATTCAATAAAAGTCAAACATTCACTAATTCTGAAAAAAACAGGTGCAATTCAGTAATATTTTGGTACTAATAATTTTGCTATCAAAAGTATTCTAGAAATTGCAATTGTGCATATTTCTGGCATTCATCCCTAAGTTACTTAAGTACTCTTGGGTGTATATGACATCAGGTGCTTTATTCACCATAAGCTTTACAAAAGAAGAAATTAAGGCCCATCTAATGAATATCACTTGTATTTCTAGCCCTAGGCTGGGGCACAAAAATATTTCCAGAATTTGGAATTAATCTTTAAAAATGAAAGAATTTCTTGCTGTAGTCAATAGCTATGGCTCTTCCCAGGAAAAAGGTACTCCATTTACATGACCTTACATACCACAGGTGTGCCAGGAATACCGAACTGTACATACCTTGATTTTTTTTCTGTTCATATTTTGAAATGCCTGCACAAAAATGTTTGTAAAAACTGCAAACTTGTAGGTAATGAAGACAAATCATACCATATTCAAAAGTAGATAACCGGCTGCGTCATATTAGGGGACACTTACATTTTTAAATCTGGGCTAGTATGCAGAAAGATAGGTCTATATAAAAATATATATTATTTACATTTCCACCACTCCACCACAAAGATACTACAATCTTTGAAGACCATGGAATGTCCTTCTGTATTCAATATATACTATCTTTCTGTGGAAAATGGCACCCTATTGGTATAGGATGACATACTTTTGGAAATCCCAAAAGCAACAAGGACCAGAAACAACCAACAGTCGCTGTTTCCCCTTTAATAAAGAATAAAAAAACAGTAATTGTTTTTCTCACTGGAAATCTGTTGAACAGTCCGCTCCAGTTCCCTAGAATAATCTTAAGTCCTTCCCTAGGGCTATGGCTCTTCAAAGATCTGCACAGGCTATATCTCTTTCTAATACAAAAGGTCCTATGCTGCTGTTAGCATGCCCTTCCCTGTTCTGGAACATGCAAAAGGACACAGTAGTGAAGTATGTGTCATGAATGAGGCACACCAGTGAGTAAAGTAGCAGTTGTTTTATTGCCAAAGAACACAGGAACACACTCTGAGTTGGTGGTGTCTCCACCAGTGCATCAACCCCTACTGACAAACCTAGCTCTGTTAATCCCCTTCCCACTTCCAGTCACTTTCCTGCCAGCCTGTTCCTATAACATTATGTTTTACTGATAATGTGTTAATACATTAAAAATGCACTCACAAGAATGATAATAAAATAAGCCATGGCCCTGGTATTGGACGGAAGATCAGATAGGACATCTACAGAGGCTGTTATTAGTCGCTCACATTTGCTTTTTGTATTCGGATACAGCTTATTTCTGTCACCTATTTTTTATGTAGGTTGTTTATTCCAGTATTTTAGGTGCTTTTCACTGGATATAGATCATTAGTTTTTAAACTATATCTTTTAGATAAGTTTTTTCTGCTTTTTCGGATATTTTGGGAAGATCTCTATTTAGGTAGTACAATATTGGTGTTTTGTACTGAGTGTCTTGAATCTTTCTAGACACATGATACCACATTATAGGTAGTCTTTTTATATTATATTTTTATTGTTGAATTTGTTATTAGCAGGTCAGGAGGTGTGTTTCATACTTTGCTGAATTCTGAATATACAATAGTATATCACGGTATATATTATACACAGACATATTGGAATATGTTTTTAGATGATGCTTTGTTAGACTGGGTTGTTATTTATACACGAGCGATTGGGATGATACATTGTTACATTGAGTGTTTATATATATTTTGGGTTGATCATTTTCTGATACATATACAGATAATAACCATTAGTAATATATAGAGTCATTTGAATATGTTTCCTTTGACGTTTACTATTTGGTATATTGGGATGAGACATTTTTACCTTGGGTGTTTATTTAAACATGTTTTGGTGTGATTGTTTCCTGAAACATGTATAGATAATAACCATTACTGATATACAGCTATAGGATTTATAGTTTTCTGGTACCAGTACTATTAGTGAGTACATGATTATATAATATAATCATATTTGAGGTTTTTACTTTAGGAAAATGGGCAGACTAGTTGGGCCGAATGGTTCTTATCTGCAGTCAAATTCTATGTTTCTATGTCTATTTTTCTATGTTCACTTTGAGCTTTATCAAGGAAATATATGTATTTCATTGCATTACTGCCGATTTATAACTAAAAGAGGAGGCTGTACAATGACTTATTGTCAGTTAACATAAAACAATGACAAATGCTAATACAGATAATCTTACACAATAAACATTTCACCCTATATCCACCTAACCAAAAATCAGACAACTGCTCAAAGCCTATCTTCTATCCCACTCATGACACATACAGAAATGTCTTCTTAAGGACATTTCAACTTTGCTCTAAGAATCTTGTATTTGAAGTGCTTTTGGTCCTGCCAATATTTTTACCTTGCATATATTGCAATGTATCATGTAAATGACAAATCTAGATTGGCAGTCAATAAATGAATCTATTTTATGTCTATGGCCATAATCGAATGAGTAAACTATTTTGACCCACATGTGATTATCCCAGTCTCTCCGACTGAGTCAGGGTTAGCTAGTGTGTAGCGGATGTCGAAAGACAGAGACACACACTAAGCACCGACACAGGGTCAGAACCCTAATGCAGAGTCCGGAAGTCGAACCACAGGCCTAAGGTTGAAAGTCTGTTGGTCGTACATAGAAGAGGTGCTGATAGTCGTACGACAAAGCAGGAGTCAGCACAGAGATAGTCGAACAACCAGAGGTATGCAGTTAGTCGATACCTTGAGAGTCGGCGCAGTAGAGAGGTGTGTATAGTTGTAGGGAGGCAAGCCAGAAGTTGATGCACAGAAGATCGAATACTGGAGACAAGAGGAAGGTCGTAGGTTAGAGCCAGAGTCAGGAAACCAGATATCAGGAACAACAATTAACAGTCTGGGTCACAACAGGAAAAAGACGAGTCACAAATCACAGGTACAAGACAATGAGTAATAACCATCCAAGGGCAAGGTTAGTGCAAAGGACCAGGGTTTAAGTAGGCTACAACAAGGTGTGGATACTTAGTAATTAGTTACTTAGTATCACGGTGGCCGTGATTGCCTTTAGCGATGCTGTGCTTGCAGGCGACATTGATGTACTTCCTGGTTGTTGTGCTGAAGCACCTTCGCTATTCTTATTGGCTGCCGCTAATTGCCAGATTGAGTCTTCATCTACTTGCTAGGCCTTATAGGCCTCAGCCTGCCTTTACTCAATTGCCTTTTGTGGTGTGCCTGCGATTCCGATGCTCGATTCCTGTGTATGACTCCTGGCTACGTTTGACTTCGGCTCTGTTGATCCCTGACTATTTCTCCGCTCCGGTTTGACTCCTGGCTCTGGCTGACTATCCGCTACGGTTTGACTCCTGGCTCTGGCTGACTACCCTCTCCAGTTTGACTCCTGTCTCTGGCTGTCTACCCGCTCCAGCCTGACTCTTGGCTTTGGCTGACTACCTGCTCCATACTAACCCTGCTCCGGCTGACTATAGATCCTCTATATGCTTGGCCTACTGTTTCCTCCCACACTCTCCATGCTCTGGTATTTCCTCCATCCAAGCGGTAATCCGTTTGCGTCAGTCCGTGATACTGGCCTTCCTGCTGCCTACCAGTCTGATCTGTGCCATCAGGTACCCTAGCATGCTAGGGTTATTAGTCACCATTGCATGTTGGTTCACCCTAGCGTTCTAGGGAGTCTCAGTCACCACTGCCTGTCCGGTTACCCTAGCATTCGAGGAAGTCTCAGTCACCACTGCCTGTCCGGTTACCCTAGCGTTCTAGGGAGCCTCAGTCACCACTGCATGTCTGGCTACCCTAGTGTTCTAGGGAGTCTCAGTCATCACTGCCTGCACGGCTACCCTAGCTTTCTAGGGAGTCTCAGTTA
Source organism: Rhinophrynus dorsalis (assembly GCA_037306005.1). Taxonomy (NCBI): domain Eukaryota; kingdom Metazoa; phylum Chordata; class Amphibia; order Anura; family Rhinophrynidae; genus Rhinophrynus; species Rhinophrynus dorsalis. The sequence goes on from CM074722.1 coordinate 190,980,082, forward strand.
CCACTGCCTGTTGGTTCACCCTAGCTTTCTAGGGTGATCTGTCTCTGCTCTGATACACCCTAGCGTACTAGGGGAATTTCCTGCTGTTCCCAGGAGCTTGACAGCTGCTCTTGTACTAGTAGCTATTACCATCCTTGCTGTTAGTAAATATATTCTGTCAGAGTGTTACTTGCCTCCTTTCTATCGGGCGATCCTGTGCCTTATCCTTACCTGTCCTGTGAGGGTTGAGGAAGTACCAGTCAATGTCCGTACAGCTGGCCTTGTGAGGGTTGGAGAAGTGCTATCTATTTTATGTTGTTCTATTTCTCAATAAAGATAATCATTTTACTGTATCTGTACTTGTCAGTGTTGTTATTCCAGAGTCACCCCGTGACACTTAATAATTAGTGCTATGTCCGCCTACGAACAGGAGGAGCTGGACGGGTTGTGACAGTGATAAAATTACACCCAATGCACCTCTTCTTTCCAGAGGAATTATTCTTAAAGGTAGCTTGATTCTATAGTAAGAACATGAAAATAAGAGATAAATGTGAATCTTGTGTGTAAAGGACGCCGATGAGGGTGTAAGAATACGATTCAGCTCTAGAACATGTGCTGGAACAAATTTCCTAGTTCTGCTCTTGTCTAACTCCAATTTACTAAGCTACTTAACCCCAAAAAATCTGCTTAAAGGGATAGTAATACTTTAATATTACTATTCCCCATATTGTAGCTATTTCATAAAGAATTGAATTGCCCCCAGTGTCATCTCTCAAACCTTTATGGTTTGAGAGATAACCAAAAGCAAAGTTTCCCCTCCCTCCCCCTTCCCTGAATTCATCGTTGTACTGACTGCAGGGATATCCGGTCTTATTTTCGTCAGGCAGCTCTGCAGCTGAACCGAGATCGTGTTAATAAAAAAAGAATTATTTCACAGAAACTGTCGTTTACGTGTGCTTGCAAACCAAGCACATGTAGAAGACTGTTTCAGTGAAATAATTATTTTTTACTAACGGGATCTCGGCTCAGCTTCAGAGCCGCAAGCCTGTCATATGACAGACTTACCCTGCAGTCAGTACAACGATGACTTCAGGGAAGGGGGAGGGAGGGGGGAACTTTGCATTTGGTTATGTCTCAAACCATAAAGGTTTGAGAGATGAACCTGGGGGAAATTCAATTATTTTTGAAATAGCTACAATATGGGGAATGGTAATATTAAAGTATTACTATCCCTTTAAGATTGCTGGCAGGATAGTATTGGAGTGTATATGTGTTTCAGGACATTCCTTTCCTTTGTTCCTTAAAGGGATAGTATTACTTCAAAATTACTATCCCTCATATTGTAGCCCTTAATAAACATAGTTAAATGACACCAGCGGCATCTCTCAAACCTTTATGGTTTAAGAGATAGCCGCTTTCAAAGTTTCCTCTCCCCTGCTATCAGCGTTCTGTTGCCAGCAGGAGAATCTGGTCTCTGAATCAAGCGGAGGCTCTTCAGCAGAGCCGATATCTCGTTATGGAAGGAAAAATGATTAATTGAAACAGTCTTCTACGTGTGCTTGGTAAACAAGCACACGTAGAAGACTGTTTCAGTTAATCATTTTAACTTCCGTAACGAGATATCGGCTGTGTTTCAGAGCCTCCGCCTGTCCCGGGACCGGATTCCCCTGCTGGCAGCAGAACGCTGACAGCAGGAGAGAGGAAACTTTGAAAGCGGCTATCTCTTAAACCAAAAAGGTTTGAGAGATGCTGCTGGTGTCATTTAACTCAGTTTATTAAGGGCTACAATATGAGGGATAGTAATTTTGAAGTAATACTATCCCTTTAACACCATGCATTAACCACTTTGCTGCTAATCCTTATTAACCCCCAGTGCCAAGCATGTTTGCACACTTTTATTGCAGTTTACTGTCAAATGACACTAAAATCTGTTGCATGTACTAAAATGGCTGGAACAGGTACAGATTTGAAGAAAAGATAGACAGGGCATACGATTGCCTTTCTACCTCTAGGTTAGTGTGGCGATATAGAAAAACTAGGGATTTTTTTGTTACATCTCCTACAATTCAAAGATACTGATAGCTTTGAAAACCATTGAATTCCCTAAGGTACTCAGTACATATTGCCAGAGAAAAATTGCACCCCATTATAATGAATTAAAATACTATAGGGGGTTCCAGAAGCACAATACCATGTCTACCACAATCTGATTTTCTTTTTCAAATATGAATATATTTGTACTTTTGTTGAGTGGTCAGTTCATCATCCATCAAAAGTTTGATTTTAAATGTACCTTCATTTGAAAGAGGGGCTTTCCTTTTTCAGATCTGAGTACACCTGACCACCTAGAGAGAGAGAGATAAAGAGAGTGTGATTTCTTATACAAGCATGTGATCAACATTCTTAACCCTTTGAGTGCCAGAGGCGTACGCAATGCATTGCGTACCCCTCTGGCACTCAAAGGGTTAAACCCCTGCTCATTTAAACTGTCACCCAGCATGCACACCATTAACCTTTTGAAAGCCATATAGGTAAACAGTGTATAGTGAAACAATGTTTAGCTCACCCTCTGGCACTCACAGGGTTAAAGAGTACCCATGAATGAAAGAGGGGACTCTGCTCTTTCATAAAATTATACCCATACGTTTTTCAAAGCAACAGGAGGCAAGACATGGTGTCCTTAGGAGCTCCAACTCTACATTTCCCATGCTCCCAATATAACACTCAATGTTATTTTTTTTTATGTTAGATGATCTGTGATCACATGACTTCTGCTTATTGTAGATTTCTATTATTTAATCCCCTCTTTCAAATAAGGGTATACCCCATGTTTGGATGTAAAGGGGCTGAGATCAGAGCTGTTTTAGAGCTCCAGTCCCCTTTGTTTCATTCTTTGTATTTTTTGCTCTTTAATATGCATTAACACTGAAAGAGACCACCCACATTGATACCCTCTATGTACCCTCATTTTAAAAAGGGATATCCCATTTCTTAAGAGGGTATTCTTTTTTGAGTAGGAGCAAGAGAGGCTGATATATACCTGTTCTACTCCTCACATATCCTTCCCTGGTGGTCTAGTGAATTGCCAGTCACAATGCATTTGTGTGTGAGTGTGCACAATGGTGTGTGTGTGTGTGTGTGTGTGTGTGTGTGTGTGTGTGTGTAATCAGGACTTTTCAAAGCCTCTTGCTTATTTTAAAATATATATCATGTTGGGTGATCACTAGTTCAAATGACATGCACACCATCAAAGAGTATCCTTGAATGAAAGAAGGGACTTCCTTCCTTCATAAAAAGATACTCATGTGTATTCAAAGCAAGGGGAGATGAGATAGGGGCCCATAAAGAGCCCTAGGCCCAACTTCTCTATGCTCACACAATAACACTCTATTTTGGTGTGTTTATATTGGTGATCTGTGATTAATTATTCATTATTGGAGACTACCTTTGTTTTGAAAGAGAGGACTCTCCTCTTTCAGTCAAGGGTACAACCACTTTTTTGGTGCAAATGGGCTGAGATTGGAGCTCTTTTAGAGCTCCCAGTCCCACTTGCGTCATTATTTTTTAATATGCATTAACAATGTCTGATGATCGCAAGATCAACCAACGTTGTTTCCCTGAGGTGTACCTAAAAAAGGCAATAATCTGTTTCAGACAAGGGCATTCCTGTTTTAATAGGCGCAAGAGGGGGCTGACATGTAGGCTCTTACAGAGTGTGCCACCTGCTTTGTTCCTCGCATACCTTTCTCTGGTGGTCTAGTAGATTGCCAAGCTCATAAATTACATCATCATGCTCATGAGTGATTACATAATTTACGCAATGGGATTCTCCAGCATCTGAGGACATCCAGGGTATAAAGACTACCGGAAATGTAAACTTTAGCCCATTTGTTGCTGCAGCCCAGTTGATAGAAACATAGATTTTGATGGCAGAAAAGAACCACCTGGTCCATCTAGTCTTTCCATTTCCATACCTAATAAAATAAGCAGTCTTACATACGTCTCAGATTAGACATATGCCTATCCCATGCATTTCTGAATTCCCTAACAGTGTTTTTTACCACCACCTATGCTGGGAGAATGTCCCATGAGTGCATCACCCTTTCTGTAAAGTAGTACTTACACAAATTCCTTATGAATTTCCCAACAACTAACTTTGGATCATAACCTCTTGTTCTAGCACTCATTTTTTAAATGTGTCCCCCTTGAACTATATTAAATTCCTTATCATCTCAACCCTCTCTGTCCTATCTTCCAAGCTGTATACCTCCCATGTGTGAGGGACAGTCCCCCTTTGAGACCCAAACCTCTATATCCCTCTTTCTCACCCTGGTGTCCCTCTTTTTAGATCAGACTGTGTGGTGTCTGTACGTAAATGTATCACATAGCTCCACCACATTAAAACTCAGATTAATGTTTGTTTAAACTTCAATGTATGCATTTAAAAATTAGTCTGTGTAAATAAAATACTTTGGTCTTGCTCTAAATTCTTTTATTCAGGGTGGCAATAGGTTATGAAATAATCTAAAAATTATTGTTAATGACCAGCCCACAGACACAACATTTGGCCATTTAAAATGTTTGACAGTATGAGCAGCCGTATATATTAGGTCAGTGATTCTCAACCAGGGTGCTGTGGCACTTTGGTGTGCCACGGACATCAACTTAGGATGCCCCATATTTTCTATGAAGACTAACAAGAATGGACTTTTAAATAAAGATTTATAGAAATTGATATGCACAATATGTTTAGTTTTGTTATTATGATTATAAGATCTGATAATAACTGCATATTTATATATTGTACCCTTTTTATTCCCTTGATAAAGTACACTAAATATGTCAGGGGTGCCCTGAATGTTCTAGATTACATGTTAGGGGTGCCCCGAACGTTCTAGATTACATGGTAGGGGTGCCCTGAACAAAAAAAGATTGAGAACCACTGTATTAGGTTCTTTAACTCCATTTGGGTACCTGTGTCATGAAGACCTTGTACCCTTTTGCTGGCATTTCTTTGAAAGGACTAAAATGTATTAACGTCCACCTGGAGGTGTGGTCTTCACAATGGCACACATAACACATCCATATCAGTTTTAGAGTAGATGCTGAGGACAGTTCCTTTGAAGAAAAGTGTTAAAAGAAGGCTCAAAGGGAATAGATTAAGTTTACTTTTTTCATTCATTGTGGCTTGCTGGTAATAAGGTAGTAATGATGGCACAGCAAGTACGCTAAAATGATGAAAAGCTCTATTGCCATATCTGGGAACTCTCAGGGTTTGACCCTGAGACTCAGGGTTTTGGCCCAAATCTCAGGGTCTCAGGGTGAAGAGGCAAAATCTCAGGGTGAGAGAGTTCAGTGCTACCTCTTATATATTCTGCTCCAGTTAAATGCTTCTTTAGTCTCTAAATGGTGCCACTTGTACCAGAAAGGCAGAGGGAGAAGCCCTGCTTGATTTGTGTGTGTTTATGAAGTGATATCTGTAAGTTGTTGTATATTAATGTCTCAGTGAATGCTGAATGGAGAAACTCTCTGTTAGCAAAACGCCTGTACTCTTGCCGCTCTGCCAATGAAGAGACAAGATTGGAGGAGAACAAACAGGAATCTTTCTTTATTCGAATACAGAGAACAGCACAGCACATTAGCATGGAAAGAAAACTTGTTCTGTTCTAAAAATTATGAGCAGAGGGGGTATCTAATATACTAATAGCACACCCTTGAGCAATAAGATGATTGGTTTAACAGAAAACAAGAATTGCAAAAATTACATATTCAGTAAACTACAACATTGCATATCTGGTTAGTCCAATAGTAAAGCATTAATATTGCTCCTCCACCCAAATAACATAATCAGTTTCCACCCCCTATTAGAATTACAAGCTTTGCATATTTGGAAATAACAAAACATTAGTTCTCAGCAAATGCAATACACTATGATTTAACCTAACTTAGCAAAATATCTTATCAATCTATGTGAAGGGGGGAAAGAATGAGCTGTGAGTTTCTCTGCTTATCAATATGTGTGCAGGAAGATGGGAGGGGGGAAAGAAAGAGTGACATAGGTTTTCTTTTTGGAGACCATAAAATTTCTGCTGTCTCTTTAGGTGCTGGTTAACCCTTCCCTTGCTATATTGTGTGATGCAGCTTATGTTTAAACACTTGATATTTGATAACATCTCGACTACAGAAATGAGGGATACATCACGGATAATCTATATTGTGGGAAATTTAAGGGTTAATATTTACACAATCTCAGGGTCAGCTCATTTTGAAAGTTCCCAGGTATGTCTATTGCATACCCCATAGTGCAGGTACAGGAGTTGGAGTATGCCAGTGGAGCAGCTCTGAGAGTTGTACATTTCCCCGCAGGGTTCACATTTAAAGGGACAAAGGCGTGATCCAATATATGTACAATAATGAGGGGTTGGCAGTTGCAGACTGTATCCGTAATAAAAAATATATCTTCTAAATATAGAAAAATTACAAACTGCTCTGTACACATTAACCCATTAACTGTGAAAATAAGTAGCAAACCTACACATATAGGGTGTTTCCTAAATAAGAAATGTATTTGAATGTATTAGACATTTTACAATATCCGCAATCATTCTATTCAAACAATAAGGGGAAAAAATCCGTGCAACACACACGCAATTTTAAAATAAATTTATTACAATGCAACTCAGCAGTGTATGTACATTGTTATTAATTATCATGTTTTAAGCATGCATGGGTAATTTCATAAAGGCTTTTGGACTGTAAACCTGCCCATAGCAAAAATGGTAACTAACATCTTCCCTATGTAAGAACAGGCGTGATAATACATGGTAATGACAGGCTTAGTAGGGATGTTGTGAAGGCGAGGGGGCGCTCTATACACTTCTTGTTTGTCTCAGGGGGCACTCTGGAAATTGCTGTCGTTTCTCGTTGGTTAAGATGGCGGCGGCCTGGGCTGCGGCTGAGGCGCGGAGCTAGAGTCAGTGAATCCGGTATTGGAGAGCCGCAGCCCGGCTGTGACAGTGAACAGAGCTCTTCGCTACCAACCGAGCAGGGTGAGGAGGACCTGCCAAAATAGGACTGGACTTATTGGCCACGGTAGGGATGTGACCGGCCTGTCTCGGTCCATCCCGGTGGCGGCAGCTGCAGCGGCGGACAGGCAGCTTACGAAAAGCCGGGGATGGGCCAGCAAGTAGGCCGCGTTGGAGGCGAGGCATCAGGTGCACCACAACCACACAGAGGAAGCAGAAGCAGTGGAACCAAACCAAGCAGCCAGACCGGGCCTGTTGGTGCGGTAGCCGGCGGCCGTAAGAGGGAGGCGACCGGTAGGAACAACCCAGAGGTTGGATTTAACATCTTTACGCAGCACGGTAAGTAGTAAGAACAGGCGTATTCCCCAGAGAGCAAAAGTGACAGCTCAGATCATTTGTGCCCTTGTTTTCCAGTTCTTACAATCTCTCTGTCAATATGGAAACATAAGCCAGTATTTGAAATGAATCATATAGTGCTTTATAGTTAAGTATCATTTTATCAATACGTTATCCTTTTATAGTTTCCTGCAAATATGAGTTTATACATGGAACGCTTATAATAGATTGTTTGCTAACAGGCTCACTCACACAAACATAACAGACCGTTATGGGTACTGAAGGTTTTAATATGATGCATGACCTAACTAGAACAGACTGTTCTAATGCATCTTAATATAGTTAATGAGGCCAAAAAGGCATGGATCCATCAACTTCAGCCTTTTCCATATCAGTCTTGTTGATTTGGAGGAAGACAATAAAAACCCTCTATCAAAACCATTTCCAATTATGCCCCATCAATGGGAGTTTATAACTTGCATTGTGTAGCTAATTTCTTATTTAAGGGGCTAAACATTGGTACTGGTGAGTCTGCAGTGGTGCTGCATGGTTCACTGACATTGCTTTAGGTTGGTCCAAGTCCCAGGTCTTTTAGGAACCTATCAACTACCCACTCATATAATCTTGTTTTAGAAATCTTCAGGGTGAGATTCACCACTTATTCTCCTGACATTATTCTGGCAGGCCCTGCTAGCAGATTCTGTAACTTGCTGGGAACATGTATTTTACCTGTCTTTGCCTCAGGAGGCTGTGGTTTCAGATACTGTAGTTAAACATAAAAAAATTATGGATACCTTTCTACTTCAAAACAATATTGAGCATTATGACAATTGTTTTCAAATTGGATAGGATGTTTATTCAGCAAAATTTCAGACTGCCTTTTGCAGTCAGGAAGAAATTTTTAATTACCCGCTTAGTGTGTAAATTTTTTTTTTTTGTAATTTATTTTTCTTGTCTCCTTCATCAAAAGGGATGGTGATGCAGCATGGGCCTCCTCTAGACACATCCAACAGGTCAGGTGTTTAGATATATCTCTGATTACAGGAGGGTAGTTGGTGGATCAGTCATGGTGAAAGTCTGCTAGTATAGGGGTGCTGCAACTTGTCTTCCAGATATTGAACACAGGTTAATGGCATTAACACAGGTACTTAAGATTGAATGGACTGCAGATCCACCTTTGCTCATGTGAGGCGATCCTAAAATCCTGCCCTGTTGCACTGAAAACTTGACCTTTTGGTGTTTCCATACGACTAGAATTGAGAATTGCTGTCATAAATGTATAACCAAAAACAGATCTTTATTGTAAATAAGTATGAAGAACAAAGTGTATGGAACAGTGTATAGATGCACCCTAGAGTGTTTTCTGCTAAATCATAGGCTCCCACATTGTCAATAAGGCAAGTGGCAGCATTTCTAGGCATTGTTCCATCTGCTTCTTGTTTTAAATTTCATCCAAGATAATTGCATGAGGGTACAGAAATGCATAGAACATTTTGAGGCAGATAACAACATTTTTTTAAGAGGCATCTGGGAGATTTTGTAGCCATGTAAGTGGTGCATGTATAAATGTGAATATAAAATACTTTCACAATCCATGAGCCGGTGGCTCCTAAGCTCTTTGGATTTTTCTATAATGTGAAGGTCTGTTTTTATTATAACCCTGAATCTGATTCTGAACTCTGTGGACTGGTTCTCCGAAAGAATTTACTAGTGGTCATTGACTTAATCTGGGCAGAAAATGAGGGTTTACTATTAAAGGGATAGTAATGTTTAGGTATTATAGTAAGATTGATTCTTCTACATGTATTTGTACAATGATCTGTATCTTTGTAAACATCCATAACTTTGCTTTTTTTGTGTTATTCGATAATAGTGTTCCCCTCCCACCCCTTTTACATACGCCATGAATCTTCCCATAAAATCAGCAAGCCGGTCTGGACAGGAGGCAGTGAGGGACAATAAACCCTGCCCTAGCCCTCTTCCGTCAAAGGAGGGGAGCCAGTGTTTTCCTTATACTGATATAAAGAAGATTGTCCTTTGCTGTGATCTGTCCAGTTTTCTGACCATGTTCCAGATATGAGGTGTTGATTTATGGAAAAGGTACTAGAAGGGACACTTAATCCTATAATGTAAAAGGCCAGCTGTATGTTTGTCTGATGCTGTCAAGTGCAGTAGAGACTGCCAATGCAGTCCTGTGCATTAGAGACTGCCCGAGCGCACAGAATGCTGGCCCGTGTACATGGGCTTTTACAATAGTTATAGAATAAAACGAAAACTGCAAAATTATGGATGGTTATAAAACTACATCGCATTACACAAATGTGTGGAGAAGAATCTCAGTCTTACTGTAATAAGATCTGTTTACTATGTCTGCATTCCTTTAAAGGGATAGTAATACTTAAAATGTAAAAAAATATATGTTGTAGGGTATATCCCCCTAAGGAAAACAACTGCTGAGAGATGTTTTAATAAAAAATTATAACCGCTCAAAAGTGAATTTTTTAGGTGCAATATCACAGTGGCCTGAAAATTTACAGTGGCGCTGTTGCTACACCATCCTATGGACTGCTCTGGTCTGTAGACCATAAATCTCCATATGATTGTGTAGCAACATCGCCACTGTAAATTTTCAGGCCACTGTGATATTAAACCTAAAAAATTCAAGTTTGAGCTGATATCATTTTTTAATAAAATCTCTCTTGGCAGAGGGAGTACCCTTGTTTTACTCAGGGGGATAAACCCTACAACATATATTTTTTTACATTTTAAGTATTACTATCCCTTTAACTACAGTTACATAGTAACATAGTAAATTAGGTTGAAAAAACACACAAGTCCATCAAGTTCAACCTTCGTTGGATATAATGACGCAGTAATGTTGTTTTGAACAACACCTCCTCTCTTGCAGTAAACAGAAACAAAATATCAAGAAGCAGGCTTCTATGGTATAACTAACTAAAACATTTTTGATTATAAAACAACCATCCCTTCAAATAAAACTTAAGTTTTTCTTATACTTGGTATAAACAGTCACAGTGTATGGCAATGAGCAAATCATGATGTTTCATGATCCCATTCTCTTCATCTGATAAAATGAACTAACATGTAAGGTCCCATTCACATGGGCAACTTAAACAGTGCTAAGATTCAGCACTGTTCAAACTGTTTTCTCACCTCTGATCTCCTTTGTTTCCCACAACTATATTCCCTTGTCATAGTGGGTATGACAGGAGTGTGACTGGGGCTGGTCTGTTTCGATATTAGCTGCAAGGTCTGATGTCCACGTGGGTTGGCAAGTCATTGTCAGGTGCAAGGGGCATTGAAAATTCCAATGTCACCGGTGTGAATGATCTGCGTGGTAGTCCCATAGACCACTGTGGAGATCAGGCATGATGAAAATTGCATGCGTATACACTAGGAGTAATTCTCTCAGTTTCTCTAACACATTGATTTGCAATAAATGCATTCATACAGCAATCAGATGTAGCTATAGATATTTCAAATTATATTTGTAGTTTCCTCTGTATATAACTATTGAAGCCTACCTCTAACTGATGCTACTTCACAGCAAACTGAAGCCATCAGTAGTCTTGAATGTGTTGTAAGGGACACTATCCGATTTTAAAGGGATAGTAATGTTTCATAATAATAGCAGCTCTAATTAATCATCATAGTATTTGGACTTTGGAGAGTGTTATTTCAATTCTGTCAGAGTTGTAGTTCCAGAGTAATTCAATGACAAAATATCCCCCTCCCGCCCCTTTTACTGATGTCACACAGTTCAGACAGAGCAGAAGGGAGGTGCCCAGGTAGACTGCAGAGAGGGACAATCTTCAATTAAGATAAGGGAAAAACCTGAAAAGCTTGTCAAAGGGGGCAGGGATTTCATTGTTTTCATAGGAATAAGAGTGTCCCCTTCTGTTATCTGTCTGGTCTATGGACTGCATTCCACATCTGAGAAGAGATTGCTTACACTAGGTAAAAGGGGCGGGAGGAGTAAACTTTGCTTGTGAATATCTCATAAACCATAAAGGTTTGAGAGATAAGACTTATATCATTCTTCATGTTTTTTTAATGCCTACAAAATAAAAGAAAGTTAAAACGAAGTATTACTATCCCTTTAAATCACTATCAGTAGAGTACAAGAGTGCTCAAAGACAACTAAAATATAGTATATACATATAACTAACTGCTGTTTTGAAGGACATATACCCAGGTAACCCCCTTTATTCCTGGGGAATTTTTCCCCTTTAAATTTGCAGTATGCTGCAAAGGCGTGAGACATGCACTGTCCAAGCGTTGTTAGTCTCCCATGTGAACAGACCCCTAGACCTCAGGGTGCTACATTTCCTTTTTTTTTTTTTTTTTTTTTTTTTTTTTTTTTGTGAAAACCTTTTCATATAATGTTTCTGATCACATTCCCCCTACCACATTCTCCTCAATACTTTTTTTCAGACAAGAAGTGATAGTGTTTTTATTAAGAGCCTAGTAGTTTAACATGAGTAACAAATAGCATGAAGTTCACTATCTTTGTAGGACCAGTGTGGCAGTATTTGAAACTATGAGACCTATAATTGAATTGTACATGAAGGATTTGTTCAGATTTGGCTTCAAGTAGAGCTTGAATGTTCCTGTTTGCTTTGCTGATTGATTATCTAAGTTGGCACAGAGATGTAATTTGTGTTTTATAATAGCTCAAAATGTCTTAGTTCTTGGAGGTGTGGCACACTACAGGCCATCCTTGGTGTCCCAAACATAAGTATAGGCTTGTATTTCTCAACATTGGTCCTTAGGGCACAACAACAATGTATATTTTCGAGAGATCCCTTCTTATTAACAGGTGTGTAATCAGTGGCTCGGTCATTGTGGTTATCCATCCATTTTTTTTTTTTCTTTTTTCTTTTCCAGAATATCCTTAAAATGTGCCCTTTGCATCACTGGTATAAGTAATTTTGGTATTGTGTATTATTATTCACTTACTGAATATGTAAATTAATGATTCTCAACATTGGTCCTTGGGACACACCAACAGGTCACATTTTTAGTACATCTCTGCTTGTTCACTGGTGGGTAATCGATGGCTTAGCCATTTGATTGCATTACCTGTGTGCTTAAAAACCTGACCTATTGGTGTATGCCAAGGATTGGAGCTGCGAATCATGTAAAACGTAAAACTGTCACTTTGAGATACTTTGGAGCATGTGAAGAAATGGAGGTATGTACATGCCAAGGTGTGAACTGTTGTGTCAACCTAATTAGTTTATTGCGCTGATTGTTGTCATGGTCAGCCTTTCTGAAGAGCCCTGTCTCTGGTCTCACCTAATATTAACCTTTAAGGCCTGGAGGTGCACATCATACAGTGAAGCAATGCTTTGCATACCCTTCAGATCATTTAAGAGAGGAATATACATTGTTTGTTTATTAAATATATATATATTGTGATACTTTTTCTTGCTGAATAAAACAAGGATATCCCCTCCCACACACGCATTATCCAGGTAGTTGGCAATAACCAAATTCTATACAACATGACATATTTTACTTATTTTTCATAACAATGTACCTTTCCTTTAGTTTCTCTTTGACATAGCCACAGTGTCTTGAAGCTATTGTGTTTTGGGGTTTACTTTTAAAATAGTGTGCGACTTTTTCACACAGTAACCATGTCGCCATAATAAAAATGGCGACGTGAGAATCTTGCACTGCATGACAGCGTGAGATTCTCATGTCGCCTACTGAAATGTAGCAGATGTGAAGGTCTGCTGGTCTGAGTTACAGTGAACATTGTTGTTTCTGTGAGTATGAGCTAATTTGCAAATAGCATGCAGTAAGGCTCGATTGCAGTCCCTTCCTCACACACGGTGCCCGTTCTCTATTGTTTCCGTCTCAGGGCTTCCTTTAAAATAAACAGTCCTCTGCATCTCTGGTCCTCCGTTACTGAGGATAATGAGGAAACAAAGAAGGGCACAGTGTGGGAGGAGCCCTACTGCATGCAATTTTCTTTTTTCAAGTAGCCGCATTTTAGGAGACAGCTAGGGGTTTACGTAACTGTTTTTTCATAAACAAAAAACCCCAAAACAAATAGTTATGTTCTAAGGCACCTTCTCCTGAGTAAAACAAGGGTAGTCCCACTACTTTGTTGTTTTAGTCAAATATTATGACAGTTCAAATCATCAGGAAGTGAGTTGCAGAGTGACGACTACCTGAAAGTTCAAACTGACATCATAACTGCAGTTTCTATAACAATCTAAGGAGAACTGTAGCAAAATAACAAATTAAAATCTGATCACTAGAGAGTGCAAAAAAAAAGTAGAAAAAAGAAAACTATATTAACTCGAATGCATCACTCAGCAGAGTGAGTATTGTCGTACTCAAGGAAATCCCTGCAATATATAGGATTCTTTTTTGTTTGCACTAAAGTTTACTGCTCCTTTAACCCCTTAAGGACCGGAGGTTATGGGACATTTCCGTCCCATAACGACCGCATAGGGGCACTTTGACGCGCCGGTACACGTGACCTGTCACGTGTATCAGCGCGTCACTATGGGGCTTGAAAGAGATCACTCCGATCTTGGAGCGGTCTATTTCATGCCCTATTTTTACTTACAGCGCTCCTGGTAGAGCGCTGTAAGTAAAAAGTACGTGACGTACCATGACCGTCATCGGTCCTTGAGTAGTTCAAGGACCGTGACGGTCCTGGTACGTCAAGGGTCCCTAAGGGGTTAAGGAGTGAAAGGTGTGAATATCTATCAAACAATTATTGCAATTAAGTATTTGTCTAATGTGCATACCAATATCACATTTCACAGGAAGGTTGATCATGCAGGCAACGGATACTTGAACAAACAAAACATAACATGACACTCAAAACTTGAGTATGTATGAGAAGCATGTTTGCATAAAATATATATAAACCAAAAGGTCAGCTTGAATGAAATATTACATATAAAAGAAAAATATAGTAAGATCGTATGAACAAAAAAGAAACCTCAGTAAAAACTTCAGTCCATAGCTCGGAAGAGCCATGTGTCTCCCTGTGGTGTCTCACCATTGACATTTTTATGAATTACCCGGTGTTTATGAATTTGCAAGAGGTACTTATACAGCATTGCTCATCATGCAGCAGAGTTGGAGGTGGGTGCTTTTTAGCTTTGGATCTTGTGTAAAAGATGTAGTAGAAGGCAGTTAAATGAACATTAACATCCTCCCATTTATTTTAATATAGCTAGCAAATCATAATAGCCCCTATACATTTTGCCCTTGTAATTTTCCTTAAAAATGTCCTATTCAATCTGTTCTGCATCTCATGTTCATTGAATTAGATGTAACAGTTGCTAGCAGGATTACTGGTCCACAAACTGTACTCAGATGGTAATCTTATGTAGGCTCATGCACTCTACTTGCTTTGATATTATTAGCAGGCAGTTTTTGACTAGTCTGGTGCAATTCACATGTACGATTAACAAAGGCTTTTTTTTGTTTGTTTGCTATTTCTATGAAAGTGATTGCTTTTGAAGCCATGTTGCATGATCCATTGTCTTCATTACTCAAGCATACAGTCAAATATTAATTTTTTTTACTGTGGGTTTGTGAACTGGAAAATTCAGAGCCCAAGATCTCTGCAACGGGATCACCGATCAACAAGCAGAAAATGAAAGTGAACTGCACCTTATATAACAATAATTGTGTTGAAAAATTTTTTTTTTCCCTCTTCCTTTCTGTAGTCCTACACTGTGCAGTGCCAGATGCCAACTGTCGGCTTCTTGTTTGTCTGGCAAGGTGGCAGGTTTTCACAAATAGAGTCCATGGCTTAAGCTGATGGTTTGACTTTCTGCGCTACTGCTTAACAATATGTTGGATAGCTCTCTACCGTTCAAGAGGTTAATAAGGTCTGATTTTAAATCAATTGGAAATCTTGGAATTTTTATTTGTCCACTATGGTGCCCTTGGATTAGTGCACCTTCAGCTTTCTGAATATGGCCACAAGTGTCCGGTTTTAAAAGCCCCACATTTGTCTGTTGTTAATGTGCTAGGAAGTACCTTGAATGTGAACTGACACACCAAAGACTTGCAATTCAGGCTCATTAATACAGCCACTGCTGAGTCCCTGCAGTCTAACCGAATAGCCGGAATGCGCAGTGCAGCCCTGCCAAAGGGGAATTATGAGATGAAGCTTCCATTTAACTGTGTAAGTGCTTACTTGTGTAGTATGCCTTTCTATTACTTGAACATTTTTAAGCAAGCTTTCTGCTGGATGTCACAGAATTTACATAATCTGAAATCTGTGAGTGAGAAGATGTTTTCTTACACTTTCTTGGATGATATGTGTAAGTAGGTGGAATAATAATAGTGTAAGCCTGAAGACTGATCAGAAGAAAATATATCTACAGCTTCTTGCAGCTTTTTACAAGGAGTTTGGGTGAGGGGAATTTCCAGGTAGATGCCTCATGGTTGTTCTGTTGAGTGGCCTACTTCTGATTTATTTATATTTAATGCTGTTTCAGCTAAAACATCTTCTATATGTTGTAGAGTTCAGAAGAGATGATGCATATATGATTTTCAAATAATTTATATTCTTATTGCTCTACAAATTTTAACGGTGTGAGAACCAAGTACTTTGTTTCAATGAAGCATCTTCATGTGCTGTGATGCCTAGCAGGATGAGTTAATCTCTTTTGTCTATTGTAACAGAGACTGGAAACTGCACTGTAGGGACAGAGTTCTAATGCCTATTTCCTTGTACAGCTTTCTAGGATACATGCTGTGTGCAGGAGCTTGTAGGAAGTGGTTTATTTGCATATAAATCCTTTGAATGCTTAGGACTTTCCTGCCACAGTTTCCTCTTATTCTCTAGCCCCTCTGCTGTACACTTGGTTACACTAATGCTGGATTCATTAAAAATAAGTTTTCCTATAGGATGTGCAGTCCAAATATTTGGACAGTAACGTGTTTTTTTTTTTTTTTTTTTTAAGACCTTTCTAACATCCAATGGGAAATTTTATTTGTTCCAAAACCCTTTGAGTGCCAGAGAAGTACCTAATGCATTTCAGAACAACGCATTGGATGTCTTTCTGGCACTCAAATGGTTAAGATGTAATTTATTTGTCCCAGAATTAATTTCTTTACATATACCCCACTCTCAGAGCTAGGAGATTGAGGCTCATTAGAGAAAAGGGTTACTAGTTAGATGAACAGTTACTAGTATACCAATGTTAAATCCTGAAGAATAGCCTCACTCGTTCGCTCCCTCTCACGCTTTCTGTTTCCAGCCCTACCCACTGTGTGCTGTAATTATCTCCAGCAAGATAAAGGGCAAATATTACGTTTCTCTGTGGGAGAACACTTTGCAGAAAGCACTAGACCAGTGGTTCCCAATATTCAGTTTGTAATACACCTATGTTTTTTATTCTTTGACACATACTTGAAAAATCTAAATTTCTGTGACACTATAATTCATAAAAAATAACATCTCTTATTGTGTAAGCATTTGGAGATGTGTGACACGTTTAAGCTTGGTGCTGTGACACACCTTTTTGGAACCACTTCCCTACTCCCTAAAAGAGAGGTTGACTATTATAATCCAGCGGAGGGGGCAGGTTTTGTCAGAAAACGGACTCTAATCTGGTCTTCACATATGGTGAAGTCTGTGGCTTAATCAATGAGATTCTCTTGCTGCTGTGTCATAGCCACATATAGCTGGATTTTTGTAACATTGACCAATCTATATGTAAATGTTTCTGCACTTAAAGAACAGCACATGCAATACATTTCTGTATTAGGCTATGGGAAGCAATTTCATTTGTACTGCATTCTTGTGGTAAGGAGAGTTCAGAGCTCTGAGGCCACATCCATCCTATCTCCAGAAAATGATATATTAAGTCAGTATTACTCAAGCACCAGCTAAGGGTGCCATGGATTTTCCATAAAGTCATTGACAACAAATGTAAATATTGTTTCAAATGTGTATTAAAAAAAAAAAAAAAAAAAAAGTTAGCAGTCACCTGAAAATTCCTGACTATGTTTGTGTTCCTTGATTGCAAAAAAATAAAGCAAAAATGTGTGTATATCAGACCTTCTTTGAACACGACAACAAACCAGGCCATCTGCTATCTCGACAACTAAAACAACAATTTAATTCTACATATATCCCTTCAATATGCTCGCCTTTGGGTTAGCTGGTCCACACCGAATCTGATATATCCTCCGCTTTCTGCTTGTTTTACAAATCCTTATATAATATTCATGAGACTTCTCCCCTTGATCCGAACCATCTTTGCATATTTATGAATATATCAGTGGCAACATTACCACGTATCGATGATTCGGACAAGGAAGCCTTAGATGGCCGTATATATCTCTATGAAGTTATGCAAGTTATTAAGTCACTCCCTACGGGTAAAAGTCCGGGACCTGAGGGCTTCTATCAGGGCTACTACAAGATGTTTAGTTCTCTACTTAATCCCCTTCTGACTGATGCGTTTAACTCTATCCCTGACTCCATCCATACCCACCCAGAGACCCTCTCAAGCTGATACACCTTGACCAAACTGGGTTCGTACTGCGTCGCGAAGCAAGGGACAACACTAGGAAATTGCTTAATCTTCTTCGCCTGTCTAACTCTTCCCATAATCCGACTCTCTTTCTCTCCACCGATGCCGAGGAGGCATTTGACCGGGTAAATTGGTCTTTCCTACGACAAGCTCTACAAGCTTTTTGCCTTGGTCAATCCTTTATAGGGAAGATTATGTCTTTATACTCCTGCCCATCTGCGAGAGTAAAAACAAACTGCTTTTTGTCACACCCTTTCACCATTTCAAACGGTACGGGACAGGGCTGTCCTCTATCGCCTTGTTTTGTTTATCTTAGTCATGGAGACCCTGGCCCAACATTTGGTGTAATCCAAACATGGCGTTCTATTTGACAACAGGGAATATAAGCTATCAGTGATTACAGATGATGTCCTGGTGTCGATCACTCATCCGTCAACATCTGTTCCGGCTCTCATGTTGGAATTCAACCTCTTTTTCTACTCTGTCGGATTTCAAGATCAATTTTACCAAATCGGAGGCACTTCTTATTGGCATTTCGGGTGTGTATATATTGTATTTCTTGAAGTGGTTGCATTCCTTTTCTTTCAAAAGATTGTTGTTTGACAATAATAGCCGAAAGCAATATTTTGATGTTTCTTGATAGTTTACAAGTTCTTTGTAGTTTTACAGGTTCCTATACTGGCAAACATTATTATAAGTATTAGTTCTTTCCCAATTATGTTTAATAGAGAAGTAAAATATACAAATCCATCCACATCTTTATGGTCTTTATATATGACTTCTACTTTTTATATAAATAAAAAAAAAAGTAATGGTCATCTTCATCGTCGGATTCCTGTTCCCCAGTAAAACAAACCTATGGAAGGACATGAATTTGCAGATGAGTGACTTGGAGAATAGATTGAATTGATATTTATTTAAAGGAATTGTAATTCCCTTACAAGGAAATATGTTTGAGGTTTAATTCTTTGTTTAATATAAGGATTTAATTTTTCTGAATAGTTCCTTCTTTTCACTTGCTTACAAAATCATATATACTATTTAGGCGTTAAGTGGCACTTTCATCAGGTGAATATAGAGCCTTAAATCAGAATTATTTTAGTGATATGCATAGGCCTAGTTGTCTCTTCAATATTAATTGCTGCATTAACCCTTTGAGTGCCAGAGGGGAGCGCAACGTATTGCAGAGCAATGCTCTGCGTACTCTGGCACTCAATGGGTTAAAGAAAAATAGAACCTTTTCGATGGGCAGGCAGCAGAGAACAGCGCCAGACATCTTGCAGAGATGGCATCTCTGGGTCTGCGCTGCCTGTCCCATTTAACTCCACTATTGGTGAGCTGTAAGCCTTTGTGCCTTAAGGCAACAGAAGGGACTGATGGCGCAGAGAACGCCTACTGCAAGATCCTTGCCACTGTCTGCCTGCCTGACTGAAAAGGTTCTATATTTCTTTAACGCAGCAATTATTATTGAAAAGACAACTAGGCCTATGCATATCGCTAATGTACTTTAGATTTAAGGCTTTATATTCATCTGAAGAAAGTTCCACTTTAGTCAAGTGCCAGTTCTTGTGTTCAGACTTAGTCCACAACTGCTTGACTAGACAATTGGACGTCGTTCACATTGGGAATTTGAATATGGAAGCAAAGTTGCCACGTTCTAGTTGCCCATTTATTCACATGCTCACTCTTTGCGGAGGGACATGACAGAGGAAAGGTCTACATAAGCATCCGATATAAATGCTGGGCTCACGACAATGTAGGCTGGTCAGTCATTAGGAGGTTACAATCTCCGATATTGTCTCAATTATCTGCATTGAGGCCCCCCAGGCATCCATGAAGATCATCCTTGCTACAAGATAAAGCAACTTAGGCGAGATGCACTCAAGATTCAGCAAGCTACATTGTGTTGCATTCACAAATACATATTTCTCTGTCCTCCCAATATAACTCACAGGTACCATGGGGAGGCGACAGCTCTTCCCAGTGGACTGGAACAATTCTAGAAGTAGTGCAAGGGTGGAGCACCCCCCCCCCCATATCGGACTACCCTATTAACCCCCACCCAGATAGACTTGTTCCAAAAACCTGGGTAGGTGGCTGAGAAGTTCTGCTTAGTTTTTAGTACTTTTATTGTTAGACTAGTATAAAAGCCCGTGGACACGGGCCAAGGTCCAGAACCCTTTGAGTGCCAGAGTGTTAAGAAAGCAATGCGTTGTGTACCCCTCTGGCACTCAAAGGGTTAAGCAGCTGCTACCTCACTGCTCCATGCTATGCAGTCTTGCGTTGCCTTACTCACGGTATGCAATCATGCGCAGTAGACTGCCAACGCACGCAGTCTCTACTGCGCATGACTGCTTCTGACAAACATCCTAGTGAATTATTTTATAGGGTATGGGATGTCCAAATTCCCCCATTAGGCAGATTACCATTACTGTCTTCCCCTGAAGGATTGCCCAGTTATCAGGTGCTGTTGTAGACTCTTTGCAGCCCTGGGAGAGAATCATGCAACCCATGTCTCTCTGAGGCTTCTTTCTTATCAATGGTAATCTGAAGAGATAAGTTCTGAAAAAAAGGTGAGCCACCCCTTTGAGTGCCATGGTCCACTTGTCCCACTGTTCCTCTCCGGAGTTCCTTATAACTCCTGCACTCATGTTTGATTCCAGGGTCTTTGGAGCTTGGTTGGCTGCTTTTTTGGTATTTAACCCTTTCCCTGCTGGTTTCACTGGGCTTTGGGGTTTATTTTAACTTATCCTTTGATAATTATACTTATTTATTAGTCCCCTACTCTTTTTATTGTGGGTACTTTTATTGTGGGTACTTTTATTCACTTTTGAAAACTTTTTTTTTTAAATTCCGCACCTTTAAGAGCACGCTTTACCGCGTGGCCACACTTGCTCAATTGGCTTCTATGGGACAGACTGCTTTAAAGTACTCTGTCATAGTTTCCTGTTTCCCTGAAGGGGGTCCTCCAGTCTGGGAAACCTCCCACCTTGTTCAGGTTTGTGGCCCCTAAGGCCCCTGGCATTCCTGACCTTTCAGATTCCTCTGAGGAGGACTCATTTGTGGTTGGTTCGGTGGCAGGGGAGTGCAAACAAGGGACTTCTTCCCATGCATGTGGTGACCCCTTTTGAGATCCAGAGCCCTCTGCTGAGGGTCTCATTTAAGGCGGTTTTAACTACCCTACAGATTCCTGTTGAGTGCCAGACGTCTGACGTCTTTCAAAGGCGCAAGAAGTCCCTCATTATGTTTTTGCCTAATCCCACTATGGACTAAGTTATCCTGGATGAGTGGAAAAAAGCCTGACAGGCTTCTTTCTCTTTAGAAGAGATTTTCTAAGCTGTACCCCTTCTCTGAAGAGGCTTTAGCTCAGTGGACTACACCTCCTCAGGTTGATCCCCCTATTTCTAGTCAACTGCTCTACCCCTGGCTGACACCACTGCACTCAAGGATTTAACTGATAGCCTGAAGCTATTCTGAAGTCTAATTTTGTTGCCATTGGTGCTGCCTTGAGGCCTACTTTGGCTTCTGTTTGGGTCACTAGATATGAGCAACTTGCTGAGATTCCCTGTAAGGGTGTCCCTAAAGGGGATCATGTAGCCCTCTTGGCCAACATATCTGAGGCTCAGACTTATGTCACTGATGCTCTTTTTGATGTGGTCACACTTTTGTCAAAGGCTTCTGCCATTTCTGTTC
This sequence comes from Rhinophrynus dorsalis, assembly GCA_037306005.1. NCBI lineage: Eukaryota > Metazoa > Chordata > Amphibia > Anura > Rhinophrynidae > Rhinophrynus > Rhinophrynus dorsalis. Next base: position 191,001,665 of record CM074722.1, read on the forward strand.
CTGCTAGGTGCATATTGTAGCTCAAGAATTGGTCTGCTGACCTGTCATCTAAGAAGACACTGATTTCTGCCCCCTTCCAGGGCACATCTATTTTTTGGCCTGAACTGAAGCAAATCAGCAGTGAGGCAACTGGGGGTAACAGCACTCTTTTACCTCAGGTCTCCTGTTACTCCTCGAGAGAGGTTTAGTTTTTTTAGTCAAACCTCTTTGTGGTTCCCAAGAAGGATGGCGGCAGTCGCCCTATCTTGCACCTCAAGGATCTCAACTCGTTTGTGGTCCATACTCACTACAAGATGGTCTTTGCGCTCTGTCATTGCAGTGATGTGTCCGGGAAAATATTTGGTCTCTCTGGACCAGCAGGATGCTTACCTGCATTTTCCGATTCATCCGAGCGGTCAGAAGTACCTCGGGTTTGCCTGTGCATTGGGGCACTTCCAGTTCACCACTCTGCCTTTTGGGCTCACTACTGCTCCTCAGGTGTTCGCAAGGGCCTTAGGGGAATTGATTGCCAACCTGGACACCCAGGGGATTCAGGTGACTCCATACATGGATGACCTTCTGTTGAAGGCACCTTCTAGGGAGCTCCTGGACCAACAGACCCAGGACTGTGCTCAGACTCTCCTCAGTCATGGGTGGATTCTGAACATGGACAGATCTGCTCCAGTTCCTTCTCCGGTACTAGTTTTCCTTGGTATCAGATTCAACACCTGTCAAGGCATGGTTTTCCTAACAGAAGATTCTGTCCAACAGATTATACATCTGGTATCCCGGGGCCTTGGAGTGGAACTCGGCACTCGTAAACAAGTTCTCGTCTTTGACGGGCCTCATGATGTGCACCATAGAGGTGGTTGTGTACTCCATGACTTGCACCAGGGAGCTTCAGAGGTTCTCAATCAGAGCTTGGAGGGAGAATTCGGATCTTTTGGACCATCTTGTTTTCCTCCCTCAGGAGGTGAGACAGGACTTGCTTTGGTGGTTTGACAGGTCCAACCTGGAAAAGGGGTAGCCCTTTTGTCATTCAGGACTGGACCCTGGTGATGACAGATGCCAGCCTCAGTGGCTGGGGTGCTGTCCTGGGTCATCTGGGGGTTCAGGACAAATGGACTGCGGAGGAGACCCTCCAGCCCATCTGTGTCCTCGAACTCAGGGCGATTCATTATGCTGTGGTATCCTGGTCCTCTCTATTGTGTGGCCAGACGGACAGTGCCATGGCTGTGGCATACATCAACAAGCAAGGAGGCACAAGAAGTGCTTCTGCTTGGTCCGAGGTCAAGGCTATTTTGGCCTGGGCAGAATATCACGATCTGGCCATTTCTGCCATGCACATTCCAAGGGTAGAAAACATTCTGGCAGACTGTCGTCAGACAGTGGGCCCTGGGATGTGGGAACCCCACCCAGAGGTTTTTAACCTGTTGGTGCAGAAGTGGGGTTTTCCTTGGATAGACTTGATTCCCTCCAGGGACAACAGGAAGGTTTAGATGTTCTGCTCCCGCTGGAGGAACCCTTTGGCGTTCGCAGTGGATGATCTGTCAATTCCATGGCTGTTTTATGTAGCATACATCTTTCTTCCTTTCCCTCTCATCCCCAGGTTGCTGAGGAAGTCTCGGATGGAAGGCATGGCGGTCATCAAGATCACCCCTTACTGGACCAGAAAACCCTGGTTCCCAGATCTAGAGGCTTTATCTGTTCAAGATCTGTTTCCTCTGCTACTCAGGCTGGATCTCCATCCTAAGGAGGAAGGGCCTTTCTCCTGAGGTGGTCTCCACCATGATCCAGGCTAGGAAAGCCGGTCTTGTGTAAAGCCTACCAAAGGGTTTGGTCCATTTTCCATTCATGTTGTGTGGAGAGGTATCTGTCCTCACAGGAGTTTGATCTCCCAGCGATCCTGTCATTCTTACAGGACAGCGTGAACAATGGTCTCAGCCTTAGTTCCCTGAAGTTGCAGATCTCCGCTTTCTCTGTCTTCTACGAGAGATGCATTGCCATCTTGCCAGATATTAAAGTCTTCTTTCAGGGTGTTTCTCATGCTTTCCCTTCCTCTACGTCTTCTGACGTGGAAGATGGCCTTTCTTTTGGCTGTAGTTTCTGGCCGCAGAATTGCTGAACTGCAGGCCTTGTTCTGCAGACCACCTTTCCTGGTGTTTCACAAAGATGAGGCTGTTTTCCGCACCTCTCAGGAATTTCTTCCTAAGGTGGTCTCTTGAGTTCCACATCAATCAGGAGATTGTTGTGCCTTCCTTTTGTCTTGACCCTAAGTCCGTCAAGGAGAGGGATCTCCACTTGTTAGGCGTGGTACTCTGCCTTAAGTTCTATGTGCACCAAACTGAGTCTTTCTGTAAGACTGATGCATTTTGTCACCCCTGAGGGCCCCCAGGGCCGGTCTGGCTGCATCCAAGATGACCATTGCATCCTGGATTAAGTCTACCATTCACAAGGCTTATGAGCTCATAGGGAAACCTGTTTCCTTCTGCATTACAGCACTCTCTACCAGGCCTGTAGAGGCCTCCTGGGCCTACAAGAATCAGGCCTCTGCTGAACATCTGTGCACACCTTTACCAGACACTACTGTTTTGATGTCCTGGCTTCGGCTGAAGCCAGCATTGGCAGGAAAGTCCTGGAGGCAGTTTTGTCCTGTGCCTTTTATCTCGCTAACTGTTTGAGCACTATTGGCTCTTGTTTTTGTGTGCTGTTATCAGATACACAGTGTCCATTGACACTTAGTTTGGGCTGTTCTGTGTCCTGGATAGTCCATCGGAACTCTGGTATCATGGGGACCGGCGCTTGGTCCTTTCCTTCTCTTCCCACCCTGGGAGCTCAATGTTGGTACATCTCCATGGTACCTGTGAGTTAAATTGGATGACAGAGAAAAGAGGATTTTAGTATTTACTGTTAAATCCTTTTCTCTTAGTCCATATAACTCACAGGTCTCCCACCCAGTGAAAGGGAACATGCTGGGTCTCCTGTAGCTGGACATGGGGGTCCTCTTGGGTTCATTGCTCACAGGAGCTTTCCCCTCTTCCTTCTTGCTGTCCTACTTGGTAGGCTTTTCACAAGTATATCTGGGTGGGAGCTAGTGGGGTAGCCTGATTATGGATGAGGGGGAGGCTCCACCCTGCACTTCTTCTAGAATTGTTCCAGCCCACTAGGAGGAGCTTTCACCTCCCCAAGGATTTAAAAGGTAAGACTAAAATCCTCTTTTGATGTTGATTTATTCTGGGCATTGCTGGGCTTTTAAAAATAACAAACTTTCATAAACAGATTTGATATATAATGACTTGCATGTTAACAGAATAAGTATATATATATATATATATATACTAGTGTTAAAGCCCGTGTACACGGGCCAAGGTCCGCGTAATGTTAACCCTTTGAGTGCCACGCAACGCAGTGCTTTCTCCTCTTGCCTCTTTCTACCCCCTCTTGCCCACCATGCCTTTCTATCTCCTCTTGCCCCCCATGCCTTTTTCTCCACCCTCTTGCCCCATGCCTCTCTGGCAAACCCTCTTGCCCCCCATGCCTCTTTCGTCACCCATTTGCCCCTTCCATCACCCTCTTGCCCCCATACCTCTTTTGCCCCCCATGGCTCTTTCACCACCCTCTTGCTCCTCACACCTCTCTTGCCCCCCATGCCTCTTTCACCACACTTTTGCTCCCCCAATGCCTCTTTCACAACCCTCTTGCTCCCCTTACCTCTTTTGCCACACTTTTGCCCCTCATGCCTCTTTCACCACACTTTTGCCCCTCATGCCTCTTTCACCACACTTTTGCCCCCCCAATGCCTCTTTCACAACCCTCTTTCCCCCATGCCTCTTTCACAACCCTTTTGCCCCCCCCATGGCTCTTTCACCATCCTCTTGCTCCCCATACCTCTTTTGCCCCCCCCTGTTTCTTTCACCACACTTTTGCCCCCCCATGTTTCTTTCACCACACTTTTGCCCCCCCCATGGCTCTTTTACCACCCTCTTGCTCCCCATACCTCTTTTGCCACCCTTTTGACCCCCATGCCTCTTTCACAACCCTTTTGCCCCCCCCCATGGCTCTTTCACCATCCTCTTGCTCCCCATACCTCTTTTGCCCCCCCATGTTTCTTTCACCACACTTTTGCCCCCCCCATGCCTCTTTCACAACCCTCTTGCCCCCCCATGGCTCTTTCACCACCCTCTTGCTCCCCATACCTCTTTTGCCACCCTTTTGACCCCCATGCCTCTTTCACAACCCTTTTGCCCCCCCATGGCTCTTTCACCATCCTCTTGCTCCCCATACCTCTTTTGCCCCCCCATGTTTCTTTCACCACACTTTTGCCCCCCCATGCCTCTTTCACAACCCTCTTGCCCCCCCATGCCTCTTTCACAACCCTCTTGCCCCCCCATGGCTCTTTCACCACCCTCTTGCCCCCCCATGGCTCTTTCACCACCCTCTTGCTCCCCCATGCCTCTTTCACAACCCTCTTGCCCCCCCCATGCCTCTTTCACAACCCTCTTGCCCCCCCATGGCTCTTTCACCACCCTCTTGCCCCCCCATGGCTCTTTCACCACCCTCTTGCTCCCCCATGCCTCTTTCACAACCCTCTTGCCCCCCCCCCCATGGCTCTTTCACCACCCTCTTGCTCCCCCATGCCTCTTTCACCACCCTCTTGCTCCCCCATGGCTCTTTCACCACCCTCTTGCTCTCCCATGCCTCTTTCACAACCCTCTTGCTCCCCCATGCCTCTTTCACAACCCTCTTGCTCTCCCATGCCTCTTTCACCACCCTCTTGCTCCCCCATGCCTCTTTCACCACCCTCTTGCCCCCCATGCCTCTTTCACAACCCTCTTGCCCCCCCATGGCTCTTTCACCACCCTCTTGCCCCCCCATGGCTCTTTCACCACCCTCTTGCCCCCCCATGGCTCTTTCACCACCCTCTTGCTCCCCCATGGCTCTTTCACCACCCTCTTGCCCCCCATGCCTCTTTCACAACCCTCTTGCCCCCCCCATGGCTCTTTCACCACCCTCTTGCCCCCCCATGGCTCTTTCACCACCCTCTTCTCCCCCATGCCTCTTTCACCACCCTCTTGCCCCCCCCATGCCTCTTTCACCACCCTCTTGCTCCCCCATGCCTCTTTCACAACCCTCTTGCCCCCCCCATGGCTCTTTCACCACCCTCTTGCCCCCCCCATGCCTCTTTCACCACCCTCTTGCCCCCCCCATGCCTCTTTCACCACCCTCTTGCTCCCCCATGCCTCTTTCACCACCCTCTTGCCCCCCCCATGCCTCTTTCACCACCCTCTTGCCCCCCCCATGCCTCTTTCACAACCCTCTTGCCCCCCCCCCATGGCTCTTTCACCACCCTCTTGCCCCCCCATGGCTCTTTCACCACCCTCTTGCCCCCCCATGGCTCTTTCACCACCCTCTTGCTCCCCCATGCCTCTTTCACAACCCTCTTGCTCCCCCATGGCTCTTTCACCACCCTCTTGCTCCCCCATGCCTCTTTCACCACCCTCTTGCTCCCCCATGGCTCTTTCAGCACCCTCTTGCTCCCCATACCTGTGGACGCGCATAAGTGACAGGCGGCCAGCTGCCAGCCCTCTGAGCTCGCACCGTGCATGTGGACGCATATAACTGACAGGTACCCGCGAGCGCGAGCATGGAGGAAGCGGGTGCCTGTCAAATACGCGTCCCTAGTTACCATAGAGGGCGCGGGTCAAGGGGGAGCGAGTCACGTGGCTCTCTGTGAGTTAGTGCTTCGTGCTACGCTCACAGGGAGAGACGCATTCTTGTACTTTATAGTATAGGATATATATATATATATATATATATATATATATATATATATATATATAATTACCTATTACTTGCATGAAGCCTACCAAACAGATGGGTACCAAAATAAGCTAATGCTCTACAGGATGTTGCCATTGCCTGATTACTTTTTCTTTGCACTTAAGGTGTTTATAAAGCTAAACAATATAACATAAGATTTGGGGTATTATTTGATGGTATAAATTATACCCGAATTTGTAGGGAAGTGTCACAAGTGAAGGCTATAGGCCCTGCTGAGATGGTGGGGAGTGTGTGGGAGAGAAAGGGTTAACACCAGATCCCTGCTTCCCTGTTACTATTCCTAGCGACCACCAAATTAACCCCTGAAATCCCTCCTGCACTATCACCCCAGTACTACAGTTTTCTGCCACCTCCAAGACTTTATATCTGGGTATCTTAGGTTACCCCAAACACAACAGAATTACAGTATAAAATCACCTTAATAATCAGACATGAAGAATTAACCCTTTAGTAGCGTGTTCTAACTGAGCTTCCTTCAGAGTAGTGAGTTCATATTAGAGAACAGAGACAAGAGCTGTCCATAAAATAAAATGGGAGAAACACAAGAAATCCTTACATACAATTACCGATTATATATGAGTCCTTGTGAGAACTTCAGATGGTAAATGTTCCACTTCCATCTGTTACGAAGAAATTCACCCTCTTTTATCCAAGACACACATTTAAATTCCACAGTTGCTTCTAAGAGGCCAAACCCTCTAGGTGTTACCTGGATGGAGGTTTGGCCTGACAGTTTACTATATATTATACTATATACACATGTTCTACCTGGATAACCCCCCCCCCCCCCAGCAGATGTTCCAATACATTTTATGATGCCCTATGTCCTGCTCTGGCGATGTTATCTGCTCATTCAGTTTATGGCCTAGGACTGGTGCACTTTGAAAGGCTACAATAACATACACAAAATAAACAAATTGTACATACCAGGGGCCTGCAAAGGCTAAATCATGCCTTGGCATGATAGGAAGAATTATGTACGCAAGTATAATACTGATTTCATGATTCCAGCCTCCTACAGTACCTAAATCTTCCACTGAAGTGTCTTCCCCCCCCCCCCCCCAATGTCTTACAGTGCTCCGACTCTCATTGTGCATTGAAAGACGTTCTACCAGGCCCTGAACGGATGGCAAGTATAAACAAGGAAGCATGCAGCAAATTTAAAAAAAATTTCTGCTCGCTGGGCAGATCTCCTTGCTGCTTTCGGATCGGTCTACCAGGGGGAGGGGGAGAGGGGAGGTGCAGATATTAGCAGGTGTTTTTGTTTATTCTTCACTCATATAATAAGCACTCCCCACTTCAGCTGAGGTGAAAAGGGGAAAAACGTGTGTATTATTATTCGTCTTTGCATTTTTGTTTTTCTCTCCATCCTATATATGACTATAAAGATACCAGTCCAAATCCTGAACAGATGTATAACAAAGTTTTGAGAAAAAAACAAGGCTTAACCCTTTGCGTGCTGGCACTCAGAGGGTTAACTCTAATTAACAGAGGACTGTCCAGCTCGTTGCTTTATATGGTGGCCACCCCCTCTGGCACTCAAGGGTTAAAAATACCACAACTCTTAGCAGTCAAATTTTCTCCTACAGCTTCTTTTGATCATCCATTGCATCCCTTGTTGCAGGAACCAATCTTAACCTGTGATCTCGTGGAATGCTGGCTTTGATTTTTCTCTGAGTACCAGAGGATGCTATGACTATGCACATACTTTCTAAGTGGGTTCATGGTGCTAGGTTTCTAGATGTAGTAACCACACCTTTGTACACACACAACCATCCGCGTCTGAGGGTGTGGTTATTACATCTAGCAAACAGCTTGGCACATTGCCCACCACTTTGTTGGGCACATGAACAGCTCATACATTCCATACGATTCTTGAGGCCAGAGTCATTTTGGGCATCTGTTAACGTAATAAGTATCATGATTTGTACCATCAATAGGCTGTCACACCCCTGGGAAAGCTAGACTAACACTTGTGAAAATGCTTTAGCATTTTTATTGCATTCTTCACCTTAAAGAATTTCCTGTATATTGCAGTGTGATACTAGGATCTCCTGGGCACCAATATTGGTTTAACTTTTAAGGGTTAAATATGGAGAATCAAATGAACCAACTGCACCATAAAGAGCAAATGAACAATCCCATTGATTTAAAAAAAATAAAAAATATTTATCCCTTTAAATGCTAGTGAAGCGTTCAACACTTTGCAAAGCAATGCATGGCGGCCTCTAGCATTCAAAGGGCTAAAAAAACCTTTTAAATCAGAATGTGAGGATTTTTTTTTTTTTTTTTTTTTTTTTTTTTTTTTTTTTTAATTTATTCCACATAGTGTTGATTTTATATGTGAACTTAAAAGCATATTTTAAAAAGCAAGATGATAACTATTTCTCATTTAAAATCTGTCATATTTGAGATTCTGTGTTGCAATTCTATTTAGATTGATGATAATGGTGGTATACATATTTTTTCCCAATCACATTGGGTATGCATTACAACCAGAAAAATCTTCAGTGAAATACAGAAGGTACACAAAAATAAATACATGGTCTTATGGACTTGCTGTGAACCTGCAATATCATTATTATTATGATTTATAAAGCTCCAATAAATTACTGTGTTATAGTTTAACAGGAAAATAGAACACTGTAAGTGGCAGATTGTGAAATGAGCGAGATGCACTAATGTTCAATGAAGGCTCAGGATGGTGGTGATATCAGATCTATGTGGCAGGCACATCTCTAGTATGCACTGAAGTCTTAGCCATCATATCCTGTTCAGTCTGCCACCAGTTTAATCCTCCATGCCTTCGACAGGCTTATGATTTTTGACTGAACACATCGACAATGGCTCATTTCCATATGGAAATGCAGGTTAATGAGCACATTGTTGTATTCATGTGGGTGTGTTTTTGTATGTTAATGTGGCTGTTCACCACATGCACAAAGCTCCTGTAATAGCCCCTGCTGTCAGAATTCACAGTCCCGTCATCACCTACCTGAGTTTGGCAATGTTGGGATGTCCATGCAGCTTCTTATGCAGTAATAGCCCTCAAGCAATCATAAGAACGGGTGGTTGTTCTGCTGCTTACAGAGTGTAAGTAGCAGCCTCCCTTGCACATCGCCAGCAGTAGACAAGCCTGAATTCTGAGAACATCCTCACTGCTTTCCCACTTGTTCTTTGGGGGAGAGGAGAGGATCCTCTTGGGTGTCAGTTCCACAAACAGCCTCACTTCTTTAACCCTTTGAATGCTGTAGGCATATGTGCATTGCACACTCCTGTGGTACTCAGACAGAAAAGTACAGTATACTAGTATACCAATATACAAACATCCTCTCAGCTCTGTTTTATTTATTTTGATATTTGGACTGCACTGAGTAAGTTGGGAAGTAAAAGGGATGTTCTCAGGCTTCAGGGTTTCTTCTGCTAGCGATGTGTAATGGAAGGCATCCCTTCCACATAACCGACAGTTGACAAACCCTGTATGCTAATAGGGAATTTCTCCTATCCTCCTATTCCCTTGCTTGCATACCTAATTCTTAGTGCATATGGCGATGTGCTACCCACGCATCACCACACCATCAAACCTTAGTGCATCTGCCCCATGTGTTGAACCCCCCCCCCCCCGCCGCCCATCATCATCAGATTAAGACATTGGAAACAGAAAATAAACAAATTAGAAGCACTTGCATAGTTCAACAAGTTAATTTACTTAATTTTTTCATGTGTGCAGATTTCTGTATATGAGGTCTAGGTATGAGTGATGCGTTGCATGTATGTATATAAAATACCCCTCCTCCTTAAGGAGCCAGAAATAACATTTCATATGTGTACTCCACAGCACCATGTAAACAGTGGGGCTTTATCCTCCACCTCCAGCTGGTAGGATCGAACAATCTTCGTATATAAGGTTGCTCCACTCCTGCCTCAGTTATCTTTGGTCCCTACTAGCTGGAGGACACAAGGAGAGTAACCTCCGTGTCTTAAAAAAAAAAAAAAAAAATAAATAAATAAAAACAGAATCACTTGGATAATCGGATGATTCGGTTGCAGCCCGATATACAGTTACTACTTCCCCCACAGCTATGTGGATAGGAGTATTAAAAATAATTTCCCAGAATGTGCCCGGCAGAGTTACCTGGTTAATGACGCATAATCGGTAAAGGCACATCGGCAGAATGAAGAGGAGAGGAAGTGGCTACAGGCATATACTTAGCCCCATCGGTGAAAAAAGTCGCCAAACGGCGTGCGTTCCAGGTTGAAACACAGAAGCTATAAAGATGAAGACAAGCGTAGAGAAGGAAGGAATCGATAAAGTTTAACAAAACTTTTAGCTATTTAGAATAAAGTATTTCATTTTAAACTTTTCAGTCCAGTTAGTGAATATGTCTACCCCAGCAAACAGTAGTTCTTCTAAGGATAGGGCTGACCCAAGTACCTCTAAGGATAGTGGGGGTTCAGAAGTTAAGGTCTCTAAAACTAAAATATATATGTGCTGTGACAAGAATTTGCCTGTTAAAGGTTCAAAATTATGTTTGGAATGTTATAAGAAGGCAGGAGGTCAGGAAGTTCCACAGCAATTTCAAAGCTTCCTGGCCTGGATGCAAAATTCTATGAAATAAACGATTGTTGCAATGCAGGAAGCTGTTAACCCCAGAAAAGGGCAAGAACGGAGGATCCAATAGAGGGCACTTCATCTGCTAAAGACATTGAAATGGAGGGATCCAATAGCCAAGAACCATCAGATTACACTTCAGAGGAAGGTGAAATTATTGAAGGAATAGGTTCATTTTCCTTAGATAAGATTGATGGATTTGTCAAATATATTAAAAAGTCGCTAGGTGTGGAAGAAGAACAAAAAGAACTCCGTATCATGGATACAGCCTTTTTGGGGAACCAAAAGAGCACTCCTGTACATCACTGTATCACAAATATTTTTCAGAAGGAATGGAAGAAGACTGACAAAAGATCCATTGTTACTAAAAGGTTTGCAAGAATGTATCCATTTCAGGAAGAAGATGTTAATATATGGTCTACTCCTCCAAAGGTTGATGCGGCTGTGTCATGTCTGGCCAAACACACAACCATTCCTCTGGAAGACGGATCCACCCTAAAAGATCCGATGGAAAAAGAATCGAAGCTGTTTAAAAAAAAAAAAAAAAAAAAAAGCCTTAATAAGAAGCAATATTAAGGTAGCTACAGCTGTAGCTTCAATTACAAGAACCATGAGAATCTGGTTAAGTGCTTTGGAAGAAAAAATTGACTCATCGGTCTCAAGATCAAAGCTATTAAAGGAAGTGGCTATTGTTAAGGAGGCAAACAACTTCCTATGTGATGCTTCATTAGATTTTGTCAGACTAGCAGCAAAGGCCTCTGCACTATCAGTATCTTCAAGATGGGCTCTCTGGCTAAAATCTTGGGGAGCAGATGTACCTTCTAAAAACAAATTGATCTCTTTAACTTTTAAAGGGGAAAAATTGTTTGGCGACCTTCTGGAGGATATAATCAAAAAGATTACAGGAGGACTCCTTCCTACACCAAGGGAAAAGAAGTAGACCATCTCCAGTTCGTTCATCTCATTATAGAACTATTCCTTTCTTGGTCAAGGGAAATACCAGAACAGACAAAATGACACCAAGAGACAGTTTGGCCAAAATACCAGAGGTTCATTCAAAAGAACATCCTTCAAAAAAGAATTATGAAGATCAACGGGTCCTGTCCCTGGAGCAGGTAGGGGGTTGCCTGCAGAACTTTGCAAGTCACTGGAGGACACAGGACAAATGGGTTCACTATATCCTACAGACAGGATTTCTGCTGGACTTCAAAAAGACTCGCATGAAACAACAATTCAAGAATTCCAAGAAACCCCCAGATGGCCAGGCTTTTCAGGAAGGAAGTTCAACTACTAATCAAGAAAAAGGTGGTGGAACAAGTCCCAAGGGGACAGAAATACATTGGGATTTATTCCATATTATTTGCGGTTCCAAAGTAATCAGGAGCTTGCAGGATAATCCTAGACTTGAAATCTCTCAACAAATACATGGTACAGAGGCATTTCAAAATGGAATCAGTGAACTCAGTCATGAGGTCATTCTACCCAAACAACTTCTTGACAAAAATAGATTTCCAAGATGCCTATCACCACATTCTAGTAAGAGAAGGGGGTTGAAAATATCTCCGGTTCGCCATTAGAAAGGAGTCATTTTCAATTCAGATGCCTTCCCTTCGGGCTATCCACTGCCCCAAGAACATTTATGAAGGTGTTAGCTGCATCACTAGAACCTCTAAGAAGGGAGGGAATTCAGATCACCCCTTATCTGGACAACCTTGTCATTGTGTCAGGATCCAAAGAAGTGGCAAATCGGCACGCAAGAAGAGTATTAACACACCTGTCAGACCTAGGGTGGCTAGTAAACATTGAGAAGTGCCACTTTGTTCTAACACAATCTAGTATTTCTGAGAATAAGATTAGATATAGGAAACTCAATAGCAACCCTATTGGAGGAAAGAGTGCTCAATGTAATCAACAGGATTCAGAAATTCAAAAGGAAGGAAGTTCAAACTATCATGGAGGTTCTAGGGTTAATGACTTCAATGATCCAAATAGTTCCCTGGGCAAGATACCACTCAAGAGCATTACAGGTATATTTCCTGAAACGTTGGGCTCCTCAAAGGGATCCCTATCAGAAGATCCACCTTCCCCCAAGAATCAGAACATCCCTTACTTGGTGGACAAGAAGAGCAAATCTAACAAAAGGAACACCATTAAGGGACCATCACTAGCAAATAATCCACACATATGCAAGTCCATCAGGATGGGGAGGAACCTGGAACTCCAGGATAATACAGAGAACATGGAAAGCAGACGAAAAACATCTACACTTAAATATGTTGGAAATAAGGGCAGTAAGATACACCTTCACTTTCAGGAACAATTAAGAAATACAGCAGTCCACATAAGGTCGGACAACATGACTACAGTCCAGTACATAAAAAAACAGGTAGGGACAAGAATTCTGTCCCTAAACAGGGAGAAATCCCACACATTCCAGTGGGCAGAGGTAAATTTAAGAGATATATCAGCTTCCCACATTGCAGGAATTCAGAACATAGAAGCAGACTTTTTAAGCAGACTGAGAATCCAGCCAAGAGAGTGGTCACTAAATCAAGAGGTATTTCATCAAATAGCCCACAAATGGGGGAATCCAGTCATAGACTTGATGGCGACAAGGGGAAACTCAAAATGCAAGAAATATTTCTCAAGATGGAAAGAAGACCAGGCAGTGGCGCAGGATGCCCTGAAGCACCCTCGGACATTCTCCTTAGCCTATGTATTTCCTCACAACCCCTTAATAAGGGAAGTAATCAGGAAAATCAAGATGGACAGAGTGGAGGTCATCCTTGTAGCACCAGACTGGCCGAGAAGATCATGGTACTCTGAGATGGTGAGACTATCATGCCAGGAACCATTCACACTCCTAAAGAGGAGGGATCTTCTTCATCAGGGGCCAATATATAATCGGAATCCAGAATTTCACTGTCGTCCAATACAGG